>JAQMCX010000029.1:11057706-11116848 GCA_029814765.1 Acanthurus leucopareius
TGTGTGTGTGTGTGTGAGTGTGTATGTGTGTGTGAGAGAGAGAGAGAGAGAGAGAGAGAAATTGAAAAGAGGAAAACTGCAGTGTAAATGAGGATGTTATGGAGAATAAAAGGGAAAGAGAGAGAGGTAAAGGGAAAAAGTAGATATTAGCAGCTGGATATATTCAGTGGAGCCACTGTGTCCTGTAATAACAGCCTCTGATAGGGTCACCTGATGTTCACAGAATGGGCATCGGTGTCCAGGGAAAAAGCTGACCTGCCAAAGGAAAATTCATGATGACCTGAAGAGAACCAGAGCAGCAGTTGGCATTGCAAACGTTCAGGAAGGGCACAATAACACAATGGATAAAGAAAAGAAAAATAGTTGCCCAAAGTGAAGTTTAAGATAGGGACCTTAGACTTAAAGGAACTTAGAAAGACTGAGTCTGGGGATTTTGTACATTTTTCTCTCCATCAGTAAATCCCATAAAAAAAACAACAACAATGTGTTGATTCTGCTCACAAGTATTTTAAGTGTAGGTTGTTTCTGAAACTATAAAAAACACAGCAGTGAAACGCACTCTTCCATTGGGTGACATGGTCCTTTAATACCATAAACATGCACACTAGTTTATTTAGAATCGGTCTCACTTAGATAATATATTAGAAAACCAAATGTGCTAAAATGATCCACAGCTGAAAATAGACTCTAGCAAATACTTAATTCATTCTTGTTTTTTTTAAGACTAACTCTAAAAGAGGAATTAATTTATAAATCTTTAAAAAAAGGATGAATATTAAATTAAAACTAAAAAGAACCCTCCAACCTAAAGAAACACTAAACTTATAAAATAGGCCAATGATGATCTACATTATCCATAATTTCTGTCAGAAAATTGATGTACAGATGCAAATTGTAGGTTAAACTTAAAAAACAAAAGTGCACAAAAAGCACAGTGATTTTATATGGACGCCCAGTACAGTGAGTTTGATTCAGAAAAACTTAATCAATTTTTGTGTTGCAAAAGATGCTCTAATCCATCATTGATTGTCACCATGGCAGCACAAATTTTGCATTACATGAACAGTAAGTCTCATCTGAGAGTAGAATGTACATATCAGTAAATTAAAAACATGTGAAAAGGGGGTTTTACACTGTTGTTACACCACCAAAAACCTAATTAGATTTTAACATCGCAGAAACTACCAAGTCCCCTCTAATCACGACCTGTCGTGATTACACTGAACTTAATTATTCCAAAACAAAAGCCTGGTGGAGGCTTAAAAGGGAGGTTGTGGTGCTGGCTGTTGATATTGTTCTATCAGACAGCTCGAAGGGAGGAAGTCCTCTGTCTGAGCTGCCAGGCTCATTGTTTTTGGGGGCGGGGGCAAGGGGGGGTCCTGGGGATAAGAGACCGCCCTGTTATCTTTGTGTAAGAGGTCACATAGGTCTGGCGGAAGAAGCAAAAGCAACAACCATCCGTGTTTTCCACACACTGGTGCAGCTATCTAGACCACAGATTGCCTGTCTGAGTGAACACATGCATGCATGCAGACACGACATCACTCATTCATATCTGCACACGCTGGCTGTATGATGACGGATGCATTGTAAGAAGAAGTTGGAAAGCCCCCAGATATGTTTTCCTTCATGTCGTATGTGCATAGGAGAATCATTGTTTTTGTAATGCACACAATTTATGCACATTCTACATATTTCTAAGAAGGAAATGTAACAATTTATCAAAGAAATGACTTGTGCAAAATGTGTTTTTTATTCATGTGACAGGTCTTCGAGGATGATATGCCATCTTGCAACATATCACAAGGAAAGATGTTGGGCTGTACAATGCACTCCAGCTAATGACAGGCACATGTAAACCTTGTATATGGGTTTAAATTACAGAGTGTTTTCTGTTGCTTCTTGTTACATAAGTAGTACACCTAACACCTACAGCTCGACTTGCGTGAGACCACATAAAAGCTTTGCCAAAGCCGTGTGTTCCACTGGCAGGAGTATCTGCATCCTCCCAGTCTCCTTTGGCTGAGAAACGTGAAAACACTCACAGAAAGAGTCAATTCTGGCCCAGGGGCTTTTTTCATGATCCCACTGTTTTCCCTCTAGATCCCTCAGTGCTGTACGCAATTAGAATGGTGGTGGTTGATAGCACACACACTTGTTTTATGTGTTCTTATACTCTATGTAGGCATGCACAGCACACACTTGCATTGCCACTCATAACATGCACACCTTACACACTCAGAGCAGATTCCATGCAGGAAATTCTTGTTATATAGCCACATGAGACCTGAATATTCAGGGCCATTAAAATGATAAACAAATACATACTGCAGAGATTGAGGAAATATAAAATGCAGCAGAAACCTACAGAGACACCGACCACACTGACTTAAAAAGCCCCTCACAATGAAAGGCCACGAGAGCGTTCATTAATCTGTGACGCCCAAAGCCAGCGCATGATGTTTTGACTGTGCTATTGTGCTTTATTTGGAGAGGACATAAATGCTTCTTTTTTTATAGGGCTCCCTGAGAATTTTATTTTAGACCAGCAGATCATTGTTTTTACAGTGCAGCTTGGAGGATTGTCTCTGCAGCAATGGAAAAAAAAGAATAACAAATTCATCTGTTATCAGTGTCTGACCTACTCTCTTTGCTTCGGGCTAATTACCGGCAATGTAGCAGCTATTGTGCCGTAGCCATGGCCTTCAGACAGAGCCTGACCAGCAGAGCAATAAGAGTTTGGTTTTTTGGTAATGGTTATCTTAGAGTAGTCTAGACTTAACACAAACAGCACTTCTCGACTTACAGGTGAATGTGACTAATGAGCTGACCCTCTGCTCAGTCATTATCTGGAAAAGTTATGTGTCATTTTTGTGTAAAACAATGGTTACACGTGGGAAAAGGCCACAGTTCAATGACTGCAGCACAATAACAATAACATACCCTGAACAGTCATGAAAGTAATTAAATGTGTCTTTGTTACACAAATGACAAAAATGATACAGGCCAGTTTCATTGATTTGCTGTGGATTTCTGAAGGTCCCTGAGGGGAATCAAGCCTGTGTTTGCTGCTTTTTTTGATTAAGTGCTGACATCCATGGTCCACCTGTTTACCACAAAGCTCTGCTGTGTGTGTGTGTGTGGGTGTGTGCCTGTGCGTGTGCGTGTGCGTGTGCGTGTGCGTGTGCGTGTGCGTGTGCGTGTGCAAAGACAGTCCCTAGTGTATAGTGGCTAGGAGTTCCAGGTTTTGTATTGTTGGGAGAGTTGAGAATACACTGCTAACAACAGTTTTTCCTGAGTCGACTCAGGTTGCACAGAACTATTTTTATGCATAAAGACACCTAAGTTTCTTGGGGCACCAGCTGCTTATGTGGTTCTGTTTAAAAATTCATCAACTATCTTGTCACATTTCTAGGTGAACTCAAATAAGTCCTACAATCATCTCTGCACAGTTTAGTTTTCTGACATTTTAATTTAGTCTTTTGTCCTGCTGTGTGTTTATCCTATATTCTGAGAGTCCCTTAATCAGAATCTAAAGCTCAGGGCAATTACGCAAGTCTCAGAAGAGAGCTGTAGTCCCTACTGTTTGTGTAGAGCCAGGAATCAATAAAACATGTCAATAATGATTCGATTCAGTACAGCAGTCAAACGCTTTGCCATCTAATTACAAAGGTGTTTGGGTCACTTTAAGGAGAGAGAGATCTAAGCCTGATTGTACTTGATTAGCACATGCATAAATCAATACCTGAACTTCATATACTACAGCTGGTTTGCGTAACGGCGTGATGAAGTGCCTCCTTTTATTTGAAATGAGTTTCATAGCAGAGTTGCCACTAACATACATTAAAGAACACACTTTGCCATAATGGGGCCAAATCTAAAACATATGCTTTCCAGTAATGAGCTGCATTAATGTACATGATGTCACAAAGCTGTGCAGTCTCAGAGGGGAACAAGCACATCCATTCAGTCCAGCGTCCAGTCATTGGCAAAGCAGGTGTTATGGATTCTCTCACTGCTGGGAACAAGTTGCTGACCCCTTCTCCCCGATCTTCCTGTTTGGCATTGTGTGTGCAGCCGAGGAGAGATAGAGCTGGTGTGACTTTCTGCTACTATTGCGTGTTTTTCCTAATATCTCCATCCCCCTTTTCTCTTTCAGTCAAGTCATGTTCCAGGTGGGGTGACAGAGCACAGCACGCAGCTAGAGGCGGTCCAGGAAATTTGCGTCCTCCGTCCAAAAACATGTTTTGACCGTCTGTGCCACATCTGGGGGGATATTTACTCCTAAAGCCATTCTTCTCTGCAGCCACATGACACAATACTCTTGACAGGTTCTATTTGCACACCCTGCAAAAGCAAAACATATTTTGCACAAATGAAACCAAAAATAAAAGGTCATATGTTGCAATTGTGAGCAGAATACTCTTGAGAGAGGCAGCTTGGCACTGCTGAAAGACCAGAGTGGAACTATCTTTAGTCATCCAATTCAAAAACAAAAGGTTACTTTATGGCAGCTATAAATGTGCTACTACTGACACATTAAAAAGTGTCTTGGCTACAACACTCCATAATGGCTATTACGGTATCACATTGTAAGAAGGGGCTGCAAAACAACTGAGTCACAGTGATGTAATTGTTTTGATTATGTTGTAGAAAATTGCAAAATGCATTATACTCAGCATTTAATTGTCACAAACCAACAGCTTAATTACTGCAGCAAACACAAAGGTCCCATCTCCCCTTGAAATTACTTCATACTTAATAGCCTTTTTAGTGACTTGCTTGGTACTTTAGAAATTTGGTAATTCACACACCAAAGTATTTACAGTTTAATGAGATGACCCTCATGCAAGCAACAAGATAACTGAGGTGATTATGAACACTCTCTAAACATTTCTTTGACTCAGAGCTTTGCACCTGCAGCAGCACATAATCCTTCCTGCACCAAACCATCTGGAAAGGGAATATGCTGTGTGTATAATATATGGGTCTGTATGCCGCTGCATCAGACAGGACCGGCTTCCTGCGGTGATACAGCACTGCTAATTCTTTTATTGTTTTCTATTACTATCCACTTCAGCTCTGCAGTAAAAATCCCAGAGGTATGCTACACAGTTTAACCTTCATAGTGTGGATGCTAAACATGCATTGAGAGCTGTCAAATCAAAGACCCCAAGTGGGCGACAATCCCAGCCTCCCCCTGTCTTGCACAAGGTGTCTCTGTCCTTGAAAGCCCACCATGAGTCCCTCACTGAAGCTGGGTTAAGTTTGTCTGTTCCTCGAACCATCAGGCTCTGCACAGCACCGCTCAATCAGCCCTGTTTGAGGTTACCTAAGGGGTTAACATCGACAACCTTTCCCATCTGTTGCTAAGGAAGTGTTGCCTGTTGTGCAGGAAACAGGGAGAGCAGTTTCCTGTTATGAAGAGAGGTTTTTGAAGGGTTGCATTCATTCAATCATGCAACAGATGCTGGGCCAGGAAGCCCAGCCAATAGCAAAAGCTTTGGTGTCCTGGAGAAACTGTATTTGGAAACTGCTTTTAGGAACCTTTCTATGCACTGCCCTAGATCAGGAAATAATCCATGAGCAAAACATGCTGGAGAAAACACTGAGAAGTATCACCGCTTGGTTTCTCAGTGTGTTAGAGACCTATATAGCCTAAAGGCAAGCACTGAAAGGAATGCAAAGGAGGCTTCAAGCAGCAGCTACTGTAACTGTAAAGGTCTTAATTTACAAACTTAAGTCAACAGTACGTCAATTAAAAGACATGCTATTCTCTAAAACATGGTCAGGTGTAATTTGATTAAAAAAATTATTGTCTTCGTGCAAAACCAGAGATTTAAAAGTGAGAGTGAGAAGCTGTAGTCCACCCTGCTGCCTCCGGGATATGGCACCGTTTCATACATCTGTGGAGCAGTGTCCAGAGACAAAACATGACCAGATGAGAATATAATAGCTCACTGATGCCCTATGTGCAAAGACCAAAGTAACTAGGCTACAATGATGTGCAGTGCAAAAACAACAATCATATGGAAGGTGGGCTTGGTTCGCGCTGCGTGTCCGCGCCGTGCTGTAGTCCTGCCTCAGGAAGCGCCAAACTGCACCTCCCGTTTCCACACAAGAGCGCACCAGTTTACTGTAGCATCAGCACTGGAGATGCACACCGGCTGTGGGCTCAGCTGCGACTCTGCGGACACCGGCATCTTCCACGAGTAGATTCTCACCGGAAAAAAACCGAGACAACATGTTCCGCAGCTCTCTCTTTACCGCTTGATTTTCCCGCAACGTGTTTGTGTTTGGATTAAGTTTCCACGTCATTTAGAGGGACCGCGTCGGTGAGAGGCAACATGAGGATAACTGTCGGTTCCCGTGGATGATGATGTCCCACAATGAACGCAGGTTGGTTGAGCATATTTTGTGTTCTGGTCGAAGAGTTCAGTAACCAAACTTTAAATGTTTTACAACAGACCAAGGGATGTGTGCGTGTGAGTCCATGTGTGTTTATGTGTGAGGGATGGGGCGGTACTGATAAATGCAAGTGGTTTATTCTGTCTAAAAACATTTCCCTCTACATTTTCCCCATATTTAATATACAAATTGATATCACATGCAGCTTCATGCAACCTGCTGTAATTCTTTAAATGATTTAGTCGGTGTCTCCAGATGAGATTTAACACTAACAGAGTAAAAGGTTAATTACACTTTGTTTCCCATAAAAAACACTGCAACTGGAATCAATTCTATATTTAAAAAGAAAATGAGTGTTAAATCCAAAGCAATAGGTAACTTTCATTGGAAAAGTCTCCACTGGGAAAATGTTCTGGTTTGGGATTATAGAGTTAGATTATAGGATTATAATCCATGAATGTGAAAGTAGACAAAGCCATCCTTCCATACAGATGGTCACCTATTTTGCTAGTACAGTGCCCTCTGTATGTATTAAGTGAAATAAGTTGGAATTGTTCTATGTGTAAATCCTGTAGATCTGTAAAAAGAAGTTACCCAAAAAAATGTGGGGTTTTGTTGTTCAGCTTTGTCACTTCGGATCTTGGGCAGCTTGTTAAGACTCGGTTTGTGACACCTCACGATGAGGACACAGTCTGAAATCATATCCTGTGAGTTTGGCACAGTCAAGGTCCCAGTGTCTATCTCTTCCTTTGTTTTTCAAACATTTGTTGTAATTGAATTCTTGTTGCATAATTCATATCCTGTTGTTTGCAGTTGTGTGCTTTGTCAGACTAGGACCCTTGTTTTCTCTCCCAGCTTTATTGTTCTTTGACGCACTCAAAGGACCTTTTCAGCAAAAAAAAAAAAGTGTGTGTTTGTGCACAAGCCTATATGTGTGTGTGTTTATGTGTCACTGTGTGAGGCAGTGTAAATATCGTGAGAATCGGGAAAGAATGACGAGAAGGAAGTCCATTGGTGTTGTTAAAATCTGTACTCCTAGAGAGGTTCATGGCAGAGTGATGGGGGGCCATGCCGTTAATGCCCCACCTCCCCCCACCATGAACATCCTGTGTGAAGTCCTTCAAGGAGGCTCTGCTGGAGTAGCTCATGAAGCTGGAATTCTTAACAGACAAATCATCATCATTTCTAGAGAAAAAAATGTGCATAAGTGGGGAAAGAGAAGGATATTTGGCAATGAAGGGAAGTTTCGTCAAAAATTCATATTTCACTGATGTCTGGAGAGAGAGAGAGAGAGAGAGAGAGAGAGAGAGTGAGAGACTCTGAAAGACAAAGACAGAAAGAGAAAGAAAGAGACAGAGAGAAAACACTCAGAGATAGCCAGAGTGCACGCAGGGTTTAATAGGATGTGCGTCAGGGCAGGTACTAAATAACAGGAAGAGACAAGGGGTGTACACACTTTGTTAAGTATGGGTGTGTTTCATGACAGTTCTAAATTTTGTAAGCAGTGCTCTTTAATGACTTTAGACTTTTTAATACTTAACTAAGAGTAAACTCTAAATTTGAGTGCTAAACAAAACAAGTCAAAGTTATAGTGACATTGCAAAAAATGCCTAATCATTTTTAGTGTTTCATATCAACACAGATACGGAACTTCAAGTGTTTTAACATCAGCTTTAAAGTTTTTGATTAAAAATTGGGCAATCATTTGTTGAATCTAATTCTGCTTTAAAAGCCAACCTGCATGTGTCATTTCCCAGACAGGGAGATGTTATTGTTCCTCCTCTAAGTACTCTGTGGCTCTGTTGTTTTTCCTGCTGATAATGTCCCCTGCAGCATTCTGCATGTCACTGACTATTGTGTAGGACTTGACTTCCTCCTAGCATTCTACACCAAAACAGGACCCACATATTTTTCCTAAGCTTAGATAATACATAATGCATTGAAAGGAACCCAAGAAATCAAAATATTATTAAATGGCTTTGACTTCTTTGTTTTTCCTCTTTGCACAGATTTTCAAAACCCACTGCAAGTTCCTCAACCAAAGATCCGCAGTCATCTGACCATCAAAGTGCAGACCAAACTGATGCCCAGGCCGTGTCCCCCTGTCCATGGTCCAAAACCTCCTGTCGCCCCCAAGCCAAGACTCCTGTATGAGCCTCGCACACAGGGGGAGCCCTGCCCCCCTCAGAGTCTGAGTAACGGAGACCTGGCACACTCAGATGGAGAGACGGAAGATCTCCATGAAATGGCTGAGGAGAATCAGGATAAAGAGGAGGAAAATGAGGCAGAGGATGAGGTTAATGACGGTGATATAGGACACAATGATAATGAGGACACAGCACAGGATGAAATTGGAGAGGAATCAGAGAAAGAAGTAGATGTATTAGATCATGACGGCAACAGCATTGGCTCTGAGGATACAGTCAAAGCAGATGATTGTTTGCCTGTTGATACTACTGAGGATGAAAACACTGACAATGACTTGAACCAGACCGAAGAAGGCGATCACACTGAAGATGGGAATACATCAGCGCCCTCACTTTTTACTACTGACATAGAGGACGAAACAGAAGAGGAGGCAGAAGCAGAGGAACAGAGCTGCAGTGAAAGGACTGAAATACCTTGTGCCTCTTCAGAACACTCAGATGAACATGTAGAGGGAGAAAACCTTGATCAAATAGAGTCACTCAGTCAGGGTGATAAGGACAATGATGGTGGACTTATTGAAGTGGATGGTGGACAAAGTGAGAATGGTGTACACTGTCCAGATGACTTTGAGCTGGAAGCTGGAGGCTTTGCGTTTGGATTCAACGTGCTTCCAACTGTAACTGAGGAGTATCCCTACGATGTGATTGGGCCCACAGATGATGCTAGTGACACATGTGAGTCATGTGACCCAGCTGAAACAGGGGATGCAGAGGTATGGCAACCAGAACGGGCCACCAAGGACCTCTCTGGCCTATTCCGATTCACATCTAGCACTGAGGATGTGTTTGGGCCTTATTCGGTCATTGAAGCTGTTCCAGCTGACATGGCCGAAACTGCTGACCCAGAGTGGAATCAGGATGAGAGTGATGACAAACCCCCGGATGAAATACAAGCTGCAGGTGCCTCTAACCAAGAACCATACTATGTGTCATCAGATGACGTGGACAAGCTAGAAGATAAGCAAGCCCTCTCAGAACAGGGTGAAATAGAGGAAGGCACTGAGCCACTGAATCAGCATAAAGACAAAGCAAAGGACAATGAGTCAGCAGATGAGTATGCAGACATTGACAGTTCACTCTGTACTAAAGCAGATGACATTGATCAGTGTGTCTCATCAGAGGATTACGTGGAGATAGGTGATGAGGATGAAGAGGAAGAAATGGAAAAGAAACATATCAAAGGAAAAAGTGCAAAAGAGAGAACTGCTAAACGAGAGCAAGCTTTCCTCAACAAGAGAGCGAGCTGCCAGCCTCGTCTCAGGTTGTGCAACATCACCGTGCCAGCAGACCTAGACCTGGGCCGCACCCCAGAGCTCACCAACAGGGTGGTGTTCGCCCACACTACGGAGGCCTTTGAAGAAGACATCGAGGAACTGGACTGCCATATTGTGCCTTACTATGAAGACACAGACTCAGACAGTGAAGAACATATATATGAAGAGGCGGGGTTTGACTCAGAAGGGGAGAACTTTGTGACACTTGAAAGGAAGACGATTGTCACGCGATCACGCTCTTATTCTGGCAAAGTTCCGGGTTATGTCCCAGAGACTGTACCAGAGGAGACAGGGACAGAGTACCAGACTCATGATTACTGCACAGTAGCCTTGGATAAGACCAGTGAACCACTTAGCTATTCACAGCAGCCTGGAGTAAACTGTTTGCTCCCATCTATGAAGTCTCGTCGCTTCTTGTTATATTCTCGGTCTGCAGAGGGTCCAGATTTCTCCTTGACTTCTACAGAAATCAGCCAGTCTTTGAAAGATGAAATCAGGATGAAGAGAAAGGATGATACTCTTTCACTCCCATGTGTTATAACCTCCTCTGGAAGCTTCTCCCAGCGAAGCCATCAATCATCCAGTGGTGTTTCAACACCAACCTCGCTAGTGGACATCCCACCGCCCTTTGAGCTGGCATACATTACTAAAAGACCAGTCACCAAGAGCTCCCCATCTCTCCTGATCCAGCATGAATCCAATGACATACCCAAGAAAAAGAAGTCCTCCTTCAAGCGCTTTCTGGCACTTAAGTTCAAGAGAAAGACGGATTCGAAAGGTTTCAGTGATGGAAGTGTCCGCTCTTCACGTTCTTCCTCTGAGTCCAGCCACCATGGCCCTGTGAGAGTCATAGAGCTTGATCGCAGAAGCACTGGCAGCTCTCCTCAGCTTCAGTCCCGTATAGTGAACCCACAGCAGCGTCCTCTAGATCTGCCATCCTCCTTTGTCCACCACCAGAAGAGGAAATCTTATACTGGTATAAGGGGCGTCTCCAGAGTAGAATCCTTTGAGGAGCGTTCTCGACGCTCCGTCATGCCCCTTACCAAACCCCGCTCCATCTCCTTCCCCAGTGCGGATACCTCAGACTATGAAAATATCCCTGCCATGAGCTCAGACTATGAGAACATCCAGATCCCAGGCAGACCTACCAGATCCCACACTGTGACTGAGTTTTTTGAGGACCCAAACCGCTCTACTATTCCCTGCAATGAGAATGATGGCTATGTGGATATGAACAGTTTCCCTGGGATCGAGAGCAAAGTCCAGACATCAAAAGCAGACACTGAAAGGTATGGAAAAGTTTAGCTAAGCAGACCTAGACAACACTATAGACCAGTACCCAGTGGCAAAACAGTGGAAGTGCATGGCATTTTGTTTTAACAACAATGAAAAATATATTGACTCCACAGTTCCTGGACCTTTTTCACTGGAACAACTTTCTACTAAAAAATAAGCCAAATGAAAACTGTTTCGGCATATATTTTTAAACATGTTCTTTTCATTGCTATAATCATCCAAAATAACATTCCTTTCACCTTTATTGGAGGCTGAAACAGAAATGTAGAAAATCTGGCAAAAATAAATCCAAAACCATTTGCATAGATGCCACAATCTTGGGTGTTCTGACCCTCCAATGTAAATTATGGCTCATTAACACCAGCCATGACTGTGATGACAACCATTTTGAGAGTGGATTAATCATTAAAAGCACTGCATCAGCAAAGATGCCAACTGTTCATTGTTTGAGAATCCTTACATGTGAATATTTGCTATTTATTTAGTTGTCTATGATGGCAAATTCAAAATTTATATTTGTTTAGTGTCACAGTTACCAAAAAAGCTACAAGACTTTTTATTGACCAAAAAAATAAATAGAATCAACAGGAGATAAATCAATAATAAAAACGGATGTTAAGTTTATTCTTAGATTATATTTTCAGTAAAATTAGCCATAATATGTTTTTATTTAGGTGCACATGATAAAGATGTTTTTGATCTTCTTATTCAAATCAGTGTGAAAGTCTAGAGACACTAAGCATGTCCTCTATGCTCATTTTGAAAAGAGCAGGTGAGACCGAGAGTACTTTTCTCCTCAAGTAGTCAGATGAGTTGTGCTGGACCTGCCTGCACAAAGGGGCAATCTTGACCCCTGTACAGCTGACAGATATTCTTACACTGTATCTCAGATGAGCATAGGGCACATGGCTGAGTGGAATCAGATCTCCCTCCTGTAAAGAAAGTGTTCAGTGAGAGATGAGCAGTCTGCTGTGTCAAGCCTCGCTGTGCTCAGTGAAGATGGACAGTGCTTCTGGGAGAGCTTACTCCTGTTTTTCATTTTGTGGATTTAGAGGTCACATCTGGTGCCGCTGCTTCCTCTGCAGGTCTGAGGTTATGGAACAGGTTACAGCAATTAGGTAGCTTACTGAGCATGTGCAGGTTATTCGCATTAGACAATGTCATTATGGGGTGCAATTAAAAGTGTAAAAAGCGTGGGGGAGTTGAGAAGGATGAGGGAAGTTGAGAAGGATGAGGAGAAAGGTGAGAGAACAAGGGGAGAAGATGTGTTAATAGAAGGTGCAGAGGAGTGAGAAAACAAAGAGTATAGCATTAAATGAATATAAAGGAGGGGCAAGTGAGAGCAGGAGAGAAAGAACAGCTCTGGTGTAATTGCTCTCCTGTACCTGACACTTATGGTTTAGTTTAGGAGGGCTTTTATTAAAGAAGCTCTCTCCCAAGTGCCTCTCTTTCTTTGGACCCTTGAGGGGCCACAGGATTTACTGCAGTGTGTGATAGAGGGAGGAATCACCCCGGTCAAACCATTCAAAATCACCCTGGCCGGTGCGACATCTTCAGCCACTACGGGCCACACACTTTCCCCAGTCTTAATAAAATAGTGATGGTTGATAGCCTGAACGTAGTCAAAGAGAAAAGCCATTACCAGTAGCTTCTTATGAGGTTTAAGATAATCTTGTGGCAAAATGCTTCTACTTTTTATCCCTTGTGGTGCAATTGGTTTCGTAATTCCTGATGCAGCAGTCCATCACACCTAATTTTCCTATGTGGAAAAGTGTTCATCTCACAGTTAATATTTTTTTCTACAGCTTTCACACACATTAAGCTTATAGTTACCTCTCCTGCAGACATTCTGTGAGGCAGTAGAAAATATACTTTGGTCTCCCATTTATGTATTCCCAGTGTGCTTTAAATGCTACACTTACCTCAAAATTTGAAATGTGTCCATTTTCTAAGAAAGTGGTCCCTCAGCTAGGGCTCTTTTCTCCAGGTGATGTTATCGATGAGGCTCATTGTGTGGTGGAGGTCTCACACATCTCACAATGATGCAAATAACCGATCCGTCCTGTCACCTCGCTTTGCCACATTCCCCCTGGAGATGCTTCTGTTGCCAGGGACACTCTTTGGTGTCTTTATGTTTACTTGAGCGTCTGTGTATGTATGTATGTGTGTAAGTGTGTGCCAACAACACAAGTCGTGTGTAGTCAGTGCCCTTTCCTTTGTGTGTGCGTCTTACACTAAACTCTTCCCAAAGCTTTACATTGCCGCCGTCCTGGGCTGTCAAGCTGATGGTGTCGGTGATTTATTGAGAACACATTCAACAGCTAACGTGGTTTTAAAGCCACAGAGAAAAAGTGGATTTTTGTGGTCAGGAAAATGACCGCATGGCCTCAGAGCACTGCATACAAAAGGACTGTGTCTACAGCAGCAGACACGCATTTTAAAGAGTATTCACGAAGCTGCTGTGCCACTGGCTTGGCTTGCTTCCACTTGTGTGATTAATGTACAGCACCATTCACATGCAACTTCAGCACAAGCCTTTGCAAAGGGACATGTTCATTAGCAAACTAGCATGGTGTACAATGGAAAAAGAAAAGTCACACAATGATTCATTGCAAACCTAACCAAGGTGTTTAGTTTTTTCATGTGTGTGTGTGTCTGCCTGTGAGTGTGTGTGTATATATGTGCATGCAAACTAAGTTACAACTCAATGCTGCATTATCAAAAATGAGGCTCCTGCTGAAATGCAGTCTCAGCAGAAAAGTCCCTGCCAAGTAGCCTTGTAGCTACAAATGAGTGTTAAAAACAGCACTTTAGCAATAAAAAAGGTCCTGGATTTGGATTGTGTTCAATTTAGAGCCTATTAAATGTTCTTTATGTCAACCTTAAGCAGTGCCAGATAGACTTACAGCAGTTATGCAGATGTGCTTTTGTCCCTATGCACACAGTAAACAGAGCTCTTGAGGTATTTTCACGAGTGTATGCTACATTGCACTACTCTAGCTCACCCTTTGGCATCATTTTCACTTCAAACTGTTCAACATGAACCTCCTCAGAGTGATGACAAAGCCCTGCCATGCCCTCTAAAACAGCTCCTCCACCCACTGTTATGTTAGTGTTAGTAGTGATGAGGGAGCCATCTTAAGTACATTGTTGTACTGGGTGGTGGCTGAGTGCAGTGTGGCGAGGTGGTGGACAGGGTGTGTCGTTGGCTCGCCAGGTCTGGTGCCAGGCACTCTGGGGTCATTGCCAGGTCATCCCCGGGGAGGAAGTGTCCAGCCTAGGAGCTTCCCAGCAGCATGTTTACAGGAAATGCAGGACGAGGGCGGGGCTCTGGCAGGAGGCAGGGGAGGTGGAGACAACAGGGGACAGATAGGGTGACGGGGGGTGGGGGGGTCACCGTGGTGGTGGGGTGGAGGTTCCCAGACTCTCCCTTGAACAAAAAGATGAGGTGTGGTCCCGTCAGGAATGCCAGGTCTGCTGTTATTGTTGCTCCAGTTTGTCAGGAATGCCTCCAGCCTCTCACCTCACACACCCTTAAGTAGTCCCGTGGTGTTGACGATAAATCTGCTGAAAACAAGTGAGCAGAGGTTCTAATATTGCATATGTGGCCCTGAATCGCAGCCTGTCACATTATATACGGTTAAAATGATCCAAAGCCATCTTCCATCACACCACAGGTGAAGCAGCAGGAATCAGAGTGTCAGAGTCTTCACAAATCACTTCATCACATACTGTCACAGCAGCAGCAGCAGCACAACAGCCACAGGCTACATGTAATCATCATCACTAAAAGCAGCCAACGATCTGAAATTCTCCTAATCCCTTCTCATCAGTATCGCAGTCTTCTATAGTTAGCAGGCTAATGAACCTATTCTGCTGCTCCTATTTCCTATAATGGTGCCATTACAAATGGAAAAAGGCCTGTCGGATTGCACCTAATACATATTTTAATACTCAATGTTTAGCTCAATTGAATTACATATTACAAGCATCATGAAGTTCACAGGAGGTTGCTGGAATACACGTCTTGTCACAGAGAGTCATTGTGTCCTCTGAATTTGACACAGTAGATTTAACTTTGCAGCGTTATAAAAGACATTGCATTCAGCTGGCTTAATAGCATCGCCTTAATGGTCTTGTTAAAGCGTGACAGGTATTACAATATTACAATATCATTTTTGCAGGTTTAAATATAGAAATATTGTATGAAATTGACTGAAGCTAAAAGGAGACATGTTTGGGATTTTATGGTTGAAAAACAGGCTACATTTGTGTGAAAGATATTAAAACATCAAGGGAGAGAAACTTCAATGTGAATGTTTTCTCTCAAAGACATAGTGAGATTCAATTTAAAGAAGAAGTTATTGAAATGTAACTATTTATAGTGCTTGTTTTTGGATTTCTGTTGTATTATTTAAAATTTGACTCAGCGTTTCATCAAAGCACAGACGGTGTGTTTTCAGGGATTGTGCTGTTGATGGTTTGGGGTTAAAAGGTGAAGGTGAGAAACTGCAGTGTGAATTCTGCTCTCTTGTACAATAAATCAAAGCGTAAGAATGAGTTCAAAGAAGACCCATCCCTCCTGTTCTCTTTCCTGCCCAACTTCACCCAGGAGCCCACACTAGGCTGACCTGTCTACTCTGAGGTCAACCATGAGTAATGGCCCGTATGTGCTTTCTTCAGCCTACCCAATGGGGCTGGTGTGCCTGTGGATGTGTGTGGTTCAGTGTGAACCTCATGAAGTATGAGTATGTCTGAATGGAGATGAAGTCCAGTGGGTAACTCTGTTAACCTTTGCTCTGCTAAAAGCTGTCTACTGTCTGCACACACAGGGGGCTGTTAAATACGTCAGGACAAGCACTCTTTATAATCTGTAAAGTGTCTGAAAAAATTGAAGAATTCCTGTTTCTCATTAATTCTCCAAAGCCCAGTGTGACGATCTTAAATGCTTGTCTTGTTACTAAACAGGCCCAAACCAAAGATATTCAATTTGCTTTTATATAAAATGAAGAAAAGCAGCAAAGTCCTTCAACTGA
Organism: Acanthurus leucopareius; assembly: GCA_029814765.1. Classification (NCBI taxonomy): domain Eukaryota; kingdom Metazoa; phylum Chordata; class Actinopteri; order Acanthuriformes; family Acanthuridae; genus Acanthurus; species Acanthurus leucopareius. The sequence goes on from JAQMCX010000029.1 coordinate 11,073,928, forward strand.
GCTAATAATACTTGAGAATACTTCGCATTTTTGTTTGAAAAAATGGCTAAAATCAATAATTGGTTATCAAAATATGTATTTCTGCTAACTTAGCAAGTACTAAACTCATCACTGCTGCTCTGAATAAGAACATTTGTAGGATTTTTTCACATCACAGTTTAAAGGAAAATTCTTAGAAAAAACCTTTCAATTCCTTGTTATATTCTTTCTATTCTTTTTTATAATAAGTTAAAAAAAACATTTTTTTTTCACAGAGGAGAAGTTTAAAATGTATTTTTGATTTTTTTTTATTAATAACATCAATCAGTCTAATAGTCAGTTCGTAACAATGGCATAAAAACAATTTCCAAGCCGTCCAATAGCTGTCATATCACGGCTTACTTGTTATCCAGTTATCACCCTGGCAATGTGAGTTTGGTCAGACATACTATAATGGTCTTAATGGGCCAAAGGACATTAACAATTACCACAGGTAGCATTTAAAAAGATTACACGTGAAATGACCTAAAGCGAGCCCCCCTCAGGCATACAATACACAAAAGGATTACCGGTGTACGGACACAACCGCGCCATCTGTGCGATGAACGAATCATGAAAGGGATTACAGTGTGCCACCGGAGGGCTCTATATGAGGAGCGAAATGTTCAGAGACACACACAGGAAAAGAAAAAATACATACATTTACAGGAGATGAAGAGTATTGCTCTGTGTTTTGAGAATATGCAAAGACAGTATGCAGGATTTTCCACTGTGAATGTCTGGAATAAATGTTCTCAATGCTTCCTTGCATTTTCATTTGATACATCAACTGTCCTTATTCATAGTTAAAGCAATGCTATTAAACTCACATTATGGGAAAGATAATGTTATAGTATTAAATATAGTGTTAAATATTCATAATCCAGTGCTATGAAGTATGTCTGTATTCATTCTGTCCTTCCATCCTTTGGCAGTGCCTACACAGAGCCTTTCCCAATGAACTCCGTCTCTGCTGGGCTGTCAGCAGATGAGGACCATGGGCGTACTTCAGAGGAGGAGGAGGGGGTGGTGGAGCAAAGTTATGACCGACAGGTGAGATAGAGGATACAGAAACGAACAAAAGCAGGCAATAAGGTGGTTAATTCAGTCCTTTGTGCCTCCAACCGGTCCAACAAATCAATACAATGAGAAAAATGCTGCAGGGTCCCTGTGAATGAATTACTGTATGCATAGGCCTTTTCATACATGCATCAGATTTGATTAACATTGAATTCATACAATACACTAACATAAAACAGGATCAAATGCATTGTGCTAGTTGAAATGTTTCACATCAAGCCTCCCAAACCTCTGTACAGTATAAAGCAGCCATTTTACAGTAGCTCAGAGATGGATCCAACCCTTCCTGCTGCTACCACAATAAGATCAGGCCACTGCTCCCATCATGTGGCACACATTTCCTTGTTTTCCTCTTCAAATAAAAAATACATCCAATCGAAGGAAAAACAGAGCGGAAGAGGACTTAAGAGACTTAAAATGACCCCAGAGACAGTTTCAGCCAATGAAAGTGTGTTTTGGTTTTTGTGTCAAGGAAATGAGGATCAGTGGGTCCTTAAATGCAGTATTTGTGAAATGCCCCACACTGGTTCAAATAACACTGATAAAGCACAGGAGCTTTGCCGGTAAACCTCTAAATGGCTTCAATGTTATGTTTTGGCTCGGATGTTTTGAGACCCTGTGATTAGCCTCTAAATCAATGGGCAGCATTGTTGTCACCATACACATAGCCTCTCATACATAATGCATCCGAATTTAAAAGTCGCGTATTTGAGAAAGCCTTCATGACTATGCCGCCCTGTAATGAACCAATCTGTCTTATTTTGACAGCAGAAATCTAACTTAAAAAAAAAAGGGAAATTTGTTTTTTTCACCATTCTCCTTGGCGGTTGCATTCCTATAAATTTTTGAGAGGACTAAGTGCCAACAGAGAGCCTTTCGACATTAGCTGTGTTCATTCATCTCCCACTGTTCTCCCTCCCTGTCACCCAGATTGATGGCCGATCCCGAGCTTTCTACGTCGCCAAAGAGCTCGTCGACTCCGAAAGACTGTAAGTGTCTGAACTCCAGGATTTCCCCATTTGCATGCTTCTCCCTCATGCCATCACACAGAAACACATTTCAAATTTTGTCTTTTTTTTGGTGAACCTGCATCCGCTTTTCTATTCACTACATCTCTCCTGCTTCTACGCCACTTCATCAAGCTGCATGCAGAGAAACTGACAGCCAGTTACACGATAACTTAATAAACACACCAGCCCTGCCCTTGCCCTGCTGCACATTTAACCGCTCTTCTGATGTTCTGTTCTCATCATGCATAATTAAAGTTAGTTAGAGTCCTGCATAAAGATTAACATTTTTGTGTAGAAGCTTGTAAATTTCACAGTTTAATTAAAATCTCATGTTTCTCTCCTCATGTTTTCCAGACATGTCAGTGCCCTCAAGTACCTTCAACAGGTAGGAAAACCTTCGCTGCCACGCCACAAGCAGGTCACAAACATCCCCCGCCTCAAGGCCTATTACATTTTCTTGAAAACCCACTGATAATATCGTATCCTGTGTGTCTGCTCCCCAGTCTCTGTCTCCCTCTTCTGCCCCCCCCCCCCGTAAGGCTCTGCTCAGGTTTATCAGTGTTGTTGCAGCAAGATCTACTTCCTGGTCTTGATAAAGTTCACATGTTGTCCTCTGGTGTGGTCAGTTGTAAGATGACGCAGCGTGCGTCCACCAGGCGCTCTAGCTGATGCTGTCCTTGTATCCTCACTCCGCTGATACGTGTGCTCTGATACTCAAGCAACTCAGCTGGCAATTTGCCACCTTAAGGTCACAAAAAGGCTGCAGGGATCTTTTGTACTGGTTGTATTGGTTGCACGTTATGAGCTATTTAGGACCAGTTTGTCAATAATATGGAGAATTTTTCTTAAAGTGGAGTAACGAGCGTAGTTAATGCAGGACGGAGGATTTAAAGGTAAGTTGTGCTAAGCCTCCTGGGGTCAGTCATGCATCGCAGCCAACTGTTGTCATCTATTTCCATCATTTCTCACTCACTGCCTGTCAAAACAAGACCACATCCCTGCCCTGCAGAGTTAGGAACAAAGATGGATATTTGCTGAAAATACCACAGACATGACATTGAAACAGTTAAAACAATTGTTGGATTTTGATCAAAAGGGAAAGTCATACAGGAGAGGTCACCCCTTTGAAAGAATGGCGTGGGAGAGCTGCTATTAAGGTGATGGCTGCTTGTACAAATCTGACAGGCAGAGTCATTGAACCCAGAGACGCCCATCAGTCAGCTTCTACCTCCTAACCTTGAATAAGGTCATACCCTGAATTTCTTGCACGTGCCCTCTCACCATGATTTATGAATGCCTGCTGTGAGCACAAAAGCAGGAGATTTGTGTAATTGATGCCATTAAAGTGCAACTAATGCAAAAATAATACATTGGAGGCTTCCAATAGTCATACATCTGCAGTCTCATCATGATGCTCATTTATACTAATTTGCTGCTGCATGCCAAAGTACGGACAGAAACATGTGCTGCAAGTCAATATGGGCATGGTGCTTCAGAAGTGAAATTCTGACAGTAATGTCGCCTGAACCATGAAATCTATATTTCACCGTGAGTGATCATAATTCTCAAAATCTTTATTTAAAAGATACTTACTAACCTTGGCTTCTGTCCAATGTTAACATACCACTAAAGTGAATCTTTTTGCCACCTTTCAGAGGTGACATTGACGGCTTTTTCATCATGCTGTTGCATAATGCATGGGTAGAGTGCTTCAGGCTCTTGTTATTCTCCAAACATCAAACAATGATGTGTCAGGGTGTAAGTTGCTGTTTGATGCAGACTGATGTCGTAATTAGCATAAAAAAACGGAGTAATTTCGTTGGGAAACACTCCAGCGGCACAACATGCACAAACACACAGTTTAGGGGGGGAAAAAAACAGGAGCAGCGTTAAGTGAGAGGCACACACAGCTATTGTTCCATTGTTTGATAAGGAATAACAAGAATACAAAGAATTTCCAGACCCTGTCTCCACATAGGAAGGGAGGCCGTGCTCCTCTTCTAAAGGACTTTCCCTATAACAGCTCCGACATATGAGGCTCAGACTTCGCATTGTTTCTCGGCGGTAACACGCGACCTCTGAGCAGATTCCCCGTGCTGAGTTATGGCCGAGCATGACTGGCTGTGCACCCAACTGCTTAACGTAGCTTCTTGACCTGCCTTACGTGAGGGAAATGGGGATAAGGTGGAGAGTGATCTGGCGATATGGAGAGTAAAGCTCCTCTCATTCATGGGTCTGAGTGTGTTGACGTGTGTGTTTAATGTGTGTGTTTACATGTAACCTGGGAGACCAAGTCAACCGAGAGCCGTTTAAGTAGCTGTTCTTCTGCCCGGCCTGACGTGATGAATGTTAACTCATACCGATCGATTGTGCATGATGAACGGCATGTTCTGAAGCGCCAAGTGTCACCACATTATCCTGCGGCCGGCTGTGACAACTCTATTTGTTTTATGTCCGTGCTTTACTCAGAACTGGAACAGATTGGTTCCAGACACTTATCCCTCACAGACACACAGAGGCTTTCTATGTGACGTTAGTTGGCCAGACAGCTTTGCCCACTGAGAAGATTTTTTTTTTTTATAGCTTGTTGACACCTTCTAACGATCCCACCACTGCCACCAATTTTTTTGCCCTCATTTGCAGAGAAGATAAATAACCTCTCCCCTGTTTTTTTACTCCCATGTGCCATAACTCCTTAGATTAGTCTCTTAGTCACTGACACTGCAACTATTAATGCCTGTTGCTTACGTTTTATGTGAGCTCAACAGTTTTAGCGGACACTAATTCATTGTATATCAGTGAATTTTTAGGTTCTCGTCCACAAAGACATGAAATGTGAGGGCAATACACAAAACAGCATTGTGTCATTGAGCATCAAGGTCATTGAACAACACCTGGTGTGTAACTCTTGTGTAAGCAGCGCAGCCTTTTCCTGAATGCCTGGACAGAGCCCAAAGTGGCGTGAAGGCACTGAGGTGATTTGAAGGGAGGGAGGCAGGAAGGATGTTTAGGAGGATCTGACCTTCCTTCCTTCCTTCCATTTTTCTCCCCCTCCTCATTCCTCAGTGCCTTTTCATTTCTGCTGCTCCCTCCTCTCCTCCTTTCATCCTAGCCATTTCCTCCATTCCTCTCTCTTTCAAGCTCTTTTTCTTACCAACACTTTCTTCTTATAAAAAATGTCTCCTTGCAAATCCTGTTTTCCCTCTTTTGTGCAGGACTTTAGGTCAGCAGTGACCGAGGTGGAGGGTGAGGAAGGGGAGCCTGTGCTAGAGGAGCAGAGGTTAGAGGAGATACTGGGAGTACTCCCCCAGGTCTACACCCTGCACAGCAGCATCCTTACTGAGCTTGAGGAACGCATCAGCCAGTGGTGAGAGACAACATGAACATTTCCCTCGTGCTATGGCCTGCTGTTGTACACACAGGTGACATTTAACAGACTGATGCATTTGGATGAAAAGTCACTTTTTCTAAGGTCACAGTTCATTATACAATCTTTATCCTGTCTTAAAATACATTTAGGAATTAAAAAGACCAATTTTTAACCTTGTAACATCTTTCGAGCCTATGTTCTTCCACATGAAAAAGATAATTACAGAAAGCCGTATGGTCAAAATGCCAGTATAAGTTGGATTTGTGAGTGGATGAAATGACGATTAAATTGAAAAGGTACAGCTTGTCCGAAAAGGACAAAGTTTAAGCATTTAAATCATTTAAGTTGTGTTCCACCCACTCTGAAACATCTAAAGCAGATCCCCGGTGATTGGTTTGATCTGAGCAATGTAACCAACAATTTATGCTTGGCAGCTAGCATCACTGAAGTCCTTTTTCAGTATTTTGTTTTAACTTACATCAGCTTCTCTGTAAAAAATCTGTCATAAAACTCTGATGTTCTACTTTCTTATTCTTAAATTTGTGCTAGTTTTTAAAGAGTTGGCTTGACCTTGTAGACTTAAACACTCCCATGTTCGTGCACTTAACCTTAGCTAGCTTAGCTTAGCATAAGAACTCAACACAGGAGGAGACAGCCAGCCTGGCTGAAAGGTAAAAAATCTGCCAATCAGCACCTCTAAAACTTACTTTTTTTCACAGTTTGTGCTTAGCTAAGCTAATGGGCTGCTGGTTGTATGTGAAGCCATCAGCAAATTTTCCAAAATGTCAAACTATTGTCTTTGAACTAAAAAAAAAAAAAGACAATTGAACTGTTTAAACAAAAGTGTTTTTTTGACCCTCGGCTATATCTTCCTTTTAGACTCAACACTTTTAGAATTCACTGTTACAAAAGGGACAGATGACCATACTTTACTGCAGTGCTGTCACAATGAAAGTAACATTTCCTGTAAAGAGAAAAACTTTCTAATTACTTGCACCAATTAGTGTACAATTAAAAAAAAACAATTAAAATCTGTTCACTTAGGGTTATCAAATTATTCATTTACAAACATTCACAGTACATAGGACGGCTGAAAGAGAATGTACTTGATCTGTGATTTTGCTCTCTTTGCAGGGAGGAGAGCCAGAGAGTGGTAGATGTGATCCTGTCACGTCGGGAAGACTTTAGTGTGTTTGACACCTACATCTCAGAGTATGATCGTAGCATGTCCTTACTAGAGGAGAGCTGCAGGAACAACCTGGCTTTCGCCGCCATTGTCAAGAAGTTTGAGGTAAAACACTGAACTGACAGACAAGTCTCTCTGTCTATTTCCATTTTCCTTGTGTTTATTATTTCACTGAACGCACTGTGTGTGGGTTGGAAGCACTGCTCAATACCAGAAGATCTTCTTAAAAGGAAAACCAGTAGAAGTATTTTAACAGTCACATATTCAGATCTTGGGTTCAATTTCCATGTTTGTGGAGTGAAAGTGAGGCCTTGTGGGGGTTTCCAGGGAGCAGAGATTGAACCTGGTATTTTCCCTGGCATTCGTTCAGCCGCTCTTCACGTGGATTTTGTCACCCAGCTTCCACAGGGAGATAATGGCCTTTCCTAACCCTCCCTATCCCGCCTCTCTCCATAGAACCGACCTTTCCACTGTCATGCTTGCATATATTATACCCACTCAACACCAAATACTTTTTCTTTGTCTGGGTTGATCTCTTCATCCTTGTTTTCTCCTTTGAGAGCGGAGAAGTGGGATTTGCGTGATGGGATCAAAACTCAGCAAAAGCTCATTCTGAAGTAGGACACAGGTTATCTGCCTGATCCACCTAATCAACTTTATCCTAAGATTTGTTTAGATTTTTTTAAATTAAGATTTGATATCTGAGGAAAACTTCCTGTATTTCACTGACATGTTACTTGTTTGATGATTTGTGTCTTATCTTAAGCATAATGAGATGTTTTGACTAGAAATTACACAAATACACTTGGTTAGATTCAAGTTTTTGCAGTGTCTGTTGAACAGAGGGAGCAGCGCCCCAGTTGGTTACAATACAATTGACTACTTTTTAACTAAAAGACAGAACATCAAGAGGGCCTATAGAAATGACCACAGAGATAGAGCAATGGATTTCTCATCTCCATCCAGCTGTGTCCTCATCCATAAAATAGATTCACAATTTCCAGAGATGAAAAAGCTGTGTAACAGCACAAAGGTCTTGCCGAATAGGAAAATGGACAAAATCAAAAATATTTCTTCTTATTCTGTCTTTTAAAGAGTTAAATAAAGTTATATATAACACAGTTTTCATGCTTTAATTTGCGTGAGACACATCAGTAAAAGGCTTTTTCTGAAATTCTGTTAAAGTTACATTAAACATTAAAGCTTAGGTTTTACAAAGCTACGAATTCAATTCAGCACCTTCCGCCCCCCAATGTATGTGTTACCAGCTCCATGCTGCACTCTGGTTCACTGTGAGTGGTTTCAGGCTTTTTCGAGCTTGATAAGAAAAGCGAACGGACAAGGCACCAACTGTCTGCTCTCATGAATATTCAGCAGCAGCTGCCTCTTCCCAGAAAAACTTTGCCTCTGCCAGACTCTAGTGGAGTTAATGTAAACAGAAGGGAGTGGAGGTGACTCCAAGACTCTGAACCGTCCCCTTGTTCAGTAAACAGTGACCTTTAATGTCTTATTGCATGTTTTCACACTTGGTCTACGCCAGCCAATAACTTAGCCCTCGATAACCTTGATCAAAGTCAATAACATGCCACTTCATTTTAGCCTCATGAAGTTGATATTAGTCCCTTTTCTCACATCATAAACCACTAATTACTATCTGGATTGGACACAATTTAATTGACTTGCAAAAAAGATGCATGTGTGAAATGATACCGTCTTATTGAAGGACACAATTAGATTTTTTTCTTCATAGAAAGGCTGGTCAATATTAAATTGAGCAATTTCTTTTCATACTCCTCACTTGCGTCTACAGGAAGGTTTTGATTCATTTCCCACCTCTAGAATTAACACCCAGAGGAATATTCAGTAACTTTTTTTCTCAGTCCACTGGCAAGATTCCCCACACCTGCCACTCTTTATATACACACTGCATATTGTATTTACAGTTCCCATATTGCATATAAGCCTGTAATATGGGGTCCTTCCTCCCCACCTTCCCACACCAGGGCATTGTGTGAAAATGATGGATGTTGGGTTGAATCAGAACACTGCCATGGGAATTGCAGGGTGTGTTTGACCCCACTGTAATGAGGGAGAAAGGAGGGACGAGGGAGAGTAAGGAGGATGGTGCGGGTCACAGGATGCACCGTACCTACTACTGAGTCATTTATCTGTTGGTCATGTGATCCTTCACAAGTCATTGTGCTTGATAGGAGGGGAAATATTAATACAGCTTTTTTTCTGAATTTTAAAACATGCATTTATTCTTCACCAACAGCTGCCATTTTATTCCCTTTCTTTGGTCTAAGAATTAAACTCTTACCCCCCACAACACCGCTCTTTCTTCTTCACCCTCCCCCTCCACCGCCTTTATTGCTACAAGCCAAAGTGCAGCGGTATAAGTGGTAGTAATTTCATTGTGGATGTGGTGATGACAGTGATGAAGTAGCCGCAGACCCTGATCAGATCAGAGCTGGACCCTTACAGGATTAAAGCCTCCTCGCCACAGCCAGTTGCTTGTTTACCACACCATATATAAACATTGTGTGTGTAAGTGTGTGTGTGCTGTTGGTCTGTCTGTGTTTGTATGCATGTGTGTGTGTGTGCATGTGTTCGTGTGTGTACTTTGTTTTATTGCATTTGTTGGGTGCAGATGCAGGGAGCACTCTATATTCAAAGGGTCCAGCAGCTTAGTGGGGACAAAAATGCAGGACTCCACAAGTTTTAATGACTGTTTAAGGGTTAAGACTTAGTTCGAGGGCAAGAGTTAGCGTAAGATTTTGGTTGGGATAAGGGTTAGGGTTGGGGTTAGGCATTCAGTTAAATTGTTTAAGGTTGGGGTAAGGGGTTAGGGAATGTATTATGTCAATGCGGGTCCTCACAAACACAGGCTTACAAGGATGTGCGTGTAAATGTGTGTCTGCATGCTTTTGACCCCCCTTTTATGAACCCATTTGCATCTCTGTGTGATTGTGTCTGATTGTTTTGCAGGGGCATGTCCATACACAAATTGAGTGGATCATGTAAAACTGGTTTATGAATAATTTTTTCCAAAGCACTCCAGCTTGGATTTATATTCATGTCATAGCCTGCGTTTGTGTGGAGCCTGTGTGTTTTCCTCTGCGCAAGAAGCCCGAGAGGAGAGGAAGAGGCTGTGCAGCAGGTGGACAGAGAGCGATAGAGGGAGAGAGCGATGGAGTGAATTCCTTGTAAAGGCAGCTGGGCAATGAGGCAGACAGAAGCTAATTAGAGAAGCAGCCTCCTTTACAACTCCCCAATTAGATCAGTTGTGTGTGTGCGTGCAGCAAATCAGCTGGCCATGACAGAGTCTGAAAGGTGTGTTTGTTTGTCCGCACATGTCTGTGTGTATGTGTTTATCTCGCAGCACGAGTCATCACACCCCATCTTCTCTCCTCCACGGTTTGGCTCGCTCACCCAAACAAACCACACGCTAATTATCATCGCTGGAAAGCCACTTCTTTGGAACAAATGTCAATTGGATGACAATTTGCAAGCAACACTTGAGGAGAGCGGCTGTTCTGAAGCAAGGCGGCTTTAATAATAGAAAGCTGTTATTATTGTACTTGATGTCTTGTACAGTGATCAGGAGAAGGAAAGAGGCGGGGGGAGAAGAGACGGGGGATACATACAGAAAAGTCAGAGAAACTCAAACAGAGGTTGTTGCTGAGGACCAAAGTTCAGGAGATGAGACAATTAAAGAAAAAGTAGTTGAAATAAAAAGTGAACCTGAGTTTTCCTCCTCAGCTTGCTCATTAAAAGAGCTCTCTGTTTTACTTTTTGACTTCTGCACTCCAGATTGTGATAATGAAGACAAAGAGTCGTGTGTTTAACTTGCATCTCTTCCCTCCCCTTTCCAGGCTTAATCAGTGTTATCGCTAGCTCAGGGTCTGTGTGTGTGTGTGTGTGTGTGTGTGTGTGTGTGTGTGTGTGTTTATATCTGCTCGTGTGTGGAAGGGTACATCAATAATATATCATATGAGTTTGTGTATGAGTTTGAAATGAGTGTGTGTCTGCATGGGGTCTTGTGTGTGTTTGTGTGTGTGTGTTTGTGTGTGTGTGTGTGTGTCAGTGTAAATAAGATGAAGATGTTGTTCCCTGCAGGGTGCTATCTGTGCCTCTCTAATATAGAATAGGACTTCATTGGATTAGGAAAGACTGTGTGTGTGTGTGTGTGTGTGTGCCCAGTCCCCCGTTGCTCCTCCACTGCTCAGGGCATAAATACCTGTCAGAGACAATTAGATCCTGATTGATTTTCTAAAGCTCTCTCTGATTGCGCTGATTTCTGTCCCCTTTCACCTGCGAATGACTACTCTGAGGAGAAGAATAGGAGTTGTTCAGGTTTTTTGTGTGCAGGAAAGACATGTGAAGGTCAGCCAGTCAAACAGTGCTCCCTCGGTAGCTTGTGACCTTGACTTGCAGCATCCTATTAACGAGGTTACCTTGGTTTTGAAAACATGAAGCTGTGGTTTTCTCTGTGGTTTCGAGGCACCTTTAATTTAATTAATTTTACAGAAAATATCAAGTGTAAATGGTGTATATGCAGTTAAAAATTCATTAGTTAAACTTCTTATTCATATCAAAAACAATGTGACAGTTTCCAGTCCTGACATTTAGTCAATGTGACATGGTTGAAGCTTCTTTTCTACATCATTTTACAAACATTGTTTTAGGGTTTTGATATTTATTTACACCTTTTAAAAATCTAACAAGAATGTGTATGTGTGTCTGTGTGCAGAAAAAAAATCCAGAAGACGCTGAAGTCCCACTGAAACACCAGCTGCTGCAGGTCATAGTGAGAGTGCTTCAATACCGAATGCTGCTCACAGGTAACACACAAACACACATACACATAGTGTCGTTAAAAGCAAGCCAAAGTCATTTTTCTTGAAAAGCAGCCATTGTGGCCAGTAGGAGCAATAATAGGATAATAATAACTGCTAAAACTGAGTATAACAGCAACAAACAGAGAGGAGTCAGCACACTGGCTTGGTAATGTAAATTATACATCTGTTTGCTAATGTTAGCAAACAGTGGATGCTGTTAGCTACTGTTCATGTAGCATATTGTTCATGTACAAAATCAAGAAAAGCTGCAGCAGCAAGTGCATGTAAGTGGGCAAGGATGTAATTATTTTAATTGCTCATGAATTAAGGATTTTTATACATAAAAGGAAGACTGACTTAAGTTACATACTTTCACTTTTAAAATGACAAATGCTAGACAAAGGAGGAGTATTAGCATTGTGTCGTGGAAAAGACTTTGAACAAGCTGCATTTTACAGACAGAAAGAAAATGGTCCCAGGTATTTTTGTGAAGTGTTAAATTGCATTAAAATAATCAATTTGAGTGCCTTATTTTCATGTTTTGACTCTTTTTTCTGTTTCCCCTTCAGATTACCTGAACAACCTCTCTCCTGACTCTAAAGAATATGAGGACACACAAGGTAAACCTGCAGAGTGGAGCTCTGTGATATTCATAACCAGAACCATGACAGTGATGTCTTTTCACCAGTCAAAGACACACAGACAAATACACCCTGCAGCTGCTCAACATGTATGAGGCCCTAGCTGTTGAGTCACAGTCACTGAGTGTATCTTTATTGAGTTTGGTTGCGTATAAATCTCTCTCTTTCTCTCTTTGTTTGTGTTGCAGCTGCCTTGGTGATCGTGTCCGAGGTGGCAGACCAGGCCAATGACAATCTGAAACAGGGGGTGAGTTTACTGTGGATACACTCCATGTGTTTATATCAGTCAGACTGTTCAGTTCCTGTTGAGTGTGACATATTCACGGCCCAGCAGGCCGTCATTGAGACACGTCTTTGTATTCCGCCTGGCAATGAAAGAGCAATTTTTGGATGGAGATGAAGCGTGAAGAAGTTAGACAGCTGAGGGTTTTCTATGTATGAATCCCCTCCTCTAAATTAAATGCTTTAGTGAAGGAGAGCTCCATCCCTCTTGGCGCCGGCCTCCGCAGCTTGTTGATTAACGCAAGAAGTGAGGAAAGATGATGTCATCAGAAAGTCCCAGGTGTATCATTACAAAGGGAGCAGTGTAAGGGTGGACATGTTTGCTCCTCCTCAGACACGAGCAGGTTATGGAGATAATTCACCCTCCCCCCACTGTCTTTCTCGCCTCTCACTGTCAAGATCCCCTGTGCCTCACTTTGGCTCGCCTCCCCTGTTTATCACACTTGCCTTTTTTTCTCCTCTATGCACATGCACTGACACACACACACATGGGCTGACAGACAGTGGAAACACAGACTCCCTCTATCTGTGCCCCCCCCCCCCATTCAGTTTTGGTATCACATCCCTTTCCGCCTCCCTCCCTGTCATTCACGAACAAGCAGAGATTCTCCTCTGTCCATCACTGCATAATCTGCCTCCATCTCTGTTTTGTCTCTGCTGTGCTTTAGGAGAACCTGCTGCGTCTGGTCCACATAGAGTACAGCGTGAAGGGCAAGAGGGACCTGCTGAAGCCCGGAAGGGTGAGCACCATTTATCTGCTTCTGGCCAGTGCTACTGTTTCACTATCAAAACACAGCAACGTATTGTTCTTTAATGACATCTGAGGAAAAGGATTCAGAAGCCTTCACTGGGTCTGAATAGTTGATGTCAACAGCAATTTGATGGCACAACAAACCTTTTTTCATGCTTTTTCTCTGTGTGTTTTGTTTCTTCTTGCAGATGTTTGTCAAAGAGGGCACACTCATGAAAGTCTCAAAGAAAAGCAGGCAGCCCCGACACCTGTTTCTGGTAATATATCTTCTTTCCACAAGACACTTTAACTGTTAAACAAGAGTTTAGCCCTTTAAAACACTGTTTCCCTTTTTTGTAGTTTTGAAAGGGATATATGCTTTTTGGCTCTCTTGCCAAGAGTTAGAGTTGAGGATCCACATCCTCTCATATCTCTCTGTTAAAAACAGCCAGAAAGTGTTTAGCTTAGCTTACCACAATGACTGGAAGCAGAGGGAAAGAGCAACTCTGGCTGTGTCAGACTAGGAGTAAAAAATTACACCCCACAGCATCTCTACAATTCACTAGCTGAAACTTTATATTTCATTTGTGTCATTTTTTGTGAGTGACCTCCTTAAGCCTATATTTTTTTTTGCAACCTTAAATGAGTTTATTTTGTGTGTGAATCAATCAAAGGGGAACATAATGTGTTAAATAAGAAGCTTTCGAGATGTTAGTAGGTGTATTTTTTACTGTTTGACAAAGATCCAAGACAGAGAGTCGTCCCCTATCTCCACTCTTAATGCTGAGCTCACTGTCTGATATTAACATGAGAGGGGTATCATTCTTCTCATCTAACAGCAAGTTGCACATAAAAGTATATTCCCCAAAATGTCTATTTATAGTGCAATTAAAATTCATCCACTTGATCCAACAGCGTATTCTGCATGAGCTTATTAACCCCTAATTGAAGTTATTTGATGCTGACACTGAGTGACACACTTTAAAAGACAAGACTCCAATGGAGTTTGCATCAATTCATACTCATGTCCTAAAAGTCAGCCTAACATATTTGGAAACATCTGGATCTCCATTTAAGTTTAAAATAAAGTTTTATGGGTTTGAACAACAGTTTGGTACACACTATGAGTTTTTAATAACAAAGGAGTTAAATCACAATGACATGGTGCACTACTGTAGAAAACACCTGCCATATTATTGATGCAGTGACCAAAACAAAGCTAGCGTGGTCAGTGAAAATTTGGGGGAATGTTGGGCGGAGGTCAGTCTGTGAGGTAGGCGAGGAGGGGGTTGAGGCACGAGGCCAAGGCTGTGAGACCTCCACTTGGCACCACACCCATCAAGAAAGGGCCTCCCTCTCCGTTCTTCTCCTCTCCTCCCCTCTCAGGACTTGTTTTCCAGGGCCCCACTTCCTCACAGGATGTTTGGTGTGGGTCACTGGATGCTGGCTTCCTGTGTATTGGGAGGGGACTGACAGCAAAGTGAAGGCCAGACACCCTGTAGAATGCAGGGAGGAGGAGGGGGGTGGAGGTGCTACACAAACACATAATGTGAAAGAGTGAAGCCCACTCTATTGTTCCATGTGCAATCAGTGCTGTCTCATGTTGTGAATTATGCTCGAGCTACACATCCGCAGGAGAAGCATTTATGATTTCAGCATAAAATGATCCAATTAGAAAATAGCTTGAAGTTAAGGATTTATTTATTGTTTACCTTTTTTTGCTCTATTCCATCAGTCTTTCAGTCCTTACTAACAGGATTGCTGTTGAGTAATGGCTGAAAAGGGATGGTGCTTGATACTAGTAGGCTATTAGAGTTATATAGCTATTCCCACCCTTGAAGTGGACGACTTCAGAGGGTCAGGAGTTATTTATTGGCTTTTAAGGAAAGAGAATCCAAACAACGGTGAAGATGAAAGCCATCACTCACCTCAGCGACACAGAGAAGCTACTACATGTCACAAGCCTGGGCTCAGAAAAGAAGGAGAAGTAGGGTGAATGAGTGAGGGCAGGGATTAGAGGGAGGATGGAGATACAGCGAGCTGCCAGAGGGAAGAGACTGAGTGAAAGAGGCAGGTGAGGGAGGTGAGAGGTTAGTGGATGAGATGAAATGCCCCTGTTGAAAAGAAACATCTCAGGTGCCAAGGGGTCAAGTAGGTACATATTTCATCTGGGAAAGTCATTAACATGGAACTTGCTCTGGTTTCTGTGGAAGGAATCTTTGAGTAAATGAGCAGCACAGGGTGGAGCAGACAAACTGCTGTGGCTGCAGCCCAGAGGTCGCAGGCAGGGCTCGGGCTTGGCTATCATGCACTGTTTTGTCTCCAGCCAGTGAACCCTTAACTGCGACTGTTTGTGTTGTTGTTGTTGTGGTGAAGGTGGCCGGTTCCACCCAGTCCTGGTTCTCAGCGTAGCCTGAGAAGGTTGGGAATGCTAGGAGAGGCCTGGAGTCCGGAGCAGGGTGGAGAATTCCTGGATGCTGCTTTTACGGCCCCAGCGGATGTTTAGAGCACACATTAGGTGTGACCAGTGATGTCATCTCTTTTGTCTGGGACAAAATGAAATATTCCTCATAACACAATGGGCTCTCAGTGAGTTCAGGGGATCACAATACTTTCTGTCTGACAAGCAAATAAACACTTTTAATGCCTTTTTTGGTTGCGTGCATACATGGGAATTTTGTGCAGAAGGGCCACACAAAAATGTGTGAGAGCTGAGAAAGGAAAAATTATTAGTTGAGCCCAGAAAGGTGCTTTGTAGAGAAAAGGAATAAACAAAGAGGCATGTGCAGGAGTTTATATATATTTCCCAAGGTTACACCACCACCTTGTGGCAGTAAGGGGTATTGTATTCTGAATATCTGGGAATTAAAGCTTTTCTAATGTTGGCAACTTAAAGCTTAGATTATTGTATGCTATTCTTTTGGTGAACACGATAAATCAACAAGTGTAACGTTCATAATATTCTCCTTTTCCCCCCTCTTGATGTCCTTTATCAGATGAACGATATAATGCTGTACACGTACCCGCAGCAGGATGGGAAATACCGGCTTAAAAACACACTATCTCTGTCTGGGATGAAGGTATGTTGACATTTACCTTCTCTAACAAAATCTCTAATCCATTAATACAATGCCCCCCTCCATGTCTTCTTGCTGAGTTCTGATGCATTTTCCAACCTCACATACACACACACACAGGTGAGCAAGCCTGTCTTAGACAACGTGCTGAACTGTCTCAAGATCGAGGTGTCAGACATCACTATTACACTCTCAGCCAGGTGAGCATTTGATTGTCAAAAGCTTAAAATGAACAGTTTGAATTTGTTGATGACAAGTGTTCTTTCTCCTGTTAGAGTCCCGTCTAACTCAGGGCCTTTCAGAGCCTTTCAGAGGTATCAGGTGTAAATGTGTCTGTTTCTCACTTCAGTTCAGTTGGAGAGAGGGAGGACTGGTTCCACACACTGAGTCGAGCCATTGCAGACCATGCTGCAGGACTCTGCACATTTGGTGGCCCCTGCAGTGAGGTAAGAAAAGTCCAAAAAAGTTTTAGTTTTAATTAGTTAAAATACATTTTACCACTGAAAAAAATGTTACAAAATTATTCAAATTGTTTTCTTATAAAATCCCATCTTCATTCTCGCCTTGTCTGATGTGTTTCCATGTCCACAGGCCCGTGAGAAGCTGTGGATGGCCCTGGGAGAGGCTGCTCCTGTGCTGGTGCCAGTTTCTCATGTGATGATGTGCATGAACTGCACCTCTGACTTCAGCCTCACACTGAGACGACACCACTGCAACGCCTGTGGCAAGGTCAGATACACAGACCTGCGAAACCCACGTTTGCTTGTTTGTGATGAGTTTTTACTGATGTCTCACTGCACCAGGTGCCAAGTTAATGACCCAGACTTGAAATGCTAATAAAAAAGAAAACTCCATTTTTCCAATTAATCAACTTTAAGATATTTATTTGATACTTCATTATTAGATTTATCATCATGATGTCACTTACCAAGACAAATGCTACAACCTTTTTTTTTAATGCTGCGCTTTTGATTATTTTGTCAGAGTATTTTTTTTCATTGTCTTTTTGGTGTCAAACTTCAGGAAGTCAAAGATAGCCAAGTGAAACCTGGCACTGTCAGTCTGAGGTGTGTAAATGCGCTTTATATTGTGTCTCTGTGAGCAGGTGGTGTGCCGTGCTTGTTCCAGGAACAGATACCCTCTGAAGTACCTCAAAGACAGGGTGGCCAAAGTGTGTGACCACTGCTACGCTGAGCTCAGGAAAAGAGGTAAATCTCAGCCTTCTGTATGCAGAAGAGTGTCACCAGTGGGAAGAGACTGTGAAAAGAAAGATTTGGATAGTCATGTTTGATATGATTGTAACTGTGTATTTTTATGTAGGTGGTAGTGTGTCAGGGGCATGTGGCAACTCCAGCCCTCGGACCCAGCGGGCCAGCCGGCCCCTCTCTGCTGTTTTCCAGAGCCTACAACCTCCGAGTTTATGGAAGAGCAGGAAGAGCACCTCCCCTCTAAACCAGGTGGACTGTTTTCACCAATTTGCTATCTGTGCCTTTATTTAAGTGCTGGCACAAGATATGGTGGATGTACAACTACCAACTACCTCATGGTCATGAATTATTTGATGTGTTCTATCTTTTGTTTGAATGAAACAAGCTCAAGTTCACATTCATAATCCACATACTTGCCAATTATGTGTTATATGTGTGAGGCAGGATATGGTGTTAATTGATCTAATTACAATCGAGTCAATAAAAGTATATTCCCTGACCGGGAATCGAACCCGGGCCGCGGCGGTGAGAGCGCCGAATCCTAACCACTAGACCACCAGGGACTTGTTCGTGTCTGTTGCAAGCTTGTGATCTGGAATTTCTGGCATGTGTGACATTAATCAGCTACAGCCACTTCTTTGTAGTACAAAAAACTGCCAGTAGGGTTCGCTGTCTAGTTTTTTTTACACCTCTTCCTGTCATCAGGGGGTGCATTGCAACTTCTATTCAACTATTCCTATTCAACTTCTGCAAGGAAAATATATTTTTGTTATTCTAATCTTGATGAAACTGTCAGAAAAAAGTGGATATTTTCGGTGTTTTTTTTGTACTGGGTTACATATTTATCCAGTTATTCTATCCAGTCTCTTGATCTGTGTATGTGCATAAAATCAGGTTTATGTGCATCTAAAGTGTCACGCATTTCATCAGGTGGCTCTTACGGTTGATGGCTCCACCATGAGTGGCAGCCTGCAGCGCCGGAAGAAGAGCAAGAGGAAGTGGAAGCGGCTGTGGTTCCTCCTCAAAGACAAGGTGCTCTACACCTTCACAGCCCGTGAGGTGAGGGGGCACAGAGTCTCCCACACCAGCCCCAAAACTCTCACACACACTCTCATTATCACTCAGTCACTGAGACACTTCCTCACAACCTTTTTTCCATCCTTTTTCTCTAATACAGAAGTGCTTGACACTCATATTTCCACTGTGCTGCCTTTCCTCCAGAGCACCAATGAAGGGACTCTGTGCTCTCTCTGATTCTGCTCTGTTCTTCTTGAAGCATAAAATACATGAAATACTCATTTGCATATTGCTGCTGACGGCAAGATTGATGTTTTTTAACTTGATGTGTTCACTCTGTTTTCGTCAGGATAAAGTGGCTTCAGAGAGCCTTCCCCTGCAGGGCTTCACCGTCAAGCTGACTGAGAGACCGGAGGGAGAGGAGAGCAGCAACGTCTTCCATCTCTACCACAAGAAAACCCTGTACTACAGCTTCAGGGCTGATGATCAACACACTGCACGCAGGTTAGAGCAGGAGTCGTTTATACAGATATGACCAGATATTTGTTTTCTCTTTTTTTTCTGCACTGGAGCTGAAGTGTCTTTTAAAACTGCTTTCCTCGTCTGGAATCAGACCTCAGCCTCTGTGGGGAAAGCGCCATATCCGAACCAGTAGACCACTAGGGAGACATGAATTACATGCTAATTAGCATGTGCCATATGCCTAACAACAGGTCTGGAGAACAAAATGTTCATAGGATTGTGCCTCCTTGGTACACTTTTGTCACACTCCCATATGACCTGCATATCTAATGAAGGACTACTGATAGTAGTGACAGTGAGAGTGCCCCCATACAGGTTAATTTTATCAAAGATTTCCAGGCAAGTTCTGCCACTAAGCAGCCACCTTGGCAACACTTAAAAATAAGTTGCAGTTATTTCAGGTTCACAAGACAAGGCCCTTTATCAAAATGAATGTGAATATGCAATAGTCTCTAGGACATAAAAACTGCATGTATGAAAAATATGATAAAAAAGCTCTAAAAAAGACTGGTAACTTTGCCTGAAAATAAGAGTTAGAAAACTTCTTTTTTTGCCAGAGGTTTGGCCTCTAACAGACATGCAGAAGGTTTCACAAGACCAACTTCTTCTTTTTCAGTCCAAAGGGCAAATATGATTGGCTAGATATGTTCCTGGTCCCGCTGCTGCACAGTAGATGATTGGCTTTTTAGGAGAAAGGGTGGGATTTGTGTCATACAACCATCATCTTGGTGGTTTGTCTCCTCTTTTGTAACTTCTGTGGTGTTACTTATATCTTAAGTTTATTGTCAAGTTTATCCCTCTATCATTACCTGAATTACTGCTGTTTTAATTACATGGCATCATATCAGCTTTTGTATTTTTCTGTTGTATTGTACCTGTTTTTTTTAGTTTGTTTGGGCATTTTGTATCTGTATGTGTTCTCTAAAGCAGAGATGTTTCTGAAAAAAGTGTTTATTCTTTTTTTTTGATCGAGAGACCCCAAGCAGGAAATTATTACTATGTGTTTAAATACAATAATTAAGTCAGTGTAATTGTTATTTTCCACCACAGTTAAGCTTTAAATACACTGGGACCCTCATTTCCCATAATGTCATCAAAAGTATTTTTATGTAGGACTGACCCTGCATGGTAAAGGGCTATCGTTCAAGCTCCTACCTCTTACTTGAAATATGTAGTCCCCCAGCCTAGTCTGAACAAAGATGACCTTAAGCAACTACTTTCTTTGACTAAACAGCACTGTCTGTGACTAGCAAAGTGACTTCATCATGTGAAATCAATGGAGTGCCCCTATGTTGTATTAAACAATCCACTGAAAGGTTTCATGATCCTATGTCTTGTGTTCCAGATGGGTCAATGCCATGGAAGAGGCCACTGTTTTATAGCACCTGCTCAGTTAAAGGAACACATCTGCTAAAACTCCTCTGTGGAGCACAACATAGCTACCTGCTGCATCTGAACTCACACCAACAGTAAGGATTCATCCCATCTGAGCTGCTCTGGAACACCATGTGACAGTGAAAGCCCCAGGGGGGATCTTAGACAAGCCGTGAAGCTGTGGGGTCAGCGGGGTGCTACAATATGGAAGGGGAAGTGGAGCCCTCTTGTTGGAGAATGATCTGAAGTATGAAGACACTAAGGTTCCCAATGCGCTGATCCACTCAAGGTCAAAGGAGCCACCTCTTTAGAGCAGCTAGAATACATAAAATGTTTCATCCTTGAGAACATTTTATTCCCTTTTGTTTTTACTTTTTTTACAAGGACCACCCAAAAGAAGGGTGTTTTCCAGGTCAACTATTTTAACTTTGCTATATTTTGGTGTCTTTTCTGAGGTTCCACTGGAATATTAAACCACTCTTAGGGTTCAGCAAGAGAACGTCACATCCTTCATTTTTATATGTGAGACGGTTACAGCCTGTGTTCTGTGATGGCTGTGATATCATGTTGCAAAACTATCCATAACAAACTTTGCTCTCTATATTAGTAGCTAGTAAAAGGGAAAATAATGGTCAACGTTTAGAAAGATATTTGGTTATCTGAATATACAGTATATTGTGAAGTATACACTGCAGATATTGAAGTGACTTATATAATTTGTTTGTATAGAAATGGTGTTATGAGATGTTCTGAGTAAGAGGTCATTTTAATCATCATGGTGTGTGTACATTATATTCTTTGTGGAGTGTTACCCTTGTATTGAATCTGCAAAGCTACAGAATGACCCTCAGCATGACAGCCACTCATTTCTAGAGGAACAAACCGTTTTAAAGACTTTTTGAGTTTGAATCTGTAGGTTTTGACCACCTTGTCGTACAGTTCTGAAGTGCCAATTGATTTCTTCCAGCTGAATGCAGTGCAATTTAAAACTGATGATGAATGTGCCTGAAATAAAATTGTACTCCTACTCCATCTTTTGTTATCACAGTACTGTACTACTCTCAAGTCTTCAGAGGAGACCTTGACAACATTTGCTTTTTATCTACTCATGTACTTTAATCTTTTAGTATTTTGAAGGCTTTTATTACAGTCCAGTAACATAAGGAATATACTATTTTGTCACTTTTCTTAATGCATTTTCCTGGATGTATATACACTGCTGGAAAGAAAAAAAAAAAACTACACCCGCTTGGACTTAATAAAAACTGCTGAAAGAAGCCATGGTCGTACTACCTATAAACTGTCAGTGTGAGGGTCATCTGAGCCGCTCATGTTTCCAGCAGCAGCGAGGACACTGGACTTTCACTCTTTTCTACTGTTTTTACATATTAATACATGCATAGTTTCTCCTAAATAATCCACTGAAAGGCATTATCTGCTTCATTCAGAATGCAGCTGTACTTAATGTGATTTTTTCAGCTTGTCCAACTATGTTATTTCTAAAGTACACCATTGTTCATCAAGTACTGTTCTGCTTTTCTACCAGTTTCCTATGTGCCATACCTATAGTGTTATTATGGATTGTACCTCTTGCAAAAAGTGCATTGTAAATGTCCATGTATATAGATACGTAAAAAATAAACTTCTTCAAAAAGTTCATGTAGTGTTCTTTCCCAATTCAGTGTTGTGCTTCCTGTTCATATACATATGTCTGTTTCTATTAACAACTTTTAGTTAAAAAAAAATAATAAACCCAGTGGACACATGAAAACCTGTATAATGATGTCCACTGCAGCATGACGACCCCTGAATAATTCCCCCCTTTGTGTCAGTGTCTTTTTTTTTGAAAATATAAAGATTTTACTGGGTTTCCTGTAAATTTAAGGCTGTATAACAAGCTGCTCACATTATTCTATCTCTCTGCTTAACCTCTATATCTACAAATATACGAGACAGAATGATCCAAGCATATAAGAATGTCGTACAATTTAGTACAAACTTCAAATGGCAATATTCAGTAGTTTAATCAACTCTCTCACAATCCTATCAGCTATAACTATCAGACTCAAAAAGCAGTGAATATTGAAAGATTGCGGTCATGCATTGAATTCTTTGTATAGGTGTTAAAGTCATGCTTATGCTGTGTGATTAATGTTAACTTGGTTGATGCTAAACTAAGTACATAGTGTACCTGTCTGCCTCTATTGTTTGCGGTGTTGGCGAGCACACTTTGGTTGAATGTCTCTTGATTCAGCAGAGGGCAGCAGTGGGACATAATGCTAAGCAGATTTCATGTGCGCTGTAGCAGTCATGCTGATGAATGAAGACCTGAGTTCCTCCTGTATATGTCTGTTCAGCACAAGTGACGAGTGACAAATGACCCTGGTGTTGAGGATGTTTGAGCTAACAGAGTTCAAAGTAAATTTAAAAGAATGCAATTACAAAGTTTTTACTGCACGGCAAATTTACTCATGCATTCAATCAAGAGAGAACTGGATGATAAAACTAGAATTATCAGTCTTGTATTGGTAACACACTGTGTTAGTCAGAAAACAAGAACAGGGAAGCCTATAATGTTATTATTTATTATTATATACAAGGCAGTGTGACATTCATCATGCTCGATTAGGTGTTTCCCTGTTTGCTGCCAGTGAACTCCCTTTAGTCACACACATATAGATGTTTAAGATGTATTTTAAATTTCTGTTAATTTTCTAACCATACTACTATTTCATTTGGTTTGGAATAATGTTGGTGAATGTGAGAAAGATGTTTCAAGATGTGATGTATGTGCAGAGTGTATTTAAAGAATAATACTTTAAGGGCCCAACATAATACTCTTGCAATGTCCTGAGGTTTCACAGACTGCTGTCAGCATCTATATATTATTTCAAATGTCTTTAATGCCAGCCTTTAATAAGAAAACACAAGAAAAAATGTCTTTTATTAAGCCTTAAGGGTAGCAAGATCAACATTTTAACAATACTGCATTTCATTCTTTTTCACTACACTGATTGACACACTCAAAGGTCAAAATTCCTGCCCACTGTCAGTGAGGACCATAATCAGCCTTTCTTTTCACCAGACTTTTCACTTTCCAGCTGAAGTCAGACTGCTGGGTAATAGGAGCCGTCTCAGATAAGTTAATTAGTCATATCAAAGAGTTCCTCACAGCCAAAACAACAAAGTCAGACAGCATCGTGCTGCGACCAGGAAAGCAGTGGCTTGCATAAATATTTAAAGACAAAGAAACAGCACAAAACATTTTGGCCTAATTCTTTTTCAACATCTGCAATATTAATGAATGCAAGTTAACCAGAGCAGGCCCTATCTAAGAACCAACTACAGAAAAAAAAAAAGAAGTGGCTTTAATAATATCGGCTAGTACAGGTCCTTTGATAATTTAAAACTGGGATTTGATTTGCTCATTAATAATTTTTAAAGCCCGTCTACACAGATAATAACAGTGGAAGGGAACAGGGGAGAGTGTTTGCTGAGGACACTGTTACTGGATACAGAGATCAAGACCAGAGGATCATTTCCAATTAGTCAAGTAAGGATGAAGTGATTGCATGTCAGTCAGAAAGTAGGCAGAACAGAAGAAAGGAAGATTGGGGTTGCTCCAGATACACGATCCCAGGAGTGTAAATGACCCAATATTTACTTGAAGTAACAAAAGAAAGAGAGAAGAAAGGAAAGGCATCGGAAGCGCAGGAAAGTTGTTCGCTTCCCTTCAAGCACCTGAAAGTTAAAGACACCTTTTTCCATAGAGCATGATCTTAGACGCACAGTCTCCCACGCAAACATATTCACAAAGCCCTTCCCTTTGTAGCCAGGGAACCAGAGCTGCAGACAGTCACCGGGTAACCGCCTGCATGTTCAAATCAATAGCCTTCAATTTCAGCAGTCTCTGCAAATAGTGAGAAAAGGACCTCTAAAAATAGAAAAAGGACAGCTTCTCCTTTTACACACTCAAAAAGTTTCAAATTCACACCCAGGAGGCCAATAATGAGTCAGATATTCAAGAATGTGCCAGTATTGCATCATGAAAAAACCAATCCTATGCAAAAATGTTTTGAATTGAACAGAAAAAACATTTTAGATGGGTTTCAAGATCGGATACCTACACGCACGAAGGACTTTTGAAGGCACCATTTTTCCCTGGCTGAGTCATGGTGTCTTTTACATGCTTTCATCTTAAAAAGCTAAAAATCTGTTTCCAGTGCTGTCAGTAGGCCTATGCCGTGCATGTAAACACCCCTGAGAAAAGTTTTTTTTTTTTCTTTTTTTCTTTTCTTTTTTTGAGGAAGCATTCATTCAGTGGCTGCCCACTGCTCCTCTGGGATGGGTTAAATGCAGAGAATCAATTGCACTAAGTTAAACTGAGTATCACTGTACACAAAAATAAAGAATTTCTCCTCTTCTTTCTTCCTCTGATATTTGTTCTTGTCTAATGCTCCTATTCACAAGAGCATTTACATACAATATAATGCAAATGATAGGTTCAAATAAGAAGCTGAGTACAGAGGTCCTGCCGATATTCCACTGGTGTGTGTGTTATCCGGGATGACTGAAACAACACGTGCACCAGAGACGACACAAACACTTGTAGATGTGTTTTTTTCCATTTTCTCACCACTTAAGAGGAAGCAGTTTGACAATGACTGAAAGAGGAAAGTGAGGTTACACAGCTTTTAAAGATAACAGACACACTGGCGCAGTGTTTTACCAACATGTTGTCATGTATGGGCTAAACCAATCCTATGTCTGTCTAGAAAACTGGTCTGGTATGCCTCATGGCCATATGAATGAAGAACCTGTTGAACTTTTCTTTGTCTATAAACATGCAGCTCTCGGCCTTGAATCATGAAAAAAAGGCGTATATGACAGAGAAAGGGATGAGAAACCGTGAAAGGCAAAGAACTGAAAAAAGCTGGAGATAAAAAGAGGGAGACGGAAATGAGGGCAGATTGAGAAAGGCAGATTTAGTCTGTGGCAAGTCTCTTGATGAAAGGACCATTTCTCTCCTTATTTAGGGATTGTTTTTTCATCCCTCCCTCTCTCCCTCCCTCCGTCTGTTCCTGTCATTACTCACTCTTATGTTTGCCCTGGCACTACTGGGATGGCAAAAAAAATGGCCATCGCAACAGGAGCCGTCTCAGTCCCCTGCCTGGACAAAAACTAATTCACACAGAAAATATGAAGCCGGTCGTTTCATACAGTGCATGATGTGTCATGTCATGTTGACTAGTGTTCTCACAGTAAAGGTGCAGAACCCAGAGACCCTCATTATCGGTCCTGTTTGTAACTTTCAAAGTCAACTCACACATACTTGAATTCTTTCAACAGACAGCAATGCCTCTCGTTTAAACTTTAAAGCTGCAAAGGAACATTTCATTCTCCTGCAACCCTGAGCGTCGTTAGCAAGAAATGAACCTTATAACCACCACGTAACTGGTGACATCAGAAAACTATGCACCCTTCTGTCCTACTTTCCTTCCCTCAGAGGGTGGTGATGATGAGATAATCTCATTTGCTTGCTCATGTCTTTGGGGGGGGGGTGGGGGGATCTTGCTTCCCAGTTTGATGTAGTTTCTGTTGAATCAGAATGATTGGGCGGGACAAAACATAAGAAAGACTCACTAAAGTGCAAATCGATTGCTATCACTTGGCACACCAAAGGCAGGTTTATTTGATGGGAGGGGCAGGCAGGAGTGACAGATTGAGAGTCTCTGATAGGTTTACTGTGTGGAACTGAAGGTGCAGCATGAAATCATTAGTGAAGATAAAAAGTGTTCCAGGAAGTGAAAGTAATGGGAAAATTCACATTTTCCTGTCATGGAACTAAGATTTTATGCTTGTTGGTGTATTTTAAATACTGCACACGTCGCTGAAATGCTTAATCTATAAAGTTAGTAGAGTTGTGATAGTACTCTTTGTCTCAACCAAAAATTACAGCTCTGATCTTAAAATTACCATATTAAAATATATATTTGACTGCATTTGTGTCCTGTTGCCACTTTTCGTGTGGTGGACAGATTTTTTGTGGTAAAATCCATTGTATTTGGGTTGTTGTCCCATGCTCCAAATGTTTGTGATGAGTAACTCCATGGCCTATTCAGTAATCTCTATCAGCATTCAACCCCAGTCACCTATTCTATACGTCATTGTTATACCCCTTTTAGAGCTATAAATAGCCCTTTAGAAGCTGAGACAGACAGTCTAAATTTACCGGTCCATTCTCTCTTATAGTCATGCAGTTTTGGTGGGTGGGGGCTGATGACTCAGCACCACGTGGATCTCTGTGCTTTGTGTAGGAAAGAAGGAGTGGGAATGTGGAGGTGTTGTGGGCAGGGCCAATATGGAAATGCATGCTGTTTGGATCGGCCCACAAACTATACTCACTCTAAAACCTGTGTGTTTGTGGAACCAGACCATTTAAGCACATTGCACTGATTTCCTGGTTTGCCAGTACTCCTGCCAAATTCACATTTTTTTCTAGAGGGAAAAATTGCTGAAGGACATTAACACTCAATGTACAACTGCAGAGCTTAACAATCACTTAACATCAGTCTTTGGTCTGCTTTTTAAAAGTGATATGTTGACTGAAGTAGGCTCAGGACAAGATGTTACAAGATCTACTGAAAACTAGGCTGACAGAGAATTACTCATAATATTGTGGTAGAGAGAAGCTGGCTTCCAGTGTAAAATATCAGGTTTACAATGTTGTTTATCCAGTCCTACCAGTGTAGGGAAATAATTAAGTAAATGGAAATCATTTCCCAATGATCCTCTATTCTGTTTTCAGCTGTGGAGGAAGCATTCAGATCTTTCATTTTAAGGATTACTTGTACTACTGGAGCTTAAGTATGTAAATGCATGTTTAACTATAATGCATATTACATATTATATCTCAAGATTATAATTACTTTCAGGTACAGGAGAGCAAATAATGATTATTTTTATTGTAACTAATCAGCTAATTATTCTCTAAATTACCTAATATTCATTAATTAATGGTGAGAAATTCCACCATAATTACCCAGAGCCCAAATTATCTCCCCCATTAATTTTGATCCAATTGAGAGTCTAAAAAAATCAGTGTCAAAGGAAGGCAATCAACTATCAAAAAATAATTTTAAATTATTTAAAAAATTGAAAATTTAAGGCAGCAAAAATACACGTTTGTGGAGTAAAACCATGAAATGATTTTCCTAAAAAAATATGTAAAAGTTTAAACCACTAATTGACCTGCATTTCCTTCCAATCAAATGTCTGAAAAATCATTCTACTTGTGAAGTAACCAAAGCTGTCTTATAGTTGTTATGAGGTTGTAAGTACACTATTTCCCTCTAAAATCCAGTGGAACAGAAGTGTGAGCTGTCATAACAAGAGAAGACTCGGGCAAAGTACAAGTACGTTAAGAAGGCCACTTAGTTCCATTACACCTATGACTTTATCAGGTGTGTTTATTATTTAACAACCATAGAGTCGCGCTCTTGTGTCCCTGTGAGTGTGTGTGTGCGTGCGTGTGTTTGTGTGTTGGGGAATTCACCTGGTTGACGTCACACATTCACTCCTCTGCACCGCGCGCTGACGCTGCGATAGAGCCGCAGTGCCGAGCCAGACACAGGGAGGGAGAAGAGAGAGCTTGAATTAAAAGCAGTTAACTTGAGCACTTCCTTAAACACCATTCAAGAGTTTGGAGTCGAGCCCTCGGGGAGGAAAAAAAAAGCAGTTGTTCAAAAACTAAAGTCGACAGCCTGCAAACTCGCGACCAACGAGACACATACCAGTTTAGCGGAAGAGGTAAGTCACATTTTGCTGTGAAGAGGTTAAACTTGTCCGCGGGTGGAAAAACTTGAGCTCGCTGTTGTTTGACAGTTAGTACAACAGCCCTTTTTGCCGGCTTGCTCGTAGGGTACAAGGTATCATTAGTCGGTTTACTTTGCGTTGGCACCGCTCTGGTTGAAGTTTCGTTTCACAGAGAAGCAAAGCTCGACTGAAAACCTCAGTAGTATTGGTAGCACTTTATGGTTTACTGGCGTTGGGAATGAGAGGAGCTGCTGTCGCGGAATGTCTTCCTCTCAAGCCTTGTTAACGTTACAACTGTACTTAACGTTGTGTAAGAGCAGTTGAGCCATGTTTCAGTGCTCGCAGATCCGGTTAATGTAACAAAACTCTACTTGTGCTCCCTCAATACTGGGCAAATAAAACTCAATGCAACGCCAGGAAACTAGTTTGTGTGCTCTACAAATTCCTCTGGCTAAGTATTGTTCTCTATGGCAACGGAGGAGTCCTTGCCTGTGATGTACGCTAGCTAGCTAACTTAGTGAAAAAAAGTGGTAACGTTAAACGGTGCCAATGTCGGTATGCCAATGTCCGCAACGATGAGCACAAACAAACAAACAAAACAAAATATCAATTTAACCAGAGCATAAGTTACCAGTTAAAACACCAGTGTCTTGCCTAACTTGTCCTTTACAGCTGTGGTTTACATTAAGTGGCTAAACCCTTCAATAATTAATGTGTTCAAGCTGAAAAATATCATTCTTTGTTTATTGGTATTCAACAACCCCCGAAATTAACTTAATCCATGATGATCCAAGTGATCCTACAGTTAGATAAAAAAAGGAGACGCCAGCTGTAACAACTCATATCGAGTCCAACACATTGCATGCATTGTATAACTATTGACTTTTACATCTAATCTATGTTTTATTGACTGACTGTACATGTAGTCTTAAAATATTTATAACACTTATTACTAGAAGGTCAATTTTAAAAACGATTGCATTGTTTACTTTAAAATCACATGTGTCATCCTTTGGTTTCGGGAAGGCCTTTGTTTTCCTGCTGGTTTAGCTGCCAGTGTCATGGCTATTATTAAGACCGAAACAGACACACGCATTTGGCACATTGTAGTCTAACTTGTACTTCAGCCTGTTTGCTCAGCTGAGACAAAACTCCATGAGCCTTCATGTCAAAAGTCCTTCCCTTATTGCACTCATTGGTTTAGCAAGTGGAATCACCATCATACAACTACCGTACCACCTTTTCTAGGTGAAGACATTTACTGAGAAACAGTGCTCTTGTAAAATGAAATGTTTGTTATGTTTGTTATGTGTGCTAGTAGGTTGATTAAATAAGTGGCTCTGTAAAGATTGCCCCGCATTCTTGTGGCTGTAAAGAGCTCATCCATTAGTATCCACGGTGGTTGACTTTTCAGCACCTCAGGTACACTAAACACATTGTACTATTTCAAAATACTCCTTCCATCACTTACAAAAGTCTTGTGTCACACACTACACAACACAGTCTTGTGTTTGTGGCAAGCCTTTATGTGCTGTTGTCATTTTCTGGAGGCAGTGCAGCTTTGTGAGCGCAGGTAATACTATCTGACTGCAGTAACTGGTGTGTCAATATTGGCTTGTGTCTTCATGTGCTGCTTTAAGGACACAGTTTGGACATCTGCTCACTGAGGAGTTGCCCATGCAGCACTGATCCCTCGATAGTACAACAACACAAACACATCGCTCACTAATAATTTAGACTGATATCAGACTGTATGTGTAATATGTGTTACATAACTCAATTTGAGACAGGATTGTAGAGCCAGGCAAGCCTCAATGGATACAACAAGTTAAAAGTCACAACATCACATGAATAATTAATTACGTTTTTAATGTTTAAAAAAGTGTTATTTTGGTATTAAATCAAAGTCAGACAGTATTTGGCCAATAGTATAAAAAACCATGCAGTTGTTTTATGTGCAATGAAATATTAAGCATTGCAGTATCCCCCCCTCCCTCATGATGTACAATGACATGATTCTGTGTAAAAGAGCACCTGCTGTCAAGCATAAGTACACACACACATAGGCAGACACACAAACAAACACAGGCATTTGGCACAACATTTCTAAATCAGCACTTGGTGTTGATAGTTTTGCACTTTACTTGTCCTTGGCCAGCTGTCACTAGCTTCCTCTCTGCTGTTCTCTCTGTCCCACACACACACTCCACAAAACGGTATGCTGCTTAGTACTTTTACCTCTGATGCTGTTTCGTCTGTCTTAACCGAGGCTCTGTGAATTGTTGGTGGGGCAGAAATTGACACCACTCTTAATGCATGTGAAAAGAAGACACACACAAACACGCACACTCACACATGCACACACAAACAGGCACACACGCACTAAGTGGCAGGATTTATTTCATGCTGGTATGGCAGGTTTGACACCATGCCAGAAAGTTCAGAGATACTCATGAGGAAGGAAAAGAAAATCAGAAAAGGCTGTAAATCCACAACAGTTTAAGTAAAGTTCTTGTTGGTGTGTATTGTCAGTCTAAGCATCCATGTATAGGTTATTAACCACTCGTGTTGATTTTGTCTTATGTCAGTTCAATGAACATAGTGGGAATTATGGGAGTCTCTATCTCTGGATTAAACAGCAATTCACCTGACTCTGACCTTGAATCAGCAATCTCAGCTTTGGACTCATTCTTTTTCATGTCTTTCTCACTTTTCTGTCCTTTCATACTTTAACCTGATTGCTGGATTGCTGAGTGTATGTATGCATTAGTGTGTGAGAGAAAGAGAAGGAGACAGAGAATTTGACATTTGAATGTAAGTGTTGGTGTCACACCGGACAACATTTGTAATATACTCTCTTTTGACATAACATCTGTGTGTGTGTGTGTACATGTGCGTGTATGTGTGTGTGAACGTGGGCACGTGTTTGTGATTAGGGAGGGGGTGTTAGACATAACCTTGGTTTGTGAAAGAAAGAAAGGCTTTGATTCTTTCGAGCCAGTCTCCACTGAAATTCATTAAAGGCTACTTTGTTCAAGGCTATTAGTGTGTGTGCATGCAGAGGCACACTTATGTGCTCTCAAGACGGTGCTAATGCCGTTATAATACATGCCACCTTGACTCAGTGAAAGACCTGGATTAGGGAAAAGTTTTCTGAGAATGAAGTTGTTTTTCTTATCATGAAATTGTTTGTTAAAACTGGAATAAAGAAATTCAAATGAAGGATTGGGCTTAAAAATCACCTAATTTCATACCATTACCTTTATAAAGAAGTGATTTTTAGGTTCACTGTATGTGTCTTGTGTGAATCAACAATTCCTATTACCATCACAGATTTTTCAGCTATTTTTAAACTCATTGCTAAACATTTTTTAACAACTTCTTTTACAAGTTCTGAGCTAGTTTTTAACGTAGAATTAGTCCAGTTGTTATTTGGTGCTCCATGTCATTTTCTATATGTTGTTTCAAAGTGACTTGAGTTACAATGCAGTTTTGTTACTTGCAACATTTGCCCATATCATTTTCACTTGCACCAAAATTTAGTGGCTGAAGCACTAAGCAATGTCATAATTATTTGATGGTTGAAACTGAGTGGCCTTTGGTCCAGTAATTGCTCACAGTATACCTGTACAAAGCCCGGTATTCACAGGATTTTGGTCTTCTTTACTGCCTTTATCATAGATATATGATTACAGGTCAGAATCATCTTTATGTATGTGATGGCAGAAAAACAATATTTCAGCAAACACCTAATCAACAGCACTATCACAAATAGGAACAGCTCTTTTTTATAGTAAATGTTTAATTTCCATTGTGGAATGTATTAATTTTTTTTTGTTTTTTTTTCTGTGAGCTGTTATGAAGAGGACTTTCATGATGCAATAGATGTTTAGACACACATGTAGACAGGTTATTAGCTTTAGGCACGACTGTTGTCTCACTGGGTCTGACCGCACTTTTTCAGGTTCATTGTGACCATGTGTAGTGTGTTTGTTCAGCTCTAATTTGCCAGGCCTCCATCCAGTCAGGCTGCTCAGCGTCTGTCTTGGATGTCTCTTTGTGCCTTTCACTCGGCCTTGCTCGCTCCCTCTCTTTCTCTATCATTTTGTACTCACAACTGACGTTGCTATTATGACATGACTTGACTAAAATCTTTCTAACAGGTTGATTTGTTACCCATGTCATACTTTTTTATCGTCTAGCTTTATTTAGCACCTGGTAGGGCCGGTTTTAAATACTCAAGGTTTTCTGCTTTCACTGAGGTAAACAAAATGTTCATCCTCTACAGAGCTCTCACAGGCCCATTTCAGTCATTTTTGTTTTTTTAAGACAAACACCTGTTAACTTACCTGTTTCAAAATAACATCTGGGAAGATACAAAGGCATGTCAAAAGACATGAAAGTTTTTGAGTTGCTTCCACTGGTACATATTTTTTTTTTTTTTTAATTATATTTTTTGGGGCTTTTTGCCTTTATTGTATAGGACAGCTGAAGAGTGGACAGGAAACAGGGAGATAGCAAAGGGGCAAGTGACACGTGGCAAATGGTTGAAGTTGGAGTCGAGCTTGCAACTGCTGCATGGAGGGCTAAGCCTCCGAACATGGGACGCCCGTGCTACCGACTGAGCTAAACAGCGCCCCTGATACATACTTCTATTGCACAAACATGTTGACTTGTCATAGTAGAAACAACAGAGATCTTAATAACTGTCTCTGTTCCAATCAAGTGTCTTTGTAAGCCAGAACATTGTGGAACAGTGAGCGAGCATGCACATTACCAGGGTCCTGAAAACTAAAGGACTCAAGTGGAATACAGACATTTTTATTCATCTTTTATTTATTAATTGATTCCCTGATTCATTCATTCATTTGTTCATTCATTTATTCATTCTTTCATTCATTTTTCTTACTGTGTTCAATTGTCTTCCATGAAGTTGCTTGTTGGTTTGAGTCAGAATTTTAACCTGGACATTTAAACCTAGGTCTAAACAGACTTTTTTTGTTGTAGACACCTAGACATGTCAAAACTCCAGGTGTTAATTAACATATAATTAATTATGTCTGCGTTTAGGTCAGATTGTTTAAGGTCCTGGAAACTTCATAAGTATACCTGATCAGTGCTCATAGTAAATGTTGTTAGTTGAAGTGATTAGTCCCTCAGTGCGTGATATTTTGACATAAAAGACTGATCATTGTCCTGCTGCATTGTCCTAGGAGTTGAGGGACTATGTATGGATATAGTACAAGCTCTACACTGTTAACTCAACAAGGATGTAAACACCCACACTGCTCAAGGCAAACAATCTTTCTTGCATTTATATAATGGAAGATTGGCCTAGTTTGTGTCAGGGTTATCTACCCATCAGTGCTGGGTTGTCAAACATTCACAGTGTAGAATTAATGAATCATTGAACAAAACTGAATGCATGTTAGCTGCTCTGCAGGTATCCATGGCTGACAAATTGAAAGAATTTTCCTGTCGGGATTAATAATTGTTAGTAATCTAATGGCCTCTTTCATTTGTTTCCTCATTGATTTATGGGTTTGACAAAGTGTTGTCATGAGTCACTCAAAAGGCCAATGTAACACAACAACTCTCTTTTAGGGTGATAATGATATGAAGGAAACTCTGTTGTTGGTGCTGTCTGTGTAGTTGCACATGTTGTTTAGGCCCGCAGATGAAAGGTTGACATACAGAAGATCCCCAACCTGCTAGACCTGCTTGTTCACTTCTTCCTGACATCACCACCAATTCAGTACATACCAAACCTTTGAATTCTTTATGGAGCTTCAGTGAGCATGACTTTGATGATAGTCTAATAATGCATCTCTGGCCCCATTACTTTGTTTTGTGTCATATAACATAATGAAAGATTGGTCTCTCATCATTACAACTCAAGGTTATTCTCTTTCTCATATACTAATCTTCGTTATTTATTAGTTGCTTGCAGAAATGTGTGGTACTATTGTCACATTTATTACAGTATTAAATGTTCCATGAATCCATTTTGTAGTTCTGTGGTTACATTCAAATGCCCATCATAAATAAATTAAAATATACCAGACTGTACATACAGTATAACATGTTTATTTACATATATAGATGTACGTATCATGTATAAATCATATTCCTTTTGTTATTTTAATTACTACCTCTATATATGTATTCTTTGTTTTATTTAATATGTTTAAAAAAAACCAAAATATTTACAACTCTGAAAAGCATATACTGTGGAATGGGATTAGCAGAACTTGAACGCCTTCAGAGTTGATATGGTGAGCAGCAGCAATTTTCATGCCAAGTTAAGTGGCATTTAATAGCAAGTTCTACTTGTTGTTGTCATGTTTTCCACATACTGTGTCTTCTTCCAGTCAGTGTATAATTTATGGTTTCTTTGTGGCGTACAAAGTTTACACATATACCACAAGCAGGTAGTCCAGCTTTACATTACTGGCATATTGCAGTCCAGTCAATCTCAGATAAAGCTAAAGAATTACTTGAAGGTAACTTAATAGCTCCTTGAGGCCAAACTCACATGCACTCATGAACAGTATCCATCTCACTAGAGGCCGACCTCATTGTGGTTGGATCTTGTTAAGGCAAATCTGGTTCTATCATTGAGTCTGACTTCTCCACATAGCCTTCCAGTGTGTTGTCTGTCTTTTTTTCTTTCCCTCTCTTTTTGCTTCTTTCCTCTACCCACCCCTTCCCCAATTGCATGTGCTCATTTTTTCCACTCTCTCTGGGGAAACAAGACTCTCTTCTCTATGTACCCAATGCCTGTATAAGTCTACATAAGAGAGTTTCTGTAAAGTTGAGAGAAAGTTGGACATTGGCTTTTAAAAATTATGTATTTGTGTGTATTTCACGTCTGGCAAACTCTTGCTTGGATTTAATTTTTTCTTGTATGCACATGTCTGTGTGTCTTTCTTTAGTGTGCATGCGTGGGCAGTATCATGAGAGCTCTTTACTGTAGTTTCTCACCCCTCCTGACCTCACTCAGAAAAAGTTGCTTCTTTAGGAGTCTTTAGATACCAACAGGCTTAAAAGGTCAATTAAAACCCTCAGCAACAGAAACAGATGTGTCATTCTCAGCCCTGTAAAGACCCTGCTGAGGATAAGAGCTGAACATTTCTGAAATAAAATTACCTTATAGATGTTTAAACGTAACTAATGTGTATATTCTCTGTCACTGTAGCTTTTTCCTAATACAACACATCTGCATGCCTTGATACTTTCTGATTTGGAACTCTGTATACTTGAATTTAAATTTTCACATTTATTAACACTTAGCCCCCTAGAAGCCCCTGACATTAGTGCATCAATGTGTGAGTGCATGCATTACACTCAGTCTCAGAATTAGACTGAGGCAAGTGTTGTGTGTTCATTCTTGTATTTTCTCATGCTGAAAATGGTCTTTGTTTCCACTAATTAACATTTCAAAATGTATGCTATATTACTTCTGACCAGCTGTTACTTTAATTCTTGTCAATCACCCCCAAAAATGTAAGTCAAATACTTTGCTCACATTACATTTTGTAGTCAGTCAAATGTAAAATGAAACCAGACTGACAGTTTCTCACCTTTTTGCTGGCTACTGAATAACTTCTGACTCCTAGAGCAGTTGGGGTTAGGGGCTTGCTCAGAGGGCA
This sequence comes from Acanthurus leucopareius, assembly GCA_029814765.1. Classification (NCBI taxonomy): domain Eukaryota; kingdom Metazoa; phylum Chordata; class Actinopteri; order Acanthuriformes; family Acanthuridae; genus Acanthurus; species Acanthurus leucopareius. Next base: position 11,109,751 of record JAQMCX010000029.1, read on the forward strand.
CCTTGATGGCAACTGAGATATCAGAGTTAGTCATGCGCTCTCCTGTCCAGGTTTTTCTTGCCTGTCGGGGATATCAGATCAGCAACCTCCAGATCTCCAGACTGTGTTCTTTTGGCCCCACTACCTCCTACACACTACAGATCCTGAGTGAGCCTGTGTATTAAGAATTTACACCTGAGACTTGTTCAGTGTAGGCACAGAAACATCTTGTACTCCTTAGCAGTTCCACACAGAAATTAGGAAAAGTAGCAGAAAATTAGAAACAAGGTTTCCCCTACTAATAAAACATTTCAGCTGCAGAGAGAGAATTCTTAAGCTAATGCTTCCCTCTCTAAAATTCTGCATTTATGTGGTGTCCCTTAGCTCATAAGCTAAATTGTGATCTAGATCCAACCAGAGCTCAAAATAGCATCTGCGCTACCTTTGTAGGCTTAGCAGCATACATGTACATGAATCACAGCACACTGCGGTTCAGACACTTAGGACCTCATAAAGCGTGGTATTTAACTATGTGAAAAAAACCCATGAATACACATAAAGCTTGTGTCTTTATAAATGATTAAATATTAAAGCAGAAACAGGGAGATTACTACAGTGTATTCTTGTTCAGGAGTTATATACATGCTTACTCACACAGGAAATGTCTCTATGCATTATGCAAAATTACTGTACAAAAATATTATATTACAGAGAAGCTAAACATAATTTTATAGTTAGAATGAGATGATTTTTACTGCAAAACTTAGTCCTGCCATGTCTTCAAAATGACAGCTAAGCTAGAACTATGTTAATGGAGCAAATCAGTAAAGCGAGATCAAGCAAAGAAATCTTAAAGCTCATGACAAGAGCTGTGTGAAGGAATAAATGAGAATGTTTTTGCTGCTCTGCTTGTGGGCAAATATTCTTCTGGTCTCTGTCTATGGCAACATATATGTGACTCAACAGCCTTGATTGCATAAAAGGTTCAGTAAGTATATATTTGTACTGTTTCTTTATGCAATATAGGCCTTGGCTGGCTGCCCCTTAAGAGTATCTGTTATAGGCCTCTCTAAGGGAAATTACACTGGTTTGAACTAGTGTTTTCAAGGTAGGACACTTCAGTATTGAGGAAAACTGTCTGTTAGGTGAAAAGACAGGACAAATATTTCCTTTTATTGATCCTACAAATTTTTTGGAATCATTAGATTTGATCAACTTTCTAACTTTTAAAAACAAAGGTAAAAGAAATGCTTTCCCTTTTCAAGGAATACACTATGCAGGCGCTGAAATGGAGTTGTTTGCTTGAAAGAGTGGCCCAATAAGTGTTTTTCCTGTGGAAAAAAAAAATATATATATATATATATATGTGTGTGTGTGTGTGTGTGTGTTTTCACTTTAATATCATATCATTAGTAGTATCTTTGATGAAAACATTCAGTAACACTTTTTATGGCTTAATAAGAAGACCCTACCACACTTCTTTATAAAAATGTGTAAGGACACAGAAAGGATCTGATTGTCTGGGCAGATGGAGAATGACTTTGGAAACACCACGTTCAAACCCCACAAGAATCACTGTAAGAGGAAGTGTATGAAACACACGCGAACCAGAACTTAACAAACACGTCAGTGCAGCAATTCAGCATAAATAAAGCAAGCAGAAGGACACTTTTGCAAACTTTGTTTTCTGTTTCAGTTTTAAACTTTTGAAATATGGTGTGTAGAATATATTTTTGGACTTACATGCAGGCTAGCACAGGGGGGAATACTTTTTAAAAATGAGTCACAGTAAATATATTGCTTTTGTCAGTATAAAGTACAACAGTTTTCAGTTTTCTAAGTGTAAAATTGAAAGGAGACCTTGCTGCTTAGCCTTTAATTGTATTCTTTTATTTTACACTGGGACTCTGTCCGCTTTGAAATTTGATACTTTTTTTTTTAGTTTCTCTTTGTCTCATTGCATTAACCACCTCTCGTGCACAGTTTGGGATTATCACCGCATCGTCTTCCCTCAGTAGTGGAAGGTAGTTTCCAAAGTTGTGTCTTGAGTTTGAAACTTCTGCTTCCTCTGCAGTGCCCGTACTAAGACATGTTAGCCACCAACTCTCTGCCTCCTTGTTTTAAGTGCAGAATTCAAGCAATCCAAGTACAAGATAAATGTTTGTGTGAGATGTTCTAACTGTGGGTCTGACTCTGCGTCTTGATTCTAGGAGGCTTAGGTGAACAGTCACCATGGCACCCTTCCTGCGTATTGCCTTCAATGCTTATGACGTGGGCGCACTGCCTCCTCTGTCTGGCCCTCCCATCTGTGCCATCAAGATGAAGGAGTCTGTCAGCACAGGTTTGTACAGATGCAACCACACATGTATGCAGTCATCATTTTATCCAGATAATGGAGTGGCACAGTGAGAAGCTGCCTTAACAGCTGCCATATGCTCGGCTCAAAAATCCATTATTAAACTAACTCTTTACCAACTCCAGGTGCTTTGTGTTGTAGCCATTCCATTTTTTTCACTTGCTCAAGAAAAGGAAAAGTAAAGCACAAACATTTTGTTCCCAACAATGATCCCAGTCTTCTCTCACAGAGCGAGGAATGACCTTGGTGCAGAGGAAACCAACCATGTATCCAGCCTGGAAGTCGACTTTTGATGCTCATGTCTATGAGGGCCGTGTCATAGAAGTGGTTCTCATGCAGAGCACTGAGGAACCACTGGCAAAGGCCACAGTGGGCGTGTCTGTGCTGGCAGAACGCTGTAAGAAGTCCAAGACCAATGGTCGCGCTGAGTTCTGGGTGGACCTTCATCCTTCAGGAAAGGTCCAGATGGCTGTGCAGTTCTTCCTGGAGGACAGTGATACAGGTAAATCTGCTATGTCTTCAAATACATAACAGCATGTTTAAGTTCAAGATAAAAAATTTGATGGTATTATTTGTCAAGAGTTGAACACTCACAAATTATATTATATAATTGACTAATGTTATACAATTGCATTGCTAAATCCTGGTTGGAATTATGTTAACACCTCAACACAGAGCCTTTACCTGACTGAGCCCAAACCAAACATAACAAGTGAGAAATAAAACAGATAGAAATCTCTCATGTCAAATAACTAACACAGTTCCTACTTTGACAGAGAATAGTTTGCTCATGTAAGACACCATTGCTTAGAAAAATTTTACCATGTCTTCAAAAAATTGAAGTTCCCTGACCGGGAATCGAACCCGGGCCGCGGCGGTGAGAGCGCCGAATCCTAACCACTAGACCACCAGGGACTGTTGTCTCACTGTAAGGCCACAACTGTTCGGAATAAAACCCCTGCCCCACTCTGTCTCCCTCCCCCTCCCCTCTCCCATTACTCTTATAGAGACCTACAGAGAACCTCTCTCTGTTAGTCTTGATATATAATGCCCTCTACTGGCAGAAAAGATTCCTTTTCCGATGTTCATTTCCATGCTTTGCCTACTCACACCTACAGTTTAAGAAGTTAGTTAAGGATGGTGTGGGGTCCTCATGCTCTGGGCCAACTGCCCCACAATAAACTGTCTTCCCCAAGCTGTCATATCTATTACTGGGTTTGCTAGCTGACTACTTGTGTGGCCATGCAGCCAGGGCAGTGTAACAGTCTCTCAAGGTCACATTGGAACTTTGCCTCAGGCCCAGATTACTTTAAATAAGTAGCTCAGATAGTCACCATAGTAATGAATGCATATCTGTATGACTAAAAATTATTTAAGGGAACTGTTAATGCATATTTCTTGCATTGCACAAATGTGTTTACAAAGATTAAACAAACTGTAAGGCTTTGGACCTATAATAGTAATTATTTATTGGGTATTCAAAGTTTTTTATTCTATGCTTTTGTATTGGATTTTATGGTGTCATATATTGTAAAGTTGTAAAGTATATCATTTCAGAAATGAAAGGGAAACATTGGTTTACTGGGATGTTAATGTATAATAAGGCCACTATAACAAATTAATTCGAAACTCAATCAGTCCACCATTAGCAGCTTTAGTTCAAAGTCTTATTGGTTTCATTATCTGCTTTCAAAAATCTGTTTTGATTTCACTTCTGCTGATTGAAGCAGAAGTGAAGGAGAGCATTACGGGCTGTCAGTGTTGTATTCAGCCGCTAGCTTACAACCCCAAGTTAATGGGGAACCAAGGAAACCAAGTTAATGATAGCCACTGAAATCAGCTGAGATTTAGAAACCAGTTCCGTTCATGATGGAGTTTCTATGTGGGAGTGACTGTTGGGTGTTCACTGATCGAGGTTGGAGAGGGTCATTAGAGGGGAGCACGTCTACTGTTATGAAAGCTCCATACACCATCAGCTCCCTCCTACACACTCCACAGGTTTCCTGAAAAGCAGCCCGGAATATTTTTAGGCATGTGCGAACAGCCCTCAATGCTGTCTGCCTCCTCTGTCTGTCTTATTTCTCTTGCCCTCTCTCTCACTCCCACTTTCTTGGCTCAGCTCACTGAAGCACTGTCCAAACATAAACATCTGTCACTAGAATGGCAGAAAGGAAATTAGTTTATCTCCCACAAATCATCACTCTTCCCACTTTTCCTTGTCTATCAATTGTCTCTTTAGGGACTACTCCTTTTTTTGAATTGTCCCTCTTTCTCCCCCCTCCCTCTCTCCCATCCACCCACATACCTCCCTATCTCTTCCAAAGTTTCTACCCTCTTTGTTTACCTCTCTCACGCCTGTTTTGCTGTCTTCTCTGGGTGACTTTTGACCCCACCTCATTGACTTGCGTCAGTGGGAGCTGCTTAGCCAAGATGGCATTTGTGTGTTTACCCTCCATTTAACAGCAGTGACTCTAGCCTTCTTCTTTAGCTAATAGAGCTTTTTCACAAAATACTCCTAATACTAATCATGATAATGCCCTGTAATGTCCTATAAGAAGCAGTAGTAAATCTCATCAGCTACAAACCTAATTCAAAAACATTGGATGCTTTGGACACAAGAATAAAACAGAATGCAATCATTTGCAAACAAAATGTGTTTACAGAAGTTTTGGCCAGTGTTCCAGAGCCCACCTAAAATCACCTATAAAAAAGTAGTAAAAATCGCCCCATCCATTCTGGTGAATGACTCAGCCTCTCGAGGGTGCCCTTTTCACACCCAGTCATGATACTATCACCTGTTACAAATTAATTTGTTCACCTGTGTAATGTCCATTCCTTTTAAAACTCTCCCAGTCTTTTATTGATGTTGTCCCAACTTATTTTGACTGTGTCAGTAAGCAAAACTAAAAAACAAATAAAGTTGACAAGATAAAGTATCAAATTAATTGTCTTTTTGCTCTGTTTGAGTTCATGTGTTTGTGCGTATTTCAAGAAGGAATTGATTGAATCACAAAAAATTACTTTTTTGTTCATTTCATACCTCAACTCGTTTGGAATCAGTAATGTAGATTGTTTAAAAAAAAAGATAAAAAAATGATTGATTCTCTCCTCACTGCATTCCTGGAATCACTTTCATTTGTCTTTGCAAATTAATAGAAAATGTTTTTTGATACAAGTTGACTTTAAAGCTACTTGCAATATGTTTTAAACAGAAAATAAATACAGTGCTTTGATTTGTAAATTTATCTCTCCCAACAGCAGTGAGTAAGCCATCAGTGAAGGTCATTCCTGAGGATGGAGCCACAACTCTCAACAGGAGGAGAGGAGCTTTTAAGCAGCCCAAGGTTCACGTCATCAAGAGCCACGAATTCACAGCCATCTTCTTTCACCAGCCCACTTTCTGCTCTGTTTGCAAAGAGTTCCTGTGGTGAGATAGCAAGTCCTGCCTTTGTGCCTTAATTGCACTATTCTGCTTTCTTTAAAATGCTTAATTCATCAAATACGGTAATCTTTTAATTCAACTTTCAATATGTATTGAGAATATTTTGAATTTCAGAGAGAGACTATAAGGCTCCAATTTCCAATTCTTCTCTGTCTGGCAGTACTTATCCAGAAGCAGCTAATTTTCCTGTCTACTTGTTTTTCCTCTGCATTATTATCACAATCAGTGTGTTGTTTTCTATTAAGATGCTACTGGCACAGCTTTGATTATTCCAGACTGTTTGTGCTGTCACCTACTCTATGTTTTCTGGGTACCAAATAAGAGAAAAATATTAGTTGTCCAACAAGGAAAGTCCAGCCCCCCAAGGGTGTTTCTCAAAAGACCAATTAGCAGCGGTTCTAGTTTCCTAAATAAAGCAGTCTGTGGGGGGTTAGTAATGGTAGAAACAACAGCAGGACTGCTATTGTGAGAATGAGTCAGTGTCTCGGGAAATCCCACAAGGCTGTCATGTTGTGTTCCAACTATGTCAGCGGCATATACTTGTGAGGCCACTCCTTCCTTATCTGCCAATCTACAGTATTATCTGTCCTCTTTGGAGACAGACTGGAGGATGTCTAGTGTTTGCTTAGTATGTGTAATGTGTGTTACACTGTGGCTACTAATCATTAAAGCATTTTTACACGAACAAGTATCAAACTAAAGATTCAAGATACGAAATGTGTCTCTGCTATGCTGCCAATAAATGAGCCATTATTGTGCCAACAAGTGACAGGTCCCTCATGCTTTTCCAATGTTTTTTTTTAACTCACATAATACTTTGAGAAAAGCTTTGCAAACAGTAAAGATTTAGTTTTGTGGCTATTGCAAAAATGAAAAAGTAAACTTGTGTGTTAATGCTGCTATATATCTACATGCTAGCTACAGTACATCACTTTCATAACCAGAATCCTGGTAGATAAAAACATCCTGGATATACTGTACTAATATCAGCCATATTTTTCTCAGCTATGACTGAAAAATACACATACATATACATACATGCATACATGCATACATACATGCATACATACATACATACATACATACATACATACATACATACATACATACAAATCTAAAAGTATGGACAGGTACCGGTAGATGGATGGATGGATGGATGGATGAATGGATGGATGGATTGGATGGATGGATGGATGGATGGATTGGATGGATGGATGGATGGATGGATGGATGGATGGATGGATTGGATGGATGGATGGATAGATAGATAGATAGATAGATAGATAGATAGATAGATAGATAGATAGATAGATAGATAGAT
>JAQMCX010000029.1:11117035-11159989 GCA_029814765.1 Acanthurus leucopareius
CTCTAGATTCTTGCTTGTGTTGTACGTCGCTTTGGACAAAAGCGTCTGCTAAATGAAATTGTAGAATTGTAGAATATTGGATTTAATATGTAAATCACTGGAGGTGTGTGTTCTGGCCTAGACTTCGACTTTTACTACTCACTCATAAGCAAACAAAACTAGTAATGCATAGTCCCACATGGGACCTCTTTAATGGACAGAAAGCTTTAAAATGGATTTCTATGTTTGTAGTTCCAGAAAGAGCGCTTCAAGATCGACATGCCACATCGCTTCAAGTACTATAATTACAGGAGCCCAACATTCTGTGACCACTGTGGCAGTCTGCTATGGGGTCTCTACAGACAGGGCCTTAAATGTGAAGGTGAGTCAATGTGTGCATTTACTTTCATTTGCTTGTTTTTTTTTAACTACTCTGTCCTAGATGTTGTACCTGCCTTTCTCATTTTTACATTTTTCCTTTGATTATATCCCCTTTCCCCACTTGGCTGATCCATTTCCACACTTCTGACCAGACTGTGCCATGAACGTACACAATGATTGTCAGAAGAAAGTGGCCAATCTGTGTGGAATCAACCAGAAACTACTGGCTGAGGCTCTGTCTCAAGTCTCCCAGGTTTGCACAGTAAAACAATATGTCAATATCATTTCTGTGATGTCTGTGTATATTTTATGCCAGTCAGTGTTAAAAAATGTATATACAAATGATTGTATGTTGATGTTGAATCTCAGCAAACTTTTTGTACCCCTAGAAATCTATCAAGAAGTCTGATGACTCCAATTCGGCAGATATTGGAATATACCAAGATGTCCGTAGTTCCACAGCAGACCCTAGTGGTAAGATGTGTCAATCGTAGTGCATACTACAGTGTAAAATGGTTTTATTATAATCTAGTCTTATCTTTAAGGGTCAAATATGTATAACATTGTTGCTAATAGTCAATTCAACTTTATTTACCCCCTACTATTCTATCACTTTCCTTGTTGAATGAGTTTGCATAAATCTTTGCATTCAGGTTTGCATATGTGTTTACACTGTGGTTGAAAATGTGTAATAATAGCAGGTGGCCATAGCAAGACACGCGAAAGCACGGGCCCATGTCCAGCCGTGCCTACAGTTCCACGGGCACGCCTCACCCTCAACCACCTGGTATTCCACAAGGTGCTGGGAAAAGGCAGCTTTGGCAAGGTAGGCCACATGGTCCCCATCTTTAAATTCTTTCCTGAATCAAAAATGAAAGGATGTGGTACAAAAAATGGAAAAATGGAAGACACTGTAGATTTTGCATAAACATGTTTTGCCAGTGATGTTAAATTTAATAAATACTTGAAAAAATAACACATTCCTCCTGAAATTGTCAATTTGTGAATATTGTTTTGTAGCTTAATAGTAAATATTACAAATAACCAAGAAAATGGCAGTGAAATAGGAAAAAACAGTTGTAACTTTGTTTCTTAGGCCGTTTTGAACCATCAGAAGTGGTATTGCAAAGAAAAAGATTTTTAAAATGATAAAATGAGGCTGAATTTGAATACAAACAAGCTCTAAGGAGCACAAATGTTCAAAAGGCAGATTATTATGATATCATCTCTTAGTGTCTCTGGCATCAAAGGTTATCACTGTCCATCCTTCAATTAGATTTTTTTTTAATTTGGAAATAATAATTAATTAATTGCTTGATTAATTAATCAATTACTGCCTTAGATGTAGTTACCTTTCTTTTTTATAAACAAAGCTGTCTGGAGCAATACATCTCTCACTTTAAAATGAACTATCTTACACCACTGTTAGAGTAGAAGATTGTCTTCAGATAATAAAAAAGTTTAGTTATCATTCATACAAAAATGCTGCAGACAACATTTAATGGGGACTTATGGCTTGTAAGGGTTGAGCTATTTGAGAAAAACAGAGAAACATATGACATAAGTTCATCCATATTCAGGCCCAGTGTAGTCTGATGGCAGTGCATCAAACATCCAGTGGCCTCGCTCAGGTACAGAGATTGAGTGTGTAAAAGAAAGGCCACCAAAAAGAAGATACTGATTGTAATTTTCTGAGATTGCACTCCATGAAACTAGTGTGATCACAGTGATGAAGAGCTCACTCTAAATGCTTTGACACCTCAGGTGCTGCTGGCAGAACTGAAGGGGCAGGGAAAATATTTTGCTGTGAAGGTTCTGAAGAAGGATGTAGTCCTCATGGATGACGATGTTGAGTGCACCATGGTCGAGAAGAGAGTCCTGGCCCTTGCCTGGGAGAATCCCTTCCTCACACACCTCTACTCTACATTCCAGTCTAAAGTAAGCACACACAGTGAACATCCCTACTAGCAGTAGAGCAGTAAGACAAGCTGACAGAGCCCAGCACTCCCAGCCCCCTATTTTAAAATCTGTTCTTTCTCACACAATCTCCATGTCTCATTTGTCTGGGACAGTAAGCTGAAATAAATGTGATGTTTACACAGGAGCACCTCTTCTTTGTAATGGAGTACCTAAATGGAGGTGATTTGATGTTCCACATCCAAGACAAAGGTCGCTTCGATCTCAACAGAGCCACGTAAGTACACTGGGATACCGTCACAAAGACCTAGAAGAAATACAGCAACATACAAGTAGTCTTATACCACAATGGAGGATCTGCAAATTGAGCTCTTGATTACAGTTAAACAGTGTTTATTGGTTGTTTGTATATTTCATTCTTCAGATTTTATGGTGCTGAGATAGTAGTGGGACTCCAGTTCCTCCACTCAAAAGGAATAATCTACAGGTAAAACCCACCACCACGTTTTGTTAATGTCTGCAGCCTATATATTTCACCTGTTACTGCAACAGAGTGGACTTGCACTGAATCTCTCTTTGGATTTCAGACCACAGTAATCCAAACAGACCTTGTTGTACCAGTACTGGTTTTACTTTTTTATATCTCTTCCTGTTTCTTACCTCAGAGATCTGAAGCTGGACAATGTGATGCTGGACAAGGACGGACACATAAAGATAGCAGACTTTGGCATGTGCAAAGAGAATGTGTGTGGAGAGGCCAGAGCCACCACGTTTTGTGGAACACCAGACTATATCGCACCAGAGGTCAGCTTCAGGACCTGCTTATGTCACATAATCTCACTACATTTCCATCAGTATTCTTGAAATTGCAATTTTGTATTGAATATGTAGTATTTTTTAATGGAGGGCCCCTTCATGTGTGATGCATCCCTTAATTCATTCATAGTCCATGCGACCCCTAGTGGTCAGTAGGATGCATGGCAGTGTATGCATTTTGCATTTACTTGGTTTTTGAAGTACAGGTGATCTCGCAACAGAGTGCTTTCATCAAGACAGTGTGTGTCCTTGTTTTCCATACTAACTTGTGATATATTTTGTGAATCTGTCTCTCATCCCAGATCCTGCTTGGACAGAAGTACACCTTTTCAGTAGACTGGTGGTCCTTTGGTGTACTGGTGTATGAGATGCTGATTGGTCAGTCACCATTCCAAGGCGATGACGAGGATGAATTGTTTGAGTCCATCAGAACAGACACCCCTCACTACCCTCGGTGGATCACCAAGGAGGCCAAGAGCCTGCTTGAGCTGGTGACTTTCATATTTCATGACAGTGCTGTTTACAGTATTTCACACTTAGGGACTTTGTTTACATCATTCATCCTTGTTGTCACAGCATAATTTTACAGAGAGTTGTTTAAGTTGTTTCTGTAATCGAAGCGTCCGTCCTCTTTCCCTCTATCATTATTCTAGCTGTTTGAGCGGGATCCCACTCGTAGGTTGGGTGTTGTGGGAGACATCCGTTTGCATGCATTCTTCAGAAACATCCTCTGGGAAGCACTGGAGAAGAGAGCAATAGAGCCTCCTTTTAAACCCAAAGTGGTATGAGCCTATAATTTTGTTCCTGAACAAATTATGTAATACCTGAAATCCATTTGTGTAAATATGAGTGTGTGAAGCTAGGATCAAGATTACTTCAGCACGCTTTGTTATATTAACCTGACTGAAATTCTTTGCTGCCCACAGAAATCCCCCAATGACTGCAGCAACTTTGACCGAGAGTTCCTGAGTGAGAAGCCACGGCTCTCCCATGCGGACAAGAACCTCATCGACTCCATGGACCAAGCAGCGTTTGCTGGCTTTTCCTTTGTCAACCCCAGACTAGAAAATATGATAAGCAAATGAAAAAACAAAATAGTTCTCCTGTGAATGCAGTGTTTGGTCAGTAATAATAGGCTTGTATGCTATTCCCTTTATCTATATGTGGTCTAAGCACAACTGAAAGGATAACAAGAACATAAAAACTGTTTGGCAAGAGAAGTCATATTTTCTAGTTTCTCTACCAGAGGGAACAAGATAAAAATGAAACCAGGATGTTTGCTGGAATCTAAAGCAATAATCCTGCCTTGGCTGTCGAACTGTATAGTTGTATAAAAGAGTATATTGCTCCAGGAAATTAAGGGAGATTTCTTACTTTCCTGTCATTTTACCTTGTGATTCCACTTTGAATCTATACAAATCATCTAATGTACTGTATCTAAAATTTGATTTTACAGGCACAGGTATGACATCCTTATTTAGTTATACAAATATTATACACCAGGCATTGCATGTGCAAATCATGAGAGTTTAGTGGTACATATGACATTCACTCACCTGTGTACTCTGCCAATTACACTCCACATGTGTGTCTTCATGTTACCTCATGCATGCAAGTGTGTATGCATGCTGGTTTATTTTTCAGATGCAATTGGTGCTAATGTAGTTGGTGACAATGTTTGTTAAAAAATAAATCCTCAATTGATCCTTTATTTTTACGATGCCCATATCTAACAGACAGATGTAAGCATCATGGTAAGAATTGTGGTACAAAGTTGGGGGATATTTAAATCCTTCGGAATTGAAATAATGTAATCATAGAACTGAACAGTTGCCTCACTGACTGCACTGTCTTTAGAAACTGGAGATGCTCTAAGCACAACCTGGAGACTCAAATCCCCTCAAAGCATTGGTCTTTTTTCGTTTGTTTATCTTTTAAATTTAGCACAATGTCTCTTTATGGCAGTCATTTAGTCTCTTATGTGCCATTGGTATTTAAAGTTTTATTGTATAACAAACTAAATGACAAAGCACAAAAAATCATTCCATATATAATATTAATTTTCAAGGCTGTCAGACTTACTGGAAGGTGGCAACAATGGTACATCTATATATGTGGAAGGATGTGTCACTTTGTGTGGGTGGGATGGGCATTTCACTGAAAGTAAAAGATCTTTTACGTGTTGTATTACTTGAATGTAGGTATTTTAACGTGAAAAATAATAGTGCTATATGGACAATGAATATGTACATTGACATGTCTGGCTGTCTATGAATAATGGATATACTTTTTTACTCTCCTCATCTTTTACATCTGAATATGAATAAATACATTGTAAACTGTAAAAATATCTCTCAGTGTGACGGGAATTCTTTCAAGCATTAATTAACATACTTTGTAGACTCGTTTGTCAAAAGACAAAAGTCCTCCTGCAAAGACTCACATACCATAGAAATTCCACTAGTGATGACTGCATTCCTGCTGTTATGGCGTGGTCCTCTGATCAATACTAGTTACCATTGATTGATGTACTTTTGTGTCCTTTTATTTGACACTGTGGTATAGCTTCTGCAGCATTTGTCGACAGAAAAGTGTGAAATCCTTTGTAAGGACACCAAAGCATGTCCTAGTAACAGTGGGATTTGTCAGCTTGAAAGAAAAAAACGGTGTGCTACCATCTAGCGGTCAGGTGCTATAATTGCAACTCTCCGTGTAATGTGAAGGAAAGACGAGAGGACATTCCTGCAGTGCGCACGGCTTATGACCTGTCCTCGTCCTCCGTCCCCAGCAGTAATCCGCTGCCTGCTGCTGGATGTGGACAGTAAACAAATACCAGACGTGAGGCACAAAAAAGCGACTTGCACTGAGCAACAGACCTGCTGAAGTTGTTAATAAATTTGCCTTTATTCAAACAGCCTTAGGAACCAATGCACCATCAAAGTTGTAGACCTTAAGTGATAAAATGATCCTTCACAATAGTCAAACAGAAAACGTAGCTTATAATTAAAAAAAGCGAAACAACAAAATCAACAAATGCACGCTTTTATATCCTCGACCAATGTGGGTAATTTAATTTCCTGGTTTTAGTTGCTCAGTCTTCTATTTGAGAGCTTATAGAGAGATCAGCGCTGCACTTTAATAAAATGACTGAATGAATTTTGGAGTAAATGCCTGCCCCCTTTTGATTTATTCATGGCTCTCCGATTGTTTCGAGTGTTCAGGCAAGATCCGATCGCTTTTCTGTAGCTCGAATTTTTTCTGTAGCCACTGTTTCCAGCTCAACGCATGCAAAACGAGGATATTTTTTTTCTTTTGTTATAAGAGGCATCCGAAGGGTTGGTCTATTGTGGAGGATTATCTGAAGCAGTAGCCTACATATGGTCCAAATAAGCGACAAAACCTGGTTCGGGCTACAGATTAGGATTGAAAGCTTCTAGAAACGACATGAGAGATGACTAATACGTCTATTTAATAAAGAAACCACATTTGTCATACGAAACAGATGGACTTTGAGCATTACACTCATAGTGTCAAGGCATATTTCCAGCAGTTTCTCCCGCCCTCCTCCAAAAAAGACCTGACTTGAGATCCTTGTGCAGCAGAACTACCGTACCAGCAGTGTCATAGACTATAGAATTATATCCAGTCAGTGTAAAAGGGCGTTTCAGTTAAATTAATTTCTTGTAAAAAGTAGTTGCTCATTCAGTCTTTTATTGCGCATTTTATGTACTTCACAAACGTCATGCCTTATTGAAGCAAATTAAGCAGCTCGAAAATAATACTAAACAACATAGTCTATCTACTTGATAACAGAATGTATTGCTTTTTCGTGACAAAAAACAGTTCACTTGTTTTAAGTCGATCGATTATATGTGCAATTAATTTCGGCTCAACCAGTAACTAAGTGTTGATTCCGCTGGGGATTAAAAAAAAACCCTTTAACGACTGCTCAGGTTAACCTTCGAGACAATGTAAGAATGACTACAAACGGAAAACGTTCTGCTTTTTTTGTCTTTTGTGGATCTTATAGATGTTGATCTTGATTCTGGTTGTGTCATATTTTATTGTGTGTGTGTGTGAAGATGGAAGTCAGTGTGATGTAGCCGGGCTCAGAGGCATATAGGCGGCAGAACATGCGCAGTGGCCATTTGTGCCATATTGGAATGAGGTCGTGAACGAGAACTGAGTCAAGCTAGCGAGACGCTGCCAGAGCGAACCCGGAAGTCTCTCGATTTAATCCTCAACACAGAAAGTCTCGCCGTTGCTTGGGCGACTGTTGGAACTCCCGCTCTTGTCGTCATACATTTTATTTTGAAACGTTCAACCGGGGCTCCTTGTTTTTGTTCCCGTGAGCTTAACGTTGCTACGAGCGAGCAGGCGGAGAGGAACGGCATCTAAAAACCGACTTGGAAAAACTACTTAGCGGTAAGAGACGAATTTTGCGACCAAATATTCACATACGCCGTGTTGTTTGTTACAAATTCCTAGCGGTGTTTTGTTTAATGGTGGCGCGTTCGTCTTTTTTCCCGTCTCTCAAAAAGATGAGTCGGGTTCGGTCGAGTGTAAGCGCCCTTATTGCTCGTCAGCCTGCTCTTATTGCTCAAGCTGTGACGTTCAGTAACTTGACTCGGTCACAGGCGATTTTACCATGTGTCCAGTGAGTCCCACACGGTCGTTATACATTTAGGACCGCATGTTTATTTATTGAACAGCAATTTAAGAATTTTTTCAATCGCTATTTGCCATGTTGTCCTCAGAGTGAAAGTTAGACCGTCGGCGCTATAGTCCCTCTCTGCAAAGCCGTTGCGTTAATGGCCCATCTCTGTTTCTGAATGCTGCGGTTACACCGTACAAGCAGTGCAACCTTAAGCTTCAAGGATTGTCTGGAAATTTCCAGTGATTTGCCCTTGAATAAGTACGTGTATTTAAAATGTCGAAGTCTTACATAATGAAGGTTGCACGACCTCAGCCGACGTGTGTTTCTGTGTATCCCTCAACAAAAGCTAAATCAACTCATCGGGTTATAAAGGCGATTCGCTTTGGTCTGCTGTTGCCAGCTGATGAGCAGGGGGATGATCAGAAGGTTGTCATTTGGTTGTCATATTCCACCTTTACTTGTTACAACCTATTTTTTCCTCTGGCTCTCAACTTCCCCATTGTGCAACTTGAGTGATCCGCTGGCAGCGCTGCTCCGGTTGACGTGCCGCTATGCAATGGCAACGAGCAGCATTATTGCAACTGAAAGAAAAAGCATTGTAGTATGCGAAAGCTGTTCGGAGGAAGTGTGGATTTGTCCTCCCAGCACCGTGTTTGGTCTTAAGTTACAGCAGGTAGTTCAATATAAAGAACTAGTTTGACAGAGCTGCCGGATTACCATTTACTAAGCAGGCCAACTCCTGTTACTTGGTCATCAGTGCATCCCTTTGTAGGCAACCATAATGTCTATATACATGACGTTTGAGGGATTTAAAGTTATTTATATCGCCTTGGCAGGTGCCAGGTGTAAATCACCATAGAAACCTGACAGGAACATCCACTGGGCTGCTCAATGATTATTTTTTCTTTCTGAAATATATCAGAACTATTATCAGGAGTGCCTTAAAATGTAAACCGAGTTGTACATTTGACTCGTCTTTTAAAAGGGTTATTTCACCTAAGTTACAAAAAAAGAACCAGTATTTTCTCATTCAGCTGTATTGCTACTGACCCATCCACCAGATGGTTTGGATTTTATGGTGCCAAATCTTCAGCCATCAGTCCATGAGTCCTCTGCAACCACCCCAAAACAAAAGAGAATGGTGGAAATTTATTTGTGGTGCTCATATATTGAAAAATATTTACGCAGCATCTTGCTCCAGAAATAATGATCTGTTAAAAACAAAGTGATCCACAAAGTTTACTGTCAACAGTCCTCACTGGAACTACTCTCTACTGAAGAAGTATTTCCTTTAGATATTTCTTATTTAATCATAGAGAGTTTGATAAATACTAAATATGGCTGTTTAACAATATTTTTTTCAACGCTGAAAGCACCACAAACAAAATTCAGTCACCTCATTACATTAGGGCCAAAGCAGAAAGTGATATGTTGAAACCTGGCACTGTGAAAACCAAAACTACCAGCATGGCTTGATAGCATTACAGGTAAATGAGAAGGAATGCTTTGATACTCAGGCTGAAATGAGCCTTTTAGTTTTAATAAATGAAAATAATAATTGAAAACAAAATAGGATTAGTTATGTCAAAGTCAGGTCACTAACAAGAGGACAAACAAAATCCCTATTTTCCACTGAATTACTGCTTGTAATGTAATGTCATCTACTGGTGATCAGCACAGCAGATGCCAATAAATAGTGTTTTGGGAAATGTTTCAGCAGCTAATTTCATTTTATTGATAGCTGACTTAGATTTTATTTCCTGGAGAAGCTGCGCCGTGTATGAATGTGTATTTTGTCAGATTGCATTTCCCGCCCAGGAACCTCAGACGTTCAGGAAGGCCTGTGTAGAAATACTCAATGCATGCTAAGTGCGGATGGAGATATGATTCAGTAAGTGCTTGTAAAGAGGATGTAGTGGATTCTCAGTTGTCTATGAGTGCGTGTTTGTGTGTGTGTGTGTGGGTGGGTGGGTGTGCGCACCATCACCCTCTCTTTTTCAGGTTCAGTCAGGGTCTTGGGTGTTGTAGACAGATTCAGGCAGACTGCTGCTAGCTGCGGTCCACACAGACCACTTACTTACTGTGTGAAACAGGGGAAGTTGCATTTCCTCCTGTCTGCCCGTACAAGCAGAGGCCGTGCTGTTCTACAAAGTAAAGTGCTGTCAAAACCTGCAGATAAGCCAGTCAAATAAAACAAAGCAAAAATGGAGAGCTCATATTTGGACATTTTAAATGATAGTTTTCATAAATGTTGTTAATCAATGTGCTTTTATTTTAGAGGTGGTAAATAAACAGTAATTTGTTCGTTAAGAATAACTGCATCAGTTTCATCTTGTTGAAATGGCATCAAAAACGTTTACAAATTAAGACAAGCACTGAAATAGATTGTAGACAAAATTCCCTAGTTGTGTTTTCAGGTAGACAAAATAAAAACGGATTCAACTTTAAATCCCACCATGAATTTATAAAAGATTGAATATCAAAGCTCAACATCAGGTGATAAAATACAGCTTCTTAACTTTAGCTCTCTTTCACTCCTGTCTCCATCGCTCTTTTTTCCACTCTTATGTTTGGAGTGGGACCCCCAGAAACAATACGGCCCTCTGGTGTGTGTGTGTGTGTGTGTATGTGTGTGTGTGTGTTTGAGTCAGAGGGAGGGGGAGAAAGACAGAGGGAGTGTGGGGCCGGGTCGTGGGTGAAAGGTGGTGCTGATCCCGGCGGAGCACAAGGGTCGCGGTGGCACTCCAGTCGTCAGGAGGGGGTAGTTTCTGGTGGTGGCCCTGGTTTTAATAGAGACGTCAGACGTGACAAAGACGGGCCTGACAGGCCGGCTGAATGGAGCTGCTGTGACAGAGCAGCTATCCTCAGCATCCCATACACTGCTCTCTCCACTGTCGTCACGCCCCGCGCCCCCCTCTCTCTCATTCATGCCATCTTTCTTGTTGTATTAACTGATTTCATCTGCTTGTCACAATACTGCAGGTCAGTTTGATGTGTCAAAGCTTGATGTGTGTGTCAACGTTCATGTCAAAACGCTGTTTGAAATCTTTACTGCGGGGCAGGAGATGGTATACTCGTGCTTTTTGAAAAAAAAAGATGAGCCCAAACCAGTTTCACAAGTAGAAGTGGAGCTGGATGAGATTAGCATAGTTTAATATATTTCCCGCCGAACATGTACCATCTGGTGTGTTACGTAGGTGGTAGCCTGTGCCACCCCAAAATAATGACAAATATGCAGCATGTAATTTGTGATTTTATTCACCACTTTTCATGTTTTGTATTAATTGTATTGACTTGAAAGAAGCACTTAAAGATTGGTTTACAAGCCCCACAAAGGACTTTGTATTTCAACAACCCCATTATCAAGGCATAGTCCTTGATTTTAGACTGGTTAAAAAAATTTCTAAAAAAAAATTCCAATTATTTAAGTTTGGCCTTGAAACAGGATTTGTAAAATGAGGCGGCTGAATTTTGTCTGCAACTTCAGCTGGAGCTGCAGCTTATTTTGCCAGCAAATCAGTGTCACGGCTGCTTGTACTTTAATGTATTTTAATTTGGACTGATCATATTTTTTATTACTTGTAGCTGTAGGCTAATGGACACCAAGTGTATTAGTTAGTGTACTGCAGTTATGGAAGCCAGCCGGGTAAAGTCTTTATCACCCCTTTCCAATTCTTTGTGTAACTTTTTGCTCATGTGAACTGCTGAGCGGCTGTTACAAGCCAGGATTACCTGCTTCATTAATAATTTATTTGTTAATATCGAATTCTACGGATGCTGTTTGTTAAAGCACAGGCACGGCATGGTGTGCTGCAGATGACTGTTGGAACAGTGTCTCAGGGAGACACTTGATTTTCTATGTTTCGGACAGCGCTCTATCATTTCCTCTCACCAGATAATAATCCTCCTCCTCTTCTCCTCCTCAGAGCTTCTAGTCTTGGCCTTGAGGGCACACCAGCATGAGTCAGGAGTCACTGGAGTCTGGTAAGAACTACTCCGTGAACAGCTGCGTGAAATCAGTCAGATAATATGTTTTGGAAAGCAGATTGGAAAATAGAAATTGTGTTGTGTCTGTTCCAGATGGAGACTCCGCTCAGGATGTGTCTGACTTCAACTGGGATGACTACCTGGAGGAGACCGGAGCCTTGTCTGTGCCGCATCACGCTTTCAAACATGTGGGTGCTGGCAACATTCAAGCTAACACACAGCAGCTATTCATGGTCCCTCACCGGACATCTGTGTTTAGTCCTTATGAAGTTTCATGTTACTGCTAGTTAGTTGGAAACTATGTATGAAATCTGAAAGCATGACTCAAATTTATGGAATGAGTCAGTAAGTAAAAACTCCAGTAATTTCAATAGCTATGAACACATCCAGTCAGAAAGCACAAACACAGAAGTCACTGTAACATCATCAGTCATAACAAAGCTTCTCTAGAACTCCTGTTTATGCCTCCATTTCTGCAATAGTCATAAAGGCTGGAGGCAATATTGTTTTCCTCATCCATCCATGTGAATTGAACATATTCCACAAGATACTGAGAATCTTCATCAATTTTGGCTCAAACTTTCGCAGGGAGTCAAGGGGGAATTTGGCGAATTTAAATTGTCAAAAGTCAAGGCCACTGTGGCTTTACAAAACTGTTGATTGCCATTATCCAGGCATTTACAGACTGTTATTATAGTTACAAATGATACTGAGCTTCATGCTAGCAGGCAGGGGGACTTAGAGCCAATAACTGCACGGAGTAAAAGTCATCTTTTCTCTTACTTTGATGAACACTCTTTCAAGTTGTTTGTTTTGTGAGTAACCGGCTGCAGAGTGAAGTGCCCCACTCAAGTTAACAGTTCCATGTATGGTCATTCTTCTGTCCTTGTCTCAGGTGGACCAGGGCCTGCAGACGGGACTGACTCCAGGCATGAAACTGGAGGTGTGTGTGCGCTCAGAGGCCGACAGTCCTTACTGGGTGGCCAACATCATCACTACATGCGGCCAGCTGCTGCTGCTGCGCTATGAGGGATACCAGGATGACCGCCGTGCCGACTTCTGGTGTGACATCATGACAGCAGACCTCCACCCACTGGGCTGGAGCCGCCAGCATGGGAAGACCATGAGGGCCCCTGAGGGTGAGGCATGGCTGCTGACATGTTTTTGTTTATTTTAGCTTTGAGAGGTGACACTGGAAAAGTTACATGATGTCTGTTTCATGTAGAGAGGTCAGAAAACATGACTGATGTGCAGAGGACAAACAAACACCAGCCATTAAAAGTTGGTCCAGTGCCAAAATGAACTGTTTTTTTGTTTTTTTTTGTAAATGAAAATCTTTCAAAGTTAGTACTGAAAATGTATTGCAAATTGATTTTGGAACTTTATTTGTTTGGATTTCTGTCCTCAAGGACAGACAGACTGTGGGTGGACAAACTCTGTGTACTTAGATCCACTGCTCTCAAATTGCTACATAATTGTGAAACTCAACTAAGTACCGGTAATTGCACTTTGGTTCAGTACAACACAGACTGCCATATAAGCCTGTTCACGCCATACATTCCTGCCACAATAGCCTCAGATAAAACACTTGCGTTTTATCTGTTAACTTGTGTTTTATCTAAGGCTGATATTCTAATGTTCTACTTTAATTAGAAATGTTTTCGTCTATAAATAAGCAAAAGCTTTGTCCTTATTGATGCAAAATGCAGAGGCATTTTCACTGTTTTTCCTCTTTATTTTCGGTTAATGCAAACTAACAAGCAATAGACAAAGATATGCTGACTTGCTAAAACAAAGAAATAGTATAAACTGTAATACCAAAGCACCTGAAATACTCAACATGGCCGTCTCAGTGTTTAGCTTTGTAGCTGCATTGAACAAAATAAAGCACTGATGAAAGTTGTTCGCAATATGAAGGTTCAAGCAAGTAGAGGTGATAATCTGTTACCTGTCGTTTACTTCCAATTGCTCTTATTTTTTGGCTGATGCTGTGATTCAGGGTGACTGAGACAGAGCTGGCGGAGTAGTGTATGTGTGATCCTGAGCACACCTGATTGGTTCATAAAATAAACATTGTGTGTGTGTGTGTGTGTGTGTGTGATCCAACCCAGGTGTGCGTGAGAAGCACCAGGACTGGGAGGCTCTCCTGGAAAAGGCCTTGGCTGAGGAGTGCAGCGCGCCTGCCAACCTGCTGGAATTGGTAAGGCAGGAGACAGAGCAGCTGTCTTTCGTAGAAACTCCCCACACCCAGGGTGGGGCGTCAGCTTTCGTCTTTCTCTGTTTGAGCCAAAAACAGCCTCTTCCATCAGTTTCGATTTGATTCATTTGACACCTTTAAAAAACATATAATGCAGTGAATAAAACAGTTATGATGAAGTCAGACCTCCCCTGTTACTCTTCAAATGGCAAAAGCAAGTTTGCTCAATCCAACAGACATTAGAAAAACACCCAGTTGACAGTTTATACCCTTAGGTGATCAGAATTGTGTACAGTGTTGACACACACACACGCTTTATAACTGTCATGTTTTATTTTACTGGTTGCTACTTGTACTTACTGTGTTAGTGTAGATAGAAATCTCTAAACACTAAGTGTGTTTGTAATGTCCGTTTTGAAATGTCAGGATTACAGTTTGCACTCCAAATGTTCATTGGAATGAATGCGAACTTAAACTAAATGAGATTATATCAGTAATGAAGTCTTGTGTGCACACGCGGCGAGGAGATCCAAGTCTATGAAAACAATGCTGTGTGCTTTTGTTTACGGCACCGGGGCTGTGCTGCTGAGAGCAAACTCGCTGTAGGAAAAGCCTGTGAAATTCCTTGGAGCCATTAGTTAGCTTTCAGTGACTGTGCTTCAGTTCTGCCACTTAGTCATGCAGTGCATTCTCTCCCGGTACAAATTCCTCTCCCTGCCTAGGCGTGTGTTCGTTTGTGTTTGTGTAAGTGTGTGTGCTACCAGCTTTGCATTTACCACCCATCACCCACCTCCCCCGCAGCCCCAGCGTGGAAGAGACCCAGTGGAGCTCCTGTGTGCAGGCTGCTACGTGGAGCTCCAGGACAGCGTTGACCTGGGGCTGGCCTGGGCTGCCGAGGTAGAGGAGAACGTTGGAGGAAGGCTGAAGCTGCGCCTTGTAGGCACAGAGGGCCTCCCAGACACACCGGCAACCCTCTGGCTGTTTTACCTCCACCCACGCCTCCACCCACCCGGCTGGGCCAAAGAGCACGGCTGCGCCCTCAGGCCCCCCTCAGGTCAGTCGTGCTGACATGGGGTCAGATTTTTATATTTAGAAACAAAAAGAAGAAAAGGGAAAATGATTTCTAGATCTCAAGGTCTGCTGCCACAGCATGCATGACTAATAGTCTGTGATGGAAAGACACATGAAGAATTTTCAGGGCAATCATAGACTGGATTCCCGTCCAGTTATCTATCAGATCTGATTATTTCATTACTTGTTGTTAGAAAAATCGTAAAATCTCATGTTTATTCCTACTCGCTCAATCAGATCTGTCATTTTCCTTCATTTGTCACATTTTGCGAGTTATATAACAATTTCCGTTCCGTTTTGTGCTTAGTGATGAAATACAAGCAGCCAATATTCAAAATGTGTTGTTATCCCACTAGACCTTGAAATTGATTTTCTTTGCAGGATTAGATAGATCACTGTTTTCACAGTCACGAGTTGCTAATGCAGTTCAAGTGAAAAAAGTTTGTTGATATGCAAGATGTGAGAAGCACCGGAGGCTATATCTCCCTCCTGCCACAGCTGATCCACCCTCTGGTGCTGCTACGGCTATCCACTGTAGGGGGGTTACCTGGATACTGCGCTTTTGCAAGTTTATAGCACAATGTAGTGAGTAGTAGCGGCGCATTAAACTAATCATAATCATAGCCTTTTGTGTTCTTGTGTATTAGCATTTCATAAAAGAATAATGAGGCTGCACTGCTTATTTAATATGTAGCGAAAGGTAGCAACCAAAGTTCAGCCTTATTAATTCTGAACATCAACTTGTTTATAAGGTAGCTTGGAACCTAGTGCCCTCAGATGAGACATTAATGTGTTTTGTGGTGAAAAACTGTTGAGGGGGACATTTTTTTTTGGTTTATTTGCTCCTTCAATTAAATGTGGTGAACTACTTAAAGGTCCATTACAAAGAAGATGCTGACACAAAGACTGTGTTTTGCCAAGTCCAGGTTTTTCTATTCCAATCGAGTGTGTGTAGGGGGAAATTAATACATATGTATGTTTAACCTTTTCATTGATTATTTCTTTGATAGTCTGATTTTATGCAAGTCCTCAGGGAGTCAGGTTAAGCTCTTCAGCAGCTTAATTGTGTATGTTTGTTTGTTTCAGACCTGTTGGCCCTGCGGACAGAGGAGGAGTGGGAGGAAGTGAGACAGAGGATAAGTGACCTGCCTCAGGATGAAGCTCTGACTGCAGAGTTGAGTAAGGTACTGCCAACCGTGCTCTTTGATCCGCTCTTTAAGTTTTGATCATTATGCAAAAGACAAAGATTTAAAGCATTTTTCAAGAGCTGAGCGTTTGAAAATGACTCTCCATATGTGTGTGTTGTGTGTGTGTTGTGTGTGTGTTGTTTGTCTCAGGATCAGCCTGCCATCGCTGCTCATTGTTTCAAGGAAGGAATGAAACTGGAGGCTGTTGACCCTGCTGCTCCAATCTCCATCAAGCCTGCAACTGTCACCAAGGTAACTGACTTTCTTATCAAATATGTCTCCTGCTTCAGTGCGGCAATGTTTGTCTCCCATTTATTTTTTGTTGGCTTTAGTTTTTTTTAATGTCCATGTTCTACCTTTACTCCTTAAATTCTGTCGCTAATAAACTATTTCTAATAAGTCTTAAAAGAACACAAACATGGCAGAAACAGTATTTTTTCAACTCAGAATATAGTTTTTTTTATAGTCTCTTTTAACCTGACTTGGTGAAACAAAAAAGATGGTTTCAACTTTACAGCTGTTAATTAAAAGTGTCTGGAAGTCTCCTTAAATGACCTCCTCTCCACTCCAGGTGTTCAATGAGCAGTACTTCCTGGTGACAATGGATGACCTCTGTGGTATCGAGGAGTCAGAGGGTGCCAGCAGATCCTTTTTGTGTCACAAAGACAGTCCAGGCATCTTTCCTGCTCAGTGGAGCCTCAAAAACGGGCTCCCTCTAAGCCCCCCACCAGGTCGGCCCTGTCAAATGTTGTCTCTTTATAATCAGATCAGAAGGAATGGCAGTGATTGGATCACTCATGCTGTTTTGTCCATCTCTATCTCTGGGTTTTATTTGCTTCTCTCTTTCTTTCCATTCTTCCTTTATCTTATCATGAACAGGGTACCAGGGTCCAGACTTCGACTGGGCAGATTACCTGAAACAGTGTGAGGCCGAGGCAGCTCCTCAGCATTGCTTCCCAGCTGTAAGTTAACATTTGTTTGCCACCAAGTTCACACTGTCCGTATAAGGGGCTCTGTAATGTGAAAACCCACCAGATGCTGGCCAGATGCACTGTTCTATCACCAATGGTTAAAAGTGAAAGCCACTGTGGGATGAATTAAAAACCAGCTCCCAGTGCATCATATGCTCTCCGTTGGTCTTTGCCAAAATGACAGTAAACTGTAAAACTTGTTGTCGATTAATATTATTATACCGCTGTCATGTAAAGGCTACATGAGGTCTGTGCTATAATGCAGTGCACATGGATGAATGAATAAAATGTGAATCACCATTAGCAAACTGTCAGGAGCTGAAGCCTCCTTGTTTTTACTTGAGCCGCATTAACCGAGCAGCAGTTCAGTTCAGGACACTGCAGAGATCTTTTTGTTACTGAAATAAAACAACCTCTTTACTGTGAACATGTTCAGTGGCATAGATGGGATTAGGTCTGTGAAGTGTAATACCTTCTGTGTCTCTTGTTCACCTCTTGTGGTAACATGTCACATGGACAGTTTTGATGCAGACAGAGAGGCTGAGTATGACACAGAGCAATGCTTTGATGCGTAGTTTCTCTACAGCAGGCATGTTGATACTTTGTCACTCTGTTTACAGCCTTGTAGCCTTTATTTTTTCAGGAGAAAAAAAACTTTTTTCCAACCATTTATTTTATTTTGCTATATTTTTCTTTTATCATAGCATCTTCCTGTCATGACAGAAGGTGTTAATGAGATTTTACCAATTTTACTGACAGCGCGATTGAATGCCAGTGATGATACATGTGTCATCCACAGTGTGATGACTTGTAGACAGGTGGCTCACTGTGACTGAATGGACAAAAATCACACAGCACACAACCATTCTTTTCTGTAAAATAGCTCTCACTTAATGTTTTTTCCCTCTCTGTTTGCCTGCCAGGAACAGTGTGACCACAGCTTCAAAGAGGCCATGAAACTAGAGGCCGTCAACCCGCTGTCACCTGAGAACATTCATGTAGCAACTGTCACCAGGGTCAAAGGGCAATATATTTGGCTAAACCTGGAAGGTGAGATTGGCTCCTGAAATAATGTGTTTACTTTGAATGGAAATTAACATGTATAATATCTGTGCAGTCCCACAGCACATTAACAGCCATGTCATGTTGAGTATGTGGGTCTAATCTGAATTTCCTGGTTTTCTAGTTAGGCAGCCCTTTTTGTTTACTATGGAGAACACAGGAATGTTTATTCTTTTTATAGCAGGAAGCTGGTCACAATAGTTTTCTTGTACTGATGTCTGTACATTTTTTATGTCTATGGACTCTATACAACATGGTCAGTTATTTTAAAACAAAAAAAAGTATGAGGTGCCTTTGCACTTTGAAATGACTCACCGTTTTGTGACATTTGTTGGATAATAATCATAGCGCAAGTTACTGTTCATTTTATTGAATATGCAGCTAAATATCAAGAAATAAGGGGTGAAGTATGTGACCTTGGGTTGTTCTAGCTGAATCTCAAATGTACAGTCACTATTGTAAGGCATGTTTTATAGCTCTGTGTGTGTTTATGTGCGTACAGGACTGAAGCAGCCCATGCCAGAGCTCATAGTTCATGTAGACTCCCTCGACATCTTCCCTGTCAGCTGGTGTGAGACAAATGGCTATCCACTCGTTTACCCCATCAAACCCTCAGGTAAGCAGCATGAGTCACTAAAGTGGACTCTCATGGTTTGTACACATCTGTCTTAAAGAGACTGTCACTAATGCCGTGACAAACAGAAAGTGGTAGTGATGTAATGGTGTGACTGGACCCACATACGTCTTTCTTTTGTTTTTCAGTTGAAAAAGAGAGGAAGATTGCTGTGGTGCAGCCTGAGAAGCAGTGAGTATACAAGAAAGAGTGGGAATTGTTGACTGATGTATGAGTTGGAATGGACTGAGTGCAGTTAACTCAATTGTCATCACTTCACAGCCGAGCTCTACCCAAGTCGTCGTCACCTGATGCTGTCAAACAACAGATGGCGAGCCAGTCAGAGACAGGTGAGCGGTACAACCCAGGTTTCTTTGAAGGACTCCACACTGTGATATATCCCATCTGCTGACTGGAAGCGTCATTTATGGCCATCTCATGATTTGTGTCTCATTTTGTGTCCACGTGCAGGGCAGGGGAACGGGAAGTACTGCTGTCCCAAGATCTACTTCAACCACCGCTGTTTCTCTGGACCTTACCTTAACAAGGGACGCATCGCAGAGCTGCCTCAGTTCATTGGCCCCGGAAACTGTGTCCTCGTGCTTAAAGAGGTGGGGGGGCCGGCTTGTCCTGCTGTTTACTATATCAATAACACCAGGAATTTGGTATCATACCTCAGTCCTTACGCACCAACATTAAGGCTGATGGTGGTGTAATGTTTTTATTACAGCCTGACTCATAATAGTTTGGAGGATCTGCCACCAAAAACACTGTCAAAGCACTCTCCTGAAATTAAGTGTAGATATTAATAGTTCCTAGAGGATGAACTGTAAGCTTTGAGGAAGCCTCAACTTTCTGTATAGAATCAAGACAGTTCAGTTTGTGCAATAATTTGGTTCATGACCAGATACCTGCGAGACTAAAGACAGTCCCATCAGCCTCAGCACTCAGCTCATTGCTCACTGCAGCTGCTGGCATGGCTGCAGACTTTTAGGCTTGTGATTGTTCAGCTTGTTGTGATTTCTTTTGAATATTCACTTGAAACAACTGTAATCTTTTTGATGACTGATGATCATAATCTCCCAAAATGCTGTGAAGACCATGTTTCCCATAACCTATGTTGTGTGGGCACAAAGAAGAAGAGGAAGGCAACTCCTCTCATTAAATTGATTTTCCCTCAGTTTTCAGTCATTCACTATGCAACATATCAAGACACACAGATTTAAATGTATTTGCAGTTAAGAGCTTCCTTTGATTTGTGTGGTAGTTAATGTTCTTTCCACCATTAAGCAATCTGGCCAATAAATTCATTAATAACAATAGCACATGAGGTAAAGGCCAGAAAGGGCAGCTAATCTCAATCAACAGTCACATGTTAAAAGTAATTAAAATCTTATCTTAAAAATACTATGATGACTGATGTTCAAATGCTACACAGTACCATTAATAAAAGACCTGACCCTTTAACTTGCAGATAACCTGTGAGTGTTGTAATTCAGTGTTGTTTTTGTTTCCAGGTATTGACTCTGCTTATAAACTCAGCATATAAGCCCAGCCGTGTGCTGAGAGAGCTGCAGCTGGACCAGGAGAGCCGCTGGCAAGGCCATGGAGAGACACTCAAAGCCAAGTGAGGGGAAACGCTATTAAATGCTCAGCTTAAAAGTCTCAGCTCTGTAGAAAACCTGCAGGAATAGTTGGAGTGTTCACAGCTGGCCTGTTTTTAGGACACATGCTGGATAAACGTGTTGTTGAATGCACAAGTGGAAATAAATATCTGCACACTGCAACTGAGCGCAGGCTCCTGATACTTCATTAAAATGTTGATTTGGCCGATAGCATTTGGGTTACTTTTAGGAGACATCTCACTGGTCGTAGTGACCTTGTAAGATCAAGCATGAAAATAACAGGAGTTTTAGTGAGTGAGAACAGTTGGATGTGTTTTGCATTTTGATTCTTAGAATCTACCTGTACTTTTTTTCAACCAATCGCTGTGACTTCAAACTAGACTTGAGTATTCTTTTCGACATATGCTCCCCTGAAAACCGTTCAAAGACAATATATTTAATATTTTAACTCATCAACTTAATTGATTTTTGTAAATATATGTTTATTCTTCATTTTTGCCAGCAGCAAATTTAAAGCAAGTTGGGACAGGGGTCACAAAAGCCTGGGAAAGTTGTGAAATGCTTAAAAACACATGTTAAGAACATTACACAGGTAAACAGGTTTATTTGTAACAAGTGGTTGTATCATGATTGGGTATGAAAGGAGCATCCTAGAAAGACTCAGTCATTCATAAACAAGGACGGGGCAAGGTTCACCACTTTGTGAAACTTATTAAGGATAGTAGTATTGGTACACAGGAACACTTGGTAAAACAATTATTGATAAAAACAGCTTGTTTGCAAATGACTGCATGCCTAACTTTTCTAGAACTGTGATTTTTATTTTGTGTGGGATTATAAACAATTAATCACAATGTATTTACTGATCAACCTTGCTTTTTTATTAATGTCAGGTACAAGGGAAAGAGTTATCGTGCCACTGTGGAGATAGTCCGCACTGCAGACCGCGTGGCAGACTTCTGCAGGAAGACCTGCATCAAGCTAGAGTGCTGCCCGAACCTGTTTGGACCTCGCATGGTTCTGGACCGCTGCTCTGAGAACTGCTCCGTCCTCACCAAGACCAAATACAGTAGGTGTTCAGCAGAACTAAATAACAGAGCTGATAAATGGGATTTAAGATTTGTGGAGTAATTTTTGGTGCGTGCTCTCTTATTGAAGGAGACAGTGAGCGTAGGCTCTGATTGCTGTAATAAATTTGTAAAGGTTAAGAAATCTGTATACTCGTTTATCAGTTCTGATCTTAATTCTAAACATCATTCATACTTGCTCTCATTTGTTCTGGTTCATTTCTTCTTCTTTAGAAACTTCTTTTCTTTGCGTTGCGAACACTGCAGTTTTGTGGTTGTGAAAGTGATGCAATTTGATAGCAACACACATGTGATTACACTTTCTCTCTTGTCTCTTATTTTCTCATATCGCTCCAGACAGCAAATATCCTTCACAGACATTCTTTTCCTACAGAGAATACACAGATTAAAAACTCTGATTCATTCATTTTCATCCTAATAATGTATTAAAACCTTTCAGACATGTCAACTTTACACAATGAGCCTGTTGTCTTGTCACCAGCTTATTACTATGGAAAGAAGAAAAGCAAACGCGTCGGTCGTCCACCTGGGGGCCACTCCAACCTGGAGGGAGGAGTGAAGAGAAGAGGGAGGAGGAGGAAGAGGAGGAAGCAGCTCTTTGTACATAAGAAGAGACGCTCATCAGCCTCAGTGGACAACACGCCTGCAGGGTCTCCACAGGTAGCACAGTATTTCTTTATGAAGCTTTATGTTAAAGGAGGCATGAGATGTAGCATGTTTGACCAGCATTGTTTTCTTTGATTCCTCCTCACACATCATTTGAATCTGTGCTAAAGGATTGTTTGCCGTCCTTGTCTTTGGCTCACAGGGCAGTGGAGAGGAAGAAGATTTGGATGAGGATGACTCCCTGAGTGAAGACTCCGGCTCGGAGCTGCAGGACGACCTCCAGGATGATTCAGAACAGTCCTTTGGGAAATCTCAGCCCACCACACCGTCCCCCTCCCCACCTGCGACACCCAGACCTTCACGCCGGCGCCGCAAACCCCGCTCACCCTCATTTTCTGATGATGAGAATCGCCCTCCCTCACCAAAGGTTACACATTCTGAAAATAATAACCTTTTGGTATTTACATAGTAATGTTTACCGTGAGGAATGCTCTACTTGGGCTGGGTTTAAGAAATTGGTGTTTAATTCAAATTGACCTTCATTAAAAAAAAAATTATATTCACAGATAAATCCTGGGATCATATTTTTAATATACTGTATGCCTTTTCACATGGAAATCTGACAGGGTCTGACATTAAAACCTGCCAAGTGCCAAATACTTTAGATTATACTTTTGGTGAGTAAATCTTACATGACTGTCTGCCACACTGGCAGCTAAAATATTTATGCAAAAATAGTCATGAAATAAAATGCAATACTGAGTCTCTGCCTTGTTTTGATGTCAGTTACGCTGTTTCCGTCCTCTGCCGTCAGAGTTTCATAAACACAGGAACAGCTTCACGGTGCATTCAATGCACCCTGTAAACTCAGATATTTAAATCGCTTTGTGTATCAAAGCACATGGTGGCTTACAGAGGCTTTATGGTGCATTCAAGTGAACCTTGTAAATTCCACAATCTGTGTGAAGATGGCCACCATGGTTGTTTTAAATGGGAGATTTTCTTTTTTATAGTTTCTTTTTTCAAAAATTGTGCACCTAAATCTGTCTTTTTTCTTTTTTTTTTTTAATTCTGCTACTACAACATTTTATAAAATAGGATGCTAAAATAATATTTCATTTCTGCAAAGGCAGGTTTTAACAACAGCTCCAAAACCATCAAGTACTTACAGTAAACATTAATTTTTGAATAATGCACCAGGTAAGAGGATTCCTTGGACATTTTACAGTTTTGTAATTCATGCAGTTTCTTTTTTAATATCATGGCAAATTTGGTGTTTAACAGAAATATCCTTAACTAAATCGATTTGAATCAAATGGAAACCCTGTGAATCTGAGTTGAATCTATCTTTGCACATCTCCACCCTTCTGTCACTTCCATCAAATGCCTTATTCTACCCACTAATCCATTTCAGTAACATTTTAAATGATGTTTTCACCTTGATCTGAACTTGCTTATGAGGAAATCAGCAAGCCTGCAACAGCCGGTGTCTCTTTTATGAAATGTTCAGCTCTGATACCCTTCTTCACTGCATCAATTGTAAGGGTTAAAATGAGCTGTGAGCCTTTCCACTTCAGCTGGGAGATCTCTGTCTGACTCACTCTATCTGTGTGTTTATAGACCTCAAAGACTGAGCCTCCTCAGAAGTTGTGTTTGGACACCAGCCCGCTGGAATGGAGCGTTACTGATGTGGTTCGTTTTATCAGGACCACTGACTGTGCACCTCTGGCACGGATTTTCCTGGATCAGGTGAGAAAAAGTCACTCTTTTTTTTCCTTGATCATAAATATATTAGGTTTCACCTTTAACAAGGATAAAATTAAATAAAATTGATACATTATAAAATGCACTAGAAAGGACAAAAAAAAATAAAAAGGACTGAACAACAGAGATGAGCAAACCAAAAACACGAGGCTGCAGCTGAGCTTCATACACATCACAGCAGAGATTACAAAGATAATGTGCAAAAGAGCTATGAAGAATGTCCCTGCAATATGACAGCAGGGACACCAGACTCTGAGCAGTTCAGGTATTGTAGGGTTTTCAAATGTTATAGAATTGGTCTGATTTTAAATGTGTTACAAATATCAGGTACTCTGATAGAACTGAGTAAGACTGCCCTCTCCAGCAGCCTTTCATAGTTGTTCCTTTTTCTTAATCCAACAAAATATATGAATAGTACCTTTTTTTCGATGTAACAAACCAATTTCTAAACCTGAAATATTTGTATAGATCATTTTTTCCAGATAGCACATTAGACAAGCACCATTGCAGCTTACAGCATGACTAAAGGAAATGAGTTAACTTGCATTATTGAGGGCAAACGGGGGAAAGAGCCATGATGTCTACAGTTTGGAGAAATGTGCTTTCTGTGCACACTCTTGAACTATATTGCTGTGCTAAGATTGTAGACTGAAATTGATTTAACATGCCCACAGATATCTTTCCACTCTTCATTATTGATCAAGATTGATAGTTCCCCCTTCCATGTGCCTGTGAAGTAACAGGGGTAGCAACACGCAAGGCCTCATGGAGAAGAGTGACTGACAACCTTCCAGTTGTTAAAAATAAAAATGTGTAAAAGGATTTATTTCATGGTTGTCAGTTAACGTGCTGTGCAGTATATAAAGCCTCATCTGCAAATATCAAAAGCAGTGTTGTCCAGGGAGGCCATATTTCTCAATCATTTGTGCAAATGTCATTACAGCAGTATCAGAAAATAAGTCAGTCCATTAATGCCACCATTACCATATTGTCTGAAAGTCCATCAGACATGCCGGGCTGGAGATCAATATTGCTGACAGCAGGGGTGGAAACAGATGTGCATTTCACGCTTCTATTGTATCCACACACACAGAACATCACTTTACTTAATGGCTAGGCCAAAGCTAATATATGAATGTATGTTTTTATAGGAGATTGATGGACAGGCGCTGCTGCTGCTGAACCTCCCGACGGTGCAAGAGTGTATGGACCTGAAGCTTGGACCGGCCATCAAGCTGTGCCACCACATCGAGAGAGTCAAGCTGGCATTTTATCAACAGTTTGCCACATAGCTGATGGGGAATGAACATGGACATGACTCCATCCAGTTCTGTGTATTACTCCTGTGAAAAACACTGTATTTTACCATTCAATTTTCCCACACTGGACATCCTATAGAATCCTGCATATACCACACCTCGTTGGACAAGCATGGACATGAGATGGACAAAAGCATCATTTTCTGATTAAGAACAAAGAAGAGCTACGCTGGGTCCAAAACAGTTTAGTTGCTCCAAAGGAGGGCATGGGGAAGACTGCAAGTCAAAGGAATTCAAGGCACTTTAATGCTATTAATAAGTGAGAATGCCTTTATTAATTCCAGCATGTTTTGAAAGAAAAATACAAGCCATCATCAAGGACTTCCTTTCTAGCTTAAACAAGATGGGTTCAAACTATGTTCTAGTCCAGACTTCCTAATTTATTTGTGTCTTGAGATAGCATTGGATTCTTATTTTGTTTCCTCTCTCTTTATGAGGAAGAGTGGGTGATCATCAGTGCCATAATTGGTCTGGTGATGTGTCCACTCGGCCTGCCCCACTGTCTCTAAAAGGGAACACCATGGAATTACAGCTTTTTCTTGTCATACTAAGCCCTAAAATATTTGGTATCTGCTAGTCAACATTTTTTGTTCTCTCCTAGAGAAGTAAGGTGATGATTTCCAACTGAAGCCAATTTTCACTGAAAACATTATCAACCTTTTTGGTGCAGATGAGGTTGTACATTGTATATGACTTCCCACTTACACCAAAGCACTTAAAAACAAACACGATCCATTTCACTCTAAAATTGTCAAGCTGTCTCTGAAGAGTATCAACGGATCTGGAAGCCTTTATTTAATGCTTTCTCGTGTTTAAGAGACTAGGTTAAAATCCTCAAAGAGATCATAAGTCCAAAACCACTTGTTTGCATGTGGATAAAACGTAGAAGTCAGAGCTGATTGAAGTAGACATACTGATGATGATAGATTACAGTCATAGTGAGTTGTTAAAAGATAAGGAATGTGATTTTAGTGTGAACTCCTGACATGTTGTTTAGCTGAAATAAGTTAGTCTGCTCAACAACAGAAGGCCTACATCTCAAAAGATCAAGCCTCCTCAGTATGCAAGTGCAGTTTTCACTGCAAGGATTCTGTAATGCAAGCACAAGCAAAACCATGTACTGTATGGTGGTATATGACAGTGCATGTTTGTAAATAGTGTATATAATGAAATATCTTCTAGTGCAACAGGGTGAAAGAAAAAAAAGAGCAATTAACTTTCTGCAAAAGCAATGTGTAAATGCCCTAAATATACACTATATTTGCACATAATAGGCCAAAACTCTTATATGGGGTGTATGGTTAAAAAAAATCCAGCTACAGTTGATTATGTGAGCCATTCCATATCATTTAGTAGTCATTCTTTTTTAAAAACTAAATTGGTCGTTTTAAAGCCAGAAGATATTCTCAAAATGCGTTTGTAAACCAGTAGCTTATTTCCTTTTTTACCAGTTCCTGTAGTGTGATTGACTGTAATGTGCTTCCTTTTCTGTGATTAAAACCTCTGTGAGCTCTTTGTTTATCCATGCTTGTATTTTACGCTGTACTTTAAGCAACGGAACAGCTTTTTATTTCATGTTTGAAGATTATAACTGCTGTAGACTGCAATTAAAATGGTAAACAACGAACTTCGGACGGCTCCTGGTGTTTGTAATACATTTCCCTGCATGCAGTTTGTGGCTAAGCAGATCACATGACATGACGTCTGTCAACATGAGTGGGCACTGCTGGGCAGGGAAGCAGCTGGATAAACGCGAGCAGTGACCTGAAATTATCTTAAATATCATTTACTTTCCTTGACAAGCTGTTTATAACGACATTAAAAGTAGTGAGTGACCGGCACACGTGCTATTTTCAGTACCTTAGAGAAAATGTAAGTTTGCTAGCCTAGCGTCAGCCCAATGGAACAGAGTAGTTAGCTTAGGAGGCTAGCTAGGTAGGTAATGATAGCATCTCAGCCACTGCATCTGCTTTTTGTGGACGTTTGACTGGTCGGAAAAAAAATTACTTTTCACTCGCTGACTTGCACTGGGCAAGTAAGTTATCACAGTTGTGTCTGTTTGAGTCGCTTCTGTTACATGACACAGGTTTAACGCTAGCCGGTGTGTTTTGTTTTTAATGTTAACATTAGCTCTCAGATTTAGCGAAGATTCTATGTCGAGCCAGATGGGTTTTTCTCATCGCTGCACATACTTTTTAAACCAGCTATTATTTTTAATGTTGCAGTTCGGTTTTTAAAGTGTGTAACATCGGACCACGAAGTACCTTACTGTAACTTCAAGTGCCGTTATTGAGCGACGGATTTACTTCTCCCATAACAAGAAAGCTACGGCTGCATGGATGCCTGAAGGAGAATGAGTGTGCACTTGGAGGGGACAGGATGCCACAGTCTTTCACCGAAGAGTGTCCGGCTTAACATATCGATTAGCTGACCAACAACTGTTGGAAAAAGACTGGGGAGCATTAGAGTGTTTCAGCAGCTTCTGCTTTCGACTTTATTTATTTGTGTTGTCCTGCTCTTCGGTCCCATGGATGCTGTTAGTGGTGTCAACATGTTGTCCCAGCTCGTAGACGTGTCACTGGCCGGTCCAGGTGGAGCAGGGCTGCCCGCTGCGCCCTTTACCAAAACGTCTGTGTCCTCCAGTCCGACGCCAAGCACTAACAACCAGAGATGCGAGAACGGCGCTCTGATGGACTCGTTTGGGATTTTTCTCCAAGGACTTCTTGCTGTGGTGGCTTTCAGCACGCTGATGTGTGAGTATGGTCAGGGTTCAGCTGCGTGTCAGATATCTGACTCCAGCTGCTGATGCAACCCGACAAGTATCCAGTCGCGTCACTCCGTTAGTCTAATGCCATATTGATCTCAGCTGAGAGGCTCATACCCGACTCTGTCACAGAAAATGCTTACAACAGTGAGATAGAAAACCTTTGTGTATCTTTTAAACGGTGGGTTCAGTTCAATATGATACTACAGCCAGTGTCTTCTTCTCTTGCTGAAGTCGCTGGCTGTGGTTGTAATAAAAGCTGCGTAGTTACTGTATACTTCCTGAAACATGTTTGACCTTTCCTGTTCCGAAACGAGCGTGGCTACTCTGCCCCTCTTAGGTTAAAACTTTCATATAAAAGAATAACAACAGACTGTGGTGATTTTCAGTTAATGTTTTTGTTTTGCATGTGACGGTCAGTTCATTAAAAAATCATCAGGTCAGAGGAGCACTGACAGAGGAGCAGACTGTTGTTAGCCTTAAATACATATTTTGGAGATCTTGTTTCCTTTATACTGCACTGGTGCCTGCAGCTCCCATTCACTAACTGAGATAGTTATTTGCAGATTTTTTTAAAAAATAATGCCAATGCTTTTCAAAAAACTTTGCCAATTAATGTTAACCACATCAACATACTGACAGTAACCATCATAATCATTTCTCTTTATTTAAACTGTTTTTAAGGAACTAGTGTGTGCATCTAAAACAAATACTGTATTTAAAAACTATTGTCAGCTAAGCTACCTCTTATTGAATTTCTCTCTAGGAATCGTTTGCAAACATTTGTTTCCTTTTCTGGCTGATAGAACTTTATACTAGAGACGAGCAGCAGATACTTAGATAGTAAAATATTGACATAGAAATAAAAATCACACTTGGGGCTTGGCCATGGTTCCATTCATTACTGCACTGACAACTGCATAAGCTAATGAGAGCAACCTAAGTTTTTAGTGTCCAGCAGCTTTGCAGCAGTAAGGAGCGATCAGCATTTTAGTGCTGTTTCTCTCTCTCTCTTTCTCTCTCAAGGCAGAGGGAGTGGACTTGTGCATGTGTTCACATCACACCCAGCTGCATGCAGGGTGTGTTTATTCTGAAGTCACTCTTTGCTCAGAACAGAAATTGAGGTCACTGCTTGCAGTATAACTTGCCCACAAGAAAGCGCAAAAAAAGTTTGGGCAACACGTCTTCATTTAGTCCAAGTTTTTTAGAAGTGAGATTGTTTTGCCTGGAAATGAAGTTGATCGCATAGAAAGCAATAGAACACTGAATTTAGAGTTTGTGTCTGATGAAAGAAAAATAGATCCGTTATATCATTATGTAGTAAAGCTCCCTTCTCATCCAACTCTGTGTCAAAGGAGTGAAAAGAAGAGGGTAGTCAGGGTGTCATGGAAAACAAGTCACTATTGTGAAGAACAGCAAGAGCTTTATTTGTGTTGTACATGTCACTGCTCTCTGTGATGAGCCTTCTCACACAAAACCCTATGACCCCTTTCCACAGGGGAAATGATTAAAGGGAGGCTTTCTAAAAGGCCCATAACTTAGACACCCCAGAGTAGCAATTAAATGGACGCATATGGTAGTTGTAGTGGTTGTTACCTGGGGAACACTGCTGTAGGCTCGCTATCACACTATTGCTGCAGATTAGTTTGATTCTATCTAAACATGTGCACTTTATTACTACTAGTCTCTTAACTTGGGCAGACTAGATCATGATTTAGATGATTAAATGCTGCAGAATTTAAAGAAAGATTTACTCCTCCCTTTTGGTCATCTTCAGAAACATTCCTCAGCTCCCTGTTAACTTAGCAGTGAGGCGAAAATAAGAGAGGAATAATTTTACAACTGCTGCATTTGGAAACAGTGAAATGAAGGTCATGCTCTTGATCACTAGTTCTGCTTCCTCTACCCCTGCTGTGTTGTGGTTCTTAATCTACAAACTCTTCAGTGCTTCACTTGTGAACCTGTCTCACAAGGTGGTGGTTAAACTGCTAAAAAATTAGATAGCTAGGCTGATTTTTAAACTTTAATTTTGTAAGTACAAGTCAAAATTTTCTTTTGGATAAAACAAATCGCTTTAAAAAACTATTTAATTACTCATTGGACCTTTGAAAGCCCACAGGATTATTTTAACTGATTACTGTACTGTGTTTGCATAAGTGATATATAGTAAAATCCCACTATGTTTTGGCACACTTTCTCCAACAGTGAAACGGTTCAGGGAGCCAAAACATGAGAGAAGACCCTGGAGGATCTGGTAAGGCAGCTGAGCCAGCTCAAATTTATTTCTCTGCAGAGACATCAAAATATTCGTGCTGGAGTGCCTTCGAAGCATTCAGCTGTCCTTTTCTCTTTGCAGGTTCTTGGACACCTCAAAACAGGCCATTGGGATGCTGTTTATCCACTTTGCTAATGTGTACTTGTCAGTCCTCACAGAGGAGGATCCCTGTTCGCTGTGAGTCAATCACATGTTTTACTGTTTTCCCTCTGAGCTAACTGGTTGTGCATGTTACAGACAGATTTATGAGAAATAGAGTTTGAATTAAGGAAAGCCTATACCTCAGATCTACATTTACTTTTTCTGTTTTCCCCAGCTACCTCATTAACTTCCTGTTGGATGCATCTCTTGGTATGTTGCTGATCTATGCTGGGGTGAGAGCCGTCAGTGCTATTGTAGAGTGGAGGCAATGGGACTCTTTGCGTTTTGGAGAATATGGTAAGGACCTAGTGTGTGAGTGGTAAAGTGGGAGCTCCAGAAAATTCCTAAAATGCCTTTGATGCCCAATGGAGGGCAGTAAATGCCCTCAGTACTGCAGTGCAATAATTTCTTGTGTGGGATTGCCAGTTCCATTGCCAGTAGACTTTGTGTAACTCTGAAGCTATAAAATCTAATAACAATCTGTGCTACATATCTGAATATGTAAGCAGATTTTTTTTCACAGAATTATGTTTCTTCTTGTGTGTTTGTATGTGTGTTTATGCAGGAGAGCCAGTCCAGTGCACAGCATGGTTGGGCCAATGTATCCTCTACATCATCATTATGATGTTTGAGAAAGTCATTATCATGGTGGTTCTCCTTATGCTCCAATGGAAAAAGGTAAGAAAAAAGAGCAACCATTTGAAAAGATAGCAGTTGAAATTGTTGCCCATTAAAGACAAATTGCCAGGAATGAAAACTATTGCAGCACTCTTCAATGCCATTATTGACTGGCCTTTTGACCAATGTATGAGAAGTGGAAAGAGTGATGCTAAAAACAGGATGGCACCTGCAGTCAAAACCATAAACACCTGATGAATTCATCAACACTAATGGATGCCTTATTTTACTCTTAAAGCTGGTTTGAAGTGTGCCTCTTGAAATCTAATGCCAATACTACCACATAGTGTGCAATCTATCGTTCTCAAACCAACAAAATCTCTTTCCCTGGCTGGGAATTGCACCCAGGCCAAGGCAGTGAGAGTGCCAAATCCTAACCACTAGACCACCAGCAACTGGTGCTGGTCAGAGAGGGGAGGAGATCTCATTCCAAAATGCTGCTCCACTGTGCTGTGATGTTTGTTACTTTCACATGAATGTAAAGCTTTGTAAGAAGTAAATTATTTTTCTTCACAATAAAAGAATTAGGGGGTCCTCTGTTATTTTTTTTAAGCCACAACACTAATCAAAGCCAGGTAGTATAGGTCATCCACCGGTTAGTTACTTTATGGGACCAGAAGGCCATTTATTAGCGCAAAACTACCCAGCAAACCCACTTATAAGTGTTCTTAAGAGATGCCCTTGATTCCTTACAGCCATCTGAAATCCTTGTGTAAAAGTACAAACTTATTACTGTAATGGTCCCCAGTGTTTTGGGTTTTTTTTGTAAAAAGAAGTAAAAGTTCAATGTATTCATGTTTATTTGCAAGCAGTTTTCTTACTTTGTGCCTTTTTTTTGCCTCACTGGTGAATTTCGTCCACCTGTGGATCAGTGGAGTAGTGTAAAACCGTTGCTGGGAATGTGTATTGAGTCACACCACCATGCACATGTTTCTAAGATCTGTCTTCAGGTATAGGAATGTTTTTTTAAAAAAGCACGTTTTTCAAATGAAAGCTGGTCTCCACACGGAATTCATTTTTCCAAAAATAGCTCCATGCATGCAAATGAAGAAAGTGGACAACCTTTGTTTGAGGTTAGTTGGGCAGACAACTCTGTGAAGTTGTGTAACTTAAAAACAGTCAATACAAATTGCAGTGAAACAGCAGTGGCATTCCAGCTACCGCTGCAAAATGTATATAACAAAAGACATAAGGTACTTCGCTCTTTGTTATTCAGTGAATTAAATGCGGCATTATGAAGTGCTCCCTGACAGGAATGATAAGAGCACACCATTCTAACCACCAAGGACACCTGCTCTGCCTAGATGTCTGGTCACAACCAGCCTGTACTATTCGATTCACAGAAACACTATGAGAAACACTACCACTAACTGTCAATAATAAATCCTGCCTACTGTGAACAAACAAGGAAGGGCAAAGAGCTCCAAATGCAGTGTTATGAGGCCTGCTACTTCTTACTTCTTGCTACTTCTGCTTCTCCTTTCTAGTCTTGGGCTTGGTGAGCTGTCTGTGTTAGTGTGTAATCTTACACGTGTGCTTGTGTGTATTGTATATTTTTATGTATGTCACAGCTGGCCCTCCTCAGCCCCATAGAGAATCCTAACCTGAGACTGGCCATCGTCATGCTCATCGTCCCGTTCTTCGTCAACGTAAGTCTGCTGTTGTTATGTGTTTTCTTTTTTTCTTTTCTTTGTTTTCTTTGTGACTTGATTTTACAGCTCATCCAACACCCATACTATATGTGTCCAATGAGAGTCCCT
Source organism: Acanthurus leucopareius (assembly GCA_029814765.1). Classification (NCBI taxonomy): domain Eukaryota; kingdom Metazoa; phylum Chordata; class Actinopteri; order Acanthuriformes; family Acanthuridae; genus Acanthurus; species Acanthurus leucopareius. Next base: position 11,149,894 of record JAQMCX010000029.1, read on the forward strand.
CATTGTTTTCCCAAACCATCCCCTTTTTTTTATTTCCATTACCTTCGTCTTTTGTTTGAATGTTTAAAAAAAATCCCTCGGCTTAGCAATAATAATCTAGAAAAAACTCATTTTCATTCCCATAGGGAAGCATCTATACCAAAGTTTTTCTATGTTTCCTTTAGGCTCTAATGTTCTGGGTGGTAGATAATTTTCTAATGAAGAAGCACAAAACAAAAGCAAAGCTGGAGGAGAGAGAGGAGGACTCTCGAGGGAACAGCAAGGTGCGCTACAGACGAGCTCTGTCCCATGATGACTCTGAATCAGAGGTAAGTCTCTCTGTTGTAGTACAGCTCTAGGACCCCAGACAGGAAAAGATTGCTAGTTCACCAGTGTTGGTTTTTTATTATCAAAACATGCATAGTTGATGTTGTTCCACAGTCAAGACAGAGAGTCTTTGAAGGAGACAGAACAAATGACCACTGGCACAGAAGCTGCACACAGCTTTTTTTTTTTCCTAAAAAGTTCTCTTCTGAGACACGACCTGACCTTTTGACTGTAAGTTGTTCCTGGTCTACAGTGCTGATAGGCACCTTGATATGGACAAACTAAGTGCTGCTAATTCAGTAAACCATCAGCCTGAAAAGAAACATGTTGCCTCACTCATAGTTCCCAGTTACTTTGTAAGCTTGTAAAGCAAATGAGCCCAACACGGAGCCCTGCTTCACATGCACCATTCATACGCCCTCAATGCACGAAGTCGTAAAAACAGTCCGGTATAAGCACATTTTCAAAAAGTTTTACCCACAAACCCACTGCAAGAGGAAGGTAATTCTTAACTCACAATAATCTGGTTCCTTTTTCATGAGGATAAATGCAGCCCACATTACCACACTGTTTTTGACTCAGCATTTTTGAGTTCTAATTTGTTTTCCTAATGATAATTGAGTCCTTGCTATAATCATGAGATCACTGAATCTTCCTGTGTTTGAAGGGTATGTTGTCTGCAATCTTCGTGCTTTAAGTAGAAAAGTTGTTTGCCCCCTGTGGTGGAGTGACGTAAGGGAACACTAGTGGTGTTACTGCAAAACTAGTGATCTTTTTCATTTTTAGGTAATTTTTCTCTCCTTTGTTTAGCCAATGTAAAATTGGAAACCCATATTTTTATTGCCATGTTTCTACCTGACATAAAATACAGCTGCTGTTTAGACTATATGTTTAAAATTAGTCTTCATCCTGTTTTTAACAGCGTTTGTTGTTTTTCATTTAAGAAAGTGTAAAAATCACAAAGTGAAATGTCAAACTACTTTTCCAGCTATTTTAACATTTGAATGGTATAAGCAGTGAACGCAACAGCCACCTTCATGTTTCCTTTTTCACCAACTGATTGCATGCTGCAGCTGGCCTCACAGAGCATGCTTTCAGCAGAAGGCACAGCTGTGGGGGATGGGTAAAGCAGTGGCTAGAATTTGTGCAGCATCTGTATTGTGCAGTGGGCCAGTGGCGCAATGGATAACGCGTCTGACTACGGATCAGAAGATTCTAGGTTCGACTCCTGGCTGGCTCGAATGTTTTTCTTTGATACAGTTTCCTTCAGGTTGGTTTATAAAATGAAAGAACAGTCAGGTTTCAGTGAAAGGAAACAGTCTGGCTGCCAAGCAAGTATCACTTCCTGACACTACCAACAAAACGAGAGCTTTACTTTGTATGAAGCTACAATTCATACCCTAATGTACATGTTTTAATGTTAACTTAACCCTGCATTCTCCTGTTGTGCTTTTTATTGCATTTGATCATAAGTAATTGAATCCTCATGAATTATTATTGAGTATACAGTGTTTCATCTAGTTTTTTTTGTTTGTTTAGTTGTAGGGGCAAAGAATTTTGTTGTACCTAGATACTATGTACATCACAGTAGTGTCCCAAATTACCTTTTTTGACCCTGGTAGAAGGAAAATATCCATCAGCCAAAATAAATATCATGAGTCAGCTGCTTGGTGCCAACTCTGTGTCACAACTCCTGTTGTTTGTAAAATCATTGCTGCTTAGTTAAACTTGTTCACTCTAAATTAATCTCTAGGCTTGCCCCCTGTCACCACTATTGGCAGAGCGTACACTTCAGAGCCTGTGAACTCGATTAGTTCTGTGATTAGTTGTTACCTCTAGGCTGTACTGATGGAGAAAAGGCTATGCCAAGGTCTTGTTGATTTACATATCCTTGTTGATTTCATGGCTGCGTCACAGGGACTCCCCCTGAGTTCTGTGGGCCTCATCCAATGAAAACCAAAAACTGGACTCAAGTCAGATCTCACACTCAGGTGCGATTTTCAAGACCTGATGAGGTTTTGGTTCTTCTCAGGATTGCACTCGATGTATGATCAAACAAGGACAGTTGTCAATTTACAAAACAAAGTGTTAAAGAAGTGAGACATTTTTCATTGTTATCCATCAGGGTTAGGAAAAACAGGAAATATGTTAAGGTGAGAAACAGAAATGCACCTGGAATGAAAAGGAATTGTCTGTTTGATTGGTAAGAAAGTATCACAAAGGAAGTGCCTGGGACAGGGGTGACTGTTTTTAATCAGAGTTTAGATTTACCTCCACTAATAGCAGAATGTGCAGCTATTACCTAGTTAAGAATTTTTGAGTGTGCTGCTGTTGCCCAAATATTCTCTGGTGTAGCTTCACCGAAACAAAAACACTGAATCTGTCAGCACAGCAGCATGGCGTTCACCAACAAACCTGTTTGTAAGCAATCCTCCTCATTTCTCCTGGTTTTTTCCTGCTCCCCACCATGCACACAGAATGAGAAGAAATCAGTTGAAGTGAGGATAAAAGTTTTCACCACCAGTCAAGACCGGAATTGTGATGCTGTTTCACTCTCTCTTTTTGTCTGTGAAGCTTGCCACCCCCGTCTTCTGTAAAACACCAGGGAGCGCATGTCAATTATAGTCAGATTTTAGCAACCGTGGCACTTATGTAGGGGAAAAGCTGCTGCTTGTAAGAGGTAGTGGATTGTTTCTTAAAGGCTAGAACATGTGGCAGTGACAGCAGTGTACAAAACTTAATCCTTCACAGGTCTAGGAACAAAGGCTGGCCCTATCCCAGGCTTTATTTCTTACTTTGTCTGAAGTGCATGGCAGTAACAGCCAAGTTCATAACTTCATGTTTCATTTTACAGGTAGCTGTAAATGTAGCTTGCATTGGACCTGTGTTTTTTAAATGATAACCTAAGGAGACTTTTCACCTTACATTCAATAAAAATTGGACCACTGGATCCTTAAAAGGTTGAAGTGAAGAGAGATTCTCTCGTTACGATGGTGGCTAAGACTGCATGGCTTAACAAAAGAAACTACAACCAGTATTGGTAAATTAAAGATGGTTGCTGAGACCACATGACTTTTTGGGGATGGTTGTCTCCTCATTTGTTGCAATTGATGTTCATTTGTTACTCAAACATGCTTCAGTTCTCTTCTAAATGCACTAGAACAAACTGTTCTGCATGTGATATTGTTCATCCTGTGGTCAGATAATGAGGAAAAGTTAAGAACTACAGGTCAGACCAAAGTCAAGAGGAAGTAATTAGGTATGCCAGTTTGGGTTTTGGCTCCTGATCTCTGTTTCTGAGGATGGAACAACACAGTAGGCCAGTGGCGCAATGGATAACACTTCCGACTACCAATTAGACAATTCTAGGCCTCCTACTAGGCTGGCTTGTGAATAACTTTGGACGTTGCTGTATCCACTGACCAGCATAGCTAATTGGTCTGATGTGGGTATAGACAGGAGACACAACTATAAAACTGTCCATGACCAGATTTACCCAAAATTGATTTATTTTGAAATGTTTAGATTGGTGAACTCATTTCTACAGTCAGAACCAGAATTTTCCCTATGTTCATGTTTATTAAGTGATGTTGTTAAATAATCGATGTCTCTTTTCCTATTTTGGGAATTTTAAGGTTTAACAGCATAAATGCCAGTTTGTGCTGTAGGTCATGTTTGCTAACAGACCACAAACACTGAACTGCTGCTTAGCCTTTATGCAATCAGGTCTTAATTCCATTCAATTTTCTTTTTAGTCAACCACATGATTTTTGCTGTTCTGAATTAACCATTCTTAACGTATTTATCTCTTCAGGCGCTTGTATCATGGAGGGGAATTACTGAATTACTCAACCCTTTAATGAGCCACAGCAAATTTCTGGAGTTTTACGAAATAATTTTACTAAGAACCTAATATTTGTTGGTCTTTTTTTTCCCTTTTTTTAGATCCTTTTCTCTGCAGATGATGAAATGGATGAGTCAGATGAGGATGACGTTCGCCGGCTCACTGGCCTAAAGACAGTAAAGAAAAAGAAGCTTCGCATGGGAATCCCTGTTTGACCCATGTGCCTAGCTAAACTGCTACATTTTCCTCTGGTAGCTGTTCACCTCACAGGCGCACATAAATATTACCCATACCTCCACAGATTCTGTATCAGCCTTAGGAGTTGACACGATCTTTTCTAACATAGGATGCCCTTTGATGATTGAAGAACACACTGTAATTGAATTCCCTTTACTGTTGGCTCCTGGAGGACTTCTGCATAAGCTGTGTGTAGCCTGGAATTTAATTTAACACACTGGGATATATTTCTGCAGTTAACCAAGTACTTGAGATCACGGTCGCATTTCGACATGGCACTCGAGCAATGAGTGTTTGCATTGGAGGACCCTGCTTAGACAAAAAAAATCCAACCATGATCACAAAACACGGTTAGATACTTTATGCACGTATACAGGACAACGTAAACACTGGTTTAATACTGTTTGGACTTCAGTGGCATTGTGTATCGGTCCAGGTGTCAAGGATTCGTCAGACAAATTGGGAGCCACAACAGAACCAAACATCATGCAAACAAAAATGTTCAAAGTTGATTGCATTTTATAGTCTTACTATGTTCTTTAAGGTGATTGTATTCCTGATGTCGTTTCCATTTCAACTTTGTCCTTTCTTTCTCATATAGATGTACCACCATGGCCTGTGTGAATGTGTGTATGAGGATCTGTTTTGACTAGCTAGCTGTATTGATGGGGCCTGAAAAAACCTGGAGCCCACATCCCTTGTGGGGTGGGGGTCCAACAGTTTTGTGGAGGACCAAAATACTGAACCCCTCAATTTTAAATGGCTGTTTGAGATTAGGACTTGGTACTAGGGTTAGGTTTGCAGTTAAGGTAAGGGGCTAGGGAATGTATAAATTCTGTGCAGGGTTCCACAAAGGTAGTTTTACAAGACTGTTTCAGTGTGAATGTGTGAGGGTGTCAGTTTGTGTACTGTGAGGGTGTGCACAGTTGGACACATCTCAAATTTTGAGGAGCATAGCGTCAGAGTGTTTGAATCACTGTATGGATGCAATTCTAAACACTTTCACAGTTACACACTACTACTGCGTATCTTGTATGTAATCTACTCATGTCTAAAGGAGCACATAAATGCTTGAAGCAGCCTTCCATTTTTATCTTCTGACACTGTCCTCTCAGCCAGTAAATTTTTAAACTTGTCAACAAGCACCACACTGCAGCATCCTTCTAATATCAGCTCAGTCAGTGTTGTCGGTCTTGAAACACAAGATTGCAGTTTCAGTTTTTTTGTGACTGTTTTACTGATGTGCTCTGGTTGTGAGTTTATTGTCTTTGAATGTGTTTTGTCTATTTTTAAGTTGTGGGGGGTTTTATATAAGTTTTGAGTGTAATTTTCGGGCCAAAAAGGTGACTATGCTTGTTCCAAAAGTGTTCTTTATTCCTTCACTCCAAAAGGGAGAGTAGATATGGGAACCATTTCTTGCACAATTTCCCATTTATCACAACTTTCATCTGTCCTTTTTGTGTTTGTATATATTTCTATGTTTTGTTTTGTGTTTGGTTTTGTTGCAATAATGTGCCTGAGTAAAACTACCAGCAGGTGTTTAATTTGTTTTTTGTTTGTCTGACTTAAGTATTGTGTTTTTTCATTGGTTTGTTTTTGATTTTTTGTTTTTGTTTTTTTTGTTTTTTGTTTTGTTTTTGTTTTTTTGTTTTTGTTTAATCCAGAGCTTGAGATATTCAGGCATGAAGCAGCATTCAGCAGGCTCTGATGTTAAGAATGTGACATGCTTAGACCTCTAAACTGTTAAGTGACTGTGGACCAGATAGTTGGGAGAAAGGATGTGAGTGTGTATGTGTGTGCGCTTTTCTGTGTGCATGCCAGTATACTATATACATGTATGCAATGGTGCGTGCTGGATGTATGGTTTCAAAAGTGCAACATTGGTTTGACTGCTGGTCCTTTTAAAAGAAAATGGACAGTGACATAAACTGTGATGACTATGGAAATGGTGATGATTTCATTATGACGTTTTTGGCATGTTGGCAAGGAATAAATGACTGTGCATTTTAAATGAGGAAAATACAGCATCTTTCAGCAGTTATGGCACCTAAACCAGGACAAAGAGGGCTTTTATTATTTTCAAAGAGAAACTAATAGATTATTGTAAAGGCAAGTGGCAGAGGTAAATTATCGTTATAAATGCTTTTCCAATAAAGGATATGGTACACTGCCTTATTGGTTGAATTTTATTACTTGTAACTCGTTAAGTGTGTTGCTCCTGTGATAAGGCTCAAAGTTGTATTTAAAAAGTAGTTCCCTGACCGGGAATCGAACCCGGGCCGCGGCGGTGAGAGCGCCGAATCCTAACCACTAGACCACCAGGGACTGGTACTTCACATGTTGAATTGCATGACCCAAGTTAATAGGTTGTGTACTGAAAGCAGCGTTTTGACCGTTTTTTGAAGAGACGTCGACGTTAAAAAATACTCGACCTTTAGTTGTGTGTCCACATAGATCCTGGACCTAAAAGGCCTACCTATAGACTGTTCCACATCAGCAACAGGAGTCTTGGCCATCCCAAAGAAGCTTTAAAAAAAAAGTCAGTACACGCTCATTAGCTTCAGTTACACATTCGTCAATTTTCCCTTTTTTTCTGTCTCTACAGGCCTTGATTTTACCCTTGGCATGACACAAGCATGTCATTTGTTGTGTTTGTTGTTTGCCCCCTTATCCACTGTAACACTGAGTAGGCGATCATTATTTTAATAACCACTGTTGGATCTCCAAGTACAGGTTATAATACCGTAGATTAAGTTCTCATGGGTCTAGAGATATATTTAACACGTCAGAGTACGTACACACACATAAACGGAGAGATGCATCACCATTAGCCTTACACTTAGAAGCCTCAATAAGCACGAGGTATAAACACACAAACTATTTAATTAACGGTAGCAACTTTGACCAGATTTCAAAGGAATTATCTCAAATGTAGATAGAACATCTGTATTCTCAGATCGTAAACTAACATTGGCACTGCGGTTCGATTTCAGACTTTGTCTCTCAGTTTGTCTTTTTAAAATCGTGAGTCAGTTTGTCCATCATCTGACTGTTAACTCCTCGTTTTAGATAATGATGCCAAGTCTTATGACTACTGTTGCAGTAGTCTGAGCTGTTATTCTTACTTGCATCAGGAGTCGGTAAAGATGTAGTCCTATGCAAAATAAAAACTGAATGGGAGTGTGACATACAATATGTACACTGAATTAATCCTGAAAAATACGTCTACTATATATCACACAAACACTGGAAACAACGGGGAAAATGCCAATTTTTAGATTAATATCACAATATTTTTTTTTCTTGTTCCAGCCTGTAGTTGTTGATATTGCTGGAGACATTTCTTCATGTTTTTATTTGTTTATTATTTTTGGCGTATGTCTCTAAGCAACCATTTTTTTTTCTTTTGCAGCTGTTGAATGAGTTTGTTTTTTCAGGCTTATGATAAAAGAAAGCCTTCTGTAGGCCTCTTTTGACTCGGCTACTTGCTTCACTATGGCTTTCTTTGAAATTCAAATAAGACATTTGGATACTTTTCTGAGCTTTTTTCTGAATTCAGCTTTCATTTGTTTGGTTCATGTGGTCACTGTCTGGAAATGCTTTTTGTAAGACTCCAAAAGACATTCCCTCGGGTTTAAATCAAGATGCAAGAGTCCCAACCACTGGAGCTGCAGTGTGGTGTCGCCTGGTGGTGGACTGACCTGATACCCGTTTAAGGACCAAGTCCCTCACCAGCATTTTAAAAAGAGGGTATCTCTGCCAGGGTCTGCGTGGGAGGAGGGGTTAAGACTGCCTCTTGTGCCGTGTGTGGCATTATCAGCTGTTGGCCTGTAAGCTTATCGTAAAAGATGGGAGATCCATTCCAGCTGTACCATCCCTCACGTCACACCTAATTATACACACTGACAACAGCAGGGTGGGACAGAAGGTAGGGGGTCTGAGTGACTCACTGGGTCTGAACCAGGACTATATATATTGTCAAGCTTGCTGAGGGACAAAGACACAAACCAGAAAAACAACCAGCGAATCTATCACTCTTAAGAGAGGCGCCTGGCATACGCACACCAACTTTAATCACTATGTCACAGGTAAGTCACATCAGGTCAGTCACGAGGCTTGGAATTTTTACAGAAATTGACAGTTAATTAAGTTTGACTGAAGACTGTAAACACTAACTAATTTAATTCTGTTCTCCCTTAACATTTATCACCTCGTTTTCTTTTTTACTTCACTTCAGTCAGGCGAGGTAAAGAAAAAGAAACGTCCCCCGATGAAGGAGGAGGACCTGAAGGGAGCCCGCAGTAAACTGGGCCTGAAGGGCGAAGTCAAAAGTAAAACCTATGAAGTCATGGTTGAGTGTGGTGAGTAAAGCTTTTTATTAATGCTGTTTCCTCTGACACTTAAAGACAAGGCGAGTGACGTAATGCCATGTCAAAAATAAACACACACAAAAAATAGTTTGCCTTTCCATCCTTACTAATGCCTGCTTAATATCTATATAACTATATTGTGTTAGCCTACTCCTGCTTGGCCCATGTACCTCGACAATGTTGCAGCCTAATGTCGCTGGTTCCACTAAAGTTATATAAATATTGTTATAAGCTAACTGTGTTCAGTATGGAACTGCGTTTACATATTGACTGATGGCGTGAACGTTCTGTCTGCGTCATGTGTATCCTTTCGGGGTGTGTTGAGGGAGGCTGGCGCGTGTACTCATTGATCCACCCACTGTTTCAACAAGAGTACTGTATTCAAAAGTTAGTTCCCTGACCGGGAATCGAACCCGGGCCGCGGCGGTGAGAGCGCCGAATCCTAACCACTAGACCACCAGGGACTGATACGACCTAATCTTGCTCAGATTTGTAAGAAACGTCACCTGGAATTACTATTTGGAGTTTTAAAGGTTTAAAGTTATAGTTTTTGTTGTTCATTGTTATCAGATCAGAGCACCTATAGTCTCATATTTCTCAGTAATTATAGAGAGAGCGAACACGCCCAGCCAACAGCAGCAGCCTACAACCTCAATTTCAGGCCGCAATCATCAATAATGTACCCTGCAAAAAATAACAGTTAAGTTGCGCTATACAGTCACAACTATTATACACTGTGTTTTGCATTTCTGATAGTCATTAGGCTTCTTTTGCACACATAGACAGACTCATTCAGATCAGCAGTAGGCCAATAGATAGCATATATTACAGTAAACTATTTATCTGCCTTTAGACTACTGCACTACGACAAGTCTTTGCGCGCGACAGTCGGTGTACAGCGACGTGATGCGTGACTACTCTGCGTTGTCTGAGGCGACTGGAACCACCGATGCATCTTCAACTTGCTTTTCTTTTGATATGAAGCCTCTCTTCTTTCCGATCAGATCCAGTTTGCCCTGACAACACCACCCGTGCGAGAACACAGAAAGAGAGAAAAGTTTACAAAACACCACATTTTTGTTGTACAACCACCCGTTCATTAGCACCCTCAGATTTGCTCGGACCAGTAAAATTATCCGTCACTGACAATTATTAGAGATATCTTGCAATCATTGTAGGTAGGCATAACTTTCAACAACCCTCACAAAAGCCTTTATGTTTTGGGGTTTTTTGTTGTTGTTGTTGTTTTTTTTTGGGGGGGGGGGGGGGTGGTTATTGAATGGCACAATGCTAATAATTAAAGCCATAAATAAAAAATTTAAAGTTAGAAAATTATGGT
>JAQMCX010000029.1:11168496-11180210 GCA_029814765.1 Acanthurus leucopareius
TATACAAGGCATATATATATATATATATATATATGATGTGTGTGTGTGTTTAATATATATAAAGTAAGAACTATTGGTATAATGTTTTTGTACAATACATGTCATTCAATGTGTGTATGCTTTCATTCCAGGGTTTTTATGAGGAAGTTTCCAGCCCTCTGCTTTCACAGGTTGACCTGCGTTATCCTGACAATACAGTAGACTATCTGACCACCAACCACTTTGACCAGTTGTTTAATGGCTCAGAGATTGTAGTGGCTGGTCGGCTGATGGACCACAGCCTTGAAAACTTCCTGGTAGAAGTGTTCGGTCAAGGGGTGAGAAGAAGGAAATGGCACAAAACTTAGACAATGCTGAGATGGACAGAAGTTGTGTTTATTACTGTTTTTTTTCTGAAAGACATCATTTTTTTCTACATTTTTCTGCCTTGTAGTTTGAGGATGACTTTAAAGTGCAGGGCCAGGCCAGTGCTGTGGAGTGGGACGTGATATACCCAGAGGAGGAATATATCTTTGGGGATTTCACAGAGCGCCTGTGGGCTTACCTCACCATCCAGCAGCTATTGGAGCAGAGGTAAGTTTGAGTGATTTCACTAAAGCTGAGAGCTGAATGGCTTCAGCTCGGAAATGTTTACATTATTTTGTGTTAATGACACTCTCAGGTCCACACCTGAGAGCCCATGATAAATCTTGCAAGATTTATTTATAGGCTCTGTGGAGGTTTTCTGAACCCCAATGTTATATGTTTCAACTTAAATTTGCTTCCTTGCAGCAAAAAAGGTGATGCACATGAGAAAGCTAACGCCACAGCCAAGGCCCTGGACATGTCTTTGCAGTACAGCTTTGTCACGCCTCTAACATCCATGGTGGTCACCAAACCTGAAACTGAAGACGGTCCAGACAGCCCTCTCATTGCTGACAAGCTGACTGAAGGTAAGGGAGGAGAGGATTTAAAAAGGGAAACCTGGCATGCGTTTCTAAGCGTTGCTGCTGTCAAGCTTCTCCCTGCAAACAAAACATTACCTTAACACATTCACAAGTGGCACTCCCTGTTAAATCAGTCTTTTTTTTAGCACATTAATTTTCTTAACTGGACTATACCAACAGAAGCTGGTGGTCCAAGTGATTATAAGAATTTACCAAGTTGTTTTTGTCTTTCTGTTTTTTTTGACAGAGCAAAGACAACAGGCAGAAAGACTAGGTAAGACAATCTTCTTTTCTTTGCATCTTTTACAAATTAAAAAATCTTACTGGATTAACTTTTTTTTAACTTTTATGTTTTATTGTTTTTACTTGAACTCTATTGCTCTTGTATGCAGCAAACCGATATGTGCCTCCAGTGCACTCTGTTTCTTACCAGTACAGACCCTCATATTTTGGTAAGTACATCTAACTCAGCAGTGTCAGTCTCTTTGGCCAACTAGACCCATGGATACTGGTGAATGATGTGCAGTCATTTGTGGTCCTAAGAGGATAAGGACCAATGTCTTTGCCAAAATGACTTTTCATTTAGTACCACAAGCAGGTTAAAATCTTTAGGAAACATCAAAACATTTACTGCATAGCCTGTCAGGCACTGGGGTCCTCTGAACCTCACTGACTTGTGTTCCCTTGAACTTTTCTTTAGCTTCTTTGTTTTGTGCAAATGCCTCTAAGACCATGTAAACTATAATTGGATTGCAACATTTGTAGTACACATTCATGTCCCCCTGGACAAATTGAAATAACTTTGTTGACCCCTTATCTAATGCCATTGTCTTCATCATCATCATCAAGCCATTGTGAGAATGTAAGCATGATGCTGACCTCAGGTCTTTGCTCAACAGCTCTCCATAAGGGCATTTCCACAGAGCTGCTAGCAAGGCTATAGATCGTCACTAATGTTAAATGTGACCCCTTATCTAATACTTTCATCATCACATTAACTTTATAATGTTTACAAGCCTTTAGTTTTAGCCAAATACTTACCAAACCAATCACATTCCCCCAAATCTCTTGCTACACTTTGTATTTATCATTAATTAGCAAGTGCTAGCATGCTTATGACATATTAAAAGTGAATGCAATTACACCTGCTAAACACCAACTTTTTAATACTGCCATTGTGTGCGTGTTAGCATGCTGACATTTGCCTCAGTACAGCCTCACAGAGCAGCTAGCTTGGCTGTAAACTGTCAGTGATTGTAAAATGTCATCAGCATTTTGAGCCAGTACCAGCCTGTATCAAAGACAAAATTCATATCTGTTTTGTCTTTTACTGTCATGTTTTACTCTGGTCTTGCCTGCAGTGGATGGAGATCCTCATTTCATGATAGAGCTCCCAGACAGAAATGATGCTCTGTGCTTCAACGTCAATGACGAACCAGGAACCATTTTCAACCTGGTCAAAGACCCAACATCAGGTCAGCCCTGAGTTTTCATTACCAACATGTCTGTCTTGACCATAAACAAGTATATCATACAATTCCTGGAGTCCTTGTAACCTCCTTTTTTTTTCTCTTTTTTTTTACTAAACATGTATACTCCTCGTCGACCAAGATTTTTAAAAACTGCCATTGAATCAGTGCCTGCAGTGAAACAGTGAGTGACTTAACGCCATCTTGTTTCCTCAGGTATTTTGGTCAATGGCCAAACCATTGGAGACAAAATGATTCCCCCTGATGGTAAAATTAACACCTACTTTTGCCGTTTTGGCATCGTCCACCGGACTCTGGGTGTGAAGCTGGAGGTGGACACCGAAGCCATCTCAGTGTTTCAGGACGGCAAAAAGGTCAAGCTTCTGTGGTCTGATGCAGCTTCTCTTAAAGGACCCAAGTGAGTGGCTTTTTAAGCCTCTCTCTTTCACTGAAAGAGAACTATGACTCAACGTCAGTAACATGAAATATAAAATCCAGTTGGGGTTAATTACCAATAATTAACATTTTCTCCTCCAGTGTGGATATTCTGGTTACCAAGGATCGCAGTCTAAGGGTAACTCTAAAAAATTCAGTAAAGTTTGTCATCCTGCTGCACAAAGTGTGGGAGAAGCACCCATACCACCGGAACTACTTGGGTTTCTACACCCTGGACAGCCACCTCCTGTCTCCTTCAGTTCACGGAATGCTAGGTAAAATATATCACACTTGTCCAAGAGTAGATTATACCCTTAAGAACAGCAAGTCAAAGAAGGGGCATGAAATCATTTCAGAATCTTTTGCTGTTTCCTTAATGCTAAATTAAACTGACACTTAAAAAAATCAATAAGCCAACAGACACGTTGCCAGAAATTTGCCTCTGTATTGTGGCACTCGAAGATGGAATTGGTCCATTTAATATCATCCACTTGACAAATACATGCAAAAATGATTAAAGCTCAAAAATTGCTTCTTGGAGTGCCACCCTAATAGGAGACATTCTCTTCTCCCTGCACCCATACGGTAATAATATCATCAGATCAAATTAGTGAAAGATGTGAAAGCAGCCATACTCAATATTTTTTTAACAATGCATTACATGATAATGTGAAAACAATAAGCCTGCAGAGAATTATTATGCATGTCTGTGTAACAATTGTGCGCATTATCCATTTGTCTTCATGCAGTATAAACACAGGGATACTCAAACATATGGGACAGTCAAACTTTTTACTGTTTATTGGTGATCATGCTGAAATTATTTTATTTTATTACATTTTATTATCTTTTGATATGTACATGATGGTTGTCCTCCAGGCCAGTTTTACCATGGGATTGAATATGAGGTGACAGACCTGCGTCCAGGTGAGGTCCCAGAGAAGCCAGACGCCACCATGTTTGTAAAAGGGCAAGAGCTCAATGTGACCAGGTATGCAACATGGCTCAGCCAAAAGTTTGCATGTAGTGTGAATGTAAATGAATATTAGCTCTGGACATAACATTTGGTCTACGTGACATTTCTGTCTCTTTCCACAGAGGCTGGCAAAGAGACTTCAGGAGGGATATAAAGAACGGAGAAAATGTTCCCTGCTGGTTCATTCACAATAATGGAACTGGCCTCCTTGATGGAGACGTGACAGATTACATTGTGTCGGGCCTTTTTAAAACAGTTTAAAAACAGGTCACACACACATTAGTGTCTAACCCAGAAATCATCCAGATCAGAGTCTTATAACAAATATTCAAATCTGTCTGTACTTACACTCTAACATTATGTACCCAAAAGGAAACAGGTATCATTCACAGAATTGTATGAACATTTTCATGGACATTTATTTTATCAGTGTAATTGCTGGAATTATAAGAATGAGAAGTAAGCACTGTTTCAAAATAGTGTAAAGGGCTGAAAGACAGCTGCAGCAATCACTTGTATGGAAATAAACGGGACACATGTTCTCAAAAATTGATTCCAACTCGATTTATTAATTTTATTTCATTGTTTTGTTGTTCTGCACGGCAGAAAAGAGCCTTTGGTTTAGTTTAAGTCTGAAGCTTCTATTAAATGTACTTTAAGAATGTCTACTGGCTTGACAATTTTAGACCCTTGTATGATGACACTATTATCTTTTGCATTTTAATTATAGCTTAGTTAAGGCATAGCAAGACTTCAGGTGGAGTCTACCATGGGACTGGCATACACGATACAAAAAAGTTAAAGACTGGGGAAAAATGAAGAAACGTTCCTTCATGGCCGAAGTAAACAAAGGGAAAGTTTTCTAATTGCTATTATTATTTTAATACAGAGAATTTAGGCAGGTTACGTGATGCTGGTCTACTCAGTGATTTACTTTGTTCAATAAACTGCACGCATCCCAGCGTGAGGAGAGGAAATAAAAGCATGGATTAAAAAAAAAAACACATAATTTATATAACCGCATGCAGGAAACAAAGTGGAAAATGGAGCACTTCATAGGCAAGTCGTGATCAAATGAAAATGACAGTTTTTGCACACATACACATTCGCACGAATCAATTTACGAGAAACAAAGCAAAGTGACTCACTCACACGTCAAACAGGTATGCGGAGGTTCCCTCCTCCTGTCGGACTTGGAGGGGGAGGGATGTTACTCTTTCAGGAAGACTTTAGACCCACATGCCTTCAATTCTGCCCACATTTGATTCCAGCCATGCCGGAGGAGAGGCTGCTCTGTCTTCCACGCACGAGCACGATGCGGGCAGTCATGCTACTGTGGATCCACATCTGCATCTGCATCATCTGGCTTCCAGCTCTGGCGCAGGGAGATGTGATTGTTTCCCGCAGAGATTCTCTGACAAAGGTAAATAAAAAAGCGCAGTATTTGCTTATAAACAAATGTCAGATCCGCTGTTTTCTCTGGTCAGCGGACACCTCAATAGTGATCCGCCTGTTCGCTTTGTATAAAAGTTGGCATAAGTTGTTAAAGTTCATTTTTCTCATGAAAAAGAGCAAGTATGATTGCGATGTGGTTGGCATGTGTGACAACAGCTACGGTGCTTTTCTCGGAAAAGGGAATAAAGAAAGATCTGTTAAGCGGGAATAAAGGCTGTGCAGAAAAAAAGAAAAAAGAGCCATGGGAAATGAAATGGCAAAGCATTTGTGATCTGGCCATCTCTGGGAACAGTTAAAGACTTAACAACTGAGGAAGGAAATACAATATTAGATTCTTAAGAAATACAGACTCTGTTTTTATGCATTTATATAAAGCCTGTTACTTTTTCATGAGTACTGACTAGTTATACAGATATTTATAGTTACAATGGAGCGTCATAGAGAAAGATACAGATCAAAACACTGCCTGTATGTTAGAGTGTGAGCCCAGTCAGTCCATGTCAAATCTCAAATCCGACCAAACAAGTCCAAGTCTGTTCACAGACGCTCCCAATGACAGGTCCTGTTTCACTGAACACCACTCAGGGTCAAGTCCTCTCAAGCATAATTGCAAGTCAAGATTCTGAATCTTTTGAATCTTTTCCTTTCTAGACAGCATCCGTGATTTTTATAAGGCTGAGATCAAGTCCTACTAATTGAAAGTGTGCAGCTATGCAAGGCTTGCTGGTCTTTGTATTCCCTTTGCAGGGTTGTTTGGCTCTGCTTGCTTTGATTGGCCACCACGGTGTTACTTCAAATTTACAATCTCCAAAAGTTGATTTGGATCTAACTTTGCTGCCTCTGAGGGCTGTTTGTTTTAGCACTAAAGTTGCTGTGCACTTTGCATTAACATACCTTTCACATTCCCTGCATTCCCAAATGTGCGAGAGTGTGACAGTTAAATCTTGGTTGTAATCAGTGTCAGAGGCTCCATCAGTTTTTAAGAGTTACACAATTAATTCCTTGGTGTAGAGCTGAAAATATAGGCAAGGAAAGAAGACACCATCATCTCTTCTCATTCAGTTGTGCCGTTTTTATGACATTTGTTAACTTTATTCAAAAATTTAGCAGCTTTCACTGTCCAGGACTCTCACCCTAAATTTGCCTCAGGATGTTTTTGGTAAACAAAGCTCGGAAATGGGTCAAGTCAAATCGAATCTACCACTTAGGACCTCTCAACTGTTTTCTTAGGATTACGAAATTTTGTCTTGTAAAGGCCAAAATTCCATCCATGTTGAGGCCTTAAGGTCTGACATATGTCCAAGTCCCTGGTTTACAGTTGGGCTTTGCCTTGTTTTTCTCATTATCTCATTCCTTTCCTGCTTACACACACACACACACGCACACACGCTTGAGTTAGATAAACTAAGCATGGCATGTTTCTGTAGACCTTGTCAAAACTTAGCCCCCTACTTCTGGCTCCCACTAAGTATATATATGAAAGGCCTCATTCACTACTCTGTTGTGCCAGATTTTTTTGCGTTGCACATCAGCCTCCCCGTCTACCTCCTGCTGCTTATTTCCTCCTGTCAGCTTGTTCATTGTGTGACCTTAAATCTATTCTTTTACCACACCGTGTGAAAGTATGTCATGTGGTTATAGGATGTGTCGGTGCAAGTCTGGTTTAATAATCCTGAAAAACTTGCTCAAGATAAATTGTTTATGAAACAGATAGATGTCAACTTTCATTAAAATGCTAAATCTGTGAATCTTAAGTTTAGTGTTTGCAAATATGAATACTTTTGGTTCACATCTCTTTCTAATCCTGCCTTTTCTAAACAACCTTACATTTACACTGTGTTCCAGGAAACCAAAGGAACCATGGGCACCAAGTCATCGAAGGTATTTGGTTTAAAATGCTAAGTACTTATTAAGCAGTATTATAGATTGTTCTTTCCATGCTGTGTTCATATGTCAGTCATAACTTATTTCAGCCTGTTAGAAAACTTAACAAGAACGGTTTGCAAATAAATGTGTATTTTTTCTTTTTCAGCTACAGAAAAGAAGCACAGACTCTGCAGATGTAAGGAAAAAATAATATTGACATATAATCTTAAAATCAAAGCAGGGCTGTAATCTTTGCTAACAACAGGGCATTTTTTCATTTGTTTTTTGTATCATTTGAAAGTTGGTTATAAAATCTGGATATGATCATTCAATGACATAAAACCACAATGGAGAGGTCTGGTAGCTTCTGTCTCATAGTGGTGCTTTTGTTTTTGTTTGTAAAGTGAAGTTCACATTTTTCCTAACCTTATTGCTTCCAGATGGCACTCTTTCATTCCTCTTTCCCAAGCGTCCACAGGCATGTCTTCCTTTTTCTGTTTGCATGCTGGGACAATAAACAGGGAGTCAAAACTGAAAATAATTTATCCATCTCTGTTTGATAACAATCTGTGTTTGCCAGCATGAAAACCACTGAAAGTTACTTGCACAAGGACTCGTCTCTGTTTTGTGATATGAATTGTCAAAGTGATATTTTCACAAGATTCAACATGTGTCTTAAAATGTAGTTATCAGTGTGTTCAATTAATATTCCAGTTGACTCACCAAAATATGATGCCTCTGTGAGAAACGGGGGGTGTTTGAAATTTTCCTCCCCATTCCTCCCCACTCAGCGTTTCACCTCTGTGTTTTTATTCATTGATACTGAAGCCCTAAAGGAAACATTTTACACAACAAGCATGCCAAATTTGCCTCTGTCCGTCTGTCCTGTCAGCTTGTGGAGGTGTACAGCCTTAAAGTGGACTGCACGGTGACGTCTCGTTTCGCCCACACTGTCATAACCTCCAAGGCTCTAAACAAAGCAAACCACTCCCAGGAAATCTTCTTTGAGGTGGAGCTGCCCAAGACCGCCTTCATCACCAACTTCAGCATGTGAGTCGAAACTCAGCACATCTGGCAGTGGGCATGGACTTTGTCTTTCTTAACATGTGACTTATGTCCTTGTGCCTCACAGGGAAATCGAAGGAGAAGTTTATGTTGGGGAGGTGAAAGAGAAAGAGAAAGCAAAGAAAGAGTATGACGAGGCAGCTTCCTCTGGACAGACTGCTGGACTGGTCAAGTACGTTGGACTGAAAACATTACAGTTGTGATGGAATTTTTTGTGTGCTTTTGTAATTAGTCTGCAGCCTCAGCTGTTCACTGCTGTTTTGACCCAAGAATGACCTGGTGGATCCTGCTGTTTGACGTCTTTGAACAGATTATACCTTTTTGTAACTTTCTTAGATGGGTCACCATCTCTTTTATTGCACCCCAATCTCCTCCACTCCATCTGTTGAAGAAGTTCTGTGATGTTTCCACCAAATGGCCAGATACATGCCAGAAAGTATAGAAATGGGGTGACACATTCAATCAGGGGGCACAACTCTGAACTACTTACTGCCGTGTGGTTCCGTGTAGTGCTTCCTCTCTATAGAGAATAAACACTTGGTGCATGCTACCTTTCCAGTCTTGTTCTTTGACTACCTATAGGCAGACTGGAAAATATTTCCACAACACCGGCATGAGAGCTGGCACTGGGGCCTGGGCATGGTTGATGAGGGGTTCTAGATCTGGCCTGGTGGGATCTCTGCTGTTGGGCTGGGGGTGAGTGCCACCTCTCGGTGGTGTTGCTGGGTATGTGTTCTGTGTCCCCGCTGCATTGGGGCCTGGGGGGTTTCTGCTGGCTTGACGTTCCTGCAGTTCATGGCGTATCTCACGTTTTCCCGTCGGGGGTGGTGTGCAGCAGGCAGCTGGCCCATCTCGTAATAGGGACGGCCGCTTGGATGGTGAGCATGGCTTCTGCACTGTGGGTTCTTTGAGGGATGGGGATTTGGTGTGGGCCCACTGGATTTCTTTGAGGACCTGCATGGATTTCTTTGACCCACACTTGCCCAGCCTCTTACAACACACTGTACTCACTTAACACTCATCACTCTTTATTGTGTAAATAGTTACTTATGAGCACATCTGGGCATTTAACAATCAGGGCTCTCGGGGCCAGGCTGCTGCAGGGCTGGGGTGTGTCAGCTGCAGTGCAGTAGTGCGCTGCAGTCCTCCGCCCTGCCCACTCCATCTCACCTGGCCTCCAGTTTTAATGCGCTACATTCATTCAGACTTTGGAATTGATGATGTTGTTTTTGTTGGGAATTACTTCAGATAAAAGCTTGGTTATTAATAATTACTTAATTACTAACTGTAATAAGTATTTAAATGTAATTAATAATATTGATTAATAATTACTCTGTTATCAGGGATTAATGACCAAACAACTATCAGTCCAGTTTTGTAAATATTTGACATTTTTTTAACAATTAAACAGGTTGAAGGTATGAGATCCACCACTGACCATGTCAACCAGTAGTTATCACAATACCTCATGCAACATAACCATAAAAGACTGCTCTCATTCAACTAACAAATGTTTATGACAAAATCTATTTCCTCATTAACTCCATACATTTAGGTCAACAAAACATCCCTTTACGACTATCACTACAAGTAACACACTATCAATCAGCAGTTTAATCACAAACAACACAAGGCAAGTGTGCGTGGGGGTGCGTGTGTGTGAATGAGAGGAGGGGGCGAGAGAAAGAGCCAGATGGCGGACAAGATCTTATGGAGAGCAGGTGGCCAAGGTATCCAAAAAGGCCGACATGGTTACGTCACGTCACGTGTCAGTCACTGGAAGTGACGCGCTAAGTTTAAACAAGACAATGGTTGCAACACGCACCTGTTCCTTTAAAACACACACAAGATGGCCCACAGCAAAGGTAACCACACTGACACGTGTGTTATGGTGACTGTGGGCTCTTATAAAGAGTCACTTACAGGGTGATGTGTGTACTACCAAAAACAGCATGCATGTGTATGTGAGTGTGTGTGGGTTGGTAAAAGGGGAGTGCGAAAGAGAAAACAAGAGAAGAGCGTGCATTCAATAGGGCTTAAAGCAAACAATCTTGGTTGGCACAAACACAAACTCCTAGCTGCAAACAACTAACAGTCAAACCCAAAGTAGGACATGGTGGTCCTCAAAACAAACAGCAACAGTTAAAACTATCATGCTAATACATACTGTCTCTGCCCAGACAAAAGCTCTCCTATTTGGTGTAGCTTGGAGTGACTAGGGTGCCTCCTGGCATCTTGTAGATCCATCAATCTGAAGAATGTGTGGGGTGGCTGTAGTGTCCTACAGCAGGATGAATTTTGCTGTCCTGTGACAGAGGAGGATCAGCGGAGTTAACTCTGGAGAAGAAGTGGGTCTTGGCGAGTCTGTCTTTTTCTGAAGAAAAAGGTGTCTCCGTGTCTGCAAGTATGGAGGATCAGCTGGGTTGCTCAACATCTTCTGAGGATCCAAAGAGGTGTCTAACAGAAACACTTTCAACAGTCTTTCACTCGTCTAGCAAGCTAAGAACTGCGGCCTAGATAGTATGAATTCAAATGTTTATTTAGTGTCGCTCCCTTATCTTAACAGCTGCGCAAGAGCCGGAGCTCCCTTCCCCCATCTAGTCACACGGGGATTGCGGGAGCCAGCGTAGCGACAGTTCAGCCCCTGGTGACATCAGGGAAATTCTGGTGGATCCCACCTGGACCAATGAGAGGCAGGAGTTTGAATTTAAAGTAAAAAAGAACACCTAGGTGTGAATTACTGGACCACTGTACCCTAGGCACGCATCTGTTATTCTCAAGATTTGCTGGTCTGTGTAGGTTTTTCTTTATGTAAGACATGTGGGTGAGGTCCCAACAGTTTGCATATTGTTGAAATTGTAATGATAATAAGTTGCTGGCGATAAGTGTGCTCCTTGTGTATGGATAAGTGCACATGTCTATAGTAGCCTACTTAAATGGCTGTTTGACTGTAATAACCTTACATGGTGTTTAGCAGCCTTGTGTATTGTCTATGCCATTCACAGCGTGAGTTTTGCAGTGTGTTTTTTACTCTTTTTAGGCGGTGCTGTTGATATGGTGGGATATGTTGTCAGATCTTTATATTTGTGTAATTTTAGATGGCATTATTCAGCTAGAACTTTGTCATCACCAGTCCTGTGGCCCCTTTCTCACTCCCATGCAGTTAATTTGTTGTGCAGATATGGTTGAACGTAACATATGGCATGTTTGGATTGCATCTTCAGATTTTGCTGTGTGAAAACTGTATGGCTCAACCAGAATTTCCATATGCCCTTGCCTATAGATATGTAAAATATTCCTTCTTGCATATACAAGGATACAGGGATACAAGGAAGTTTATTGGTCATTATACAACAGGTTGCATAATGAAATTAAAGTGTGGTTCCCTATTGATTGATTAACTGATTGTAGAAAAAATAAAAATAAAATGATTAAACATGGAGGGGTGCAGATGGTGCATTAAGTAGTCTCACAGCCTGAGGGAAGAAGCTGCTCTGTAGTCTGGTGGTACGGCAGCGGATA
>JAQMCX010000029.1:11180310-11230117 GCA_029814765.1 Acanthurus leucopareius
CAGTTCTCAGATTTCTGCTATAGGGATCCATATATTCAACGCATGATAACCATCACTAAGCTACCAGTCTGCAAAGGTTATCATGCCCAACTGTGAACTACAGACATGTAGCAAGGCAAAAATACAGATTAGAAATGGCCCACCCGTTCGATTGTCGGGGGTCAATTTTGGGGCCTTGGCTAATGGACTATTTCTGCTATTTGTATGTAAAGAAATGGACAAAAAAATGTAGATAAAATAATGGAACAATATTCATAGTGCCTATATACACCTGAGCGCTAGGCGCAAACTCTTCACACAAATGCAAACAAACAGTAGCATCACATACTCACCTGCTAATAAAATTTAAAAGTGTTCATAGAATTGTAAAAGTTATCATAGATTTACCGGTACTTCCATCTCCAGTCGAAAAGCCGATTTGACAGAGGTCACCACGCAGGGTGGCACAGGGATCTATTTCCTCTGGTCTCCGCTAGCAGGGTAGAGTTCCGGTATGCAGTCAATCTGACTGTTAAAAGTAGACAAGCTATTCTTTTTGTTTCTTTTTTGTAATCTTGTGACAAGAGTCAAGGTACATAGCCTATATCATAAACATGGTAGTTTAACTTACAGCTACTTTTAGTGAAAAAAGGCTAAACTATCATTTAATATCAAAGATTCCGGAAAATTACCTAATTAAAAATAGCTTTAAAATTTCAATAACACCCCCTTAAAATATCTTCATACTTTGTAAACTAGCCTCAAAGAAGATTCCAACTGGAATTTTAACCATTACACTAGCGTTACATTTTTATAAGCCCCGGTAACGATAGGTGTTGCTTCACCCCGTATTATGGTTACGACTGCTTGCTAGCAAACAGACAACGTCCCTTGCTCGTTACTAGAGCTACTACGACCAAGTTCATAGCATCAACCTAAATAAGGGTGACTTAACGAAAGTCAGCTGGTTCTTCAGTACTGACGTTTGCAGTATTAATGTTAACGTTACTGGCAAAGCATATGGTATGTCCTTGAATACAGGTCTCACCCACCCCGAAGCAACTGATCCAGATTAGCATCCTTGCGACACGCGGACTCGCTTGTCGTCACCATGGCAGTACAGTGGCCACACAGACACCAGGTTGTTGTCCACCCTCTCCGCACCTGAGAGACTGATGGTTCTTCCTGCTCTCAATAAAACTCTCATCCTCTCACCTCCTCTCCTCATTGGTGGCTCGAAGGCGTAAGCCATAAGGTTTTGAGGATTCTACTCCAAGAATCTTCTGGTTCGTCCTCTGACGTGTTCTTCGCCAGCCAAGTTATAAGCACACACCACAACAGCTGTTACACCGGGCACTTTTTTTTCAATTTACCGGTCACACAACCAACTACTCCATGTAGTCCGTGACGTAGCGGCAATCTGTCGGCGAGCCACAGTAAAAGCACAAGTCAATACAACTGAAAAATCGGCTTTAATTCAATGTTCAATGGTTAATTATCCTTGTGTTGCACAAGTTATTACTACATGCTTAATTCTATACAAAATCCACAGAATTTAGGCTGTTTCAGTGAGTTTTTGTTGGCTCAAGCTCTTAGGTGAACATTTGCATCTTTCACCATGTGATAGCACCATTAATACAAAATTTAAAAAACTCACTAATCATCTGCTGTCTTTTGTCAGCAGCCTCTTTGTGGGACTCCCACTATGCTCTCATGACGAGTGAAGATGATGCATGTAAACTGAAATAAGGTGAGCTACATGCTACTTTCATTCAAAAAAAAACTATGGGTGCTGGTACGTAACTCAACTCTTCCAAAAGTTGTACAGAAAGCAAGTACATTTATAAAGGCCTTGGATGGTGGGATAGATGAACCATGTACTGAAACAGTAACCACCCACACAGGATGCTGTAAAAAGTAGAGTGAAAAAACTTGCAAAAAGGAAGGGACCAGTCACCAAAATACCTTTTATTGGTTGGGAATTTTGAAAGACTTGCACAAAAAATCCATATCTAGAGAAAAAAAATCCACGATCTGAGGTATGACAATGGCACAAATGAGGCCAAGTGCAAGAGGAACTGGTGAAGCTGAAGTGCAAGATATCTGTCCAAGCAAGCATTAGACTGACAGGTTCAGACACAAAAAAAAAATAAAAATCTAAACACAAGCAGAAGCTTGCTCAGTCAATTTGGTTTGACAGCCAGTTTTGAAGAATCGGTGTCTGTAATCAGACATCTCAAACTTATTTTGTATGAACAGATGACAAACAAGAAAAAGTATTTTTGTGTCAGTCTTGATGAGTTTAGATATGTACTGGCATCCTGAAAGTTGATAGAAGGAGTAATTGAAAAGATGTATGAAAAGGTAGAAGTCATGTAAAGTCAATTCTATTTTATATAACACCAAATTACAACATTAGTAAAATAACAAAAGAAGTGCAGGATCTAACACATCCCTAAAACAAAGAAAATCAATTTAGTCAACAGAAGAAAAGCCCTTGTTATGCAGTTGGCTTGAGTCCATTCAGTTATGTGCCTTTGACTTTCTACAGCTTCCTAGAAGAATTGTAAATGACAGCATAGTTGCACCCTTGTGGGCGAGTGTGTATAATTTAATTTTCATTCAGGATTTAGGTTTTTATCTTAGCTCCTCCAAATTTAATAAGTCAAATTTTCATCTCTGTCACTTGGAAAATATTGTCACATGTAACCTGTTGGCTTACACATTATATTATGTTATATTGTCACAATCGTGAAGAAAAAATAAAATATATACAGAATCAGGCTAATAAGAATGACAAAGAAATGTCTACTGAACATGTTTACTTTTATTTTAAGATATTTATATTGTACTGTATATTATATTATATGGAAATAATTTACAGAATCCAGTCCAAGTATTCAGTAGTGAGTTACAATACCACATTATACAATAATGTCTTTAGTAGCCTTTGTTCCTTTTGAAGAAATCAAATATATAATGTCTTTAAGTAGCCTCTGTTCCTTTAGAAGAAACCAAATGTTACACAAGTTTCTTTTTTGTTATTATTTAAAAATCCAACCAATAAACTGATAAACTTAACTTT
Source organism: Acanthurus leucopareius (assembly GCA_029814765.1). Classification (NCBI taxonomy): domain Eukaryota; kingdom Metazoa; phylum Chordata; class Actinopteri; order Acanthuriformes; family Acanthuridae; genus Acanthurus; species Acanthurus leucopareius. The sequence goes on from JAQMCX010000029.1 coordinate 11,183,375, forward strand.
ACAGTTTGAATATGCCATATGTTCTGCCCTCGCGCCCACACTATAGAGCTGCTGCTGCAACATTTACAAAAGTCTTTTATACCAAATGCAGATTTCATAATTGTCATTCACATTAGAACCATGTCCAGTTACTGTTGTTTTTACTGTACATGTTGAGTTTTTTATTACTGTGTCTATTGTACCTTGATAGATGTGTTTATGACCAATCTGTGAGGTCAAGGGCAAATTTCCACATTTACCTGGACTTAATAATAATAATAATAATAATAATAATAATAATAATAATAATAATAACAATAATACATCAATTTATTAAAAAAAAACAGAGATAGAATAGTTTTGAAAGAAACTGTTCTTTATTCATCTTTAAGTTGGGATATCTCAAAAACTACACAATGAATTCTTTTACAAATACATTTCTTAAAACAGGTTCATGATTAACCCTTTCACCGGACGTGTTTGTTAAACACAATCAGGCCTTCTTGATACATTACTTAACCAGTTGCATGATAGAGGCACACCAGACGTGATGATTGGTTTCATGTTATTAGGACCTCTCCAGTTGCGTTTTTTTGCGTCGGTCAGCATCGCGATATTTGTCCAACAGACCGCTGACCTAAAGCCACAGAGGCAATATCTCGCGCTACCTGAGCCGCTAATGTCTCATTCCACCGCGATCAAGCCAGCTGGGAGGGGGCCTCTATTCATCAGCTTAACAGCAATCATTTCATTTGGAAACTTGGACGACATCTACATTTGTAACAAACAACGTCGTTTCATTTATTCAGCGTCACGTTGTCCTCTGTCTGACTTTATAGGTCACCGCTGGCTCAAGATCGTAATTTACACAGGAAAGGAAAGCTAACTTAACGATCAGTTACAGCGTAGCCGGCCGTGCTAACAAAGAAAATCCTTTCTCTTAAGAAATAATCCCCACTACTCTCTTTAGTTATGAGTCATGTGGTCGTTGATAATCAACACGGTCTAGATCAGCAGGTAAGTACGTTTTACTGTTAACTTCTATGCCTTTGTCAGAAGTATGGTGATAATTAATTTCGTACATGTAGTTTCATCAGAAAAAAAGGAGCTTCTTAAGCTAAGTCGCTAGCAGTCAGCTGCGCTAACGCTGCGGCTGTTAAAATGGAGGCGATGCTGTTGCTGTCGATTGTGATGGCGGAGCTCGTCACTACGTTGTGCTAGTTGACTGATCAAACAATTTGTTGGTACTGTACTATGTTTCCGTTGTATTGTGGTTAACGTTAGTCTGAAATGTAACGAAAAGGGGAAGGGAAGTCACTTTTGCAAAAAAAAGGTTATATAAATCAATAGAAATATAGATGAAGTTAACAATTACGTCTGGCCGGCACACTGAGTAAGCCTGGCTAATGTTAACGCTGGGCCTTCTCAACCTGAAACGTGGCGCAGGGGGAAAAAATTGAACGCTGTTTTTAGCGACCATACATGTTTATGAAACGTGTTTCTCTCAAGGTTATAATAATTTGGATTAAACGCTATTATTCATCTTTTCTGATAAAAGTCCCCATGCATTTTATGTCGCCGTTTTTTAAATCAGAATTTGTCAGCATTTGCCTTTATTACACCGTCAGAAACGAAATAGTTTTGCCGTCTCAGTTGCTGACTAAATCAAACCAGTGTTAATAAATAAAACATCCCCTTGTAAGTGTTTTTGGTGTTGGATGTTTTAACAAAAACGTGTGGTGGGTTTTATCTTTGTGTTACCAATTAAATTCTTGTGTTATTTTGTGTTGCCATTAATATATACTGTCAGCTATCTATTTTTCTTGGCGTACTACTTTTTTAAAACCTTTTTGTACCCCTCAACTTAATTTGAAACAAATTAATTGCAAATGTTGCTCTCTGTAGCTTGCTGCTCTAGACTTGAACTCTGCTGATGGACAAGGAGGAGGGACTGGCAGTAAGTAACAAACAGATTTTACTAATAAATGAGAAAAACTATAACATAAGCTCATGGAACTGTTGGAATTTCATACTTATTTTGTATATTTGTGTGTTCAAACACATACATAAAGAAGGTATGGTTCAAAGGGTTTGAACTGGTTTAAACTGGTCATTATTGTTATGTGTATAACTGTTTCTTTGTTTTTTTCCATCTAGGGCGATACATTCCACCTCACTTGAGAAACAAAGATGCCTCTAAAAATGGTGAGTTTAAAACTCATCCACCCTGCCAATTGATAGATTAAGCCTAGTTGAGGGGGAAGGGGTCTTGCTCCCACCTGGATTAACCCTCAATCCTGAGTGATCTGATCAGCAGTAGACAGCATTAAGTAGCCACATGTTAGTACACATTTGAGATTTGATAACACAAATCACATTTGGCGGTGGTCTTGGCCACATGTGGCCACATTCTTTCATTCTTTTAGCTGTGGGAACAGCAATCCCTCCTGGCCTACACTGAAGTACCCTCTACTGAACTAACGCCTTCTGTGTAAGCAAAAGTATCACTCATTTGCACGGCATATGCATTATATTGTAAACAATACGCAAAACAACAAGCCGGAGCCATAACAACCATAGGTGTAGTGCTGGTAGAGTACACTGAAACAGCTTTCTTAAAAAAAAAAAATTCTACAAGTGAGGAAATAGAATATTTGTAGTTAATGTGGATGAAATTCATACACACTTCATGGTGCGGTCATTACTGAAGTGTTTATAATGCAAGAGAGATGACAAAAAAAAACACAATGGTCAATTTTTATTTTGATATTTAAGGTGGCTTGATTGATTCCCAATGTCAACTCATGCACAAAATGCCATGAAAGACAAATTTAAATTTAGCATTAGCTGTCAAATAGTGTCCCTAGACTGTATGAAAGTGGCACAGACTGTTAAGTTACTGTAGTAAGCTTCCTTTTTTGATACCAGTTAAAAAGGTAGTTTACGATGATGCGTTAAACTTACTTGTTGGCACCAGGACACCCCACCCCAGGTATGCCACAAGTCAGTGATTATCATGTTTTGTCAGGCAATCAAGGATTATATTTTCATGCTTATGTATGATGCGATCATCGTGTTGAGACTCAACATGATTTTAACTATTTGGTGCATGCCTCCCACAGGTTAAAAAAAAAACAACTTTTGGTCTGTAGGAGCAAAAATGATCCAGCTGTTTATTTCCAGATAGAGTGAGGGTGTAAGATCTGAACACAGATGGTCACTGGAGACACATGTGGAGGTCCATGATAATGCCAGGTGGAAATAGATGTACCAAGAGCTGTCCACTCCTGATCAGATCAATCTGGACGGATGTCAAAACCAGTTGGGAACAAGGCCATACAGTGGAATAAAAGGCAGTAATTGTTTCTTTACGAATTGACCTTCACCAGTCAAGACAAAGATGGGTTTGCAGCAGTGTTTTTGCTAATCTTATGATTAGTCTAATTTTAACTAGTTTACAGAAAGAAACAGGAGAGGAGAGAGCTATGTCAAGTGGATTTGACCTTCTCTGTGTGTGTGCATTATAGCTTATAATGCTAGGACAAGAAGGACACATTTTAATGTAAAATGACTCTAACCTTGATTTTGCATGAATAAGATAATGGGGCAGATTATAAATCTTATTCAGTTAAAAAAATTTTGTTAGAATCATCATGGTGTGGACATGGAGTTGAGCTAAGCTTGTATTCCTGTCTCACACAGGAATGAGGGGAGTGCTAGCTGTTGACTACTCTGATTAAGGGAAATTTGGAGGGTGGATGGGGTTCTACTTACATTGAAAGTATTGAAATCAGAAACTTTTTACCTTTTTTTTCCTTTTAGCCAAGATGAAGTTGTTTTTTGTTTTCTTGTGTCTTGTGTAATCCCTCTTAAGGGATTTACATCAAGACACATGTTGTTCCTGGCACATTCGCTTATATAAATTTACATTTAAACAAATCTTGGACTCATGGTACTGTGTCATTGCACACTTGACGTTTTTCTCGTTTTACTGTTTTCTTATTCCACAGCAGGAAATGCTTATTCCACTGGTAGACAGTGCGGTTATTCAGTGGCACCAATAAATATCTGTAAGTCCCTTCTGTCTGCTTTTGCTGAGGGCAACCTGCATTTTCACATGCATGAAATGACCATTTAACACACAAGTAAAACTAGTGTGAAAGGACAGGGCCAGGTGAGATCCATAAACTTTTTCAGTATTAGTGAAAAATGGGCTCAAGATTATGTGCCTCTCTCCTCTGGGATGCTTGCAGTCAAAATAAGAAATGATTCAAGTAAAGGTAGTTGTTAATGGCATTGGATAAATGCTTTTCTAGGTGGGTTTTATTTTGGGGGGTTGTTTATTTTAATCTATGAACATGTATTTTAGAACTATATTAATGTTTTGGGGTTTTTTTTAATGTTTTTGTTTTTTTGCCCCTCTATTGTATATTCAAGCCCATGCTCTGCCTGGAATGTCCATTAAGTTTTCCCTAAACAGTGGCCACAACCATGGCAGGCAGAGAGTCCACAGCAACAAAAAATTAAATATTCTTCAGGCAAGGATGACTGCAAGATGGATAAAGTCCAATACTCATACAGCACGAGCCACTGGTTATGAGTGAGACTTTTTATAGCATGCATCCCTACCTTTGTTCGGGTAACAAAAGACTGACCTCTCAAGGGCTTGTCTTTTACCATGGGTTAATGCCTACTTGTTGGCAGAGTTTCATAGTTAATACAGCTGAACACTGGGGCATAATCAACATTAGAAATAATCAGATAACAAAGAAATAACCAGATAATTTCATAGCTGATTTGTGGGTTATTTCTTTCATAATGTCCAGTGGTTAAAAACTATTAATTATCAGTCATAGTCATGAAATCAAGGTAGGGATCAGAGATTCTATTTATTTATAAACTAAGCTTTACACTGCAGTATAGGTGTAGTCTCACTCAGTTTTATTCACACCTGTGTTTTTTGAGGGTTTTCTTTAAGACCTTGAGCTTTAAAAGTACCATCCTATTGAAACACATGCCTAGACTTGAAACTTTTCTAGCAGCTAACTGCCCCAGGTGATTAAATTGAATTGTTACATCCCCAACGCGTGACCGTCAAAATCTATTGGTTTACTCTGTGATGGAGCAGCAACCTGGTCACTCAGCGCTCATGGCACATGGAGAACTTGCCTGACCTGTAGCATAGTCTTATCCAGTGTTCTCTCTGGCTGCATCTTTGGTATGTGTGAATTAAGTGATCAACAATGCCGTTTTTTTTGGCACCGATAGTTATCTTGCCTGGAGGATAATGCACAAGTTGCACTCCCTCAGTTTAGCTGACTGACCAGGTTATTTTAGTAAGTCAGCATAGGCAGGGTCATCATTAAGTTTGTTTGTTTATTGTGTTTTGTGTCTTTGTTGACAAATTAAACTCAAATGAAGAGAGGTGGAGGGTTTCTAGAACAATAACTGTACAAATCATACAAAGAGAACAATTACACTTTACACATTTTCCCATTTTTTGGTAGGTGGCATCCAGCCTTTAAGTTTACCACCACCTACTGAGACAAATTGGTAACTGGAAGGAGCAACGAAAATTTAAAAACACGTTTTTCACATATGAGATGTAATGTTAACACATCATCAGTTTAATTTTCAAATATTTGAGTATTGTCAGTACTGGTTCGATCCTCAGTTAGGGTGAGGGTTCCCTTCAGGACCCTAACATTAATTGAATTGTAAATACTTCATTTGTCATGAAGAGACTGTAACATAAGAAGAGCAGTAATTAGGGATGAGTGTTAGTCATTGTAGGGTATCAACCCAAATTCCCCCAAACCAGGTTATTTATAGATATAGATATATGAATAGATAGATATTTTTACAGCCAGTTACCACAACTGTTTTATTTATTGCCACTTGAAAGAGCAACAAAATGGAGACAAAAAAGACTCTAGTCATGATACAAATAAAGGTATTGTGTTCCCTTTTTTGCAGAGATAACAGTTGAGAAGGGCAGTCGTCTTCTTCCTATCATTAAAAATATTTTCAAGTACAAGCATTACAAAATAAGTTGCATCTGTTTGGCAAATAAATTCAAAGTACACTGCTCAGGTAACTTAGAGAATAGCAAATTATGACATGCCATGCTCACTGCTCACTAACCAGGGACGTTCTGCTGCCCTTTTTTTCTTGGATTACAATACTTGGGCTTTTGATATTGGCCTTTCCCGTATACCAACCCAGTACCAGTGTGTACAACGCTTGTGCCACCCCTCTAAACTTAAGCCCTGCTTATTGCACATGTTTCCGTTTTACTGGTGGGCTTACTAAGACTAAATCTTGCCAATTATGCCATGGTCTTGGTGAATATTATTTTCTGATAGCCTGAATCATAGTTTGTTTCATTTTTAATCACTGTTTGAAATTCATCTTCAACCAACTTGTAACAAATGCAACATGAAACACACGCTGTCAAATTTGTAGGGTACTTCTTAACAAGTACAGCCAGCAAAGCTGAGACCTAAAGGCCTGTTCTAAATTGTTAATAACAGATCATTGTTGTTGTAATTTTTGTCTATAGTTTTATTTTATTAAATATTAACAAGTGACACTAAATTAACAGACCAACACATAATCAATGTTTAGTCTGTCTCCTATTTAACTGAGTTAAGGTATAGTCCAGGATTTAGATTATTGGTTGTCCTGACAATAGTAAACTCTTACTGGACAAATTTTAGATTTTAAGTTCCAAACTTTTAACTAAAATTTTGAGAATGCTATTATTTTATTTATGCTCTTATTCGTGCAAACGACCATGGCAAAGGCATGATAATCAACTTGTTTGTGTTTTACTGTTTTAAGGCACAGCATTGAGATGAAGCGCCCAATGCATTAGGTGAAACTTTGTAAGGCATACCTACTCGTTGATTGCCCCTTATATAGCTGAGATAATGCTGGCTCCTAAAACAGTAGTTGCCTATGGCAGCACAGCGCAGCTTACTGTGTTGGTATTTATAGCAGCTAAGAAGAATTCATTTGGCCATGCAAAGTTAAGCAAACCTGACAGAGCTGACTGGGTCCCATTTCTTTTTGAATATGTGGTTTTGGATCAATGCATAGACTCATACTGATGCCAGTATTTTTGCAGTATTGGCACCTTTTTCATTACTGGTATCAGAATTAGAACAACCCTACTATCAAACATATCTAAACCAACTCCACTACAGTGAAGATATGTGAATCTTTCACAATAAACTTGGCTACAGCCCTGGGTCTTTTTAGCGTTTTTCATGTCATTTTCTTTCTCAAGCTGTGGACTTAGGTGTCAGAAGTCTGCTGTCCTATGACAAAGCTGGGTCAGTTGAATTGACATTGGGTCACATCAGGGTAATACAACATCAGAAACCCCTCAACCAATGCTATTTCCCTAGTTAGTAACTTCAGATTTCTCAGATTTCTTCATGAGATTGAGACAGACGTATTATTAGGTGTGTGAGTCCCCTTAGAATTGGAGTTGCAATGGTATACCAAGGGCAGTCTTGAAGGCAATGCGTGCAGCATGCATTAAATAGGAGAAGTCTATTTGAGTGTTAAACAGTGTAAGTTGAGTGATGATGTCAACCACATATTGCTTGGACGAGAAGAACAGCTACTTTAAAACAGCTTTCATTCGTTGGGTAGCTTTAATGCTTCATCATTTTAAGAGTGAGCTCTGCGATCAGTTACTAAAGGCAAGAACTGTGTAGTAAACATTTAAATTTGAATGAGTTACTCGCAAATGCAATTTTTGATTGCAACGCATCTCTGTCCGAGAGGCCCCAAATACATCCAAAACCTAAAGAACCAAAAATAATTGTATTGTCATGATCACTAGAGAACCTTTTGAGCTTGTCTTAGAAAGTTCTAGAAAATGTAAGATTGTCTTTTCTGACAATCTAAATACAACTACTTAACTGAGACAAAAAAAAACATGGGTCTACAATACAAAGATTGGTGTGTTCATGCCTGAGGCTTTAGGAAACTTAAATCTTGTGCTTTCTTGAAGAGGGCACAATAACATAAACCCCTCGGCTCAAGGGAAAATTATACAATTGTGATGACTGACCTAAAATTTACCTCTTTGGCTGAACCAATTCTAGTTTAAAACAAGACTAAACTGACACAATATTTGTATGGCTATTTTGCCCCTTGATATTGTTATACCATAGCCTTTGCCAGTTAGCGTGGAAGTTAACCCAGTTAGAGTGCTACTTCTAACTTGTCACCCCACCAGCCTGGTAGTCAGCCTGCACTGACAACAGTATGATAGCAGATGACACAGCCAGTGTCCAAAGCTGTGATGATTGTTGTGGTAAAAGTCTCATATAGGTAGAGACAAGGCTCAAAAGTGTCTGTGCGACTTTTTATTAATGTCAGTGATGTAATTTAATTTACCTAAATCTTCGATTTTCTTCTGCATCTGTTTTCAAGTAAAGGTTTAGAATGTGCTTTGCATTGTTTACTTACTTTTACATGACCTTTAACTGTAATAAATATGTTCAAGTTTTTTTGTTAGTAATATGTTATCGTTCAGTCTCGGTTATAGTCTTCTGTGGACTGTTCGAAAATCACCTGTCATTAAATAAGATTAAAATAGGTTGGCAATTTAAGAGAAACTGATGGTTAATAATGCCAGTGCACAGGACCAAATGTATAATTTCTCACTGACACACAAAAAAGTAACATTCAGCCCTACGCTCTTTCTCACAAGCCTCTCATTTTGATTTTATTTTTTTACATGAAGATTCACCTGGATGGGATGGTGGACGCAGCAATGGATTTGTCAATGGTTACCACGACAACCGCTCAAATGGAGGCTTTGGAGGGCGAGGACCCCCTCGCAACGATAGAGGTGGGCGGGGCGCCTACCGTGGTAACAGGGGTGGAGGCTCATTTAATCAGCCTTTGCAGAATGCAGGTGAGTTAATCCTGTTGTGCTTTGATGTTTAATTAAGGTTCTAGTTGAAGAGTTCCTTTGTGGTTTTAAATTAGAGCTTATCCCTCTCCCGCTCTTGTTAATTTAGCTATTATGATATCAAACTACTTTTACCCTGCATATGCATCCTGTTTAAGAGTAAATTACAAATTGTAATCAACATGAGCTGTGCTTCTAATTGAGGAAAAAATAACATAAATAGAGACTTGAATTAATGATACACTACTGGCATTAAAGAAAGTGCCAAGTCCTGCTTTTATGAGGAAAGTGCTGTCATCTTAAGTGTGAGCACTAAACTGCACACTAATTTGCAATTAAAACTCAAAGTTTATTGCTGACAGGCTCTTTATCACTGCAGGGTTTGGCAGTTATGACAGCAAAGATGGCAACTGGGGAGGACCTCCAAGGGATAATACCTACAATAGCTTTGGAGGACGCTCTGATAGGTCCAAGACTGCCTTCTTCACTGACCGTGGAGCAGGATCGAGGGGAAGGTGTGTAAAAAAGCTTTATGTGATTACAGTAGTTTTTTTCAGTCGTCATTGCCTGTGAAATTTGTTAAATACAGAGGGTTTCATTCATGGAACAATAAACTTCCACATAATTTCAACAAACATGATACCTACCCTGGACTTATGAATGCTGTGGAAAACTTGGATTTGATGGCAGGCATGTGTTTGTTCATGAATGCCATCAGTAGTAAATTAACAGTGTGAATATGAATATGCTACCCATGCCACATGTATGGCCATCACAGTTGTTCACAACCTTTTTGTGATTTGAAGATGTGAAAGATGTGTGCCTTGGCAAAGAGTCTCACTCATTGTCAGTCGAGGTGTCACCCCCGTCCCCGAACAAAAACTCCCCTCTGTGCGCTGCCAATCACACAAACACTCAAAACAGCTTTGCTTGTTGCATTAACTCACAGTGTGAGATCTTGCCGGAAAGGACATTAATGGAGGTACATAATGTAAACTAGCATTACAGTATCCTTTGTAGTCATCCACCCACCACAACGTTATCCTTATCAGTGTTACTTACATAATAATTATCTTACCAGCTACCTGTTTGGTTATGTAACATCACTTCCTTCAAGCTAAACTTAAACGATAACCGTGTGAGTGTCCACATTGATTGACAATAATGTTCTGTACAACTGTGCAGACATCGCAGTGCGCACTCCTGGAACCTGGATTTCGATTACCTCCTACTGCTTTATGTTGTGAGAAAGTTAATTTAAAAAAAAAAAAGAGGGACATGGGTGCATTATATTCTTGCGTGTACCTGGTGCCGGCAATTGAATGGTTAGGGGGAAGTGCAGACTTTGATCTTGTTGAGAGATACATCTAGCTGGACTTCAAGGCTGAACTTGACACTCTGTGATGGGATTTTTGTATGCTTTTGTAATTAGTCTTCAGCCTCAGCTGTTCACTGCTGTTTTGACTGAAGAATGACCTGGTGGATCCTGCTGTTTGACGTCTTTCAACAGATTATACCTTGTTGTAAATTCCTGAGATGGGTCACCATCTCTTTTATTACACCCCAATCTCCTCCACTCCATCTGTTGAAGAAGTTCTGTGATGTTTCCACCAAATGGCCAGATACATGTCAGAAAGTATAAAAATGGAGTGAAACATTCAATCAGGGGGCACAACTCTGAACTGCTTACTGCCGTGTGGTTCTGTGTGGTGCTTCCTCTCCAGAGAATAAACACTTGGTACATGCGACCTTTCCAGTCTTGTTCTTTGCCTCCTATAGGCAGATCAGGAAAATATTTCCACAACACAGTTTAAGCATGTGTTGGGGTTGTAAACCACACATTAGAGTGATGCATGTCACCATTACAGGGCTTCTGGAAGAAAAATGGAGAAGTTCACAGTATCTGTTAACATCGCAGCCAAAAGCAGCGTGACTTTTGTTCTGACCTACGAGGAGCTCCTTCAGAGGAAACTGGGCCAGTATGAGATTCTGATCCAAGTTAGACCCAAACAACCGCTGCAACAGTTTCAGGTTAAACACACTCTCCTTTCTTTTTTTTTTTCTTACAGTGACATACTAGCCAGGAGCAGCTAAAAAGAACTGGTTGCTACTTTAGTGTTTGGAATTCACTTTGTGTGAAATTTATCCACATTATTGAACCTTCATGTCCTGGTAATTCCACTTTTGATCTTCTCAGTAAAAATGAGTGCATGCATCTCTGTCTGTGTGTGTGGAGACAGATTGTGGTAGACATCTATGAGCCCCAAGGCATTGCTTTTGTTGAGCCAACTTCACCTTTCCTCACCAACGAGCTGCTTCCACTGGTAAAGAAAACCATCACAGACACAAAGGTAAAGAGTCAAAAAGTGCTCTGTTAAAAGATTTATTAGAGCCTCATGATGACAGAACAAATACTACGTTCACTAACATCACTTGGAATTAATTGATTTGTCTCTTAGGCACACATCTCTTTCTCACCAACACTGGAGCAGCAAAGAAAGTGTCCAGGATGTAAAAGCACCAAAATTGATGGAGATTTCATGATCAAATATGATGTGAAGCGAGAAGAGAGCCTTGGGGACATTCAGGTCGGAGCCTGAGAGGACTTTGCAACAGCACATGAGACTGATTTAATTTAACTGAATGCTCAATATTACAAGTTGAACATGCAGGAGCACTGTATCTTTTCACATGAACCTCTACTTTAATTGCAAGAACTCAAACGGGCTTTTTTTTAAAAATAATATAATATTCAAATCTTTTACCTTCCTTGCTGTATGCAGGTGTGCCGTGCGTAGCTTTGCTCATTAGCTATTTATCCATATGAGTCCTTATCATATGCTGTATTTCTCCTCAGATTGTGAATGGATTCTTTGTGCACTTCTTTGCTCCACCTGGCCTGCCAAGAGTCCCAAAGAATGTGGTGTTTGTGATTGACAGGAGCGGATCAATGAGTGGAAGAAAGATTCAACAGGTAAATGACTTTGTGTGGAGGTAAACTCCATGCTGTGTGTGTCACTGTATGTACATCTTCATATGTGTATTTGGGGACTTTTGCAGACTCGGGATGCACTACAAGCCATTCTGAAAGACCTCCACAAGGAGGACCACTTTGCTCTCATCCTGTTCGACAACTCCATCGTCACCTGGAGGCGCTCTCTTACACAGGCAACGGAGGAAAACGTGTCTGACGCAATTGCCTATGTCAGGAAACTAAAGGACAATGGAGGTTAGAGAAGGTTGAGTGGTAACAACTTTTTTGTTCATTTCAAGAGATTTAGAAGACTCAGCTTTTCATAAAGATGTCCAGTTATCTCAGTGAACTTTTCAGGAATAAGACAGAGTGGTAGGAAGCCAGGAAATGACCTCACTCACAACACCACATAAAAACTGGGAAGTGTCAGTCTTACACTTATGTTTTCATCCAAGTTAAACAAACCAAATAAAGTGTTTATTTGTCAATTTTAGAGGTGCTGATTGGTGGATTTATAGACTTTTTGGACATAGCCAGGCTGCTTTGTGCTCAGCTAAACCCGCCTCCTGTTGGCTGCATCCTCATAAGTAGCTGTCAAAAATGAATGTTGTAAGAATGTTCTCCTCTAGGTCTCAGTGAGAATGCTCATTTCCCAAACACTGAACTTTTGCCAAAAAGAACACAATGAGTAACTGTTGACTTATATGATAATATTATCCAATGTAATGTTTATCTGCTGTTTGTGCCATTGCCTTCCAGCCACCAATATTAATGATGCTGTACTGAGGGCAGTGAGAATGCTGGTAAAAGAAAGAGAAAATGGCAACCTTCCAGAGAGGAGTTCAGACATGATTATTTTACTGACTGATGGGATGCCAAACCATGGTGAGCTGAAGCTGATAATCAGTGGTAGATGTGTTTGTCAATAAATCAGTCGCACACTTTTTTCAGGAAAGACCTGAGGAAGAATCTGTTCTTGTGAATAAAGATTTATTTTCAGAACCTATACACTTACCCATACACTCTGCAGAATTTGTAAACAAAACAGTCTGATTCAAAGAGATTGATAAGCTCTTGAGTATTTTTCTTATTTGCTAAGTAACTGTCCTATTGGAATGGTAAGGCTCTGTCCATATGAATACATATATACCTGCATGTATGTGCTTCTGAAGGAGAGACCGACCTTGCGAAGATCCAGACAAATGTGCACTCTGCCATTGGGGGGAATATGTCTATGTTCTGTCTTGGATTTGGAAATGATGTGGATTACTCCTTCCTGGATGTGCTGTGTAGTCAAAATAAAGGACTAGCTCGCAGAATTTATGAGGGTTCAGATGCAACACTTCAGCTTCAGGTAAAGAAATACTGATTTGCACCAAAGGTAATGCAGGTCCATGCACTTTTGCGATTTATATATTTGTCAACACCTCTAAGGACATTCTGGGAATTTTGCGTGATTTGGAGTGTGTCTTTGTTCCAGGGTTTCTATGACGAGGTGTCCAGCCCTCTGCTCTTGGACGTGGACCTGCGATATCCTGACAATGCAGTGAACTATCTGACTAAAAATCACTACAGTCAGCTGTTTGAAGGCGCAGAGATTGTGGTGTCTGGTCAGCTGACGAATGATGACTATGATAACTTCTTAGTAGAAGTGGCTGCTAAGGGGGTGAGAAATAAACAGCAGTTAAACATGGATGGGACACCATCCAGTTACGGTTGTGAATAGACAGTTACATACTTGCTCTCATATGACACATCTCTTTTTATTAAATATTGAATGTTTATAGTGACATTATTCTAAATATCTTTGAATTAAATTTGAACTCCTAGATTGATCAAGTCTAGGTATTTTCTGACTTACTAGGTGTCTGAAAGGCACTTTATCTCTACAATCTCAGGTGCTCATTATCAGATCACTTTGCCATGATGTTTCTATGTTACTCCTAAGTCTTTTTTAAAGGATGGTTGGTTGACCACTGTGGTTCAGACTGAAAATTTTACATTTAAAACACTTTACATAAAATATTGTACATACAGTCATGACCCCAGAGGGTGAATCCTACTCCCACCCTACTGATCTTTCATCTTCAGATCAAGATTTCAATTTGTCCAGTACTTATCTGATAACAAAATGGTAGTGATGCTAATGATTGTGAGTGCGTTTGCATGTTGATTTTAGCATTTAGCTCAAAGTCTGGCCTAGCTGTAAACACCTGGTGTTGTTAACGAATAGCATATTTAATTTCTTTTCCCGTCAGTGATATCTGTCATTTAATTTGGTTATTTCTAGCCTGAGAAGGACTTCTGGGTGCAGGGAAAGGCCAGGGTGGTAGACTTCGATGTCATCTACCCAGAACAGGAATACATCTTCGGGGAGTTCTCAAAGCGTTTGTGGGCCTACCTCACCATCCAGCAGCTACTCGAGAACAGGTTCAACCATCTGATTCACGTCTATCAGCTTTATATGTACCTGCAAAGATTAAAACAGCCTCTGAGAACTGTGACAGATTACTCAGATAATTATATGACGCTGACTTCTTTATTGCTCATCATGTGGATCACATGTAATTATTGAACTACCAACCAACTGGCTAACTCCTCTTTATTTTTTATTTTTATCTCCCAGTGACATTACTCAGCAGGAGAAAGACACTAAGACAGCCAAGGCTCTGAACATGGCCCTGCAATACAACTTCGTCACCCCCGTCACTTCAATGGTGGTCACCAGGCCTAAAACTGAGGACGTACCAGGCGGCCCTCTCCTCGCTGATAAACTGACTGAGGGTAAGTGAGGAGCAACAGGTTATGTTTAATAAGTTTATAGCTGATTACTGTTTAATCATTATTTGTGATCATAGTTTACCATTAAACCACAGTATTTCTTCTTTTCAAATTTGCTGCATATGGCTGCATCATTAAAAACCTGTTGAATCAGTTTGTGTAAGTAGAATGTGTTGAAGACGTCTAACTGTTGCCATGTTTTACAGACCAGCGACAGAAAGCAGAGAGACTTGGTGGTATGTGGATGATTTCTTTGTACTTAATTATATGACATCCAGAAGGCATCCAACTGACTTGATCTTGTATGTTTTTCTAACTGTTACCCTTCACAGACAAGCAACAGTCAGCAGCACCTCCTAGACGCGGAGGTACAATTTTTTTTTAATTTAGTCAGTTAAAGACATACTTTTTTGGGCTGAACAACTCTATTGATGTATTCTTTTATTATTTTTGACAACAGGTTCCAGGGCCAGTGCTGCCGCCAAGTCCCGTTTGCATTCGAATGGTGAGTTTTTTTTCATGCAGCATTGGTTTAGCTATAACATAATTTTATCATCTTTGTGTTTTTTGCAATTTTAACTTGAATATTCTCTTGAGAGGTTTTATTTGTGCACAGAAAAATAGATTCATCATACACAGGAATCATGAATGTTTATTTTCTTTCTTTTTGAACTGAAATTGTTGCTGGTCAGCCACTAATATACTGATTTGCAGTGTTTAGTTTATTCTGTTTGATCATTATCTGTCACAGCAGTAGTTAATTGAATCACCACATATGAATCTTGTATATTAGTGCTGAAGAGCTCAGAGTAGGCTGTACACTGCATGACTACACTCAGGATTGTAATCATGTGGTGATACTGTTGCTGCAGTTTGTTTTATTATCATTCTGTTATAACATTGAAATTTGCTTATGTGTTCTGTCTGACATGATATTTAAATCATTCTTGTGCAGTGGATGGAGATCCTCATTTCATGATAGAGCTGCCAGAAAGAGACGATGCTCTGTGCTTCAACATCAACAACAAACCAGGAACCATTTTCAACCTGGTCAGAGACCCAAAATCAGGTCAGCCCCGAGTCTAACTTTGAGAACACACATTCCCTCTTTAAGAAGAGACAGCAAACTCAAACTTGTCATTATTTTCAGGCTTTGTTGTAAATGGGCAAATTATTGGCAAGAAGAAACTGGTTCCAGATGAGAACATCAACACCTACTTTGGCCGTCTTGGTATCACCCACCAGAAGCTGGGGGTGAGGCTGGACGTGAGCACACAGGACATTTTAGTCCTCCATGACGGCAAGCAGGTCAAGCTGCTGTGGTCTGATACAGTGTCTATCAAAGAAAACAAGTAAGTAACACTGCTTTGAAAGTGTTATTAAAGTAAGTTACACCTTTTCAACTGAAATGATAGAATAATATTAAGAGTTTTTTTTGTCATTTTGGTAATGTGAGATTATAAATGCTTTTAAAAATTGAATATAGTTTTAAAATAATTTTTTTTTCAGTGAAATTAAAGGCCCAGTGCATGGTATTCAGGGAGATCTATTTGTAGAATATTAAAGAAATTGAATATAGTATTAATAAGTAGGTTGTCATTTGTGCATATTTACTTGATAATGAGAAAAGTTTCACTTGCGTTACCTTGGACTGAGTCCTTTTAAATCCTCAGAGGGAGCGAGTCCTCTTCCATGGAATCCAGTGTGTTTTTACAGAAGCCCAGAATGGACAAACCAAACAATGGCTCTAAAAAGGGCCTGTTGCTTTTTTGAGAGTTTCATAATCACCATAGTTGCTACATGCTTGAAAGAGGAGGATGAGTGAAGGGACATTCAGTTGGGTGCCACAGTCAGGGGTGACTTCACCCTTCACTAGATATCAGTAAATCCCACACACAACCTTTAGGGAGAAAATAGACTCAGTAAAAACTATAATTAAAAAAAAAGTTTTCCCCAAACAAATATCAGATTAAATGCAAACTGGAAGTTAAGATAAAACTATCCCTAAATTGCATTGTCAAAAAGTTTCTACTGCTGCTCTTGAGAATCACAAGGAAACAAAGTAATCCCAAATTCACTGTCTCATTGTCAGTTACAACATTTTTTTCTCCCTCCTTCAGTATGGACTTGAGCCTGACTAAGGACTGCAGCCTGACAGTGATACTGAGGCACTCTGTTAAATTTATGGTCATTAAACACACAAAGGTTTGGAGGAGACGCAGGTACCAACAGGACTACCTGGGTTTCTACACCCTGGACAGCCACCACCTGTCTGCTTCGGTTCATGGTCTGCTAGGTAGAGAACTGCCAGAAAGTTTCATATCATGATGCACTGGTTGTACAGATATTTTAATCTGTTTGCAAGTTCCTGATTTAAAATAAATCAGAAGAGATAATGTAACCTGTTATGCTCCAGGTCAGTTCTACCATGGGGTGGAGTTTGAGGTAACAGACTTCCGTCAAGGTAAATTCAAGGAGAACTTCGATGCCACCATGTATGTGAAGGGACAAACACTCAATGTGACCAGGTGCGCATGCCTAATAATGTTTTAGCACACACACATAATGCATGCGAGGTGCAGAGGGCATTTCTTTTTTGCAAAAGACACATCTCATTATTTTCTTTAACCTCTTCCTCAGACACAAGCAGAAGGACTTCAGCAGCCATGTGAAGGATGGGGAAAGTGTTCCCTGCTGGTTTGTAAACAACAACGGAACCGGTCTCATCGATGGGAGAGCCTCTGACTACATTGTGTCAGGACTCTTTTGAGATGGCTTTTTGAATTGTAAATATTTGATATCTCAATTGCATTAGGGCTGCATCATTAAGTGAGAGTGTTGTTTAGCGAGAGACGGCAGATTATGTCATTATTCAAAAATGAAACAAAGACAGAAACAGACATCACAGAAATTGGCATGATTACCTTTTTTGAATATAATGGCAATTCAAAATAACAATGTACAATTTCACAGGCTGTAACGAGGTTGTTTTTGTTTTTTGTGTACCGCGTGCCATTTGCGAAGGTAAAACTGGTGACAAAGAGTGTGTGTTAAGTGACAACATAGCCCTGCATGCCAAATTGACTTTTAAGATTTTGCACTTATTTTAATGATCTGCTGTACAATTATTTGCTTGCATAGTTAATAGCTAGCATAATTATTTGTTAGCATAGGTACAACACTGGATAACTTGTATTAAATCTGGCTATACATCATGGCACAGCATGCCACTCTCTGCCAGCTTAAGGGTCATGCATGCTGTGAACTTTCAGTAAATTAATCTCTCACTCTACATATTTTTTTCATAACAGCATGGTTTACTGCAGATTTACTCGACAAATGTAACCATTCAATGGTCTTCCTTTTGTCAGTTTCTAATGTTAACTTATCTTTGACCTCTTCTTAATATGCTTCACAGCAACAGATATATGTATACATATGTACAAAACTCTGAGTACTTTTGCAGTCACTAACTGATAACAGATCTGTTTCTTAATTGTCTTAAGAAAACTATTTTCTGTCAGATTAATGTGACAAACATCATTAAAGGGTTTTTTTCAAGTTTTGCACTTCATTTTTATCATTTTATTAGAAAAAGACAAGATCACACAGGCTTGTATATGATTGCCCATGGTCTTCTTTTATGTGGATAGTTCAAAGTTGCATGGCCACAGGGGGCAGCAGTGAGTTCATTACGGCTTGTTGCGTCAACGACCTGACGTAAAGAAGACGCGCCTGAGTTGAAAATACTATTTGACAAGCCACAAAAAGGTGAGATTTATGGTTTATTGAGTTTATTTTCAAATAGTGTGTTTAACGTTGAAAAAACGTTTTTCAGAGACCCTTACCAATGAGTTAAACGCCCGTAACTTGCGTAAATTTTCACCTGCAATAAATGTTCGTGGGAAGCCGCTTTCATTGACGTTATTTGATACCGCCCAAGCCAATAAGCCAACAGTTCACGTTACTGTTAAAACCGCACAAGTTAGCTAATTTATGTTTTTAAGTTGTAATTACAATTAAGCAGAACCTAATTTTGAAATAAGATGACCTTAGTTTGCTGGACTTATAGTAATTCGGGTAATATTATACCGACCTCGCATTAGCTAGTACGTTACACGTATGTTTGGTCCTACACGAGCATCGTCAACCTTGACAGGTTAATGTCCACCTGCTCCTCCTTATATGAGAAGTAAAGACCAGGAACAGGTAACATCATTCAACCGTTTTCCTGACTCAGTGGAGATTTAATAACGTGCTTCTGCTCTTGAATTAGTCTGTAGACACTTTTTTTTTCAGTACTCCAGATATTAAGGAGCTCCTTACCCTTTACCGTAGTACTCTGTACATTTCAGTATACAGTACAGTACATTGTAGATTGTACAGTTCTGTAGGAATACACTAATTTCAACTGCAGTAAAATTAAATAAAGTAAATTTTTACCCTTTTAATAAGTTTAGTTTAAGCCTCTAGTTTATTCACTCCTGAGGATTTGAAAGGTTAAAATGTAGCGAGTAACTAAATCTGACTGGTATCAGTGTTATGACAAAGACAAATGACAGTTTCGACTCTTAAGTCAGAAAGAAGTTACATAAATGGTGTTACAGCTGTTAAATGAAATGTGTCAATACAATAAATACTCAAAGATAAATTTAAGGTTGTTGTAGAGCTGAAAGCTTATGGCTGTTTGCTCTGCAGATAAAGAGCATTGAAAAAAAGCCATATAGTAAATTGTTATGCTTAATAAAGAAATGGAAAAAAGCTGAAGGACAGCAATTCTGCTTTGAGTGTGTGAGGTCAGGACAGCAGGTTGCCTTTGTATTGTTGGCTCTGTTTGACAACCATGCTTTTATAATCAGAATAATACAGAGTTATATAATTGTAACATTTTCAGCAGGTAATTTATAGGCTCTGATAGCCAACATATATTTCTAGTGTCAGTACTTCCAAAATGTGCTCTTTATGATTTTTTTTTATTAATCATATGTCCATTTATTATCATTTATTCATTTTCATGTGTACAAATTATCAAAGGTAAAAGAAATCGCAATTTACAGGTTTTTCAAGATAAAGCCAAAATTTCGCCATTCTGTCCAGGCACAGGTGCATTTCAGTCGTTAGGAAAAGAAAATACATCTCATCTTTGTTCTGTGCTTTAAAATACACACAAACAAACAAACAAAACAATTAATTTTTTTAATTTAATTACATTTTTTTTAACATCAATCAACAGATGTGTTTTAATGTTAAATCTTTATTTAAGGCCCTGACATCACCTGCACAGGTGTTTTCACTTTACTGGCTGATTATACATCCTCTGAAAGTGAAGCAGCCACATTGAATTTAGACATCACATTTTTTTAAGGCTTTTTCAATTGTGAAGTGTCCAAATGTCTTTTGTTTGGTGCCATCATTAATTTTCTGACAGTCTAATCAGACAGACTGACTGAATGCACCTCCGAGGCATGTCTCTCCTAACGACAATTATATAATAAATTATATAATCAACACAAGTTTCACAAATATCAAAGTCTCATAGTGTAAAGCTTCGTCATTCTGTGGGTGCATTTTGAGTATGGGCCATTATGTTTAAGCCCTTCATTGTTAGCAGAACAGGACACAGGGTAAAATGTATTGTGTGTGTGCGCAAGAACTACCTGTACTGTAACAACTCACAAGCTCTTATTACACGGCTGTGGTGTGTGTACTAATAGATCCAGGGCAAGTGTGCTGACCCCAGTCATGTCGGAAGTTCAGGAGTTGAGAAGGATTTTCTTAAGGGGATCTTTGCAGAAATGTTTGCCTGTGTGTGTCTGTCTCTTTGTATGTGTGTGTTTGTATAAGCTTTGCTGATTAACACCAGATGTGCGGGGCTCAGGGTGTCGGCAATAGCTTGAGAGGGCCCCACTGTACTCCATGGTTGCACAAAATGCTTAAGCGACTTCTTCACACATGGCTGACATTAATATTTGTGCTGTTCATCCCCCAGATCCCCGTAAGGTTCGAAACATCAGGTCAGGCTGAGCTGAAGGAAATTTTAATGAGATTGTGCAGCAAAAGCAGGGAGTCGGTGTAGGTGTCCTGCTGCTCCACCAGAGGGCGGGAGAGAGCTGCAAAACATCTGTAGTCTTTCTAAACTCATGTCAGCTTTGACTACCGCTCATTAATAGTTTTTCCAGGGATCTTTGCAGTTTTTTAGTTTATGTAGAGCAATAACTGACTCCATTGTCACTGCATCCATACATAAGAATTATTTTTGGTGTCTTTCAGACCAGAAGCAGTGAACAAGGTGAAAAGTTAACTAGATAAGGTGAAAATAAGTAAAACAAGGACAAACAACAATCAACATCAATAAAATGAAGTAGTAAAAAATTCTGTAAATAAATATGTAAAATAATTGCATTTTAATTACATATTCCTGCATTGAAATCACATTTTAAAGAAAAATTGATTACAGAGAAAGTTCTACATTTAATTAAAGTTGTAATTTGAGCTTAAAGTAAAGATTATTGTCGATATTGATCAGTCTCTCATTTCTTTTTCAATTAATCAACTAATTCCGTCTATTACATGTTCTGAGAGGCCAAAATGATATTTTGAAGCTCATTATTTTACAACTTTCAGTCACCAACCAAAGACATTATTATGCAAAGAAAATGTAAGCAAATCCTTATATATGAAAAACTGGAATTTTTCCTGTATATATAGCATCATTGAACACTTGATTATTTAAAATGTTGACATTTTACTGCTGACTTATAGCATAACATAAATATTTTTATCCCTACTAATTGTAGCAATACAGTAGATAAAATAAATAATTTTGCAATCAATGCTTTTTACTCTTACATCTTTATTACTTATAGAAAATTCTGACAGACTTTTTGTGCTAAATCCCGAAGTGAATGCTGTTTAAAACAGCTGTACCATAACTACTCCTTGTTGCACGCAAGACTTGAAAATGTAAAACTGCTCGCTCTCAGCAAGCTGTGCAGTAAGACATTTGTCC
The DNA here is from genome assembly GCA_029814765.1 of Acanthurus leucopareius. Classification (NCBI taxonomy): domain Eukaryota; kingdom Metazoa; phylum Chordata; class Actinopteri; order Acanthuriformes; family Acanthuridae; genus Acanthurus; species Acanthurus leucopareius. The sequence continues at coordinate 11,205,053 of JAQMCX010000029.1, forward strand.
AAATGCTCAAGTTTGTCCCAAGTTATTACTTTATGTCATTATTGTTTTTGTTCCTTTTTCTTGAACCTTTTCCTCTGTCTTCACCTCTCAGCCCCCCCCCACCCGCCTATCTACCTTTGTCCCTGTGTGAATATTTCACATTGCTGCTGCCGCTGGTGCGTGATGTAGGGGACTGAGCGTTCATTGTGTGACCGCAGTGTGGGTGCTGAGGTATGCGGCTCCCCGGCGTGTGGTGTGTCGTGACAGGCGTGTGGCCGCTGACGCCAGTCGGCCGCCTGCCTGTCTGTCTGTCTGTCTGTTCAGTTACACCTGACCGATGCTAACATCTCCATACCCATACACACACACATGTAAAAAAACATGAACACACACACTCAGATATTTATTGCACCACTAAATATGGTGCCAAAAAGTCCAATTAAGGATATCCACTCCCTGCAACTGTCGTCTGCCAACTTGTCCCTTCAGTCCCGGAGGTTGACACGAGGCTTTGGTGTCGCTTTGATGTTCTTCTGACTTTGTGAGTTCATATATGGCTGAAATTTAATAAAAATGTAGTTTACAACTAAATGACTAAAAAAAAAAAGGAACCTGAATGATTTAATTCATAAACTACAGCTGCGACGTATCTGCTGCAGTTATTAGTGACACATTTTGGCAGATTTATACAATTGCTTTTTCAGCACATATGTTCTAAGTGTGTGTGTCTGACCATACTGCAAGAGATATTTTGTTATGGCATTCATATAATATTGAAAATGCATTATTGAATTGTGGTTTTGAAATGTGCTGTGTAGATCTGTTCTGAAATGCAGTGGAGGCCAGGCGATATTGCAGTGCACTGTGGTGTAATCCTTGGTATTTAATGTGTTCTCTCAGGCTGCCGAGGTGAAAAGTTGAACCTGGTGTTGACCTTCTCTTGAGAGAGGGCTTAGCTCTGAAGTCAGGCGCAGGCCAAACGCACAGGGAGGATATTCTCAAGTTCCTCTTTTCCCTCCCTCACGTGCCCCGCTCCCCTCCATGGCCACCCTCCCCTCCCACACGGAAACAATTAGCATCTGTGATAAGATGTTGTTCATGTTTCCATCATTTTATCTTGTCGATTTTGTTTGTTTGTTTTTCCATCATGACTGAAGTCTTGTGTCCTCTTGTCATGGCACTGTTAATCGCAATTGCATCTCATCTAGGTGCAAGGAGTTGGAGAGAAAAAGAAGGAGAAAGAGACTGAGAGGGGCCTTATGTTTATCAGTTGAATTCCAGATGGAGAGATAATGTGGAAAACAAGCAAACAATTATGCAAAAATAGACAAAGAGGGGAAAAAAGCGAGAGCAGACTGATAGACGACAGGAACGATGTTTGGGGCAAACTAGACAAGTTTAATTTGTAATCCCAAAAGATGAGTTCAAGACAATTCTGTTTGTCACCAGGAAGCAAGAGAGAGCAAGAGTACAGGTTTGTTTTTAACTCAAACATAAAATGAAGTCTATCATCAGAAACCTCACAATCACAACAGTTATCAAGAACACGTCTTTACCCCTTATAAACCCTTGTGTTGGTGTTGCTTGTGTGTAGTATTTTGTACATCAGGAACCCTAATATTGATGTCAACCCAAAATAGTGGATTATTCTGTGATACCTAAAAGGAAAGTTAGCTTGTTCAGTTCTTCTTACAGTTTCTCAGTAGAATTATCTGAAATTCAATCCATATGATCAGTAATGTACAGCAAGAGGCACGTGATCATTGTTTGTGTGTTGGCTTCATTTAGCATCTTTCGTTGTTTCTATGTTGCATTTGTCCCCGTAAGGGAACTTGAACCACTGCGTAAGATTTTCAAGTCTTATCTTGTGTCGTATCACACACCTAAGACTTGCTGAGCCACACTGTTTTGTTAATGCAACATGACCCAGAATTCAAAACTAAGTCTGACATTCTTCCAGTCCAGTGGAGCAGGAGAATACATGGCCTAAAGATATGAGTCCGACAGTAGATGTTGAGTCGTGCAGCACTTCGTTCTCCATCTGTTTTAGTTTTGGAGTGGTTGTGATAACCTCGGCCTGACCCCTGATTGGGCTAATCTCACCCTCATCTTCTCTCGCTGGTCAGCTGACAGAACGCTGCGTTGCAATTGGTGGGTGCACCACTGAGGAAGAAGAATTTGTTTAGCATTGTGTTGGGGTAACAGTTAGGCAGTGAGAAGTTTAGTCTACTGTCTAAACCATAGCAAAGCCTCAAAACACAGAAATAGAAGGAATGTTTTGGGCGAGAATTCAAAGAGCCAAACATGTTGGCTTTCCCAGGCAGAGGCCAATGAAGCACTGTTACCCCGCACCACGCGCACAAGCACGACTTGATGTCAGCATAGACAGGCCAGGTCACACAACCACGTTCTTTAGTCAGGCATAAACTTGTGTATTCAGCTCAGTTGTTTAAATGTCTGTAAATAAGTTGAACATGCTCCTGACAAGTCCTGAGATGTTAGTACTTATTTCCAGTTCAAAACAGAGAAAATAATACCACTAACCTTCAATAAGTCTGGTGTATTCATTTAAATGAGTCTCATTCCTTTTTGCCTGTTAGATCCAGTGAAATTAAGTTATTGCAGTTACAGTACTCTTAAATTGCTGGAAGGGACAGGACAAGCTGCAGTCCAGTGTAGTAGCTGCTCCAGGCGGTCAGTTTTGAGGGCTTTAGTCCAGTCAGATTAGATCAGAGGACCACTCTGTTTGTTTGTTTTGATTTGGGAGGGGCAAGGCTCCTGAGTAATACCCCCCTCTCTTTCTCTTTCACTCTCAACTACCATCTGCTATCCCTCCCCAGGATTCACCCTCAGGGCACAGTCTACTGGAGCCCTCCTGACCTCTCTGTCACCCCTTCCTAACCCACGTCAGCCAAGGCATCCTTGGAGCAAAAAAAAAGGAAAAAAAAGAAAATGAAGAGAGTGAAGACTCTGCTGTGTCTTAGTGTCAGCAAATCCAAATCATAACCAGATCCCTCCATCGGTGGCTGTAGGCAGTGCCACCCAGGCAGGCAGCCCCCTGAGCCCTGGTCAGCCATGAGGAGCGTCATCCTGGTGGGTTGACCTCTCTCTTTCATCTGCTTTTGGATCTGAGGTGTTCTCTCACACCCAGTGCTGCTGCATGGCCAATGTATTAGCAAAGGAAAGAGACTAACTGTTGCAGCTGCAGTTATGCTCTCGTGTGTGTGCTTTTAAAATATGGGATCTAAAATTGCTTAACTTTTTATTTGAGGAGGCGACAATATGGATGGAGCCCAAATTTGATTCGGGCTGGAATTTATTGGAAAACTATTATTTGCCTGAGAATGAATCCACATTAATTTTTGTGTTATAGTCAGTTATTGCCCTTTTGTATTGGATTCCCTGTGAGTGTGTGCTGTGCTGTACAGCTCTCTGGGTCCCGTGACTGCTATCTGTACACTAACCTCTCTTTCCACCTTTTCTTTCCATTCTCATTTCTTTCCATTGATACCCTCTTCCAATTTTTCTCTGCCTTTCCATGTATCTTTTCCATGTAAATGGCAAGGCACAGGCTTACACCTTTGCATGTGTACACAAGCACTCACACAGACACACACATCCCCCCAACCTATGCTGACCTCTTCCTCATCTCCCACAAGGCCTTGAGGTGAGGCAGCCTGGCACCAGACAGTTATTTAAACCCTCAGGCAGCTTCACAACAGGTCAGAGACAGAAACACAGAGAGAGAGAGAGAGAGAGAGAGAGAGAGAGAGAGAGAACGGGGGAGATGAATTCTCAGCCGATAATTTACGAATAAACTAGTGTCTTAACTTCAGATAGGGGACATAGACTTTTTCTTTAGAATAGAAAGAGCTGAGACTTTCTGATGTCTTTTCAAATATTATTTAATGAATGTTGGGCATTTTTTGCTGGATTTACATCAAAATTTCCTTTAGAAATATATAAATACAAAAAAAAATTCCGTCTAAGAAACTAATTAGCTTCTTTGACTTTAATTATTGCCTTTGTAGATTCCCTCTCAGTCTTTAAACCCATGCTTTAAAACAGAAAAGTATGTTATTCAGCCATAAATTAATTTTGTTTTTTATTATGTTTCATTTAATTTTAATCCCATGAAACAGGAAATAAAAGCAGGGGGATGCTGTGATTGGATTATAAGTCGTCTCCATAAACACTGTGACCCATGTCTTTGACACACCTCCTTTCTCCTCTTGAAGAAAGTCTCTTCATAACAGGAACGCCAAGAGATGAAGGTCTCTTTTAAAAAGAGGGACATGGGATGGAGAGGCAGACTTTGGAGTCTTTGTTAGACACGTGGGCCTGTGTTTTGTGACGGTTTTTTTTTCTTCTAAATCCTCCTTGGTTTGTGTTTGTCTCCGAGGTTCTGCTTTGAGCGATTAGGGACCAGGGTTTGAACAGCTCGGTTAAATGAAGACATAATTTCAGCCCTTTATTGTAGCTTTGAATAGTCCTTCTTTACATCAATAAAAGACACTGGTTTGAATATTAGCCGTATCGAACGTTTGTTCTTGAGAGAAAAATAGCCCAAAGTGTTTGCAGAATTTTTACTGTCACATTAGACTTGGAGCTGGTTTGGGCTTCATGGGATGAGAGTGTATTGTATTGGATAAGTGATGTCAGTAAACCGTGCCACCAGAGATGAGCCATATCACAAGAGGCATCGCTAGAAATCTGAGTTGTGCCATTAGACAGAGAGAAAGGCAGTGTCTTGAGAGAGAGAGAGGGAGAGAGGGAGAGAGAAAGGGTAGAGACACAGAATGGATTGTTCCACAACAGACTGACGGACCTTTTAGCCTTATCTTCCTGAGCTACTCTTACAGAAAACCAAGGAGAGAGGGGAAAAGAATGCCCTGCTCTTTCTCTCCCTCCCATTTCCCATTCTCTCATTTCTCCTGTCTGCCTCTCCCTTCCTTCTTCATGTCTTCTTCTTCTTTTGTCCATCAGTCTTTGCTCTGCGTTTCTTAAAAATCCTCTTAACCCTTGCACTCTTTCCATTGTCCCCTTTCCTCCCTATCTAACCTTGATGTTTTAATATCTTGTTTCTTTCTTAACCCACTTCTATCTTATCCGTCTTCAGCTCTTTGTAACATTCATAGAGCTCATTGCTCCTACAGATTGTAAAAAGGTAGATTTTAAAACCAACTGCTGAATCTCAGCTCCAGTTGGCTGTTGGTGTTACACTCTGTAAAATAGATCCCTCTCACTATCTCAGGCTGACAGTATATGCATGACAGCTTTTCAGGAGGGGTGCCATACCAGTGTGAGCCCAGTTGCCTTTGCAAGAACATCTTATTTGCATTTGTTTACATGTGCTTCTCTCCGCACATTTGGATTTGCCACATACAGTGATGTTTCAGTGCAGCCCCTTGCCCAGATCCTGATACACACACACACACACACACACATACGCAACAGTATTTGGTTGTGATGACACTATGAGTCTTCCCTCTCCTCCCTCTCTGACAGAATGAAACGGATGGATAATTAGATATCAAAGGGAGGCAGGCAGGGTGTGGCAAGGCGCGCGGGCCCCTACGATGGTAAAGCACTTATTAATGAGATAGGCCTTATCTGCTCTCCTCCCAGGAATTCTGCCTTTGATCGGCCTCGACTCCGGACTTAATACATTTTTGATTGATAGGCTGAGATGACAGAGAGAGGCGGCGTGGATGGGTGGGTGGAGGGGAGTGTGTGTGTGCGTATGGAAGTGTGTGGGGGGGGGTTGGCAATCCTCAGATGTAACTGTAATGATGCCCTTCACATGATTAAATAACTTATGACAATAGTGTTTCACTCTATGGTATAAGATACATTAAGATGGGCAAACATCTTGATTGCGTGGTAAAAAAAAAATCTAAGTTTCACAGACACACACATATTGTATAAATGCACGCACATGCACCTTCACATTCCTCTGCCCAACTAGAAATAATTCTACTAAGACAACCTAAACAGACAGCCCTATTCAGTCACCTTAACCCCAGCTATAACTCACACACAGGGGCACCAGAAAATCTTTTCAGTAAGACAGAGCAGGCGAGGGGCAGGCCTGTGGAGGGGGACCGAGATAAGGCCCCTTTCCCCGACTGAAGATGAGTTATAGCCCACCCAGGAGGACGTGGCCAGCAACAACCCACCCGGACATACTGCTTAGCCTGCTGGGATTGGGAGGGATGGTGTGCTGCCGTTAGCGAGGCAGCGGGCGACCTCGTGGACAGAGATAACAGCACCACCCTCAATAACACCTTGACCAGAGGGAGGAGAGGGGACATCGCATCAGTAAGCCCCTACACACACTCAAGCGCGGTGCCACACAAAAACTAAAAATCCACACACATCATACACCTACGCCCCCGCTCCCTCTCTCCGCCCGACAAAGAGGTGACTGAGCGTAACCATTACAGCACAGTGTCACCTTGTTATGAGTCTCTGTCAGTGTGAGGCGTCAGGGAAATTAAAGAAGCCATAACTGCTTCTCTGTCAACCTCCCGTCATCCCCCATTTATTACCGTGCCAGCGGGCGGAGGGATAAACCCCCCCATCAAGTGAGCAGATCGATCAATGAGACAGGCACATTTCAGGTCTCCAAATCAATCACACTAACAAAGGCAGGAGATAAAGAAGATGGTTGTGTGTTTTCTTTCAGAGGAATACAGCTGTGTGTTCTGGATGAGTCAGGAGAAAAGGTCTAAACATACCCTCTGCTGTCCTGAGTCAAAGACTCAAACTTTATCTAACTTCTAGTACTGTGGGTCAATACGCGGATATCTGCTCCATTATTTGATTTAACTTAAGTGCCTCTATTGTTCAAGCTAATATTGTTGTTTCTTGATCACACAATCGCTTTGTTGTTGAGCTGGATGATTCATCGTGAAAGGTAACGTGTAGGTGGTCCACGAGCAGGTAGACTTTAAACGTGGGCATCAAAGTTTTCATTTAGCATACAGACAGGACTCCATTGCTGGACACAGCGTGAGAGTGCAGCTCCATGAGAAACACGAAACAGAGGAAGCACTGAACAGAGAAGGGGTGGGAAGCGAGACAGCGTGAGGAGGGGGTTAGATGATAAGAGTGGGAAGAACTGATAGAGAGGAAGAAACCGTGTAGAGAAAGAAAATGATTAAAAACAGCAATCACCCGTCGGAGACTGATAAACCAACCAGTCGTTAATTGGAAGCGTGCAACTCATGGGGATATGGTTGGATTAGGTTCACTCTTCCTTTTACTGTCTTCCCTCTTTTTCCCCTGTTCTCTTTCTTCTCCGTCCTCCTCTGTGGACTTAAATGTCTGGAACACACATTCAATCATTCATCATTATCAACAGTTCGTTATTACAGTTAATACAACCTTTGCCAACTAGTGAAGTGAAATTAAATGGACACTTTTAAGGCTCTTTCTTTCTTTCTTACTGTACATCTGAAGCAAACTTAAGAAGACAAAATAGCATCTGTTAGCGAAGAAAATGAAAAAGGAGGAGAGTCAGAGATGGAGAGACAAAGAGCGGCGAGGAAGTGGCTGTTTTTGAGTGATCTGGGCTTTTGGTGCATATAGGAGATGCGAGATGGGTGGTGGTCCATAAACAAAGGGCTGACAGCCAACCCATCACCCCGGCAGGTCTGGCTTGTGCTGCCTAGATAAAGCAGGGCTGCTACCTCCTGTATCAACACCATCCATCATCCATCTTCGCCTGCCTCCCTGTTCATTTGCCCTCACTCCAGGCCTCTTGCTCCATACACCTGCCCTCCTGCCAGCTGTATGTGCACCTTTACTCATCAGAGCTTTTCACAAAACTTTCATTGCAGCAAACACAACCATTTGTATTTTTTTTAATGATACCTTTATATACATTGACCTATTTTGTAAATGTTTCAGTGAAGTTTGTGCTTTTTGTGCAGCTGTCCATCCGAGCTGTAGTCACTTGGATTTTTTCTTTTAAATGTGAGCCGGGGGAGGTGTGTCCTTCTTGAATTATGCATCTCAAACTCAACTTTTGAGGGATGAGCATTAATCACTGATATGTCCGCCATCCTCTCTGCCTTTATCTGTTGCTCATTTTTGGCTTACAGCAAAGTCAAAGGATACTGACAAGTTAAATGACAGGCATTGTTTTCTTTTTGGTTCTTTCTTGATCATGTGAGAACTGTTCAAGGTTGATTTTGTTTGTCAAATCATACAAAGCAGAGGTGCGACTGAGCTTTGGCAAAATGGGATTTTTCAAAACTAGCCTGACAAAGTATTAAGGCACGATTTAGGAAATTTCAGCCTCCTGAAAATGACCCTTCAGGGCACCATTGTTCCCTCGTCAATTTGGTTTTTGTATGAACATTGCCTTCCTTTCTTTGTTGCTCATGGGGAATGGAAATTATGCAAATGGAGATGGGCACTCTGAAGAAAAAATGTTGACATCTCCCATCCTTGCTGCCCCCTAAATACACACACATCATGCACACACTATTCAGAAAGCCTTCTTTTGGCCCAGTTTGGTGGGTCTGTCTCTTTTGGCTGTCTCTCAAGCATACTTTAACAATTGCAGCCATATTCCCTGTGTGCCCCATCCTTTTTTCTATCCTTTCAGGCCCATTTGAGTTGGACAGGACAGGTGCTGAGACAGGAAGACAGAATGCTGTCAGCCATTGTAAGAAAAAAGTATTGGGTTATCTAACTTTGGTGGAGAACAGTGAAAGTAAATGCTGTCTTGTAATTGAAGAAAAACTTGATTGATTAGCTTTGATTAGTCGCCTCCATTGATGTCACCCCTTTACATGTTCACAAGTTAAACACTGGGGAAACAGGGTGCCTGTGATTGGAGCAATGAAGAATAAATTAGGAATTTTTTGCTTCAAGGACTGTGAAATTTTGTGACGTTTCAGTGCAGAGGAAACTTTGTAGATGCTGTTTTTTATTTCTTCAGTGTTTCATTCAGTTCCACCAGTCAGAAGGGAATTAAGATATAGCATAGAGACCTGGAGACTGAGCAGAGCAGGATGGCCGGGGAAATGGCTCAACGAGAGGATGAATTAAAATGAATAAAAGCCAAGAAATGGGAAAATGGACTATCACTTGTTCAGCATAATGAACAAAGTGCAGATATCACTGTCTTTCTGTGCCGGGGGGCTAGAGGCTCTATGTTCTCACACTACTAGAACAAATGAGAGTGAACGGAGCCAGAAAGCATAATGATTGTCCATTAGTCTGTCCCTAAACTCTGCTTCCTGTTGTAGCTTCAGGGAAACAGAGTTTCTGGGCTGTGGGAACCGATCACGAGACCTTGGTGTACCTTTTGAATACCCCCAGCCTGCTTTAATGGGCCCAGACACAACTCCCAGTGTACTCATTGAGAGTTGAGCTCTGCCTCAGAGTTCACTCAGAGGTTTGAAAGGCCCTGTGCACGTCTGGAGGCATACCAAGGTACTAAATGTTTGAAACCATATCCAGCAGTTTGATGTGTACAGTCACATCTTGCCATAATTAGTCATACAGTGTAGATGTGTATTGTATGTGTTATAAAATAATGCAGTATATCAACAGAATATGATAACTTTTTTATAGTAATGTAAAAGAACAGAATGTTTTCATACACTTGCAGGAAGATAGACCAGAAAAGTTGCAATGACTTTCAATACATTTTGCTTTTAAAGTTACTCATTATAATTAAAGCAGTGGTAATGGCCAAAGTTTGTTTAAAGTTTAATGCACAGGCAACTTTTCTGCCTCTTTAATATGTTAGTGTATGCTATTTTTTGTACGGGTTGTACAGTAACTTCAGATGATTTTTCTTTAAATAATAGCAATTTTGCTGTGTAATTATTACAAAAAAATGTTTTTAGACCTTTAAATCCTTTTACAAACCTGGCAGGTCTTTTTTTAAACCCTTCATTTGTATTACTTTGGTTTATTTAATTCCCTCTCATAATTTCATTTTTGTTGAAAATTGTATTTAATCTGTTTTATCTCCTCTGATCACTGCATTGTCTCAATTTAATGTCTTTTTGTAAAACACTTGGTGGCGCATTTCTAAACAAGCCTGCAACTAATAATTGTTTTATACTCAGTTTATCTGCAGATTATTTTTCTCCATTAATTTACTAATTGTTTTGTCTACAAAATGCCACAAAAATAGAAAAAAATGCATATTATAGTTTCCAACAGTACTGCATGACTTATTAAAATGTTGTGTTTTGTCGGAATGAGCATCCAAAAATGATTTGAAACAGAGAACATCTTCAGTTGCTAAAACTGCAGTCAGAGAATATTTGCTTGAAAAATGACTGAAACCATTAATTGACAATCAAAACAGTTTTCAGTGTATCTTCTGATGATCCGCTAATTAATTAACCTCTTAATTCTCTTGGCCCTTTTTAAGTTTTTTATTCCATTTCATTGTTTTGTATCTCTAGATGTATTAGACCTTTGTTGGCAAGTTGAAAATTAATAGAAAGCTTCATGCAAGTAATAGATATAGTGAATTTTTATTTTTGAGTAATTAAGTCTCATTTTCGTGTAATATATGGATTTAATCAAAAGTTGGCATTTTGTTTATTTTAGCTAAAGCACTTTTCTTAATTGAGTTTCTGAATCATACTACTGTATATCACAATAAATGTTACTTTTGTAATATGAAATTACGTACACCATGATAAAATATTTAATCCAAATTGTCCTCCTCTTCAGCTTCTAACAGTAAGCCATTGGACTTCTTTCATATGCATATAAATCTGACACTACTTTCACCTAAATAACTCAACTTTTGTCCATCAAATAAAAAGTGTTCTTAATAAACATGGAATATGTGTGGATCCTGCTATATTTCGTAATCTTCTAACACTTTTCTAGAGTGAATGAGTTATTTCCCCTCATAGACATGACAAATGAGCACTATTATCTCTTTGTGATGAGCTCATCACCTCAAACCCTCAGCTCTAATGATGATGATCGTCAGTCACGCGTGGCCTAAGAAAGAGCATGCCACGTCTAAGACCCTTGCACTCACCGCCATCTCCATTAACCCAAGTGACTCAGCTGTTGACACTAACCCCACCCCAGTCTAATGTTCACACATCAAACGGGCACGATGGACTCTCTTAGTCTCCACGATTAGACTGACATGATTGGATATGACATCAGCAGGTTGTGAGTAGGCAAGTGGTGTCTGAAAGTGTGTGTGTGGGGAGACGGAGAAAGAAGAGGGGCTTCATGATATTAGTGCTGAGGAATGTGATGTGTTGGAGGTCATGTGAAACACTGCTGGTACTCTGAATAACCTTCAGGAAGGCTATCAAGACATGACCCGGAAGTAGTCGGGTCATGTGTCAGGGCGGAAGGCTCGTCTCTGTTGACAGCACCGTTTCCAATCTATACACAACTCTCACTCCTCAACCTCCTGGGAACTGTACTCCCTGGCTGCTCTGTTTAAAGGGCTCTGTCCACACAGGAAAAGACATGCTGACGTGACTGACCAAAGCATAGAGAGCCATTGTTGGCATTTAGCATTTCAAGGAGCTATTTTCCAGGGGTGTTAGCTGAGAGGAAAACTTCCCCCAGGAAGTACTGTGGTGGTCTAATCGAAACCACATCTTGATGTATCTCACTGGTCCAACCCCCCTGTGGTTTACATTTTTAATCCCAGACAGGGAAAAGTGCCCCTTGCTTGAACCACGTGAACCACTGATCAATGTATGAGGGTCTAAGAATAGAGAGGAATGGAGAGGAGAAGGCAATGGGTGGTGGAAGGGTTGACGTAAAAGTCGCAGAGTTCAAGTTGCATGTTAAACAAACAGCACAGCCTCTTGGATGGCTGGAGCCTGAGGTTTGCGTAAGTTAAGTAAATTAGTGTAAATTTGCAGAAGTAACCTAATTTTCTGAGAAAACAAATGGCAGAATTTTAACTGAGCACAATAGTGGTCAACTCACTAGGCAGAATGAGAGAAATGAAGCGAGACTAATCTAGAGACTAATGATTTGCACGGACTGCTGCTCTGCAATTATCACTACACTTTTCAACTCTGTTAAGTGATCTCATTTAAGTGTTTTAAAAAAGTACACGATAATAAATTGAAATGATAAATAATATAAGGACCAGCACCAGGCTGACTTCAGAGCAGCTCGGAACCTTTTTTTGAGGACCGCAGGTCCCGAACAAGACTTTTTCCTCTAACTGTGAAAAACTGGCAAAAGACAAAAAACTTTACAAAAGCTCAGTAATGATGATCAATGTACCTGATCATCTTAAAGAGAGAGAGAAGTAAGAGAAGTGTCAAGACCTCAACTGAAATGATAAAGCTACAGATTTATGTCCTCTGCAGTTTAAAAACATTAAACAGTTATTTAACATACATAATGTGGATGGATTTCATGTAATCAAGATTAGTAAAATTGCTGCTGCTCATGCTGAAACTGCATACAAGATAATTTATCAGATTATCCGTTTATAAGTTTATCAAGCAAGAAAAAAAAATAGCCAAGAAGTATTCTGATAATTGATTAATCTCTTAGGACAAAGTACTTTTACTAAGCAAAAAAACAAAACATTAGTTTGTGTAGCCTCTCAAATGTAATGATATGATGTTTTTTGTTTTTTTTTTGCTCTACATTTACACTATAGAAATTTGACAGTGTTACTTTGGGATTTGTAATAGTGTTCTTTAACTTTTCTCTCAGACAAAACAGTCTGTTTGGATGTTTTTACCTTTTTACAAACCCTGTCAAACCTCAAAGGCCGTCATACAAGTGCTCATTTATTCTCAGCACTTTCATTGTATTGATAGAATTTGACAACATACCAATATTCTTAAAAAATGCTGTATACTGTTTTTTGTTGAATAAATGAGTTAAACAGTTAACTTGAAACAATTATAATACTAGGATGAAATCTTGATTAATCATGTCATTAATGTGTATGTCATATTACTACACTGTTGTTAAGCAGCTTCAGCGTTGTGTGTGTGTCTCTGTGTAGTGTACTTCTTTTTCTTGACTGTGATACTGTAAAAGGAAAATCCTTATTTAAACAAATCCACTGCACATCAGTTGCACAGCTTTGTACCGAGGTCAGCACAGCTCAACTTGTCAGTGTGTGCACATCTGTGTGCAGCATTAGTGTGCCCGCGCATACACTCTGATGTGTGTTTTAATGTTTTAACATATGCAACCCCTTATAAACATTGTTTTATGCAAACAGTGGCCGGGCTCCAATCAGATAAGACTCCAGAACAGGAGAAGGAGACGGCCTTGTGAGGGAGAGCAGGGTAGAGGAGAGACAGAATGAGTGAGGGGTGAAAGCAGAGGCTATGTGAGAAATAAGTATGAAACATGGTGGCCAAGAAAATGTCTCTTCTTAACATTTTGAGACAGCTAAATAAATAACAACACATTTGTCTAAAGAGCTTTTGTGGCTTTTTGTTTGACTTTCAACATTTTAGCATAAAAAATTCTGTGACCCTGTTTCTGGACTTAAGCTACAACTGATAGCAACTTTAGCAACAACTTTACAAAATACCAAAGTTTTATAGCAATGAAAAACATGCCAACACAAATTACCTAACCTTGTTGTTGTACAAAAATAGGACCATACAACTTTAGCTCCTCACAGAATATCTGTACTTTGGTAAAATTAGAAATTTTCCCCTGCATGGGGATATCAGCTGCCCTCTGCAGTACAGGGTGTCTCTGGGTTTCACGGGTTTTTCTGCGTAATCTGCTGTGTTTATGTGTATTTGTGTGTGTGTGTGTGTGTGTGTGTGTGTGTGTGTGTGTGTGTGTGTGTGTGTGTGTGTTTGTATGGGAGTATGTTTGTATATCTGATGGTAAGACATGGCATGGCATTGGTCACTTTATCATTGCTAATGTAATCTCTTGCTCCCCTCTACTTCCTCTACCAACACAACATAAAAGAGCCCTGCCTGATAGAGAAAAATACAACACAACAACTTGGCCTGGTCACTTGAGCCATCTCTCTCTCTATCTTCTATCTCTGTTTCTTCTTTGTTGGTCCCTCTCTCTCTCAGCAGAGGAGAGGAAAATTTTCTCCCATCCCCTCCGAGTTTTGATGTGCATCTTGTCTTCCATTTTAACTTTCTCAGCATTTCTCCCTTCTATATTATGATTTTTCTTCTGTTTTTTTGAAGATTGAGGAAGCACCATGGTGTTGACTGAGCTACTACTCTGCCCTAGATCAGCTAAATCTCTCATTTTGAACACCCCCCGCCAATTTCTGTCACTCCGGGAGACAAATGTGCATCTCGAGTTCATTCCCCCCTCTCCCTGTGCCCACTGGCTCCCTGAAACTCAGTTCCTTTCGCCTTTGAAGTGCTGCGTGCAGAATGGAGATTCTTTGCATGGTAAATTTGCCCAGTTGCCCGCAGCGTATCCATTACACAAGTTTAAAGAATGCTTCGGAGTCGTTTTGGAAGGGCCCTTTTTTCTCACTTCACAACCAATTTCTCTGTGTTTTGAACTTCGGTAGTCATGAGCCATGTAATCTGTAAATTGGGCCCTTTCTTCCGAGCTTGCGCTCCACCATCGAGCAGCGTTTGATGTGCAATTATTTTGCTCATTACAAGTTAATTTTATTGTTATAGTTTGCAAATGTTTCTTGGGGTCATGATGTTAAAAGTTTCTGGAGAAGTAAGAAAGGGGGAGAATTAGCGAGTTGAGCGAACATCACGGTGGCGCAGAGAGCTCATTTGAGCTGCCAGAGCTGGCTATCTCTAGGCTCACTTTCAAGCCTTTTAGAAACAACCTGCTGGGTGGTTTGAATAGCTAAGGAGAAGTTGATATGGGATTTAGTGTGGAAAAGGGATCCAAGGCCCTTTATCTGCTGTAAAAGGTTGGGAAAATGGAGATTTGTCGTGTTTGTTAGAACGGAACCATAATCTCTTCCACAGAGAAATCTTAGCAGTATGGGAATCATACGTTCCATTTATTTCGCCTTTTGTCCCCCATTCTCTCTCCAAACGCACATCTTTGACAACCTGGTGTGATTATGTATGTTTTCCGACACACTGTTGATATGAGAAGAGAGGGTTAGCAAAGACGAAAATCTGTTTTTTTTTTTCCATAAATAAAGGATTTGAGTGGCTTGCTAATTTCACATAGAGTCGGATCAACACATTAATTGTGTCTGGCTCATGAACAAAGCAATTTTTTGGAGCTGCTAAATGTCATTGTTAGAGCTTGGCAGTAGAGCTCTGAACATCACATAACCATGCCGCTCTGCATTAAATCCATGTTACTGAATTATGCTGTCAGGATTTTTTTTTTTCAATAGCTGCTTCATCCATTGATGGGAATAAGATTGAATTTTACAGTGTCATTTTAATTTTGTATTATTTCTTTTAATGATACCCTGTTGTTTTGCCTTTCTTCGCTTAAATAAAGACAGATGGTTCAGTCCTATTGCTGTTTTATGTTTTATCCAGTCACCCCAACTCAAATACATTTAAAATTACCCTTTAGCTGTGAGACAGAACAACCGACACACATGTGCCCAAATTGTTTGTAGACTCTCCTTTTCATCTGAGGAAGAGATAGCGCTCTGTTCTCTTTCTTTCTTTCTTACCTTTCTTTCATTTCTTTCATTTCTCTCTGTCTCATGGCAAAGGCAAATTCTGTTGGACTGTGTTCTTTAATACCATCAACGCTAAATAAACTTTGTTGACAACAATAGCTTCTGGCAAAGCGCCTCCACAAACAAAGGAGTGCCAACAGGTTCAAAGGCAATGCATCACTCTGCTTCTGACTCGTCATTATTCATCCCTCTGTCTTTACCTCTCATCCGCCATTCTTTTCTATGCATGCGTGTGTTTTCTTTGTGGCTCTTTGTCTGTTAAACTGCTACATGGTCTGGATACTGAGGCTTATTAGCTGTTCAGTTTAATTAAAAAAGGCCATTCATATGAAAATGTGAGTCTGATAGCGATTGCTGTCCCCAGCAGCTTCCTCCTGTTACTTTTAATTAGACAACCACTTGATTGACATCAAGCCTACTGGCTGGCTGAAGCCAAATATGTGTGTGTGTGAGAGTGTGAGTGTGTATGTGAGTGTGCGTGTGCATGTGCATGTGCATGTGCATGTGCATGTATGTGTGCATGTGAGTGTGTGTTTGTATTTGAATGAGAGAGAGAGAGCATGTGCTCATTTAGTGTCTGTGTGTGTGTGTGTGTGTGTTGAATGTGTGCTGGCATTTCTACACAAACATATACACATACGTGCTCAAATACCGGCTCTAAGGTCATTAAGGCATTACAGCAGAGAGACTGTACATCAAAGTTCACTTTGTCGTCATGAGGTAATTATCCGCACAGTAGCACAGAGCCCGGCTGCCCACCTTGTCACTCATTTTCACCGGGTCACATCCAACAATGAACAGTAACCTTGTGATTATGAACAGGGTACGCAGTGTTACTGTGTTCAGTCACACCAGCGCCACCCACCATGCTGATGGAAAAGGTGATGAGCTACTTTTCTCTTTCTATTTGTCCATTCTTTCCTCATTCGCTCTCTCCCTCTCTCTGTCTCTGAGGAGAAGTGGCTCTCTTCATCTGTTTTCGGTGCACGCTCCAGCTCTCGCTACCTTATTATTATACTGTCAGCGGCACGTGCCTGGCTGATAGATGTTCCTCTCAACTGTTTACTACAAGCAGATGATTTAACTAAGGCTCTGTGTTCAACTTGACCTTTCCTCTTTTCTTCTGCTAAAACAAGATGACTTCATCTGTTGTTTACGACGATTTCATTTTATGGGAAGAGGCAGAAGAGTAAGCTCGGCTATATGCTTAATGGTGTTTTAAGATGAGGTGTTGGTGTGTGCCTGTCTGTGTATGTGTGTGTCTGTGAATTGAAAACTTAACTAACGAGTCCCACCTATGTGTTCATTTTTTTTCTCCTCACCTCTCTGTTACAGCAGGGTAGATTGCGTGCCATGCAGACTTCTTTATGTGTAGCTTTTATTTTCAAACACAACAACGGCCCGTGTGTTGCAACAACAGAGCAGCGGTACATGGGATGGCTCCAGCTGAATGTAGCCCAGAGTAGCAGGCTGTTTCATGTTAAGGGGCTAAGTAAAGCCCACCTCCGCGCAGACTGAAGTCTCTAGCAGAAATGGTCCATCAAAAGTCACTGCTCTGTAAAGTTGTATGCCTTTCCTTGTGTTTTGTTTTGATTTACCGGACGTTTGGGAATGATTTGAGAGAAGGGCCTGATGGCGGCAGGGATACCAAAGCAGGACGTGCACAGTGGACTTGAAATGTTGTTCCAATTACTGCCTTCATTATGCGTTTGTCATCCCCTGTTTAGACGCACAGCGGCCTGCATTTCATGCTGCGGCAGGAGAGGCTGCGCTTTTTTTCCCTTTTTTTTTATGGAGTCTGACATCCGCTGAAGGCAAATCCAGCTCAAAATGTAGAGAAAGTCGCCAATGGGGGCCACTCTGAGTGAAAATGTGAATGGATTGAAACTGGAGAAGGATGAAACCAAACTGCTTTCATAGTCATATTATGTTAGAATTGAATTTGGTCTGTCTACTATATTTGAATATTTGACCTTGATTATCAAAATGTAATATGCATGGCATTACATTTTGTCCATCGAGACGTAAATGTTGTTAAAAATAATTTTTTTTTTCCACAGAGCTCCATTTAAAGGTCCTCAGACCCCTGTTTTGTTACACAATGTTCTTCCATTTCTCTCAGTCAGATTAAATCACTTGTGTTACTCGGAAATGCTCCAAGCAACAAGGAAGGACGGAGCACGTACAAAAGAGCCCTAACATGGTTTAAAAGAGCAAGACAGACAGGGAGACAAAGGGGAGCGTGTTGATGTAACATATTATTGTGGCGATTCTCTTGAGTTAACACCATTAGCCAACCAATGTGAGAGTCCAGCTGTCTGTCTTTTCTGCGAAGGTGAGGTACCTGGGCTGACTTACCTGTCCTCCCAATGCCCCCCCAGGATACAGTGTTTCAGCCAGGCCCCGTGTCCTCCCCTCTCCACAGCACTTAGCAGTGATTAACCCCGGATTCGGCCGGCCCACCTGCCATCTGACTACCATTACAGCCCTGCTTATCTTCCTCTCCATCTCCCTACAAAAGGGCCGGGGCCTGGGCAAAGCTGGGAGATCGGACTGGGGAGGGCTGCCTGCTCTGTTTAATAATAAATCATTAGCTAAATACTTTTGTCCATTTGTGTCATGTTACATGTACTTCAATTTTCTGCTCTGTCTCTGTCCATCACCCCCCCCCACTCTTTTCCTTTCCCTTTCTTGTCACCACTGCCGTCTGCTGTGACCATCCACAGTTGCTGCCAGTGTCTGTCCACCAGACATTTCCTTCCTTTTTTTTCCCCTTTTCTCATTCTGCCTCTAAGAGTCCTGACTGACTGTACATCTAACTGATTTTTATCAAAGCGAAAAATGATCATCTTTCTTCACATAAGCAGCCACATAATTGTATGAGTTTTGTGTGCTGACCTAGTGAGACTGGTGAGAACAAAAAAGTTTGTAAGGCTTTTGAGCTCTCAAAAAAAAAAACCCTTCATTCTCCATCTTGGGTTGATCATTCCATTATGTTGAGTGTTAATCCAAGCGTTCATACCGCTTTGTGTTTGGTGCCTGTTTCTCAGAATGGCACCATCTGAATTGGCCTGTTTTGACTGCTGTCAAAACTATCCATTCAGATGTATCACTAACATTTATGCTCCAGTGTACACTTTTTTTTTTTTCTGGTTCACTGTAAAAGGACACGGCAGAGGTACAGAGACTGCAGAGGATTTGTGTCAGAGAGATTTCACAACACACACACACACACACACACACACACACAGGCTTGACACCAGCATCTACATCTGGACGGCGAGCAGGAGATAAGTCCTGTTGGTTCATCTAACTTGTATAAAGTAATTATGGACGTACTGAGGCCTCCATATTTAGACTTCTTGACGCCCCCTTCCCAGGTCCTCCCCCTGGTCCGACTGTTGTAATCTAATTTTACGCTGACAGAGACTGTGGAGATCCTTAGGTCACGGTGCAAGTCCCTCCAGCCCCCCTACCCTGCACCCTCACGCTCTAACTAAGAAGTCGCCATGCAGCAGACAGCACACATTAGATCTGTCTACCAGTACGACGGCTCTCCCACCCAATCCATAACCCTGCACTGCCTCGCTAATCAGAGCGAGAGATTAGAGGAAAAAGACGGCAGAAAAGAATTGCATTTTTCCTTGAATCCTCTCTTTCTTGCACTATCATTGCTCCGCACCTTACAATACCTGTCAGAGTCCTTCAGCATGAAAGATGAACTGTATATTGTGTATAAATTTTAACCTATGAGAGATCATTTAGAAGGATAGAAGAGGGGTGAAGACGTGTGGATGTCTACGTGCTGTGTTTGTTCTGAATGAGGAGGCCACACCTGGAGAGGTCACGTTCCTTGTTGACCTTTAGCGTGTCAGCGACCTGACTCACCCTCAGTTTTACGATATATCACTCTGCCTGTCAACACTTGCATATGGCCGCCATTGCTACCGTTATCTGCAATAAAGGGCAGTCGGGCTTTTTAGCATGAATCGCCCGTTGAGGGATTTATCTCAATTGTCTGGCTGTTGTCCATCGCAGTAAAAAGCTAATGTCAATATGTGACATACACAGCTCACAGGAAATGTTTATTTCCTGTGAGTTTACTCAACCCCATCTGATCTGCAAAATTCAAGCTAGTGTGGGCTATTTATTTATGTCTTAAGAGACCAATTATTTCTTTCTGATTTCTTTGTTAATGCTGACGTTTTTTCATTCAGTATCTTGTATTGTAGTCCTCTCTCTCTTTCTCTCTCTTTCTCTCTCTCTCTCTCTCTCTCTCTCTCTCTCTCTCTCTCTCTACCTCTCTCCCTCCCTCTTTCCTCCAGGCCGTAGCCAGTAGCTGATAGGCATCTCCTCTGGAGTCTGCTGTAGTCTGCTTGGGCTTCAGACAAAGTGCCTCCATCAGACCAGTGAGGCTCCCTGGGAACCTAGCAGCAGACCCCCTGGCCCCACCACTGGTCTATGGTGTGTGTCTGTGTGTGGGAGAACGATGGGAGCTTTGTGTTTCAGTCCCGGTGTTGTAATTTTTTTTTGTAAACTGGTGATATGTAGATGTGTTACGTTCATAATATGTAGGCAAAAGCATGAACGCATGGTTTATTCTGAACGTTCATATGGAAGCAGCCCACCATACTGCTACTAACTATTCATTGTATATGTTTGTATTCATGTAGTTTTGTGTAGTCCATGTGATGGAGTCGGATCAAGACTGGCTGTTAGTCAAAGCTCTAAGACACCGAGGCACACTCGTACACTCACGCAGAAACACACAAAAACGTGGACACAACACACACACTTCATAAGTCATGCTCCCACTTCAAATCTGCATTTGGCATCAGGGAACACTTGGGACTGCTTGGCTTTTTGACTTTCATCATAACTAGAAAGAGAAGGACCAAATGGACAAAAAACAAAAACCAAAGGAGGAAATCAGAAGAAGTGCTTTTATCAGGGGCCCAGTGTTCAGGGCCTGACACACACACATGTAAACTCAGATGTTCACACACACACACACGCACATACAAACACACACACAGACACACACACACACACATACTCTTCCTGTACCTGACCCACATGTGACCCCCATAACTTTCCAACATTTAAAAACGCAGTCAAGGAGGCTATTCTCCCAGTGGAGTATATTTGTGTGTGTGTGTGTGTGTGCATGGGTGTTTGTGCGTGTGTGTGTGTGTGTGTGTGTCTCCATGCATGCGTGCATTCCTCTTAGGCTATCGCCACCATCACTTGACAAGAATTATATAATTGCAGCCTGTGATCTCATTTTCCTCAAAGAGCATTTTGAAGTTTTCTTTCCTCTTTTGCTCTTTTTGTTTCCTGCGTGTCCCACTTGTTCTAATGTTAAAATGACTCACATTAAATCACCCAACTCTCTCCCACTCCTTTCTGCAATGCATTAGCTCTATGCTCACTGTTTGTGAAAACTTCTATCGGTTTAAAGAGTACTTTTAAAACGACTATTTTCATTGTGTTGATAAGAACTGGTATAAAGTCTGGTAAAACACATCGGTTGATGTAATAAAATTTTAGGTGCTTAGAAAAATTAGAGGCAAATAAAACTTAGAAGAGAAAACTTTGGAAAGCTCATTAAGTTTTTAGTACAAGAAATAAAAAAAATGCAGTGACTGATATGCCTTGAATATTTCCTTCTCCATTATTTTCAGTTACAACTTTGAATTTTCTGTGATGAAAAACTAAAAATCCAGAGTGGCTTTGGGCTCAACCAGATCTTAGAATTTGATTGTGATCATTACAGCACTTTTTTTTAATATTAATTTAAATAAAAATAAGAGTTTTAAATAAATAGCCTACTAGCGACTTTATTATTTATTAAAATGTCAATTACTTACTTAACATCTGCTGTCAAATCTGTCTCAAAAATCGTTTTTCAATTTCTTTTTTTGTGGCGCTTATTGTTAAGGTAATATTTTCAGTGTAAAATATTAAATTTAAATAATGATGATGACAGTTTAGATGGCTTTTTCCAGCAATAGTTTAAAATGCTTTAAGTCACGGTTGGTTCTCAGACATCTTCTGTTTTTTCTCTTCCTCTTACTTTTAAAATGCTCCCAATACCATCGGCCCATTACTTTATAAGCAGCTAATACCACCATGCTTTCACTCTCTGTATGCTATATATACAGGCACACTGAATCAAACCTCTATCTCTATATCTTGTTTAATTCTACCCTGCAACTCCCCATCTCTGCAGCTGCAGTCCCTTTTATAGTCAATAGAGGGCAGAAGTGATCTGTAAAGGCTTGACTTTATATAAAGGCTGACAGAGACATGCAGAGGCTGTTTATATGTGTACAAGTGTGTGTGTGTGTTTGACCATGTTGGTGTGCATGTGTGCTCATCTGTCTCACTATTTAGGGTTTGATATGTTTGCCTGTTCATGCCTTTGATGAATCGCTGTGCATCGCTGGTCCAGCTGCTGTGGGTGGTAAAGTTTTAGATCCTTAACAGAGACAACATTAGTTGAAAGTAATGCCAAACAAATGGAGGATGAACATAGAGGTAAATGCTTAAATTGTGTAATGATGGACACTTGGGTGGATAGATAAAAAAAAATCATGATAAACATCAAGTTTATTGGTCAAAGTATCAGAATAGGACTAGATAAGCAGTTCACTTCCTTGTGCTCCTTTTCAGACATGTAATATGTTTTTATGTTGTTTATGAGAATATTTTGTGCATAATTCCTATTCATTTTTATGAGATATTCTTGCTTTATTTTCTTTTTTTATGCTATATATATATATTAACATGTTGAAAAATAAATCTCTTCCATTCTATTTTGCTCTATTCTAAACTAACAGAATGCAAGTACCTTAAATGGCTTAAGTTAAACTGAAACTGTGGTTCTTTTGTTCAAGATTTAAAAAAAAAATCCCAAATCACCACAAGTGTCCCATAAACTATTTATTAGGTACTTATGAAGACTCTTTGTGTTCTTCAGGTTTATTCTGGCAATATAACAGTGATTTGAATTGAAAGGTTTATTCTTACACTTACACTTCTCCACAGTGTGTTTTTTCCTTTTGCACCTGGCATGCAGAAGCTAATTTGTTAAAGATAACACTTGCATCCAGCACACAGACTGTCCATGTCATCCCTTTCCCTCCCCTTTAACAGTTTAATGAAAAAGGCTATCTTTTTTCCTGCTCCATAAATCAAATTGCTTCAAATGTATGGAAGAGTTAAAGAGCAGTGCCCACCCACCCCCTGATTTGGTAGCTTTATTGTCACACAGGCCTTATCTCCGATTGACACCTCTGGAAATGTCCCAAGAGAGGGACAGATTTGCTGCAGGATTAAACTAATTTACCAGATGATTGAATGTGAGTCCAAAGCCACTCTTTTGGAAAAAATGCAAAAGGGGCTCATGGCCACCTCTCCAGTAGCCATGATACATGAATGACTTGGCAAGCATGCTCACTGTGTGTGTACATATGAATGTGTGCTGGATGTAAATCTGCAGTATGTTTCCTCTCATAAAAGGAGCTGATTTTTAAGATGATTTCTCTATGAACAGAATTCATGGTGTATTACAATATATTGTACTTCCACTTCCACTGTTACAGCTATGTGTTCAATAACATATCAGGATGTTGTTCCACCTTAAAGGTTTTGGAGATATTTATTTTAAAGAGCACATGACTAGTAAGCCAGCTGCCATCTCTGAATTCGCAGCATTTGCAATAGGCATGAATCACCGCCACAGTGTAGAAGATAGAGACGTGGAAACTGGAGAGGTGGTGTTGGATCTGGCAGTTAAGGAGAAGGGGGCTCCTCTGTAAAGCTCCATAAGCCAAACCACACATCTTTTCAACACTTTTACAGCATGTAAACTCTGCATTTTGTTCACGTTCTTCATGGTCTCCCAAATATGTAAAAATATGGAACCATTTTCAGTGTGTCCAAACCAATTTGTGCCTTGAGGGATGTTTCTTAATTGGAACACATTCAAGAGAACACTTACACGCTCCCGAGTGGTGTACAAAATATTACATTAATTAACATGCAAAACAGTCCTGCTCAGCTCATACGCATACACACACTCGTAATGCAGGCACGCAAAAAGATTGCAGCGACAGCACAAAACAGACATAGGCCAAAAGGAAATAAGGGCAAAGAATAGGAAGGAAATTTGCTCGAAAATTTAGCTGTAAGCCTGCTGAAGATCTTATTACATAGGCTGAAGATAGAGATCTCAGCTGGAATAATACTTAGCACATGCTGCCCTTTTAATTAAGCAGTAATATCTGCAGAGAGGGGTGGAGAGCAAATCTCTCTGTTTCTGTCTTCATCTTTCTTACTCGCTCTCTTTCATATCACCGTTCCCCATCTTTACCCTCTGCTCCTCTCTCTCTCCCAATAATCTCCTATGAAAGGGATGGGCCGAGGTGTGGGATGGGGGAGGAACAGGGGACACACTCCTCTGTGAAGTTAGTGTCTTCTATAAGGCCCTACACATGTTTCTGTGTTTTTGCCTCACTGAGACTGTCTCAGCGCCCCGCCGACGGCCTCGGGGCTCTCACTTTGAGGTGCATTAAGTGTGTATGTGTATGAGTTAGAACCGACACGCTCGTATCCACTGTTTATGCGCTCAGATTCTGCTCCTGTGTGCTGGTGAGGACCACCTCCAAAGCCTGCGGGTGGTACATGGGCACATTTCTGCCACAGTGTTAGCACTGAGGCCCTGCAGCCTGAAGGCACGCCAGGGCCGTCCTCCAGTGGCCGCGATGCCTCATGTGAGTAAAGGATAGGAACCAGTTGTCCAAACAGGGTCGTCCAGTCTGGTGGGGTCAGAATATCAGGATCTCTCACCATGGGGCGGCTGTCAGGGACAAACCCTTGGCGTCAAGACCCCTGACCTCATTAAGTTCAGTCACTAAAAATGTTTTGATGTTAAACTCAACAATATTCAAGTGTTCTTTGTTTAACCTACCGCGGTCACAACAATGACCTAATAAAAATGTTTTATGTTTGTCAGGCAGGGTAAAGAAAAGGTCAAAGTCACAGCGTTATAAAGTTATGGTGATGTCGGATGTGATGCAGTGTCATAATGGTGATATGACTCTGCCGTAAATACAGTAGGTGAGCTGAATGCCCTGTTGTTATATCCCATTACTGTTTTTAGGTATAAAGCCTTTAATCCTCTGAGTATGCTATTTAATCTAGTGGCTGAGTGACGCCTCTGTGCACTTCCAATTGTACGACATGTAGCACATAAAGCCTTTATTCAGATGTGTTAACCATTCCTCTGTGCTCCATACAAGTGCAAATCGAGTTAACGCTCTCTGTTCGCTTGTGTCTACACACCCTGTGCCTGTGTCATTACTCTGCTTTCACTGGCAACTGAGCTCATTTTCTAATTCGGCACACACACACACACACACACACACACACACACACACACACACACACACACACACACACACACACACACACAC
>JAQMCX010000029.1:11230217-11300862 GCA_029814765.1 Acanthurus leucopareius
TATATATTTCTTTAAGGACTGTAATGGTCATAGGAGAAAGAAAAAGACTTGTTCTGACTAATTTTATGACATTTGGAAGGATCATCAGTGAGATCTGTCATTCTTGCAGGTCAGCATGGGGTTTTTTCTGTCAACAGAGGCCATCAGTGATCATCTTCACTAAATCAGCTTTGTGGATTGCATCATTGCTGCATGGTATGGTTGATTAATTTTTGAAGTGTAAAAAGTAGTTCAAGTGTCAAATGGTTTCTATGAATAGTTCCTACCAGGTGATTTACCGAACATACCCACCTTTTTCCTGTCAGAGGGCTATTTCTATGAATTCTCTTGACCCATGACAAGAGGAAGTTCAAATGTTGGTACTGTCATAGCACACTCACTATGACTCTGTAGCTCTTACATTTCAAACGGTTCAGAGATCACTAAAGCTTCATCTTGGCATAACAAAGCAGAAGTTCTCTTTTTCTCAACTAAGAAAATTACTATGTTGCAGAATGTTATGGCAAACAAACACAGAGATACATGTTAAAGGTTTTATTTAAATACTGTCCCATCTTCCAGCCTTAATATCCTTCAAGGGGTCTGAGGAGGAGGGATTCTTTTTTAGCTAGGCCCAGGCAAAGGTCAACCCCCCAGTGCAACACACATACACTCAGAGACCTGCATCTGAACTGCGCTCCACTTCCTTTCATCTTCTATGTCTCTCTCCCTAACTCAACTTTGTGAGGGGATGGTCAGGATACCTTTTGATTTCGCTAATTCAATTTGATGGAAAAACAAATACACAGGGGGAGTGGGAGACAAGAAAAGAGTGGGAGTAGTAAAGGGGGGGGGGTGAAGAGATGGAGAGTAACATGGAGCTCAGGGAGGGAGTGAATGTTGGTGGAGGTGGCGGTGGGTTGGGGTTGGTAAGGACAAACGGAAGAGCAGAGGGGAGAAGGAAAAGGAGGTAGGGAGTCGAGATGAGTTGAAACATCCAGTTCCAGGTTGAAGTCATAAACCTCCCAGTGCTCTGATCTAGGTGGCCACCATGTTCACCCCGCCGACGCAGCCGAGATCTCTCCCCTTCATCACTTCCATGGAACACCACTTTGATAGTGAAGATAAGTAACATGCTTTTTTTATGGCTCTTTTTGTGTCACATAATTCATGATGTGAGCTTGGGGGAGTGGGGGGGGGGGTGTTCTTATTCAATGTAGAAGTTGATTTAGTGAGGTTCCATGAGTACAAAGTATTGGAAATGTTCATTTTACAGAGTCTGCATGATTTTAATGTGGTAGCAGTGGTGGCACATGCTGACTACCAAACACTTAGCCAAGCATTCATTTCAAGAGCAAGTGTGCATGTCATGTGCCTGTTACCTAATGTCTTTTCAGGCTGCCCTGGTTTCTACAAACACTGCGTCTGCATCAGACATGAGAAGCCTTCTCACACACCATCCTTATAAGTACTGTATGCACACATGCGTTCATGTTTGCATATGTATGCGCGTGTTTGTGTGTGTGTGTGTGTGTGTGTGTGTATGTGTGATCAGGCTGGCCTGGCAGACTGCTGTATTATTTTTGGGAGAGCTGCCCCTTCCCTCTGGAGGGCCTCATTGAGGAGCGCTGGCTCTCTCTGTCTCCTCCTCTTAGGCTCCGGGAATCCATCCAAGCCCGGCCGAGCAGGCTTGCTGGCTGCGGCAGCAGCAACACACAACCCGCTAGAGCTGTGGCCTGTAAACGGCCCAGAACTCACAGTGCTACACTACACACAGATGGCTGGACTGCTTATTGGCAGTTGAGCATTACATTTTCACCGGTGTTCAGCCTGAGGATCAGGAGGATCCCACCCCTTCTCTGAAAACAGACACCCAGAGACAGTGCTTGAGTCCTGTATCCATGTGTAAACAGCAGAGTCAGTGTTGTGGGTGCTACGATGTAGCATAAGCTGACAACACAGTGCTCAAGCCCCACTGGATAACAAACCAGCACCTATGTAAATCCCTGGATAAATATTATTTTCAATTTGAACTGATCAAGCCTCAGGGAAACCCCAGCAGATCAACCTCCACAGCAGTCCAGCAGATGTGAGCTCGGTGGAGGGTTCAGGGAGGGGTATTAGTCCACTTTTAGCTTGGACTGTTTAATCGGATGGTTTTTGTTGTGGGTGTGTAAGGGTATGCTGAACTCAGTGATGATGACCTCAAATTGGCCTTAATCGAGCAGACTCATTAGTGGCTGGCTCTGTTCAAAGTTCCTCTCAGCCCCTTTATTTTACTATAATCGTCCGAATGGGGAGGGAGAGACAGAATGGCCAACATGAAGAAAGGGTGAATAAAGAAGAAAGAAAGACAAACAATAACAGGGAGACAAAAAAGAAGGAGGGTTAAAAAAAGATAAACAAAACAAAGAGGAAGAAAAAGAGGACAAGATGAGGGAGCAACAGAGTCACTGCCTGCTTCCTGGCAGCCTCAGCTGCATGCACATCTGTGTGTGAAGCGTCCGAGCAGACCCCCACGTGTTTGCTCAGGTCGCCTGATTGCCTTTCCTTCCTTCTCTCTCTCTCCCACTAAAGACCCGCTGTCCTTCCTCTCACTCCAATCACCGCAGCCAAGAAAGAGGGCCGCTCTGACAGACACAAGGAGCGAGAAAGTCTTGCTGGATTTCACTCATGACTCAGTATTTGCCATGTACCAACTTAAAAAAAAAATGCCTGTGAGAGAACTTAAAAAAGAGATCTTGTTTACTTACTAAAAAAAGGGTGTGAATTCATTTTCATGTGTTTTTATGTTTTCCCAAGTGTTTGTGTGCATGAGCACGTGGATATGTGTCTATGTGTGGCTGTGTGTGACTCCGGAGCCCTTTGCTGGAGCCTGCTGTCTGGGCACAATGGTCCAGCCTGAGGCCTCAGCTCCACAAAGAGGCCTTCTCTTAACAACGAACCATCACAGATAGAGGAGGAGCCTGACCAAAGCATTACCACACTTAAGGCATCACAGAGGTTCCCTTGATGCATCTGATATCATTTATGATATTCATAATCAAGCACTTTTATTAAAATAAGAGTTGAGTCCAGTACTTTATGTTGTGTGACAACACAAAGATGATAAAATAGAGACAGACTAAAGTTATGAGGCATTGATAGATGTTACTTTTGTAGTAAACTTTATTTCCTTTACTTTTGTGAGATGGAAAAATGATAAAAACGTACAGCTCAGGGACTTTTTATCTAAGATAGGTCAGTGTTTTTCTTTACGCAATAACCATGAAATTCAAATCATAACAGTTTCCATGTGTCTTTGACGAAAGCTTAAAGAGTGAAAATAAATTATTGTAGCAATAATTATAACATCAAATATAACAACAATAATAGCAATTAAGCATTTATAAACACTCTATTTACTGTGTCTTTTTTCCATAAAAGTCCATTATTAAAAACAGGTGAGCGTTGTTGTGGTGTACAATCCAGCATGTGAGGAGAGCACCGGCCTGTGGGCACTGCAGTCTGCGTCAGACCGGTTCACAACAGAGGTTTACGGGAGCTGTAGCTGTGAGCCAGTCTTGAGACTTGTAGCGCCAAAGAGTTGGTCTGTTTGTCCGTCTGTCTGTTTGTCTGTCCGTCCACACGATTGTGGACAACAGCATATAGGGATGGACAGGGTGCACTTATCTCAGTATATAATGAGATGTGTGTCATGAGGTGAAAACAGCGGTTCTTTTAAGACCTCTCATGAGTGTCCTGTTACAGGGTCAAGGAGAGGTGGGTACCAAAGTGACTTAGTAAAAATAAGCAAAAAGAATGATAAGCGTCTCCATTCCGTCCACTTCTGCAAGCCTAAATCACCCAGGGACTAGCAAACCCCTTGTCATATTAGCTCTTCACAGAGTCTACTAATGTCCTGCTCCGCAGCATCCCATCGGTGAGGTCAGGCGTGTCACAACCTTCAGTTATGAAGTCGGCCTGAAAGTCTGTCCCCTCCAACCACTGTACATGATGCAACAAGTCTGCTCAGCTTTCAACTCATTTTGGAGGGCCATTTAGTGTTAATGGCAATGTGGTGGCTCCTGCAGGCAGAGGAGTCCCGGGCCTGTAGGGGCCTCAGTGAGGCTCAGCCCAGACCGGCGAGCGATTGGAGTGGTGGGGGTGACCGAATGAAGGATGAATGGGCGTGGGAGTAGGCAGCATGTGTCCAGAGTGGCTGAAGGGGGGCAAGTGACCCATGTGGGCCATGTGGCTGGCGAGGCCGGGTGCACCACCGAAAGGAGAGGCCTTGTCCTGCATGCACTTGGATAACTCGTCGAAGCCGTCCCCTGCTCGTTTGTTCCTCTTGGATTTGCTGGACATCTTGCGGTTGCGTGTCTGGATGCCTTCCTTCTTCATGGTCAGGGGTCTATTGACCTGTTGAGAACAGTACATTAGCTCAAAGCAAGTCAAAACAAAAATGCGACTGAAAGTGAGAACAATGGGCTACTTTATAGTGTTGTATTTTGAAGTTGGCTCCTGCTTGTTTACAAGCTCGTTATATAGAAAGCCACCAGAAATATGTTGCATATTACATTTCCAAGTAGGATTTACATGCTTTGCTTGGTTATGAGTTGCCCCAGTTGGGAATATATGCTATAAATAATGAGCAGCTGTTTTGCATATATTGCTCCATTATAAGGCGAGTCAGGGGCGTATTTGAGCTTTTGTCTAATTTCAACCCAAATAGAACCGTCCTGGTCAATATGAATACATGGGGATGAGGGCTGGCTGAGGCTGAAAGGAGCAGCCTCAGACAAATCCTCATCAGTGTAACCGACGCCGTTACACTGAATGACAGTCCCACCCCGCGGCCTCTCCGGGGAGTAACGCCCCCCATTGAAACAACGATGGATTAATAAAAAAAAGACGACCGGTGGGTTCTGCTCGACAGGGTGAGCAGGCTTTGCCTCCACACTCTCACAGTTTCTCCGCTCTTAAATCGATACGAGCTGTCCGCCCACTTGACCAGTTAACGACCCCCCCTCCCCCCCCAAAAAAAACGTTCAGAGATGTTTTTTTTTTTTCAGGCTACTTACATTGTGCAGTTTAAAGTAAAGGCCGCAGGCGTTACACACCGGGTCTCCGTTCCCGTTGCGCCTCCACAGGGTGGTGGTGGTGGTCTGGCAGTTTGCACAGCAGGTGCCTGCACGTCTAGCAGCGGACTAAAGGAAGCAGAAAAAATACATCATGAATAATGACCCATTCACATGTTGTAGCCTAGAAAGGTCAGCGCGGACAGAGAGCTGCACAAAAACACGCAGCAGGCCGAAATATCACGGTTCTTTAGACACCTATAGAAGGCAAATCAATTAATAGTTAGGTTATTCAAGCCACAGCTTTACCATTGCATGGAATTAATTTGTGATTTCTGCCTCAGCACAAATCAACAAGAGACAGAAAGTTTGTCTTACATTAGACGGCGACACGTGGATTTCCGTGAGGTTTCTGCTTTAACCGCAGAACACGCGCGGAAAAGCATCAAAAGGCGCAAACATCAGACTGAGAAAAAAAGAAAACTTAACTCCTATATTAAATCAATTGCATGTAAGCAGACCGCTACAACCATGATCACATTTTCCAATTTGTGCAGTAAGATAAGGAGGCTTTTTTTTCCCCGAAGAATGCCTGATTCTATACACGCCTTCCGGTAATTAGCCTATCACATTTAATTAATTAAAAGTAAGTATGCTGGTATTGACAGGTTATAATGCAGGCCTTGTGCAAACTGTCTATTCATCCTGATCCAGGGAAACTGGGCTACAAAGTCATGTAAGACCCGGTGTCCTGCCTGGCAACGTGCTCCTGCGTCCATTGCGGATCAATTCTTCACACATAATAAGAAACATTAGTTTTACATGCAAGAACCCTCCGGCTCTTTTCTTTGCTGGCAGCATCCAGGTTTTTCTTTTAATTAATTTCAGGTGGGCTCGATGCTGTTGACCTGGAGAGCAACAACAAGCCGGTTCATTTTTATGTGAAATAAAACATAAAGCCTATATGTAAAAATACAAAGCGGCTGCGCTTTAAAGACTGTATCTACAACTGGTAACCGAGAATGACAAACAAGAGGAGAACATAAATCCATTTATTTTCCAATGCCCGCCCCTCACGGTCTGTCTCTTCACACATAAGCGGCTCCTCCAGTGTTGTGATAATCTCTTTACAGTATATGTCAGTCTGACCATAGAGAATGCAGCGCGCTGGTTGAAGGCGGAAACAGCCGGGAGCCTGACTTCCTTATCTGGGCCGGGCAGATATCCGGATAGGAAACAACTGGATGCCCCTTTGAACACAACTCTGAAAAACACTTGAGCTGAAAATGCAAAAGCTACAGCCACATGGGCCGACCCAGTGGAAAATATAATGGACTTTTCACGAGGAGGAACGACGTGGAGGCGGTCAAGGAACAACGCGAAAAAATATCATCTGAAATACATCATAATAAGCTTGAATGTTTTTTTCTTTCTTTTTCTTTTTCTTTTTCATTTTCATTTTTTTTTTAAATAGCCTATTCGAAATATCTTTAACGATCGCCCGATAATAGACAATTTATTTGAAAGTCAAATTACCAGCTAATAATGATGAAGACCATTACACCCAGGCTACAGCCCCTGCGATCATAATTAGCTTGGGAAAATGAGATAGCACAAACCCCCGTTTTTTTGCTTTTTTTTTTTTTTTTAAATATCAAAGTGAAAAGGTTATGCCAGCACCCAACTACCAAAAAGCTAATTCAATTTTTTGGTGTTAAAGAAGAAATTAATTTGTAATAATTTTGCCACAATTGTTGTAAATTTTAATTGTTTCGTTCTTTTCTTTCTTTCTTTCTTTTTTTTTTTTAGATTTTTAAATCAGTACTATTTATCAAAATATAAGTGACTTGTGCTTATCTTTATTTCAACCTAACTCTAACCATTGACAGAAAAATAGTTTAAAATTATGCAAACTTATTATTGGTAGTATCCTCTTATTTTGTAGACAACAACAACAGAGGTTCTGGATCTGTTTATTTGTTGACAAATAAACAACTCACTTATAAAAGTATCACAGATGTTTTTGCAGAAGGAGTTACTTCTAAGCCATAGATAGATAGATAGATAGATAGATAGATAGATAGATAGATAGATAGATAGATAGATTATAAATTTAATAATTATTAAAATGAATAAATTCTGACACAGATAAATGTATACAGCTTCAGAAGGGTTAATGTTAGAAGTGGCTGTGCAGCCCTGCAGCAGTGATACATCTATGACAAGAATGTTATATGTCCACGCTGCTTTTCATTTACTCAAGCATGGTGTTAACTAAAGCAGCATGGGCATTGGTATCAGTAACAGTATCAGAAGTACCAGCAATAATGATAGCAGGAACAATGGCAATAGTAGCAGTATTGTAACAGGCCATGAAGGCGGATCATCGGGGGGTGAGAGGGACAAACAATTCCAGGAAGATCATAGGGAAAATATAACTTTCCTGGAATTGTGCTGTCGGCATCTGCTTTGTGCTCATATTTGGGTGCCTTCTCTCACAGTTAAGAGTGAGTAAGAAGTAAGAAGTGGAACTCACCAGTCTACGTTTGGGCTTGATAAGCGGTCGGTTCTGGCCGTTCATCTTGTGGTACAGTCCACAGGCGTTGCACAGATAGTGGCCAGTTCCATCCCGTCGCCACAAAGGGGTGGAGGTGGCACCGCAGTTTACACATTCACGGCCCTCTGCATATAGTTCAAGAAGAGGAGACAAGAAGAAAATTTATATAATTAAAAGGTTCACCCTCTGTCAGGAGAAACACATAGGGCCTAGCAGCTGTCCAGCTCAGTTGGGCAACTTTACAGTGCTGGATGATCCTACACAGACCTGTAATATGAAGTCAAAATCTGTCTCATATCAGGGTGCAGGTGTACCAAGTGTGCACGGCTGTCATGGACACAGACACCTCTATGTAAAACGATCCAGAGTGGGGAGGCCAGAGACAGGCAGAACATGTCCAGAGGTGTCCGACAAGAAGAATGAGACACACCATCAAATTAGGACTACATTATTTATCAAGTCAGTGGGCACCCATGAGAGGAAACAAAAGTGTGTGGTGGTGGTATTAAATGTGTCGGACAGAGTGGCAGCCTCTGATGAAAAGCTTGAATGCCAGTTGGCTGCAATTAATAATATAGAAATGTCAGTCAATCCAACACTGTTTTCATCAAGTTTGTATTGTCTTTAAACTGTAACTCAATCTGAAATAGCCTCACTGTGGATTAATGTGCTTTTCTATACAAAAACCTCCTTTTTTATATATCCCCACACACTTTCCTCTTCTATTCAAGTTTGACGGACTTCAAACAGCCTGTTGCTAAACCGGCCAATTCATTTAATTCCAGTATCCCTCTCTCCCTAGAGCATCATCTCATTATTCCTGTTATAATGCCAGCGACACCCACAGTCCCACCCTCGCTCACAATGGAATCTGACCTGAGCGAAAAGCTATGTTCCTTTTGAAATGCATCTCGCTGCTTTTTATGTAGCTCCTTTTTCTTCCTCTTAAGTGTTTTGCAATACAGAGACCACATTAAAGCGGTTTCATTAACACTTTAAATATTCACCAGCAATGACTGATGTATTACCATCTTATGCAATGTTTCATGTTGAAACAAGACATAAAAATGGGAAGCTTCATGTAAAAGGTAAGTTAGAGAGGAGGAGGAGGAGTCCTGGTTTGAGACTGGTCCAGCAGGAAGCCACACTACTGTAAGGTATATGTGCTGACAGCTGAAATGTCATTGTGGCATTTTGTACAACAATCAATCACCATTACTGGCACTGGGCACCGACTTTGATAGATAAGAGCCTTTTTAATGTTGTAGCTGATATGTTTGTGTTACTGATTCAGGCACAGTCTGGCCAGCTTCTTTTAAATGCCACAGTATAACATTTCTCTGCTACAACAGCTCACATTCACTCAGATTATCAGGCAACGGAGCATTTCCTGGGTGTATTAAAGAGCTGTGGGACAATGGACGACAGTATTGATAATTACAGGACTGCATTTGGAGTAAACTTGTTTTAGTCTATGATGTCTTTTCTTGTCATTTTTTCTCCATTAATTCAAAGCACAACAGCTGGAACAATGTAGGGAAATTACAGACCCATTACCAGACTGGGTTGTTTTTCAAATGTCTGCACATTAATGTCAGGCATAAAGTCCAAATAATACTCCCAACACATGCAGTCTATTGAATCAGGTGCTTATCCAGACAGTCAGATAATAGACTGTGTTTTATTATGAACAATTTCACCGGCTTTGAGAATTTTAAGTAAAACCAATTATGTGTGTTTTCCATCAGGATTACCCAATGCACTGCTCTCCAAACTTTGAGATGATGCAAACTGTAACAGTGCTATTAACTGCACTTTCATCTGCACATAGCAGCAGATCTGCTGTGGACTTGGTTAACTCCACTTCATGTCAGTGCACTGGTCCAAGGCCATGCTTAAAAACACAAACAGCAGGGCTCTGTCGCCTGTGCTTTGTTAGTACTGGGGAGAGCTGTGGGCGGGGGTGGAGGTCGTGATTTGTTCACTTGGAGGTATACAGGATATGGCAGGAGCCAGAACGTCGTGACTCCTTCATTTTTAAGTGCAATAAAGGCTACGTTTCAAAGAAAACAAGCCAATGGCAAGAAAGAAGAATGCATTTGAATGTCTGAAAACATAGGAAGTACCTGCAATGACGAATTAAATAAGTCGATGTAAAAAATCTTAGAAAATTTTTGTTTCAGAGTCGATTCTAACTGCACCTTTCTGCCAAACCTACAAATAAATAAAGATTAAGTCATTATTGTTAGTCGATTACAATTTATTTATGAGCTCTAATCTATCTCGTTCATTTTTTTTAACTCTAGTTTAAACCTGCTCATGAAAACCCTTGCTGGACGTAAAGTAATAAAATAGTTGACCCAAATTTGTCCAAGGAATTTCATTCTGGGTTAATTCTTTAAAAAAAACAAACATATAAGTGGAAGAATCTTATAAGAGGAGTGTGATGAGACAAAGATACGAGTTTTCAGGGCAGGATTGGAGTTTCTGATATTTTAATATTTACACTAAATGACTGACTCAACAGAGCAACAAGTCGAACTTGTAAAAGTGGCACCAGCATTCAAACAGGACTCACGATCGAAACTATATAGATTTTTTAAAAATTACTTTTGTTAATTCCCGTATTGTTCTTACCGCAGAGGGCCTATATAAACGAATAATATTAGTATTAAGTGATAATAGTGCTAATGACTAAGAAACATTTATCTACTTATATAATGGATTGCGTAAACAAAAGTGTGTACTGCTTCGCCTCTAATTAACCAAAACCATTCATTTGGGCCTCATCAGTGTTATCTGCCATCAGGTGTAAGAGAAAAAAACTCAAAACACACGTGAGACTCACCTGAGCTAGACCTGGCTTTGCTTTTGCACTTGGGCGTAAAGCTGGAGGAGGACCCGCCGAGCAGACTCCCGGGGTGGAAGAGGCTGCCGCCGTACTCGTGGGGAGGCAGAGAGTAGGCCGGGTAGGTCGGGATGGGGTGATGCGTGGCCGGGGCCTGGCTGTTCATTGAGGCCAGGCCGCTGCGGAGAGGACTACAGCTCTCCATTTTCATGCCCTCTGTCAGCGGCACTTGGTACTTTATCGGCTCCTTCTCATCCATTCTGGTCGAAGTGGAAGTCGGAGATGTAGGGCCGGGGTCCGGGGACACGTCTTTCGGAGGGGTAGGGGGGAAACTGTAGAGGTGCGGGCTGGAGTGGGACGCCGGAGTGAGCGACGACACTGGAGCCGTGCCGGTGCTGCTGCTACAGGGGTAGCCGGAGCCGGTGGTGTGCAGGCCTGGTTTGCTGAAGTGGCTGACCGCCCATGCGTTGTGGTGGTGGGCTGCGGACAGGGCTGCCTTCCCGTGGTCCAGCCAGGGAATGCCGGGGCTGTGGATGAGGTGTGGTCGGCAAACCTGGTTCCCAGTGAGGCGTGCTGAAATCCAAAACAATGTTTTTTAACAGTTCTGTCTTGACACACTAATCTTTCTATCAGTGTACAAAAAAGAAAGTCCTTTATGTTTGATGTCATTACCTGTTAAATACTCAGAATTACTCGAGCCCGACATTTAAGCTAGTTCTCGGTATTGGCAGTTAATTTAAAATAATAGATTTTTCTTACAATCGCTTATTTATCCACAGCCGTTTCCCATTAAATGTTAGTTGATTCTTGTCTATTAGAAATATAGCTTATGATGGTCTCTTTACTTTACTGCAGAAAATATACTAAAAGTAGTTTCTCCAGAGTATCTTTTCATCGACTGCAGCTCTCGGACTAAAGATTGTTATAAGTAAATTTGCGGTTTTTATTTTATATCCGGGAAGTGCCTCTCTCTCTCCCTCCAGAAACCCCTGCCCCAACGGAGAGGGGTTAAATGACATACTTCCCTTTCCTCTCGCTATCATTTGCTAGAAATTCCTTTTATGTTTGTGAATAATCCTAGAAAATAGAGGCCGACTTTTTAAGCAATTTATCGTGCATTGCATGATTAATTAGCCTCTAGAAGCATGTATGCAAGAACTCTCCCTTACACAGAGGCACAAATACAGTTTAATACAAGCTCCTTTTGTCATTGCATAATTTTAGGAAAAAACATTATGAGTCTTTTGACCTGACATTATGCATTTTTCAAACGTTTTGTGCATTTCTAATCACACTTCTCACATTATGAACTTTAGCCCATCTTACCGTGCGCTTGGCTGTATGTGACCCTTGCCCGAGAGTTGGTGTAGTAAGGGTTCCCTTGAGTGTCCAAGTGGTTCAGAAACATGTCAACTTCGTCCTGGGGCAGTAAAGGCGCCATGGGCTCCATGTAGTTGTGGCTCAGACTGTGGTGGTGAGAGTCCGGGTGCTGGCCGTTAAGCACTGCGTGATGGTGCGCCATCCACCGAGACTGATCGGCCGCTGCGACCTCCATGACTGAACTAGCCGTGTCTTTTTTTGAAGACGTTTCTATGTTCGGCTTCTTTTAGGATGTTTACCTCCCAGGTAAAGAGAGTCAAATCCTCCGTAAGATATAGATGATGAGCGGTGAAAGTATCGACTGTTTATTTACTTCAGAAATAGAATCCTCAGATAAGCCGGTCTCCTCCTCTCTCCTCAGTTAAACCTACAAAAAGACAAAAACAAAATATTATTC
Organism: Acanthurus leucopareius; assembly: GCA_029814765.1. Classification (NCBI taxonomy): domain Eukaryota; kingdom Metazoa; phylum Chordata; class Actinopteri; order Acanthuriformes; family Acanthuridae; genus Acanthurus; species Acanthurus leucopareius. The sequence continues at coordinate 11,242,439 of JAQMCX010000029.1, forward strand.
ATAAACAAGTGGCCGCTCCACCGCAGATGCAAATGCAAAGAAAGCAACATGCATTGTTTTTTTTGTTTGTTTTGTTTTTTTATCGTAAAGCTCACATGAGAATTAAACTTTGCGCACTTTTCGGATCCTGGTGATTAAAGGTGGAAAACCACTGCACATTGCAAAATTTCTGTGTCGGAGAAATGGTTCCGGTCTGCACATAACAGAAAAACATAAATGTGTCCTCTGAATACCTGTTGCACTTTCGATCAGCTGACGCAAATACAGCTTGGATATGTAAACCTCCTGATCCATGCAGTGCTCAGGCTCATTAATGAGATGTGGCGCAGACTGATGCAGCTGGCGCCAGTAAATTCCCATATCAAGCCACATGGGGCGGGGCCTCGTTTTAGGCCAATCACAGTCAGCACTGCCACGATTGGCTCGCTGCATCCCTGCTCAGCTTCTTTCAATTTCAATTTCCCTGCACCAAAAAACTAAAAGACTTATCAATCAGCGGCGTAATTTCTCAGGGGTCTTTCTCTCTAAAGAAGCTCACTTGAGCAATGAGCAATCGCCCGTAATCACCCTTTTTTAAGGCGGCAGTTATAAGCCTCAAGACAGACATCTGTAAGGGGAAATTTACTGCGCATTAGGACTTGCTATTATTATTTGACTTAATTATTTGAAAAGAGAAGTCTCCTCCTGTATAAGCCCGTCTGCAAAATATTTTGAAAATATATATTATCTGAAAATCATGACAGGACTTTTTAGTGGCGTTGAAATGTCACACCTACTTGCAAAATGATTTTCTTTAACAATCAAAGTTGCTGATGGAGCTTTACAGTGTTGCTTTTCGCATACCGATGTTATGTAAATAAACAGCGTTTTCAGCACCTCTAAAACCAACAGAGGTGGAGTCGATTTATGACCCCGAAATTGGCCCCATTGTTGGGAGCGTCTAATTGTCTTTAATTAGTGGCTGTGCATTCCTCTTGTGAAAACAGTGGTTTTGTTTCGGGGACAGAGCAATCAAACACAGTTTGCATACTAATGGCGCCTCTTTCTCACTTGGTGGCACCAGGGATGGGCGCAAGGCCTTACCTATGAAAACCAGTTGGTGATCATCAAAGTGTCTCAACGCAGTCTTTCAGATTTCACAGATCAAAACTCTTATCAAAGGTGTATTGATGTACTTTAATTAATTCGATTAATATTGTTATGTATTGCCTTGAGGGAGTAAGGCATGTTTCTGTTAGTGAAGATTAAGGAAAAAGAGTTATAGGATAAACAAAGGGCACCGTTTCTTTTTCTATTCTAACGTTACTCTAATTGCAGAGTAATGCGTAAAATAATTAGTTCGTGCACGCAAATCCGTGCTCTGCCCAAAAGATATGAGCCCGCTGAGCATGTGTGTGTGTGTGTGTGTGTGTGTGTGTGTGCGTGTGTGTGTGTGTGAGTGACAGGGAGTAATTGGAGGGTTGCGAGGATCCGAGACTGGCCGACACGTTGACGCCTGTACCTACGTCACAGAATCACGGGAGTTGCAGATTGCGGAATGTGTCACGAGAAGCCTCTGATGCACCTGAAAGAATTCTCACAGGTAAAAGACCGCCGATGAAACGGTATCCACGACGCAGGTCATTAGGGGCGACAATCATGCTGTGATCTGATGTTATACCTGCTGTGTGTTAGTGTGTATGTGTGTGTGTGAGAGAGTGCTCGCGCACGCTCGTCAGTCATCAGGTTTTAAATCACTGGCATGTTGCCAGGGGCAGTTAGTTGATGAGCTCAGCCCTTTGAGCTTGTCAACTCTTAAAATCAACAAATTAGTGCATGTGGGGCAGCAGAGGACCAGCCACCTGAATAACTGACATTCCACTGACAAGAAACACCACAGTTGGCAAGAGGAGTGTGCGCTCACCCCGTGTTTCTTTTTCCCTTAGAAATATTGCAATATAATGCACTCTAAATCAATAATCCACAATGCACTTATTTGTATGTAAAAAGAAGCTCATCTGAACCTGGAGCAACAATAACTCCCTCTGTTCGAGCATGAATGGATGGCCAGTGATCCTCTTGTTCTTGAGGCGAGTACTTAAATGACTTTTTCTTTCTTCACAGTTGTCTCTAGCCTGCAGTGGTCAGCATGGGTTTCTGTGCTGCACTCTGTAACCACTGGGCCTTGGAGAGTGGGTCAGGCTCAGGCTAACTGCTGCAGCATTCCCATTGTTGTTTGCATGTTTGCCAAATGGATTACTCAGCAGGATTTAGCCCTCTGTAATTTATACCTTCATTAATCCCATTTGTATCTGTGCTGGAACAAAAGATGAGAGTGGGTGACGGAGGGTTAGTGGGTTGGTGGTGGTGGTGGGGGTGTTTTTGCTTTCCCTCCGTCTTTCTCAAGGACACAGCAGTATTGTTTCAGCCAGGGATGCTATCCTAGACTGGAAAACACTATCCCTCCCACAACACCTCTTGCACTGGGTCAGAACTGTGTGCAACAACTGTATTGCTGTATAGCCTCAGTGGCTAATGAACAACAAGATTATCATTCCGATCCTTGCTGTTATTAAATGGGATTGGCTTTATCTACCTGTTTGTTCCCATTGGGCACGGTCATCCATCATTATCCAGACTGGAGGTGTGTGACCGTGCAAATGTGTGTGTATGCCTGACTCTGTGTGTGTGTGTGTGTGTGTGTGTGTGTGTGTTTGGGGGTGTGGGAAGAGCCATGGTGGGGCTTGTGAAGATAAGCAGAGCCAGAGAGAAGAGAAGACACAAACCAGCTGAAGCATTATTGTCCCCTTTACTCATGGCTAATTAGATCGAGCCAGGGCACTGAGGGGCTTTATAGACACAAGCACCCAGACACAAGACCATATAACTGCTGGCAAAGGGGCCTGCTGCTGCTATGAGAGCACCACTCACTCCCATTTAAGCAGTTTGAGTGCGCAATAGTATAATTTCAAAATAGGGCAGGACAGAATACAGGAACTGCTCACCTAACAAGAGAGACCGTGGATCCGAATATGATCCTTTGGTTTAAAACCTCTTAAAAATCAACAATTTTACAAAAGTTCTCTATATAGTCCAATTTCTGCAATGGTTCTATGTAGAAGCTGTTTGATAAAAAGAGATGCAACAAAAGCTTCTAATAAGCAGTGTTAAAATCCCCTCATTCACTGAGATACTCATTGATTAAAGAGGGTTCAGGTTTCTTTCTTTCCCTCATTCCCTTAACGTGCATTTTACACACACTATTTTAACAGCAGTCACTTCATGTTAATTTAATCACACACAAAGAGTCTATAATACAGACAACAGCACAGGTAAGAGAAAGAGGTTGGTGTATTAACTCCAGCTCCTGCATGCCTGCGCAGACCCCAGCCCACCCCGTCTTTGCTCCACCATTGTACTGATGCGATTGCTCTTTCTGCAGATGAAAGATTTTTTGCTCTAGCCATTATGCATTTTTAAGCGTGACAATGATCGTTACTAATGTCATGCTGATGATACACTAATCCATTTCGTGATCGAGGGATTTTTTTTCTTGGCAGAAATAGAACACCATGCCCATGGCAGCATTAAGTGGGAAACCTTCAAAGTGATTATTGGTACCCTTATATTTACGTGGCCAAGTGAATTCTTCGAAATTTTAGAAACATGATAGGCGCAATATTATTCATGCTATTTGCATGAGTTGTTAGATTTCGGACTTATTTTTATTTTTCGCTCATCAAAAAAAACCCCAACATTTTAGCGCGGTCTTAAAGGGATGAAAGAAAAGCATTGGCTCCCACTGAGGCGAATTTAAGGGAATAAAAGTACCTTATACTGCATTTTAAAAAATGTAATAAACTGGTTAATAAATATTGTGTCGCACCTCAGACGTTAGGGAGGTTTTATCGAATAAACTCTTAATGTATAGGTAGCTAAATATAAGCGTGAAAAAAAACGTTAACTGTCACTAAAACTATAACACAGGCAATGCTACAGAAAAATACCAAATTATTAATATTTTTGCTGCAGCCTATCATTAATAGCCGATTTAAAAAAAAGCCAAACAATTAGGCTATTGTAGCCCATTGCAATACGTCACCGGGTGTTTATTTTTTTAAATTTTGAAACGACCGAAACATTTCATGAATAAGATTTTAAAAAACTGAAGACTGTCTAAAAATATCAATAATTTACTTACATTCATGTGCGCGGAGCGACGGCTCTTTCTGAGTACAGCCAAAGAAAGTGGGTCCATCTGATTCACCGCACAGCTCCTGCGCTTCGCTCCAGATTAACGGCGCAAATCATAAATCGATGGGAGAAAGGTGTCCGGGTGAGAAGCGCTTTCTAAAGATGATGTCGAGACAAAGCAGAACAACCGGAGCTCTCTGTCTCGTCACCGGGCAGAAAGCGGCGTGTGTCTGCGCTCGTTGTCTCCTTCCTCTCTCGCTGTATCCAAACCTCTCTGAATATGAGCAAAAACTTCAGCGACCGCATGAGAGGCTGCAGCAACATAGCAACGTAATGGCACGTCAGACATCAGACTGTCTTCCGGGTCCCGGTTAAATGGACAGAAACTGGCAACGATACCTGTTCCCAAGAGGTGATCAATAACTCTCTCCTTACAGAGGGTCCTAGTATGTCATGGATTTACATCAAGAACTCCAGTTCTGCACTCAGCTTTAAAACGCTTTGGACAGTTTCTGTGTAGGTTTTCCATGGGTGCATAACTGCGTAGGCCTGCAAGCTGGAGGTGGTGACAGCAATTTTAGCGCACATCTTTCGCTTCCCTAGGCATTAAAATAGGCAGCTAATAAAGAACCTAAATAATTACATAAGGTTGAGGGCTCCCTTTGGTTCCAGTGGGCCACCCTGGTCACCAGTTCTCCCAGCTGTAAGCTAAATGGCACAAATCGTGGCTATGAGTTATTAAAAATTCAACTTTCGCAGATTGAGGGCACCGGAAAACCAACTAAAGGTGATGTTCGTGCTGTGATTTGTGTGTCAGTCAATAGGCAGCTCGAAACCAAGGAATACCCTGTTCATTATATTTTTTCACGTGTGTTTTTACAGTTTTATTAGGCTACAATTATAAATGTGTGTAGGGCTGACAGCCTCTGTCCTAATTGACTTACAGAGATTTTGCTTCATGACACTCACCCCCTGCTCCTCCCCCGCCCCCTGTGTTAAAAGTGATAAAGAAGAAAAATACGGTCCCCTCCCTCCTTTTTTGTGCTTTATATCCCACACAGTAACAACAACTTTGTAAAACATGCAAAGCCCCTAAATCTCCTGCACGCGACCTGTGCTCGTGCGCGGCGCCGGAGCCAGGCAGGTGCAAGGGGCGCGAGGACCTCTGCAGCTCGGGGCTCGGGCTCCCCAGAGTGTGTACGCACACAAAAAGAACAGAAAGAAAAAGGAAAGAAAAGAAAGAAATGTGAAATTGCAGTCTGACTGAATTATTAACATTTGTTTCGATGTTCAAAAAAACGGCAGAGCAAAGATGTAAGAGCTTGAAAAATCAATATTTTACACCTAATGGACGTCCACGGAAATACAACTTTGTTCAAAATTAATAACGAAAAACATGAAAGTGCCCTCTCAAAGATATTTGACTCTTGAAGCCTGCATTTAAAGAATTTTCAAGATAAAAATTCTCTCTTTTTTATTGCTGTATCTGTTGCGAAAATGTTACCCATTTCCTTGATTTTTTTCAAATTCCTAAAATAAATAAATAAAACAGCATTATCTTTACATGATTGTTTGGCCTATTACATGCATTATGTTTTTATTTAATTTCTTGTACCATTTTATAGGCTTGCCTTTACTCAATATTAAGATAATGGATTGGCAAAGACAGTCCAGTGAAGTCGAAAGTTGTGACGCTTTACATTAGTTAATTACAGTCCAGACTAATTAGTCAGGAAATATGTCAGTGGAGTCTCAGTGATCCGTCTTTCAACTCAACTTGCTACAGGTCCAGTCAGAATGAAACAGATTGTTAAGTAAAAGAAAGAAAGAAAGAAAGAAAGAAAGAAAGAAAGAAAGAAAGAAAGAAAGAAAGAAAGAAAGAAAAAAGAAAGAAAGATAGTTAAATCTCCAATTTTGATTTTGTGAATCATAACCTATATGAAAACCGAAATTTACAATTTACTACTACTACCACTATTATTATTATTATTATTATTATTATTATTATTATTATGACGTCATTGTAGTATTAAAAAATAAAATTACCTATCAATAAAATCTGATCCAACATTATAGTCTTGTGCTATATTTATGTCTACTTGCACTTGTTTTGTTAATCAATTTTCTGAGTGTTCTGCACGAGACTTTGTGTGAGTATGTGTCTGTGTGTGGGGGGGCCTTAGTGTGTGCACGGTTTTCGTCAGGGACGATATTATATGCACACTGCATTAGATGCCAGGGCCCTTCTCCCTCTGATTATTACCAGGGGTAATATTTCATCGGCACCACGCAATCTTTGTTCTCTGTGAAGATAATAAATGGCCTAATCGTTATCAGCAAACTGCTGGGGGTGTCAGCACCGACCGAGGCTGGAAGCGGGGTCCAAAGTGCCGCTGAATAAATTGGTGTTCCTTATCTCTCACTCCCAGATTATCGCCGCCTTTTCAAACTTGCACAACAAATACATTCAATGCATCTAATGCATCATTTGTAAGGGGGGGCGGGAGGGGGTCCCCGCAGGTTGATAAAGACAGATAGGCGCAGGGAATGAGAAATATTTACACGTTTTACCCGCTGCGGTTGTGCCAGCACGGGCTCCTTTTGGCACTGAAGTGAGTTTATTGGCCAGACTATTGGTACACACACTTTACATATCAATACGAGCTATAGGCTATTGAACGTACACCACCGTGATATGATGCCTATCTATCTGATTAGTCCCATTGCTGCTTTAGGATGAAGGCCTATTAGCTTCTTAAAAATGTACACCACCAAATTTGATTTGTTTGTCAGCTCATTTTTAGTTTTTACAAAATATGAAAACATTGTCACACATGTACAATCTCAAAAAAACTAATGACATTTTTACATTATATAAATATTTTAAGGCTTTCTCTGACCTGGACAACAACTAAAAATACCGATAACATGGTACGCTCAATTTCCAACCATAAGCTTTGTATGAAAATGTTTCACTCCTTATAAACATATGAAAACATGTTTACATTATCTTTTGTTTCAAAACAGCACCATCGTTTTTTCCTTGGTTGTGTCTTTGGCCTGTAGGCTCCTTGTCTGCAGAGTTAACGGGCCTCACATTGGGCCTGTGTTTAAATAAACTGCTGTCGTGCTTGTTTAACGTATGGCTGTTATGTTTTAGACCACAGCAAAAAAAAAGGCTTTCTATAGTTTTCACTGATGTAGGGCAAGCGGTTTTTTTCGAAAGAAGAAGGAGCCAGTCATGTCTCCTTCATTCACGTTTTTCATGGTTGACCTTCTTCCTTCTGTCTTTAAAATTAAATCAAGAATTTCAGCATGCTAAAAAATAATGCTGCAGGCCACACGTGACTGAAAAAATGTTGTGCGTCCGTGATGCAGTATTTATGAGTGACACTTTTGACAAAAAATAGCATTTAAAATACTCTCTCTCTCTCTCTAACACACACACACACGCGCGCGCGCGCGCACGCACACACTCTCCTTTTAATACTGTGGCATCTCCACCGGCCCCGGTGCTCTGATGGTCTCCTAGACAACCAAGATAACGGTGCAGCAGTTTTCCATATCGGTCCCGGAGTCTATTATAGCTCGGGATTAGCTCTCTTTCCGAAAAGGTCATACACAAAGTCACCAAACCTGCTTTTTCCACCCTATGTGGCCCTCGCGTCAAGGCACACTTATGAACATGCATGCGCCATTTCATTTGATACCATTATACTAATGGCACCGCACTTTTTCCTGCGCTATAACACTAGTAATATAAATGAGAGTCTCCTGAGGACATAGAAGAGACGAGTATCCTTAGCACTGAGGCTTCACACTGCAAGGGAGACGCAGTCAAATTACGCAGGAGGAAATATACTATTATGTAGCGACCCCTGGCGAGGAGAAGATGTAGCACCTTCACCGGAGTGGTATTTTGCCTTGTGTTTGCATTCTACATGTTTGCATGAATGCCTGAGGACTTGAGCAAGTATAAAATTGAAATAATCAAGCAGCTCAAAGAGGGAGGAGGACTATTGCACAGCTGGAATGTTCCAGCTGGGATTCCCAGTGGCTGGACAGGAAGTTAGAGGAGCTCTGACAGGAAGTGTGTTCACAGGGAGGGCCAGCATCGGGTGGAGAGAGCGAGATGGTGATGTTTCCTGTTGGCTCTCTCCACATGTTTAGACGCCTCGTTTCTTCTGTCCAACCCCCTCTTTCTTGGTTCACTTCACACCCAACACGAGTACATACCAGTATGCAAATAATTTTAGCGGCATCCGCCTGTGCTCACAGTGTTAAATTATAGGAATGCTATTAGAGAACAGTGGTAAGCCAAGACAGTAGATCATGTGGTGACATCTGCATCCTGTGACAGAATCCTAGCTTGCACACATAAAGTGAAACTTCCTGCCCATCAAAGCAGCCAGTGCCATTTTAATGGACTCACGTTCAGCAGCCCACAACAGAAAGTGACTACATGGAAATAAGGGAAGAAGATTCAAGAGGGAGAGGTGGCAGAGGAGAGGAGGAGAGAGCAAGTGGGGAGATTGTAGGTAGAGATGTGATGGAGCGATATGTGGATTGCAAGAGGAAAAATCTCTTTGTCTCTCCTGAGCTCAGTGGACAATCAAAGTTTCCTATCAGCTCTGGAGTAGGGGAAATTGGCTGCCCTGGGAAGGAGAGGGCCACTCTCACAGCCAATGGGAAGTGCCCCTGTCACTCTAATCAGGTCCGATAGAGAAAGTAGGAAACGTGTGTGTGTGTGTGTGTGTGTCAGTGCACACACTCAGACGGGAGCACTTTATAACAGAGAGCAGCTTTGTTTCACTCCCCTTCATGCGATTCAAGATGATATAAAGTCTAAAGTAGCATTAGACCTTCGTCTGCCACTTATCCCCTGCACTGAGGGACATATATGAGCCACACTGGTGCATTTCTTGGCAAAACTTGCCCTGAGAGGCATGACCATCAGTGCTTTGATGGAGCGCCATGTGGCAGAGATCAGTGGGTCTTAGTGGGAGCTGTGGACAGTTGCACAGAAGGGCGGCAAGGGAAGAGGATTACTGTCTCATCGATACAAATCCATACAGAGAGAGAGGTTGACATCAACATGCACACAGATACACGCAGAGCTCAGATGCTTTGAGCAAAAGTTTGCACATTGTAAACATCTGCATGAGAGGAGTACGACCGAGTACTTTGATGCTCCTCTTTTTTGTGCCATCCATCCTTCCTGCTCTCCCTCTGTTCCCTCTTCCTCCATGCCAGACAAGAATGTTTCTCTCTTCACCCGGGGCCCAATCCTCTGTTTGAAGTCCCTTCTCCATCTTTTGGACTCCCTGTCCTTCCCTTCCTCTGTCTTTCTGTCTGTCTGACCGTCTTATCTGTCAGCCCTGCTCCTCCCCACCTCCTGCAGCTGCAGGGGTCACAGACGCCTGCATTGTCCTCTTCTTCCTCGCCCTTACGCTTCTGCACCCGGCCTGATCGCACCTGCCACCTGCACAGGACACAGGGCCCCGGGTCCTTAGACGCAGGGGCTTTCATCCATCCCTCACCTCGCCCTTCAGAGCCTCTCATCCCCTATTCCCGGCACCCTGTCACTGAGGAATGGCCGGTGCAGAAGGCCAGAGGAAAACGGGACACAGAGCGGCTGTTGTGAAGATGTGTGTTTTAAACAGAGCCAGAAGGAATCAGCGTAGGAGAAGTGTGTGTTAGGGCGAGTTTGAGTTTAGATTCGAGTCATATTTCTTCTTTTTGATGACATCCTTTAATGGCTAAACTTTGACTGAATTGAATGAATGTCTGTTGAAGGAATGTGGACCTGAGGATGTATGTGTGTATGTGTGTGTGTGTGCGTGTGTGTGTGTGTGTGCATAATAACATGCTGACAGTGAGGGTGGTGGCTCTGTCTCAGTGATTTATGAGAGTGTGCTGTGAAGGGTCTTCTGAGCAGGATATTGTTCCATGACTGGTGACTTCTGCCTCTCTCTTTGTGTGTGTGTGTGTGTGTATTTTAGAGTGCGAAAGATTAAGAGGGAGAGTAGTGCAGGTGAGCCCTCAATGTAATCAATCACTACCACGTCACAAGACCCAGGGCTTGTGGATTCGTCTTCAACTGATACCTAATTTGACTCCACATTTGTTTGAATATTCATTATTTTTCTGGCAGATAAAGACAGAACACACTCTGCATCTTTACTATACATCAGGAAAGGAAGATAATAATCAACTTCATGCCTGAAGGGGGACCATGACAGCTCAACCACATGGCCCAACCAGTCCAGCACCTTGCACAAACCCCCTCATCCACCTCAAACACATGCGCACACACACACGGTTTGCCACATCAGGATACAGTGCTGCACATGAATTCCGGTTTAAACAGTATTTTGCTCCGCTTACGCCAACAGATAAACCGCAGTTCTTCTGCAACCGATAATCACATCCTGGGCCAGAGGACAGAGGTGGAACTTAAAAGACTGTAGGGCCAAACTACAAAACACTAATACCTCACAAGACAGTGATATAACATCCAATGTGTGATGACATAAGCCTTAAGGTCCAGTGATGCCTCTTTTTATTTGTGATGCCCATTCATGTAGTATGCCCAGCAGTGTAGCACTTGCCTACAGCATCATTCTGACATACTATTCAAAGAATTTTCAGTGGCTTCATGGAACTGTAGGGGTCAATTGTAGCTTATTTTGGAATAAGTTATGACACTGAACCCTTTAGGACATGAAATATTTCTCAGGATCTGAGCCTGAATTTATCTAACCTCTGAGAATTGCACTGAATAATTCTTTACAGACGTATTTATGGGTAAAAAAAGTTATTCAATAAAAGAATAAAACACTTTTATAGTGTCTTACTCCCACTCACAGATGATTATCACATGAATATGTGCTAATCTGGGAATAAATAGCCAATCAGAGGGACAACAGCCTGTCGGTTTGCTCTACAAAGGGCAAAATGCACAAACAACATACAGTATTTGGTCAATATAATGTATGGCCATAATACGATTTTTTGGAAGTTGTGCCATGGAGGTATGTAATTCAAAATAAAATAAAAATATGCAGATTTTGCAAGAATCAGTGATCAGAGGTATAAAATAAAAACAAACTGTAGTGCCTGAACAGTTTGTCAAGACTAGATGGGGGGACAGCCTTCACTAAACCTATTTTATCTGTTTCCTGTAACTGAATTATCTATTTTAATGCTCCAACATCTTAGTAATGGAGTTTTTAACACATAAATAAGAAGCACATTTAAATCATAACTAGACAAAAATACACCTGATAAAATAGCAGCAGTAACTGTCATACCTGCAGCCACTAGCTCAGGTGATTCCATGTATTTAAGCTTCTTTTAAAATACATGTTCAAATCTATTCTCGTAAAGATCAATTTGTTAAATAAGCACATTAGCTCAAACTGACAAGAGTGCTGTAGAAAAAAAAGGTTTTAATTGTTTAATGTGTTTTCCGTGAAGATGATAATAACCAGGCAAAACTAACATTGACTTTTACACAGTTTGCTGAAAAGCCCTCAAACTTAAACCCTTTTTCTCTGAATAAATTTTACTTGTGTTTTATTTTTCATATCTCAAGTATCAAATACTAATAAAACTTCATCTATTTATTTATGAGTTAATCTTAATCTTGATAATACAGATAATAGGAAATAAGATGAATGGAAAGCAGAAAGGTTGCTGTTTGTTGCAGAATAATAATAAGGGTAATTCTCTTAACCTTTCTTGGTTTCATATATGGTTTCTGATTACATATTACTGTTATGGTGTTATAGTTAATTAAAATATGTCTCACTATCTGTGTACTCACCTTGGTCTCTGGACTGCAGCCATAAAATTACTTTAAACCAACTCAAGACTTAGGATGCTCTCTTAGATCTAATTTAAAATAAATTAATAACTACTCACAAACTTTGTATGTAGTTAGGACAATGTTTTGTAGTAAAAGTGACAGATTTTACTTTTGTTGTCCACTTAAGTCCAAATTTTCATTTTAATTATTTCCTACAGACAGGACCTGGTCTAAAGAATGGTGACATCATTCATTTTCAAACTTCTGCCGTATTATTATGAAAATCCACCACAGTGTTGATCCTAGGATGGGGGGTGGGCCAGAGGAATTAAGCATACTGAAGAACTCAGGTTCTCAATTATTGTAAAGAACATATTTTTAAAGCCAGTAAATCACTTTGTAAAACCTCTCAAATCCACTCATTTTAAATGAGTTTTCAGTCCCCAGAGGAGTCCTTCAGTCACGTCAGTCCAACATTCAAACTCACAGACTGACCTGATAGCATCATTACTTATAGGCGAGCAGACGTGAGCTCAGTGGTTTGGTGTCGAGGTGGATGTGTGTAAGCGGCAGCAGTCTGCCTGCAGCGCTCTGCTGTGAGAATGAGACTCGGCGGCCCTCTGCACTCCAAATCTTCACTCGAGTCAAAACACACAAACAAAAATGCCATTGTGTGGCCTTTCACCAGCACCGAGCATCAGCGCTAACAGACATTGTCTTTGCTTTCCCCCTGCTGTGTATTTTCAGAATGATTATTGTATGGCACATACAATATGTTAACATCATCATTGTGAGGGGAATGGAGCCTGTTATTATGGAGCAGGAAATGACCTGCCAGGACCCCTGGTGACCTCAGAGGGAAAGCAGTGACCTTAGACTGACCCTTATGTTTGTCCTGAGCTGCGACAGTGATGGAGGCAGGTCGGCTGCTCTGCTGACTGGGAGGAGAGGGTGATAGGTGGGGTGACTCTGGAACAAGGAACACAACAATGTATTGGAAATTCCCTCAGATGTGCCAGCTTTAGAGGAGGCTCCAGTTATAGTGCAAATGCAGCTTAATTTTATTTTGGGATGTGAGGATGTCATATATCTTTATCTTCATGTTTGCAGAATGTTGTTTTTGGTAAAGCAAAAAAATTCTCTAAAATGGTTAGGTGATGTTCTTAACACAACTGCGCCCTCTTTTGATTTACTTCGAGTACTGCTTTTCCAAATGCACTTACATAGCAGTCAGAACCTGAACTAAACTTACTCCGTCATTCATTTCTTTACTTAAAAAATGTGCCAAATGAAGAGTTTTTCAAAATTTTATTTCAAATTTGACAGCTTCTCATATAGTTGCCCATTTCACAAACATCTGTGTCCCATCTCCCATGTCTTTTCTCACATACTACCTAATCTCATGTATTCACTAATCTCATGTCCAAAAAAAACGCCACTTACAAAACAAACAAGTCATACAAAAAAGTAGAAAATGTGACTGATGAACACCAAAAAACAAGCATTTGGGATGACACAGAATCAGAGCTTTAAATTTCTTAAAGTATAAACGTCAGTTAGGGGCGAGAAGAAAAAAGATGTAAGTGCAAAAGAGATGACATTAGAAAAAAAGCCTTTCACCTTTATACTAAAAAATTTGATGATTCAATCTTAGAATACAGCATATGTGAGTAAAGACATGAGGCCAAAAACACTCGGGCCCTTCAGCTATTCGGTTCAAAAAAAAAAAGCCCCATAACCATACATACAACCATACAAGTCAAGATTTGAACATGAAAATGAAGTGTCAAGTCTGAATAAGATGTGACATTTTAAACAGACCAAAAAGACAAAAAATAAAGCCAAAACTTGTGACATAGCTGCTGTGGAGCTGAGCACACAGTGACCTCGAGTTTATCGCAAGGCACAAAGGTGCAAGACAAACCCATCACTATTTTAAGATGAGATATTTACAGTCCATGTCCAGGTTCAAAGATGGTAAAAGAAAAAAAACCAACATGTAAGCAATTTTGTCACATTTACTTATTTCTCATACATACAAATAGTCGGCTGTATGTCGTATCAGGGGTGGCATGTTTCTGTGTGCTTGTGTGGCAGGAGCAGCTTAGAGGGCATCCAGCAGACTGTCGATGCGACTGACGAGCTCTTGCCTCTTGCCGGTCAGAGTCTTCTCACTCTCGATGTAAGCCTCTTTCTTGACCTTGCCCGCAACCAGCCGCTCTGCCTCCTGGCAGGAGCGACACACCAGCTCCTTCACCTGGCCGTCCAGCTTCTGCACCTCCCCGACCTGAGAGCGGAGAGAGAGGAGTGAGCCCAAAAGCATGTCTAGTTCAGTCAATGACGATTCAAACAGGCTTCACTCACCTTATCAGCCAAATCGGACCCCTCGGCTTTGAGGCGGGCCTGCAGTGAGCTGATCTCGTTGGTGAGAGTGCGATGGTCGGCCTCCAGAGTCTTCCGGCCGCTGTTGAGTGCCCCGGTGTCGCGAGACTGCTTGTAGCGGTTGACCACCTCATCCATGTGTCGGTACAGACCCAGGCGCTTGTTGACCAGAGTCAGCACCTGCTCTGTGATAGAGGCCACCTTCATACGCACCTCAGCTGCAGGGTCCTGAACAAAAAAAGAAAGACATGGAAATGGATTTAAATGCGATTCAAGACACATCTGAGTGTGAAGTGACAGAAACTGAATATAGATAAAACTGTGAAGAACGTCTGCTGAAGGAGCAAGGGTCAGGAAATATGAGGCCAACAGAAACACAACTTCTTTACAGAGACATGTAAATGTTTTCAAACCTTTGTGATGGCAAAGTCCAGGCGAACATAGATGATGACAGTGAAGAAAAGGATATAGAAGGCTCCTACGACCAAGAGAGGCTCCTGCAGCATCAGGATTTTATTGAAGTTGTAATGAACCTGGTACACAACAACAAAATAAAGGTTTATTAAATCAGATCTGACAGTAGTTTCACTGCTAATATCAAACTGACACAACTGTGAAATAATTCTAGCGAGCGCCCTCTCATCAAATTCCATGTTAATAAATGAAATTAATAAAGGTCTGTTCAAATGCATGATATTGGGCACGACACAATGCAGGGCCCCGGCATAGAGGCAGGAATATTGGGGTCTGCGATCTGTGTCTACCTATAAGCCATGTGGTACTAATTTTTTTCCCTTTACTGAAAACATGACTTTTTAATAGCTAAATAATCAAATTTCTATGACTGAGGCAATTGTTGATTCATTAGTAGTTTATAGACAGTTGAATCTAAGTGTAGAATCTTGACTGCTGCACTGCACAACATCATGAAAAAAAAATAGTGCATGTGTGAAAATAAAATAAAAAAGTCTACGGCTCTGCAGGTCATCTAACTCCAACATATCTGGACATTAGGTCAGTGACACTGCAGCTACAAGTTATGTTTGCCAAAGTGATCTCCTCTGGAAAAAGCTGGTGAACCATCTTACCACAACATCCTGAATGTGATGCTCCACCAGGTTGTTCTTGGTGGCAACCAGCACTGGTCGGCCGAAGGTATCTAGATATGTATAGTGCAGCTGGTTTGGCATGCGGTCAATTTTGTAAGGTGTATCCACATGGATGTTTCTGATAGGACATGACAGGGAAAATATGAAAAAGTAAGTATCAAGTACTGAAAAGTCTCTGGTCAACCCAGCTTACAGTAGTTTGCTTGCAAACACTGACCTGGCTCCCTCTGGCAGGATGATTTTCACGGTGAGGGAGTCAATGACCTGGTCATCGTACACGTGGTCAACTAGTCTCATCTTCAGTGCATACTGGTCACCTAGACAATAAAATGATGTAAGACTTTAGCAACGAACACTGTTACTGTGGCTGTCACAAACACTGATTAAAAGGGATGTGTCTAAATAGGGTTCCTGGGTTCAAATCATGATGATAGCAGACATCTGCTCTGTTGAAGGTGGCCCTTTAGCAACACAGTGGTTGTGTGTCAATTATTTGCCTTAACCCTACCTCACAGTTAAAATCAGTCCTTTAGGAATCAAAGTTTGTCCATATGTTTGGGTTATCCGATATCAACTCACCCAGTGTGTAGAGGTACTCATAACTGGGCAGATTGTAGCCGATGATGTAGTGGGTCTTCCAGCCTCCGAACAAGGGAAAGCGAGGCCTAATTTCAACCTCCACTGAGTCATCCAGAACCTGCAGATGGGAGGTGGAGATGTTGCCAATCTCATCTCTGTAGTAAACGTCCTGGGCCGAGGCAGGAAGGATGGTCTGTAGAGGTGAATGTGTAAGTAAATCATTATCATCGTACTCAACTTAATGGCAAAACACATCAGATGTCAGTGGTTCGAGTTTAATACAACACCTTGAAGGATTTGACAGATGAGATGCCGCTGTCTGACTGACGCTGGTAATCATAACGTGAAAAGGGCCCCTTCAGGACGGCTCCTGTGTGCCTCAAGTCAATGGTCTCTTCCACAGCAATGTTACCCCAGTGAGAGACCTCAATAGTCCGAGTGATGCTGCTGATGGTGAGGAAGGGCGTGTTGTTTTCATAGTGGATTTTCAATGTGTCCTGTACGGCACAAAACATAAAAGAGATTCAGCAACTTTTTTGCAGCTTTATTCAAAGCTCTTCAAATCAAGTCAGAGCTTTACCTCACTGAATGGAGCCACATCGCGGTAGGGTCCATACTCAATGACCTCATCATTCTTGCTGGGGTTGCCCAGCTTAGTGTAGCTCTCTACAGTCTTGGAGGCCAGGCGAACACGTGTGGTCTGGCTGCGGGTGGGATATGGGGAGTAGAGGTAGTGGTTCCCCTGAAAGACCACCAACTGGCGCTCTGCCTGGGTGATGTGTGTGGGGAAGGGCTTCAGGACATGACTGAATGTCATCTCCACTTTGGCTTTCAGCTGAGCGCCGGGTGCCAGGCTGGAGGCCAGCTGTACTTTGTAAAATTGCCCGCTGTATGGGAAAAGATGACAGCATTTGCACAAAAATGTTAATGCCACTGCTGATGTTTATATGCTTCCCAGAGACTTCAAACTGATAACCTGACAGGGGTTTTTCTTTAATTTTTGAACTGAATTCACAGAAGAGGGAGTGATTTTCTTAACTCAGATTTTACATGGAAAATCTTGCCAAAATATCCTAAATATTACAAATTGGTATGTAATTTTATTCACTGAACAAGTTGTTAAATATTACCTTATAACCACACCCATTTGTTTTCTTATTAAAAGTCACTGGACTTTGAAACTGATAGACATCAGTTTCAAAGGAGGACTTGTGATGTGAGTATATGATTCCTGTGCCAAAAAAACTATTGTTCTCGTATTACTTGGCTAAACATGAATCAAGTTTAATACAACTCAGACATTTCTAAATCAGTTCATTCAGTTATCAATCACTGTCATAAAAATGTTGATTCAAATCACTAATGTATTATGCATTGTACAGTCTTTGCTATAACCTAAGTTCAAAAGGTTTGAGAATCCTGTTAATGGCAGTGTAAGTAACTGATCACTAACCTTTGTCCGGAAATCGTTGTTTGTACAAGTTCAAGTGTGCCATCTTCCTCCTCATCACCCTTCACCTGTGGAAACATGGCAGTTAAAGCATTTAGGCTAAGCAGGGAGGACAAACTGTACAACGGATGTCCACTGCTCCCCAGGGATGGGTGAAATGAAGAGAACAACTTTAACCACTTTGAACTGAGTAAAATCGTATGTGACAAATTAGCAATTCCTTTACTTGTTATTATTAACAATGAAAAAAGATATCTCTTTCAGTAAACATATCCCGTTACAGATTACTATTCTATCTAATAACACAGCATTAATTTAGATTCATTCATAGTGGAGGGGGCAGGCCTGCGCAGACACACACGGAAGTGAGCTGCCCAGCGCATACGTGTCATTCAGCCACTGACAGAGCGTGCAGCGCTGCGGAAGTTAACATTTTGTTACACATACTTAGTATTTCAATATGGATTCCAATCTAATTTAGTTTCAGCTGTTAGACACATTTTTTGCTAACAGCAAGAAAGTTTATGCCAACACCTTGTGCTACATCACATACATCTTGAAATAGCTGCTAATGTTGGCTAACTGTGGCTATTTGACTTCCGAGCTTGCAGAGCTCACAGTCCGCAGGAGCATACTCAGTCACATCATGTAGGTCATTCCTGCAATCAAGTGACTTAATGCATTCAGTGAACACACTGTAGTGTCATACATTAGCATGAGCTATTGACTTGTGCGCTATTGCTGATGACAATTTAACGAAAAGGCAATATTTAAAATCAACAGGACTTTGCATGGCTAAGGTGTGTGTAGCCTAAGTTACAATGAATTGGCTAACATGCTAGCAAGCTAAAGAGAAGTGCTGGGTGTTGTTTCATTCACAAAATTTGGCTCACCGAAGCTCCGATGTACGCCAGATGCGGGGCCAGGTCAGCCTCTACCGCTAATATGAAGCTCTGGACGGCGGAGTGTCCCTGGTTGGACAATACGATCTCCGCGGTGATCTTGGCCAGATGAGTGCTCAAATCCACTGTCCGCTTCACCTCCTCGTTCACCAAACCGTCCGCTGAAACCTCCAGGCTCAAAGCAACCAAAAGCAGCAGACAAGCGGCCAGGAGTGGTGATTTTCGAGTCATGGTTAAAGACATTCAAACACTGATATACCGGGAAAAGAGCGGAAAGATTCGGGAGAATGTAGAGCAGCAAAGAAAGGCCGCCGTGCCGCTCTACATCAGAAAGGATGACGCTTCATTCAGTTCGACGTGATGGCGTCACACGACGCTCTTTACAACGCTCTGTGCGCCGGAAGCGATTGAGCAAACAAACTATGGTTGTATACATCGGTGTATCTAAACCAAAGAACAGTCTTGCAGTTCAAGAACTAACGAGACTCTTACAGGATCAGTTGCTGGGAAGCAACATCAATTACTGTTGCTGAGAGAATCTGCCGACTGACACACATATATAACGTTGGTTGTACGACTTTATGACGAGCTATAACCTCGTATACATCATTTCATACGGGGAATTAAGATGTAAAGAAAGCAGTTATCGTACATTTCGATTAAATTATATATGTTCGGTAAATTGATTAAAGCAGCATTTAAAAGCTATACGTCCATCAGCAATATGATACATTTCAACGTGAGGTTGAACTGTATCTTAAAGTTTTTTCTTGTTTCTTGTTTTCTATGATATTATGAATACCCCGATTAACCTGTCCTCTGTTTATCTTCTAGTTGTGGTCTCTCATACAAACACAATTATTGCCCAGTTATCTAATTGACATTAAATAACAAGGGCATTTTATTCAAACACGAATCTTTCCTCAGGGACAAGGCTTTAGATTGCGCAACTTTGATGGCAGATCGGGGTAGTCTTTGAGTGATGAGTGATTTTGAAGAGTTTCCGACGATATAATATCTCTGTTACACCTTAAGTTTTTGCAGGAGCTTTTGGTGCAAGGCCCAATCTGTGCTATATAAATCTCAGCCAATGGCTTACGTCCAACAAATTCCTTTGATATCTCCATCACTCCCTTCTATAGGCGAATTTTGATTTCCCTGTTAGTGATAACAATAGTGTAAGAACTCTTTGCCAAAGACATAAACGTTTCTTTCGTAATGGAATGAATTTGTGGGTGGTCTGGTATAGCTAGTTGAAGGCCTTCTGCCTAGTTTACATGTAATAACCTACTAAGTTCAGCAAACTTGTTGTTATAACCTTTATAAACTATCTAACCAAAATATATTAAAAGGCTAGGAGAGGGACATGTTAACAATTGCTTTTTATGTAAGCCCGTTGAGATGAATTTATGGCAAAACTTGTGTGTTTGTATTACTTAGAAACTAGATTAGAGTTTTGTCTAGATTTTGGGGAATTTATTAGAGGTCTTCTGGAGAATAACACTAGAAAAAACTCGTGTATTCTTGAACAATCTAAGTTTTTAGGCCTAATAGCCAAATGCCATATGTGAGTTCACAGGTAGGCTAAGAATCCGTATTTCCTCGCCTGTGGCAAGAAGATCAAAGGAGCAATTAACCTCTGTTTTAAAAACGCGATCTAAATGATCGCATTATGTAACTTCACCGTTTAGAAAATATTTACTTTTCTTGCCATTACGTGTTTTGTTGATCAGTCTTACATGTTCTAAACGCATAAAATGTTTTCAAAGAGAAAGGATAACGGGCCCGTCTCTTGAATTGAGTTAGCGAATGTTTTTGTATGTTGTTTTATGTATCCACAATAAAATACAAATAAAGGACACAAAATAGGACAAAACTCGAGCAAAATTAATTTCCGACCGTTTTTGAAAGCCTAGAAGTTTAGTTTACAAGTTAACTTTTGTTCTTTCTCTCACGTGTTTGGTGACCTTTCTTGGCCTGCTGTTGGCATCCATGTCAATCGATTTACCTTCCTGATAAAAAATGGATCCGTCAAACTTAGCTAATACATAGCGTAGTGAAAAGACAATAATACTGTATGGGTTAATGTGTCAAAACCTCCATTCTTGCGGTATGATTGAATCACCATTTAATCAAAGAGCCGAAATAGCTCAGTTGGGAGAGCGTTAGACTGAAGATCTAAAGGTCCCTGGTTCGATCCCGGGTTTCGGCAGACGTGTGCAGTTTTTGGATTTAGAGATAAGTTCTGGCCAATATGTTCACTGGGCAGTTCAAACAAAGCCTCTTAAAATTATTATGTGCGCTATGGATAAAGATCCTCGTCTTATTCATAATGAAAAGTTCGCTTTAAATACGAACTTCACGGCAAATGAACTGTGGATTAGACAACTTTTGTCAGCTCCCCCTCATTAAGTCACCCATCCTCTGCTAAACATTGTGGAAGTGAAAATGGTTGTACGATAAATAGGCCTGTAAGTAACTCGTGCTTAATATCCCATGGAGAGAGGAAGCATACAAGGACAGTAACATGACCTCCCCAACGATAAAAGAATAAAAATAAACTGTTGTTGGTGTATGTAAATGTTAATGTTAATGTAAAAAATAAAACCTAAATTAAAGTAATCATCATTTTATACCCAGATGTTTTGATAAGCAAACCAAAAGAAGACATAAAAACTGCTAATAGAACTTCTAGATAATTAGAAACTTACACACAAGTCAAGCACCACATATTGTTGGGACTTTGTGAATGTTTAAATGAAAAAGTCATATATCTGACTTTGTCAGTAAACTGTTTCCAATATAATCAAAATCAAGACAATACAGTTGCAGACATGAGGTGTGAATTTCAACCAGAGCAAATGAGTCATTGTAATCCAAAAACCTCCTTGGGTGAGAGCACTGGCAGATAGCAAAGATGACTGACATCAAGATATCCTGCCAGTGGCTTAAAAAATTGGTGTGTAGAAGAGCAATGGGAACTGCTCATAGCAGCACTGAAAAGAGGAAAATAGGTCACACTTTTGTTTGTTCTAATGTAGGTTATGCTGGTGCACCATGCAATCCTATAAGAGAAAACACATTTCATTCGCAGTTGGACTGTGGATGGTTGTATCTGTATAACCACATTTTGTTGTACAGCATAATCTAATACTGTTCAGTATTATCTAATAAGTAGAGACACTTGTCATCTAATAGTATAACTGCATAAAAAACTATGTATATGAACAAGCAGACATTAGTTCAATTTTAACCTTGTTTTTTTTGTCCCTCCATAAGAAAACAAGATTTATTACATCTATCCACAATATAACCAATTTATTGAATCTGTCCTTAATGTTTTTATCTCGTCACATAAAATATAAATGATCGGTTTATAGCTTTATATTGCTAAATTGAAGCAGTATTATTGTTAGTTTGACCTGATGTTAGGGGTGCAGTGATTTCGCTGCAGGAATTCTGAGATGTCCGGACTTCTGACCATGCATACAATCCACTTGCGTTAAGTCAGCAAATCTCGGCACTATAGGTGTTTTATGCTTATGACATATGTGTTGTGACTTCTCGGGTCCTGTGGAACAAGGCGTGTCCAGTGCGTGACGTCAGCCATCACCGACAGAGCTTGTTTTGGAGGAAGTGAACACAGCTCGGCTAGCAGCTAGCAAGTTAGCTTGACAGGAAAATCAAGCGTCAACGGGAACAAGACGAAGCAGACCATTGCACCAATTCGCTTTTTTTTTAACACGAAGAGAGATACACAGCGGCAGTGGCAGTGCTGAATTTGATAAGTAGAGTTAGCTGCGAGGCTACCTATTTTACAAAATTTAGCTGTCGACATTCTAAACGTGTTGTTTTCTTACGGCAGACATTTATAGGATCTGTTAGCCTGTTAGCTAGCCTGCGCGTTAGCTAACGCTTCCAACCGAGGCGGAGGAAAAGTCCACTTTTGGTATTTTTTACCGCAAGATCATCGCCCAGGTTGGTTTGTGTGGACTTTAGATTTTCAATTTACTTCGTTATATGTTAACAAATTGGCTGTTGCGAACTAAGTTATACATTAGTTTTAGACCTTGCTAACTAGACGTTAGCTTAAATAAAGAAGTGTCACTTGTGTAGCTAGTAATTGTTAGTGGGGACGGTATCTTGAACATCTGGGATTGGTTGTTTTGAAAAGGATG
This sequence comes from Acanthurus leucopareius, assembly GCA_029814765.1. Classification (NCBI taxonomy): domain Eukaryota; kingdom Metazoa; phylum Chordata; class Actinopteri; order Acanthuriformes; family Acanthuridae; genus Acanthurus; species Acanthurus leucopareius. Next base: position 11,265,022 of record JAQMCX010000029.1, read on the forward strand.
CTTAATGTTACATGATGATGATGCCGTCCCCCTACTAATGTTTAAGTGTTATTGCTCGAGTTTAGCTAAGCAACAGCAGATTTCCAAATGTAATGTTTATTCTGCCTTGCTAACCCTGTACAAGCGTGCTTGATTCCTTTATGGTCTTTGGGTAAAACGTTGACAAAGGACTCTGCTATGGTTTATTCAGTGGAAATTTGTACACCCAGATAGATCGACAGGTTGATCATATGGATTTTACCGGTATGTGCAACGTTTTTAATGTAACCACAGCATTTGCTGTGCTGATCACGCATGCCAAGTCATGGTTCCGTTAGTCCTGTGTTTTAAAACCATGTGATCAGTCCCTGACACAGTGTCATGGGGTGCAGATTATGAGAGCCGCACCGACAGCTCTATGCCACTTTTCGCTTCTGAATATAACTGATATGAGTTCAAGCCGTAACTTAATATTCACATTAAGTGAGTGCAAAAGTGAAGTAAGGGTTGGATAAAATCTCTGACTATTGTTATTTTAATTCTCTCTACAGGCATAGAATGATATTTTTAAGCCTATTGGTAATAAAGTGTGGACTTTGATCATTACAGCTGTATAAAGTGGTTTATGATTACAAAGCTCACTAATCCAAGGTCAGAATTGCTCAGTGATGTCGTGATGATAACATTTGATCGTATCATATCATATCGTATCGGTATCGTATCAGTATTAATTCGTGTAGCCTAAATATGGCTTTTTTTCAACCAGTGGTCAAATGGAAGAGATCATGATGCACTGCATTATTGACACCCAATGATTAAAATTATTTTTTTTTCTTTCAGTTTATTTCAGTGTTTGGATTAAACAATAAATTTTTTCAGTTGAGTGTTTGAGCAGTGACCATATCACAAAATTAGTGCTTTTCCGTTCAAGAGAAGCAACCAGTTGTAGTGACCCAAGTTGTAGATGTCATCTCAATTTAACAACCCTGCAGAGCATTGTTCAACATTTTTTGGGAGAAAAATAATACACTGTACATTGTTCTTTTCAATTGAATTAGGAGTCTTATGGTACAGTACAGTGCAGGGTCTTGTTTTACCTCTCTTACTGTGATTTTCTTTGACAATGAAGTTAAGGAAACTCAAGCATGGGAGATATTGCTTATGCATATCTTGGTTTCATTCCTAGAACCTGGCCCATTTCTATGTAATGTATTTCAAGATGCACATGGGCCTTATCATCTTTCAGTGAAACCTGTTGGCCCATATCAAAAGGTTTCTCAGTAGGGCATGGCTGTATCCATCTTTTTGAGCAATTCTAGTGCTGTTCTGCTCCTGTTAGGAGTTTTCATCTCCCCTTTAATCTGCTTTATGCCCTTACAGCTGAGGGACAATGACGTCAAGAAAGAAAGTACTACTCAAAGTCATCATCCTTGGAGACTCTGGGTGAGTGATATAAAGCCTGGTTTTTTGAAAAGAGAACAACTTTAGAGTATTGAATGCACTCTGATTATAATTTTGTTACTCCAATACAGTAAGCAAGAACCTTTTTTGGGCCTAATCCATCAATTTATTAGAGCTTTATAATTTGGCATTTTCTGTTTAATTTGTATCAACCCTGCTTATCCATTAGATGTTGATTTGTGATATTTGTTTTCCCAGAGTTGGCAAGACCTCATTGATGAACCAGTATGTGAATAAGAAGTTCAGTAATCAGTACAAGGCCACAATAGGTGCTGATTTCCTGACGAAAGAAGTCATGGTGGATGACAGACTTGTCACAATGCAGGTACTGAAAAAATAGTACTCATAACAATGCCCCAATCAGTCACAGCTACCAAATCAAAGATAATCTCAGAACATCATCCACGGTAACAACAGACTGCCAAGGGAATTAATTATTCACAAAGGGCAATGTAATATTTCTGTCTATGACTTTTGTGTATTTTTATCACCAGGATAGTATTTGTTTAAATCCTGGAAAAAAATCCCCTTTGTGATATAAGATGTACTTTTTGTTTTCAGTGCTTGTTTGTTTTATTTTTGAATAAACTCTGTGCTTTTGCAGACCTGTGATATCTATAGAGGATGCCGATTGTGTCTACGTATATATATCATAATAGTGATTTACTTTTGTTAAATATCAGTTAGTTGAGTGAAGACTAAAATTTTTACAAATGCACAACAGACACAGAAAGAACTGGCTTCAAAAGATGCATTTTTATACGTATCATGGCTAGTTGTTGCATTAAAACTAAAATTTTAAAAAGGCAAACAAGAGAACTCTTTCAACAATTGACAGTCACTTCATTTTCCTAGGAATTTCATCAATGGTAAAACACATAACTCCAGAATAAACAAAAGCAAAAGACCTTTGGGAGATCTGTTTAATGTGATCCATGTAAACCCTACTGTCAAAGTATTACCTTAATCTAATTAGTTAGAGTAATCAGATTATTCTGTGCATGTTAACACACTGTGTCCTCTGTGTTTTGCTTCTCAGATTTGGGACACAGCAGGTCAGGAGAGGTTCCAGTCCTTAGGCGTAGCATTCTACCGCGGAGCAGACTGCTGTGTCCTGGTGTTTGACGTGACTGCCCCTAACACCTTCAAGACTCTAGACAGCTGGAGGGACGAGTTCTTGATCCAGGCCAGCCCTCGAGATCCGGAGAATTTCCCCTTTGTAGTCCTGGGAAACAAGATCGACTTGGAGAACAGACAGGTGGGTTCAGATTATTACATGTCTGTTTTACAGGGATTTTGATATGCAAAAGTACATTCCATTTTTTTTCTTTTATTCCTGAGGCCTTTGCAAAAGGTTTTGACTTGAGAGTAATAGTACAAGTAGTAAAATAGCTTGGATTGAACAGTCAAACTCATGTCTGATGTTCTAAGTATGACATTGCCTTCTTTGTGGTTCAGGTAACAACCAAGCGAGCACAAGCTTGGTGTCAGAGCAAGAACAACATCCCATATTTCGAAACCAGCGCCAAGGAGGCAATCAATGTGGAGCAGGCCTTCCAGACTATTGCACGCAACGCCCTTAAACAGGTAATGAATTGCAGAGAGAAATTTTAGCCTGCAGTTTTACTCACTCATTTCAATGTTGAGAAGTAAGATTTTCTAATACCAGTTTCAGTGAAAGCTGGCCGATGCAGAGTCAAGCTCTCACTCGACTTCATTGTCTGATTTCAGGAGACCGAAGTGGAGCTGTACAACGAGTTCCCTGAGCCGATTAAGCTGGACAGGAACGAGCGAGCCAAGCCGTCAGCAGAAACCTGCAGCTGCTGAGGACGCTGATGATCTTTGAGGGGTTGTCAACACCCTCACTACCCTGTCTTGCCTTGTCTATATATCCCCCTTCCAATGGCCCACTGTGTTAATCCTTGATGCCAGACATACAAGCAGCATCCCACTCATAGAGTATACTACTACACACACAAACATGCTGCACTCACCTCCCATGTATACAAACTCACATTTTCTATAAATACAAGTCTCTTAGCCCAAAGAATACCAAAAACAACAAAAAAAAACATTATGGAATTTACTTGTATGATGCTTATTACTTCCCAGTGTTTCCCCAAGTACTTTTTCATGCCGGTGGTGGTTTGGGCTAATCTCATTTTCAGTTCCATGTATATTGCTGCTTTCACACCCAGATTTTGGTTGTAACTGCTTTTATTTGGATACTCTAAGTGGTAAATTGAAGCATTATTATCTCTATACATGTTTGTGTTGATGAGTAAATTTAGAAAACAGTTTTTTTTGTTTGTTTGTTTTTTAATCAGTTTCTTCAGCAGTTGGTGGTAGTTTTCCTATTTTCACAGCCCACCACTGCTCCATGAACAGAGGAAACACTGCTCCCCCCATTTTACTCATTTGTGTTGTGGCTTGAATTATGTTTCAATCTTGGGAACACATGTTACCATGGTTTTACTTTACCTCACTCAGTCTTCATAAAACACCTACCTAAACAGGGAGTCCAAACTGAAGGATTTATGTGAAGGTACATGTGTGGATCATATTAATATGCAGCCTACTGATTCTCAATAATTGGCACAGGGTTGAAATTCTAGTTCCATTACAAGTACATCAGAAAAAAGTGTACAGTTTGGGTTTTTAAATTTTTTTTGTCATTTAAGGGGTAGGCACTTGGCTGTCATCCACAATCAGTAACGACCTTGTTCAAACATCTCATTTTGGAGCCACAATGAATGCAATTGTAGCTCAGGTTAAGGTCATCTTGTGAATCCAGACCCAGCTCCTTGATGCAATTGCTGTCCCTAATATGATATTTGCTGTATCACTTCTGGGAAAAAGAAGGCTCATCTTGTAATCAGTTATTCTTGACACAACCTTTGATGTGGAAATGAAATCAAGACATTATGTCCTTCTACTTGACAGTCCTGAAGAGGAGAGATTTATCTCAAGTATAAATATCATTCATACCTAAGTACTATTAGCTAGTACATTTCTTTTTACTATAAATTACTTGCAAGACTTTGTATATTTGCAAACCTCTCAGTCATTGTGTGGGGAAGGCAAAAAATTGTGATGTAAATCTCCATATCTGACTCTGCCAGTTGCTCGTGTTGGCAAACAATTTAAGTGCTTGACATTTCTTTTAACCGATCAGATCTTTAACTGTCTGTTCGTATTATGTTAAAACTCTGAAATGCATTATAGAGTACAAGATAGCATACATACTGTAACTTTTAAATAAGAAAAAAAATGAGGGGGGGAAGTATTGGCATTCATCATTATTATATTATTAATATGATAAATGCATAGCATCTACATTGTTTCAAAATGTCTTTGCGTTTCAAGTAATAAGGGTAATAAAAATCTTGAGTAAAGCGTGCTGTTTATTTTGATGTTTAATAACATTTTGACATGAAAAAGTATCTTAAGCAGTTTTCATACATTTAAAACAGTTACTAATCCAAGAAAACCCTGAACACAAATCGTTCTTTCTTCTCCACACAGTATAGAGGAGGAAGAAAGGGCTAGATTAAGTTTCAAACACTGCAAAGTTTCAGTTTCATTTGGTTCTTGGCTTCTTATTGGCTCCCTTAAGCCACTGCTGAAGTGCTCCAGTAGATTTGCGTTGAGTCTTGCTCTCTTGCTCTTCTCTACTCTCACTTGTGCTGGGCTCCTTCCTCTTTGTAGGTGTACCGCTCTTCAGCCAGCTCTTCATCATCTTACAGCTAGCAGTGGGCTTAGGCTCCTAGGCAGCAAAGGTTTGAAATTGTCAGCTAAAAAGTTTTCTCTTAACTAACAATACCACATTGTAAAATTTTCAGACCAGTGAGTGAAATACCACATAAAATGTGATACCTTTTTGCTACCAAGATCCATAGGCTGAAGGCACTCTGGAGAGTTGTTGCGCGAGTTGTTTACTATTGAAGATACAGGGTGAAAAGTCAAAATGTCCTTTGACTGGAGCAGTTTCAAGGCATCTAGAGACTTGACTTCCCCGAAATCAAGCCATCTCTTCACTTCTTCCTCTCCATCCAAGATTGCTGGCATTCTACAACATCACCATGCAATTAGTTAAAATTTCAAATTAAAACAATTTTAAAAAGAGCATCTTTTTAAATGAACAAACCTTACCTATGATGGATGTTTTCCAGCTTAGGGGAAGCATTTACAGTGATTATACTGTAGCTATAAAGGGGTTCTCCACCACCTGGAGGTGTCCAGCAGTCAAACAGTCCAGCCATAGTAAGCAACTTCCATCCAGTCCACTTGCCTGGTGCTTCTCCCTCCTGACCAACACAGCAAAGGGCAGAAGGGAATAAACACTGGCAGATTTTATTAAAAATAGAATAAAATAATATTTTTCTGGGACTTATTTCATATTTATAACAATAAGCTGGCCATAACATCAAAACTACAGCAAGGCAGAGGGTAGCATACAGTTTTGAATGATAAGGCGCCACTTGGTGGACACATGCACATTTTTTCTTTTGCTGTACCATACAGGATATTGTCAGGAGTGGTCATTTCCGCCACAGCTGCCTTTTCTCTCTTTCTGTTCTGGATAAAAACAGATGTTTGTGGTGCTTACAATATATTGCTATGGAAAACCTAATACAAACCTCTGTCAAGGCAGAGGAGGCCTTGTCTGGAAGGCGCTCTCTCTTCGAATTTTCCTTATTGTAAGCTGAGGTCATGGGGCCATCCAAATCATATGTCTTCTCCTGACTCGGTCCCTGGGTCTGAGGAAAGTAAATGAAGAAAGGCTGCTTGTTTTTTTCTTGCTTCTGCCACTCATAAAAACCATCAGCCAGGATGACACAGCGCTGTCCTTTGATCAGGGGGTCCTTTGGAAGAGAAGAAAAATTGTTTGACAATGTGTGAATATGCTAGCACTGAGAACACAGACAGATATAAATCAAAGGAAAGATAGTTTAGATGAGCAGTGCTTAAAAGAGCATGCACCTTGTAAGATTTTTTCTCCAATATATTCTCACTTCGGCAGTTGCTGGTGCTGTAACGCATCTTGCTTGGGTCATCCTCTCTGAACCAGGAAGGTACCAGACCCCAACGCATTGTGGCTAACACACGTTTGTCCACAGGAGCATCCTGTGTGAATGAAAACCAATACGTGAGCATCTGTACTATAATGCTGTCAAATGCAATAAGCTAACCTTGCAGTACATATTTTTAAGGCTTGCAATACTCCATGTTGTGTAGACAGTGAGAGGCTAAGTGTTTCAGTTTCCTGTCTGTAATTCATTTTTTAAGCTTGTGTAAGCTATGATGTTGCACTCCACTGTACCATGCATACAAAAGTCTATTGAAACAGTTATTCTTAATATAAAAAGAACTGGTAAGGTCAGAGCTTCTTACCTTATCAAAATGTCTTAGAGACAGCAGGACAGGACTCATAGACTGCGGGCTCTTGTTGTAAGAGGGTCGGTATTTATCTGCATCTCCATCCCTCCAGCGGGGCTGTCTCCACCGCCCTTTTCTGTTTCTGTAGGAGCAAGCTCGACTCAGCTCGTTGGGGGCAAGAGTGCACGCAGTTCTTCCACACATTTTTACGAAAACTTTACAGGAACTCACCAGCAACCTGAGACCGAGGTTCAATACAGGAAAACAGCGTTACGTAACATTAAAAATGTTAGCATGCTAGCTTAAGTAAATTTAAAACACAAAATATTCTATGTCCAACGTTTATAAAGGACGCCATTGAAATATTTGCAATTAAATATTACACTTACCTGCTTTGAGTATTATGTTAAGCGTGCAACCTGTAGGCAAGCTTTTGGCGTTTCCTGTGTCTGTGGGCAAGTCTGACTGCAGAGCGGGGATTTGCCTGGGCAATGGCCCATGAGCGAGCGCGCACGTGACACCTAGACGTGCAGCTGGTCCCTCCCCCTCCGCCAAAATGGCGGCATAACAGCTTTGATGATTCAAAAAACAAAAAGAATATCGGCCTCTTCAAATATTGCATAAGAGTTAACCAAGAGACGATTACTTCGATCTGTACTACACCCGAGAAAGAATATACCGTAATATGCAATTAACTGAAAAAATTGCTTACAGATAAATGTAACGTTAGATGAGAAAATGTGAAAGACATTGTAACAGGTGGGATAGCGTACTGGTTCATGTATCCCATTAAATATTATATAGTCTGTATGCATTAGGAGGTTCAATCTTTTAAAGAACACGAAAAGAATAAAAATAAGGACATAAAGATATTCTGTTTAAATTGCACATTAGGCAGTTAATTAAAGGTCAAACTAAGCAATATCATTGTCAGTCATAAATTTTTCGCCTTGGCGTTTAAACATAACGTTAAAAACATTCTCAGTCTTCGACCGGTGTTAGCATAAAGAGCTATCTGTAGGTAGCCATGGTAACAATAAACAAGTCGAGTCGGGCGCACCGTGCGTCCCTCCGTTGAAACTCAAAAGGCACCGGAGTTAATACACCTGTGGACCTCAGCTGGTAAGAAGTACGAGCAATAACTATGACGCTTAGGCTTTGCTTGTTGTAATTCTTAATATCCCAATGAGAAAGTTTTGTGGTTAATTATCTACTTTAACGGTTGTTTCAGAAAAACACAAAAATAAGTCTGTGGTTTGCTGAGCATTTGATGCTATATTCGCGAAGAAAAAAGGCTTGCAACCTGCTTACACTTTTAAGGAAAAATGTGAATATTTTGTGCACACAGGCTGATGTGAGCTGCATACAACTGCAGAATTTGTATTCATGAACACTTGTGCTGTTAGATAGGAGTCCAGTTTGCCGGACTCTGATCCACTGGTGGCTGAGGGAAATCAGAGTACACCCTATCTGGGGTGTTAGGTACAAACCTGACAGGTGTAGTCAAGCAGTCTCCTGCACAGCAATTTGACCCAGTTTATAGTCCACTGCACTTGAAGAGAGACCTAATCTACAAACTGTCGGAGAGGTGTGACACCTGTAGTTGTTTACAAGAGTTTTAACCATTGCTTTAAGCATTTTTTTTTTTGGTAACATTTACGCACACAGTTATATTGTATTAATGAAAGTTGCTTGATTATAGTAGAATTTTTCTTTTGCAGCTGTTCATTTCTGACCAAACAATGAAGCAGATCAAGAGAAAAGGTTTACTTGAAGAATGAAAGCTGAAGTCAGTATGGAGGCTACCAGGTGCAGACAGTCTGTCAAGCTGAGCCTGGAGGGACACCAGGCTACTGATGGATGCTGCACGCTGTGCCCTGATAGTGGTGAGTGTCACAAAGCAGTACTAGAAACACTGTCCCTACCTGAACCTCAAGGACTGGACAGAAAATACTGGATATCACCAAGATGTATTTTCTTTAACTGTTAAAACAAAGTGTGGCTCACAGAGGATTGCTGCAATCTACTACTACCTAATTGGTTGAAAAATTGTGGTAGTAACACTTACCTGTTTTTGCTCTTGTGACCACATAAAAAACAAACAACATGCTTAATTGCTTCCTATCTGCCAGACTATCATTTTGTGATTTTATATAGTCAAAAATTACAGATTGGGCCTTTACTAGTTATAATTTGCTGCTGAAGGAACAATTTCTACAGTGAAACATTAAAGGTCACCACTTCATCACTCTACACCTCCAGAGAACTTGGCTCTTAAGTTCATAGAGTCAGCTTATAGATCATGATGCTGAATTAATCATGAGGTCACACTCAGGACGGGTGGCCAAATGTTTGAATACAGAGGCCATGTATTAAAGTTTCATGACCTTGTTCTTTTTAGCTTCAAGACGAAGATGCCAAGCCTTTAGCTTTAGCTACATTAACTTTGACTTTGCCATGGCATAACTACAATGTATATTTATTACATCTATGTGATGTCCAGTTAAATTTGGTTCATGGTTTGTGCATTTAGATGTATATCTTATTCATAAACAAACATGTAGACTTTTGTAATGGGTATATTATGGTTGCAAATGATTTGTTGCATGTTTCAAGAAATTCTACTCTTTCATTTCTTCCTTCTTCATGAAATAGATCGCTACATGCTGACATGTTATGCTACCACAGAAAGCTCTGCCGTTTATAAGATTCCTGGCTTTTGTGTTCCTTTTCCCATTGGGTATAAACATTTTCTTGTAGGCTTGGAACTCTTAACATGTGGGATGTGCCATTGTACTGATGTAAGATGTATGACAGAGTGCTCCTGATGTTGCTGTCACTGCAAGAAAAACAGCATGCCCATCTGGTGATAAGAAGGTCACAGCAATGTAACCACCATATAAGCAAAAGCTTGCAAACAAGTAGATATATACTGCAAGTCAACAACCCTTTCTCTAGAAACTTTAACTCTTACTGGACCAGTGTGTGTGTGTGTGTGTGTGTGTGCGTGAACGTGTGTACGTGTGTGTACATCAGCTACACCACCTGAGGTCAAAGTTCACCGTAGTTTTGTCAGCCTACCTGTTCTTAACCCAGACAGACTGAGGACAGCCAAAACATTTGCAGACAAAGCTGCCAAGGTGAGTTATATACCTGGACCCATTCAAATATGTATTTACATGTTAACACTAATCTGTAATTATTCCAATAAGTTGTCTTTAATTTCTGTGTCTCCTGTCTCCTTTCAGATGCATAAGGTATTCTCTGTCCAAGGCCCTTACCCTGTCATCAGGGCAGCATTGAGGGCCAGAGGCTGGGTCGAGCAGCGTATGCAACGCCCAATCCATCATGCTCACCGGCATCACAGCATTGAGGGCAGAGTCAGCTCTAATGATGGAAGTGATGATGATGATGGTGGTGAATAAGTTGAAAAGTGTCACTCTTTTTCTGACATCTTATTGCTGTTATCACTGGGTGTGGATATCTATCCATATCCCATCATTTATTAACCTTGCTCCTTCTACTCAGACAACTCGGACGATATAGAAAAAAATCAGGACCAGGATGAGCTGCATGATATAATGGTAAACATAACATTGAATGCTGTGAGCTAACATGAACCTAAGATGAACAGCAAGAAAAAGGTTGTTGCTAACCTGGATACAGTCTTTGAAATTTAAGGTTCTCAGTTTTTTTTTTTAATTTTCCAGATTTAACTCTCATGCTTTTGCCCTTTTCATACAGTCACGTCTGGTGCGGAATGAAAAGGTTTATTTCTATTGGACGAACCGTAGAGACGCCATCAACACTAACAACTTGCAAAGAGAACAGATTACAAATCACTTTGCTAAAGCAGGAAGCTTCACTACCAAGGTACATTTAAATGCTTTTATTATTTCTTACAATTATGTTGGAATCGTGTCATGCCTGCTATATAAACTTGTCATGTGCTTGTCAGGTGGGGTTGTGCATGAACCTGAGGAACCTGCACTGGTTTGATTCAGCTGACCCAGACACCTTCTTCCCCCGTTGTTACAGACTAGGAGCACAAGATGAGAAGCATGCTTTTATTGGTAAGAGCTGACTTTAGCCCATCACACTTGATTGCACTTATCTTTTTCTGTTGCATTTTCAGCAAAAGAAAACATTTTTTAAATTTTGTTTTCACAATATGAAATTTGGCGCTTGAATTGGTTCCATTCAAGATTCTGGACTGAACCATTGTAACCAAGGCTCATCACCAGAGGGCATTGCACAATGCATGACATTTAAAATTTGACCGACGATTTTAGTTCCCTTGAAAAAACTTGTGAGTTTTGGTTCCAGTTGGGAACCTTTTTACATGTTCAGTACCCTTTTTTAATTTTTTTCTTGCAGTGCTCCAAACTGTTCAATATAAGGTGCACTAACCAGAATGGACTGATTCCATATCCATATTAGTGAAAAAGGTCTGTTTGAGAGAGTTTGGAACACTTGCCTGTCTGTCTCTGTGCTTTTTTGTAGAGGACTTCAGGAGGACAGCCTGCATCAGTCTTTTGAAGTACATTGTGGAGAAGCAGCGGGTTGTTCAGGGAGAGGGAGCAATTAAAAATATTCTGGGTATGAGTATCTCTCACATGAATGTACACTTAAATAAAGAAGACATAGACATCACTCTCTTTCTCCACCATCAGATCAAAGGAAACAAATCAAACAGCGATTCAGACCAGTGGTGATTTCCCAAATGATTGACATTGCACTCAAAGTATGCCATGAGTTCCTGAAGAGTCTGGAGCATGGTGACATAGACACAAGCTTGGAAGCACCACAAACACTTACGAAGGAGGAATGGGCAGAGTTCATTGACAGTTACTACCTTGTTGTTCAGTGAGTACAGTGTGTGTATGTGTTTGTGTGTGTGTCTGTAAGAGAAGTAAAGGTAAATTGGCAAAACAAAGTGCTCTTTAGTGTCTCACTACAGTCCCTCTGTGTGCTTGCTCAGTGGTGGAGTAGAGATCGAGAACAGTGAACTCTTTGTGACCTGCTGTAAAACCATGCTACAGAGGCTGGTGGAGGTCAGTCCACAGCTGGACATAGATGGCATACACAACATCTGGATCATAAAACCTGGGGCTATGTCAAGGGGCAGAGGTGAGAAGTAAGACTCTATCAGACAATTCACATATCTGCCACAGTCCTGGCTCACCTGCTCCACCTGCTTTCTAGGTATCAAATGTGCCAAGCGTCTGGATCATATCCTGAGGCTGGTGGATAGTAGTCCAACCTTGATCAGGGAAAGCAAGTGGGTGGTGCAGAAGTACCTGGAGCGTCCTTTGCTGGTCCACGGCACCAAATTTGACGTGCGTCAGTGGTTCCTGGTTACTGACTGGAACCCTCTGACTGTGTGGTTCTATAAAAAGTGCTACATGCGATTTTCTACGCAGCCTTACTCGCTTGATAGACTGGACAAGTAAGATACTTATACTGCTAAAAGGAAAATTAAAGACAGAAGCAGATGTGAAACCAAGTGAACATTAAATTTGAAAAAAGGGAAGTGAGAGAAAGATATTGAGTAAGGCATAAAGGACTGTGGGATGGTTGTACTTGACATTTTTGGCAGGAGATTTGATTTGTGTTAATGTGTGACATGAAGACAGATGTTATCCTCTGGGTATATTCAAATCTTTCTAGTTGCTCTCCTTCATTATCATTAGCAACAGTCAAATGAGCTCCAGAACTGCAAACTGCCTCTAAAATAAGCATCTACCTACAGTGTATATATACAAGACTACCTCTGCCTCCACAGAAGTCCAACAGTTATAAGCAACAAATGTGAAATATTCCTAGTAAATACTGTAAAAATAACTTTGATCACTTCTAGAAGCAGTTTCCTTTCTCGCGCTCTTTCCTCTCTTACTGCTCATTTGGGCTGGTGACCCATTAGATATTTAGAAATAAATTATGGCAGATTACTTGCTTGTCTAAATTTGGGATGTTTACTAAGATTCTTGTGTGTATTTGTTCAAATCACATGGTATATGTTACCATAATCTAAAAGGAAAAAGTTAAGAACCACTCTGAAGGCAAAGTAGAGAGTAGAGGTGGTGACAAGGCTGTGCCATTTCTCTTATTATGTCTTACTGAAGTACCTCTGCCCTTCATTCCATTCCTCTTATTTGACTTTCCAATCTTTTCCTGTCCTTCCGTCCATCATTTAGGTCTGTGCACCTGTGCAATAACTCCATCCAGAAGCACCTGAAGCCCTCTCAACAACGCCATCAAAGTATTCCAGCTGACAACATGTGGTCTGATGACCAGTTCAAGACCTTTCTGTGTAGTAAGGGCCGGGAAGCTCAGTGGCAGACTGTGGTAGTCCCGGGGATGAAGCATGCTGTGATTCATGCGTTAAGGACAGCACAAGATCTCGTGAACTCACGCAAAAACACATTTGAACTCTATGGTGCCGACTTTATATTGGGTAGGATTGATGAATGGACCACTGTTCAGTATTGGCTTTATTACAATATATGTTATACTACCTGTTTTAAGATGTGTCATCTTATATTTGAAACAGTTTCTTCAGGAGCTGTAAAATTATTTGAGTCTTTACCCATACAATTAAATTTATTTTAATTTTAATAGTTTTTATATCCATGTGCTTTTGCAATTAACACAAAATGAAGTTAATCACCACTTAGATATTTTGTTTTGTGCTATTTGTAGGCCGTGACCTGCATCCATGGCTGATAGAAATCAATGCCAGTCCCACTATGGCTCCTTCTACCCCTGTGACAGCTCGTCTCTGCACTGCTGTGCAGGAGGACACGTTACGAGTCGTCCTTGACCGGAGAACAGACCGCACTGCAAACACTGGAGACTTTGAGCTCATATATAGGCAGGTAAGAAAGAGTTTTCCCTCCTCTTCAGGTCATAGTCTACATTTAAATGATCCAAATTGTGAGGGTGATATACAACACTATAGATGTCACTCTGGGTCTTTAGGCAGCAGTAGAAGTACCACAGTATGTAGGAGTCAACTTACTTGTTGAGGGCTTCAAGATCAAAAGCCCCTGCCCACTTCCTCCACTGAGGGCCTCCAACCGTTCAGCACCAAAACCCAGAGGCCTCGTCAAGGAGAGGAAAACTACTGCAGATAAAGCAAAGCCTCTGCCTAAGATGTTGATGAGGAGTGCAAAGACTCAGCTCAAATACACCAGAAGTGAGGTTCAGCCAACTCCTCTTCTTCTTCTTTAGCTGCCTGAGCCCCTCTGCTTCCTTGCTGAAATCTCTGCACTTCACCTGCCAGTGACTGTAAAGTCCATCAGTCTTACATTCTTACTCTGTATTTTCGTGGATGGGGAGACCAGAGGTATAAACAGTCTGCTCAGAGAAAATCCAACTGTTTTCCATAGAGAGGCACCAAAATCATTCTATACCCTTGGAGATCACTGTTTCCAGAAAGTCCAGATCATCAGCCATCAGCACCAAGAGAGCCTAAAATACTCTCTCATCCTCATGCTCCTTCAGTTTTAACCTCCTGTATGCTGGGGTTTCTGGTCCACCTCTTAATAAAGTCAGAACTTACTAAATTACCATGTCTCCTTTTTAACTTCATACTTTCTTTCTTTATTAATTCAGACTCTGTTAGTTGATTTTATACAACAGTGACATTTGATTTTTGAGTACCACAGAACTGACTTCTAACTATTTATACACATGTTTTATTTGTTTGGTTTAAGGTAGTTCCATTACATGTTTACAAGTTTGAAGTGTGTGGATTATCCAGAGTAACAGGAAAATTGCTTCATGTATGTTTCTGCTGCATTTTTCTGAATACCATTTTCAGTGCTGTGGAGATCAAAAGCAAAATTCCAGTCACTGTCATTTTACTGTATAGCCAAAAAAATCTAGGAAATACAAGTGAAACAAGCTGCATGGCTGGAGAGGAGCGGTGAGTGAGAACTATGTTTTGTTGTGGATCAATTTTTTGTTACAGCATATTGCTAAAGACACCAATGATGCCGTTTTGACAACTATAGCTTAGAAATGACCATGTCTCCTTGTTAGTTTTATTAGTAGGGAAATAGTAATAATTATTTCTTTACAACATTTTTTTTTACTTTTTCAATTTGTGCTCAAAATTAGGATATTTTTATGAAGCAGCTGTCAGTGTTTGTGCAATAAATTTGTTTACACTATGGGGTAAATCACTAAGGTAGTATTGTCCAGTTTCTGTATTTGTCTTTTGTGAAAATGGTAGCATGGAATATTCTGTTTGGAATTTTTTGGTAAGAGACTATGGGTCACAGCTCAGTAGCAACGAATTTGGAGTCTTTTGGACAACAGTGAGCTAAAAGAGTCGACGTGTGATACAGAGAAAAATATACAGACAGTAAATTTTTCAACAAAACCAACAGCAGAGTGGCTATAGGCACTCATCCACAGATCTTAACGTTAAATGCACAAAATGAACAGTTGGTGGCGATAATAGCAGAGTAAATATGTAATCCACGTTTTCGTTAAGAAGAAGAAGAAGCGTTGCAAGAGAACATCCGGGGCTGCTCCACCTCTTAGTACCGTACGGAGAAATGGCGGCGTCCGTGTGCCGAGTCGGGAGCACCGTGGGTCGGCTCCTTGCCAAAAACCGCAGTGTAAGTACAGATATAGACTAGATACATATTTTGATGCAAAGTCAAACTAAGACAACGGTACTGCTTCTGATTTAGCGAAACACCGAAAGTAATAGAAGCGCGTAGCTTACTTGCTAAATTAGTAGGCTAACTTGCTAACTTCTGACTAGCTAACTGAACCGACCACAGAACAGAGACGGGAAGGTTAGCATTGGTTAGCTAGCAGTGAATGCAAGGTCACCTCTGAAGTGAAAATGTACGTCTTGTAGCAACCACTGACTGTGTAATATTAAATTTTTATACATGTTGTTTGAATCAGCTGGTCATAGTATTGGTCGACTTTGCCCATTCACAAGGTCATTAGTTGTAATATGTATCGTATGTCACCCGTCCTCGCTTGCCCTCATACCGCAGCTAGGCTTTGTTGCTAGCAGTATTAGCGGTGACTTTGGATAGAAATTCCAAGACGGTAACAGTCCTGTATTTTTTTTAGTTGACAACATTTTGAAGGAATAAGGGTTTTGATAAATGTCAAACAAAGATGTATCAATTGACACTGATTTTTGATTAAATTTGAAACGTGAGCACCATCTACTGTAACTTTAGCTTTAGCTTTGTTTCGAGGTTTTGTAACAATTCAGAAACACATCACATACTTATACACACTTAAACCAGGTTTTACAGGGGCCAGACTCACATTACTTGTTAACTGCATTCAACTTGCCTCTGCTCCTTCCTTCTGGTCTCAGACAACATAGAGCACATACCTCTTACCAAGGCTGTGTAGCCCTTCAAAATTTGTTATTTTTATAACGTAAAACTAGATGAAAATGTTTACAATTTTCATTACAGTATCACGCAGTAATTGTCAATTAAGGTGTACATGTGCTAAGTTAAGTGCAACTGAATACCTGCCATTAAAAATCACTCACTAAAAGACTCAGTTTTGTAGCTTTTGAAATAACCCTCTATCCAACTCACAAAAAGAGCCTAAAAATACGGTCCTGTAATCAGTTAGCACTATAACAAGCAGCCAGCAAGCCGCAGCTCATGGCGACAAATTTTCAACTACTCTCACAAAGGAAGTGATTTGTAATTTAGGAATTAGGAAGTTTGTGCAACAAACACTGACAGCTGCTTCATAAAAATATCTTAATTTTGAGCACAAATTGAAAAAGTAAAAAAAAAACTGCTGTAAAGAAATAATTATTACTGTTTAGAAGTTCAATACTCTATAATATTATTAGTATTTCATGTGCACTAATAATTTCATTTACGTGCAATATCCCTGTATATTACTACTGAATATTACACTTCAAACTGTCACCCTTGTAAATATTGTTCAATTTCTCATTTTGTATTTATTATTTATTGTTCTCTTATTTTTTATTGCTGCTCTCTACATATTGTTCTTACTGTCCACTTGCGGCTGCAACAATGCAAATTTCCCCATTGTGGGGCGAATAAAGGATTATCTTATTTTATCTTATCTTAAGTATTCCTCAACAACATCTCTTAAGCTGTCATATTATAGGGATGGAAGTATCTAAAGGAGTTTTCCAGTGTGTTTATTGAGACCAGATTCCTGTTAGTCACACAGTTTTTTTTTAAATGTACACAATTTTTAAATGACTTTTGGTGTCTTTACCTGTCTAGCCCATCCTGTTGTCCCTGAGGCGTGGACAGGCCTCAGTCAGCTATGCCCAGAGCCTGGTGGGAGCCCCTGAAACTCGTGTCACTGCCCTGGACAATGGTTTGAGGGTGGCATCAGAGGAGACTGGACATGCTACATGCACAGTAAGAACACAGCAAAAATGCTGCCTGTTTACTCGCAGGACATTGTTAAAGTACTTTTTGTCAAGATTTGCTGTTTCACTGTAATTGAATTGTATGCAATAAATTAGTTAAAGTTTAACATTTCTTCCATTCTTCCCACATCTTTTCCCCATAATAGGTTGGACTATGGATCAGTGCTGGCAGTCGCTATGAGAATGAAAAGAACAATGGAGCAGGCTTTTTCCTGGAGCATATGGCTTTCAAGGTAGATTTTAGTAGACTATACAACCTTGAAAGTACCCTAAAGAGTGTACTTGTAAACAGTGAATACTCATTTAATCTCTGTCACACACTGTACGCAACAAACCTGTTGAATGCTTTTCCTGTCCGATTATACAAGCTGACTGTGTACTTATTTGTGGTTTTTTTTTGTTGTTTTTTTAAAATAAATTCAGCGCTACACTTAACTTACATGCAAGCCTACACAAGTCTGTTTTCCCTGTAAGACTTGTGTTTTCCCTTCTTCATCACCAGTGATGTAAAAACTTTAGATTTCCACAGAGAGAGAGAAAGTGTCAATATTAAGCGCGGGCCATCAGAGGCCTTTTGACTGAGATCCTCACAAACCCTGACACAGTGGTATATTTGTGAGAATAGGTACTCACCATAAATAAACGCCTTTACTTATGTTTAGTAACTGTACAATA
The DNA here is from genome assembly GCA_029814765.1 of Acanthurus leucopareius. Lineage (NCBI taxonomy): Eukaryota > Metazoa > Chordata > Actinopteri > Acanthuriformes > Acanthuridae > Acanthurus > Acanthurus leucopareius. The sequence continues at coordinate 11,282,933 of JAQMCX010000029.1, forward strand.
AAATGTGCCAGCTGTGTCAGCTGACCCTGACCCACACAAAAATGTTCACTGTTACAATAATTAAAAACAGCTTGCAGTAATTGTTTTGAAATAGTGTTTATTAATGGTTGAGCTTCATTATTCAGCCAACCACACTGATGGTGTAACTAAGTCATTGTACTTAGTCATGGACAACAGAGTTTGTAGGGCTTGGCCCACTGTTGCGATCCAACCAGAAGACTGCTCCATGGTGCCACCAGACATCAAAAAGTCCACAGGCTACTCACAACTTTCAACTTGTAAGACCAAGAATGTCACATTACACTGTCCCCTTTCCATCACTTTTTCTCTCACCCCACAGGGAACAAAGAAGCACCCTCAGACGGCCCTGGAGCAGCAGGTAGAGTCTATGGGTGCTCACCTGAGTGCTTACACCTCCAGGGAGCACACTGCATACTACATGAAGACTCTGGCCAAAGACCTACCCAAAGGTAATATGACCTGCTTACAAGAAATAAAATAAACTCATTATCCTAAGGTTTTAAAAATGACCTGATTTTTGAAATTCTTGGTTGTAAGATGAAGCTGTTTGTGAATAAAATAATTAACATGTCTACATACCAGATGTAGAAATGTCCATTTCTTAGCCTGATATGGGGCAAGTAAGATCTTCACTGTTTCTTGGCAAAAAGTGTGAGTTTTAACAAACATTTTTCTTATGTTTTCCAAGCTGTGGAGCTGCTGTCGGAGGTGGTGCAAAATTGCTCTCTGAATGAGGCAGAGATTGAGCAGCAGAGGGGTGTGGTGCTGCGTGAGCTGGAGGAAGTTGAGGGTAACCTTCAGGATGTCTGCTTGGACCTGCTGCATGCCACTGCTTACCAGGGCACACCTCTGGGACACAGTGTGCTGGGACCCTCCAACAATGCCAGGTAAGAGAAACTGCATGCTCACAAAAATCTATTTAAATATTAGTCACAATCTCAGAATTGTTTTGATTAAAGACTCACTGCTGACAAAACAGAGCAGAGTTGTAATGATGTTAATTTTGCCTAAAAAAGGTGCATCACAATAATATTAATTTGTCATACTTTGAATTATGGCTGGGCATTAAATAAGACTGAATTAAAAATAACGTCAACTACAGTAATAGGCTTTGGCCTTTTTCTCTCCGTAATAGATCAAACAGCCTGTGAGACACAAGTTTTGGCCTGAACCTCAAAGTATTTATTTTTAGTTAAAAAAATTACATGAACAATCAATGAAGAAAGTGGATGTTACCTGGAAATAAAGAAAGATAATGAGTGAGACAGTGGGGCACAAAAACAACTTTTGCCCATCTGCTTTTTCGCTGTTGTGTCTGTGTTGCTGCCTTTTGTCAATCAGGCGGAGCCCTGAACTCTTCCCACATAGACAGTGGACAGCAGTGTAATTTCAGAGCACAGAGCCACAGTGGAAGGAATGAAATAGTCTTATGGATTTTTTTTTTTAACTGGACTCAATGATACAATACTTCTTATCTAAAGGGGCAACAGAGGGGAGCCGGTGGGATCAATTTATCAAACACATTTTGAACAACTGAACACTTCACCTGCACTAACTTGCTGCCTCTGATTAATCCAAACCCAGTTGGAATATCACAGTTTCCAACATCAGCCCTAATGTAACCATCATTTTGAGTTTACTGTCAGTGTGTCTTTTCCATATTTTATTTAATTTGGCACCATTGTGTAAGTAACCACTTACTTATATGTAACTCCACCAGGACCTTGACCCGCCAGGATCTGGTGGATTACGTCAACACCCACTACAAAGCCCATCGCATTGTGCTGGCTGCTTCTGGAGGTAGAGCCACTTCTTCCTTACACACACTCTAAGGGGGCATGCTGGTATCATATGATTTTTATGTATTTACTTTTTTCCTCTTTAACGTCTGTGCTCACCAGATGCGTTTCCTCCTCAGGTGTAAACCACGAGGAGCTGGTCGGTTTGGCCAAAACTCACTTGAGTGGAGTGTCTTTTGAGTATGAAGGAGATGCTGCACCTGTGTTGTCACCCTGCAGATTTACAGGCAGTGAGGTGAGATATGGTCAGAGTGTTTTGCTCGGGTATTTGTCTTTGTTTTGTAGGCTCTATCACATGATCTATTCCTCCAGTGCATAGTCATTAGCGTTTCTAAATCCAGTATCAACATAAGTTGAAAAAATTCACTAGAATTTGATCTTGGATCTACATATGATATTAATGCAGTAGTTAGACATATTTAATGTTACTTAACATGTTTGATACTGATTGGTTAAATGCAATAAACCAATAACAGAGCATAGAACATGGGCTAGCATATTATTTTCACTGTCACTGTCTGTGAAGATAGTCACTGACACAGACAGCAGAGGAGTGAAGAAGTGCTTTTATTTATACCAACATTTACTCTATCTGTTTGTTGCCTCCCCTCAGATCCGTATGCGTGATGATGCTTTGCCTCTGGCACACATTGCCATCGCTGTAGAGGGAGTCAGTGCTACCAGCCCAGACATTGTGCCACTCATGGTGGCCAACTCCATCATTGGCAGCTTTGACCTCACTTATGGTGGTGGAAAGGTTGGTGAAATATGTTTTAGTATAGTCATCTGTACATTTTTTACTTCATGCATTGAGGACAAAGTGTTAAACTGCCAACTGTAACTAATACCTCCAAAAGTGAATTTCTCGTAGTGGTTCAGCAGTATCCCCTTTAAGCTTTGCCCACTAGAGGTTATTGATATCTTGAGTGGCCATAAATGAGGGGTAGACTATGATCCTCTCTGGAAACCTGAGTCAGGGGTCTCACCTCTGCCTCTGGACCAGTTGGGAGGAACAAAACCTGAAATATATGGCAGCCACCAAAAAAATTGGTTGTGTCATGGAGTGTCTATCTCTGATTAGAATAGCGATTTTATTTTTTTATTTTTTAAACATAGTATAACTGTAAATTCTTAGACAAAACATGTTTTTGGAAATAATTTAATATCCTATCATATATATCATATAGAACCATAAGTTCTATATTCAATTTGACCATGTTTGTATATTTCTGTTGACACTGTTGCAGTTCTCCTGTCACTCATTCAGAGAGGTTAACTTAACATCACAGATATTTAATCTCTTGCCAGCGAGATTGTAGTATCACTGTAAACGGTAGAATTTTAACATCCAATTTTTTCCTTTAACCTGTAGCATCTGAGCAGCCGTCTGGCTCGCCTGGCAGTAGAGGAGAAACTGTGCCACAGTTTCCAGGCCTTCCACTCCTCCTACAGCGACACTGGACTGTTGGGCATTTACTTTGTGGCTGATAAGCATCACATTGAAGACATGATGCACTGGTCCCAGAACGCCTGGTAACAAATAGCATGTACACACTGTATCGTGTCATTTGTAATTTGAATACTTTGTTCATGTTTTATCTTATTTCTTCCACTCTCCCCTCCCCGTAGGATGAACCTGTGTACCACGGTGACGGAAAGTGATGTAGCCAGAGGCAAGAACGCTCTGAAGGCCAGCCTGGTCGGTCAGCTCAATGGTATGTAACATGTCTGTCATGCATTTGCACAAACACACATAAAATCTCCTCTGAACCACAAAGCAAAACAAATACTTGTCTTTTAGGAACAACACCAATTTGTGATGACATCGGCAGACACGTCCTGAACTACGGCCGACGTATTCCTCTGGCAGAGTGGGACGCTCGGATCGATGTGAGTTAACACTCTGCACTAGAGTTCTGCCCTACACTATTGGTGCAGCTGACAGACAAAAATTGATTGCATGGTGCACAGGTGCCTTTTTTAAAGCCAACTAAAATTGTTAAGTGTTTTTTTTTTTTGTTTGTTTGTTTTCTGGATTGAAGTTCTAACTTTTCTCAATATTTCTCTTTTCAGGCTGTGACCCCGAAGATGGTGCGTGACATCTGCTCGAAATATATCTACGATAAGTGTCCTGCTGTGGCAGGTGTTGGTAAGTTGTTTGTGGTTGTAGAACATTTGTAACAGTATCAGGACTTATGCTGTAATTTTGTTAAAACTGTCCCTCTTGAATCTCTCCACCAGGCCCTGTCGAGCAGCTGCCGGACTACAACAGAATGCGCAGTGCCATGTACTGGCTTAGGTTTTAAGAAAAGTTGTTGTGTTGCTCCAAGTGTCCCATGTTTGCGCCTCATTTTCATCCTTGACATTATCCCACTTTCCTCCTTTGATCACTGCAAACATCAACACCAGAGGACTGTACACGCTTTGGCTTCACAGTGCAGGCATCCATCCATTCTGTCTCCCCTCCCCGGCTTCCTCTCTCATCCCGCCCATGAATCACTGTTAGTAACCCATGAGGGGGCAACAAGTCTGCACATTGTGAGTGTTGAAATTATACATCCACTAACTCTTTATTGTGTTATGTACAAAGGTACTCATTACGTGGTACTGTTGTGATAAAGGGAGGGGAGAGAGGGTGAACTTGTACAGTAAATCATCATCATCCACTGGACACTGATACAGCAAGATGTAAAACCATCGGTGCGGAGCAAGAGTATATTTATAATCTCTGTAAGATTTGTTTCTGTCCTCTATTGTACATAACAGAAGCTCTCATTCCGAAAAAAATAAATTACTGTAAAACACTGGCTCAGTGTGGTTTGTCCAATTCATGTGAACACTTCTTTAAACTTCTTTAAATTTCAAGTTCACAACAGATTTAATGTTAAAGTTTAGATACTTCTTGCACTTTTGTTTTACATAGACCAGCAAGCACAAGTTAAAAGGAAATTTTTAAATATAAGGGAACACATGACCATAAGTGACCAATTTGATTAGGATCACTTATGTCCTGTTGACCTTATTCTGTAAATATGTTTTGATGCACAATGAAATGTAAATGTTGACTTGAAAAATAAGTAGTAAAGTCCTAAGGATGACAAGAAAAATGTTATTAGATCCTTGCCTCCTCCACTTTTTACTCCATGATTATCTCCATTATGAAAACCTGAAGACTTGGTGTGTCTGTCTAGCTGTCTGTTTCTGAGGAACATGATACGGCAATAAGCACAGCTGTTTTCCTTACAAATAAATTTTTCTCCTAAAGGCATACTTGTCCTCTTCATTGGCCTTGTGTTCCGTCTGATTATATCAGGAAACTCTGATCTTTTGCATTGTTACTAATACTTTTTCTCAAAAAGGACCCCAAAATTGATACAAATTAGACCATAGACCTCACTTGAACAAGATTTAGTATTTTGCTTTAAGGTGTTTCATTAAAGAATGTGCAAGAAATCCACCTCCAGACTATTCATACATTGTATCATTATATTAATTGTGTATGAAATTACACTGAAATGATTTTCATTTCTGCTAGGAACCCTCTTGGATACCCTAAAGAGAACCAATGATCTATGGATTGAGGTGCAGTCTAGGTTGTGGCTGAACTGTGTGTTATCCACATGCATTTTCCCACTGAGTAGGGGGCTCTCAGCATTTGTTCTTATCCCTCTGAAGTCTGTCTTTGTTACTAATTGCTAAAATGTGATTTAGAACTGAACCATGTTGCTCACATCAATGTGCACGGCTACAGTGCTGTCACTCATAAATTGTAATGAGAAGCTCTCTGATACATCTAGTTTTATATCAAGAAGCTACGTCAGTAGGCATCACAAATGATAAAGCAGGACCTGCTGTGATATATGTGTTGTGTCTTGAATCATAGAGATGACATCATCTTAGACTCGTGTAGCCCTGCGTCATGCTGTATCTTTGACAATAATGCCACTGGTATACCACAGGACATCTGTTCGCTGCCCGATGACATTTGTGTGACCCGTGTTTGTTTATCCGAGGTTAACTGAGATGGCTCGTAATTCTGAGGGCCCCTGGGGGCTGAATTATTGAAAAAAGGCCGTACTTGTAATATTCATATCATTAGTCAGATGAGGATAAGTCACTTGATGGGCTGGACTCGAGGTGACTCAGGAAATGAGGTAGGCTTTGTCTGTTCTTCTCTCCTCCCGGGCCTGATAGCCTCTTTTTCCTTGTTGTTTTCCAGAGGGCTTCCTCTATGATAACTCCTCTGTCTAACCTCCCAACACACCCCCCCTCTTTGTTCTGTAAATAGAGAGATTGTGTTTCATACACTATGTTCCCTTAAGTGGTAACAATGCACAGTGTCCTGCTGTGACTGATTTTTCCATGTCAAATTTGAAACACATTTCAAAATGTCATACAAGAGATGTGCAAATCGCTGCGATGGTTGTCATCAACACAAAACCATATCTGAGAGGTTGACAGCATCAGTAAAAAGAGCTCATGCTTATAAATGTATCCTCTATCCTCTATCAAGCCAGTTCTTTTAAAAGTGAACACCAATGAGCAAATGTTTCTTTTTACTTTTAATATCAAATTCCAAATCCTAATCCTTCTAAAACAATGCAAAAAAAAAAAAAAAAATTATAGATCTTACCAGAAGCATATGCTTGTCTCAAAGATTAATTTATATACATATATATATACATATTTATATTTATATTTTTTTAACAATTCATGACATCACATCTAGCTGCTTTGCTCCATCACTGTCAGTATTGTGATAGAATTTGTGCCTGTTCATTAAAAAATTGCCTTTTTTTGGGATGTACGCTTGTTGTTTTTCAACAGTCTGACGAGTAGATGAGCAAATTTTGGAGCAAATCATTGTAATGACAGAACAACGGTCACAGTCTACATGGAAGACTAACACAACACCATAATAGGAAGTTGAGATGTTTTTGTTCTTTGTGGCAAGTTGATTCTTGAACTTTTCAACAGAGTCGGTATGTTTCAGTTGTGCTTGCACTAAGGACTGAACAACTATCCAAATCATCACAGGCATATTACTCTGATTACCATTTTGTTATTTTTAGAAAGAGAAAGGCGGCAATAAGTGTAGAGGAAATGAAATGAAATGAGGGGAGAGTCATGGGGTGTAAAGATGGAAAAGATAAACAGAGAGGGGAAGGGGCAGTGTTACGACAAAGACCGACGTGGGTGAAGACGAAGTCGTGGATGAGCAGACTCAAGTCCAGTTGACTACCCAACTGTGTGCCGCACAGGTCGCTCCTCCGGTGGCGGAAGAAGAAGAAGAAAAGCTGGAGACAGAAGATAGGGGATCAATCAGTCACCGAATATCTGAAGGTCAAAGACACGATCATTACTGAAGCCTTGCTTTCGATCGGAGGGAGAAGTGCCTTTTTTCAAGTAACTTACTCTTCACAGTGGTAACACAGTAAGTATTGATTAGGATCACTATACTTAATCATGTTTACCCAGGTTTGCCTATAAATATTTACGGATTTACCAGAATGTCGGACAATATTCTGGATTACTTATTGGACATGTTAAAAAAAAAAGAAAATTGAGGATGTAAAATTGTAACAAAACTTAATTTTTTTGTTTGGTGTTTCAGTTCATTTAATGTTTACTGCAGCATAGAGGATAATTTGCTCTTTATTCATGCATTGTAATGGATACTAAAATGTAAATTTTACTTAGATGTTTCTGTTGATTTGTATTACATTCTATATACAAAATAACAGAAATTTTATTACACTGTTGCATGATACTCTGTTCTTAATTACAAAACTTCTCTCTTGCATCATAAGTCTCACTCTATGACTGACATGGCATTGAAAAAATTAGAGAAGGATTGTTTCCTTATGGTTGCTATTGTTTCATCATTGCAAACAAGAAAATTCCTGATGCATGCCATCACAAAAAAAAGCCTTGCAGTGCCAAAGTTATGACATTTTGAGCTACTGGCTGATCTGTTCTTCTCTCACAGCAGACAGAGTCCCAACCATGAGAAGTGTGCGTGTGTGTTTCTGCCTGGCTCTGCTGCTGCCTTGGTGTGTCCAGAGCCTGAGGAGCAATGTCGCTCTTGCTAAAAGCGATGAAGAAACACAGAGGGACATGCTGGCTGTCGACATCCTGAACCGCACCAGTATGTTGAACTCATTGCTCCGATCAGAACATCACAGTGTGCTCCGGCACACACGAGCCCCACGTCCATCCTCCCAGGTGCCAAAGAGAGCCCAGCAGGGGTCCCGCTTTGCCCTCTCCCTCGATGTTCCCACCAGCATCCTCAGTGTCCTCATAGACATGGCCAAGAGCCAGGACATGAGAACCAAGGCAGCAGCCAATGCAGAACTGATGGCGCGAATAGGCAAGAGGAAATAAGAGGCACAGCTCCTGGGATCTGTCAGGATCTCTGTGGACAAAATCTCACTTCAGATGTGTTAACTTCTTACAATGTGGCACTGACATCTGATTAGAAACAATGTTAGTTAAGCTAAAAACAGTCTTTATGGTCAGTATCTGTCCTTTAGAGTGTAGATATGCTTTACTTTTATACTAGTACCTCATTCTACAATTACTCTGTGGACTCACTTCTGAAACAGATATAATTTGAAAGAAACAAAGACAATACAAACAATGTAACATGAAGCTGGTCTTTTGTCTCAAAGATTATTCAGACTCTGTGATTAGGTTCTGAAATCTGTTTCTTGTGTTTGCATGTACAATGATGAATTCAAAGAAAACGTTGTTCAATTAAATCCAATGTGATAGTCTTTTTCTTTAGTTCAAGTCTAATTTATTTCACTCTGCATTGATATTAGACACGCTTAGTATAATTACAAGCATCAGCAACCCATAAAGCACAAATGAATGGCTCTGCGTCACCCACAGCAGGGTTTGATATGTGATAACAGGACAAAGGCATGAGCAGGATATTGACCTCTGAAGGAAGAACAGACCCTTTCTCCAGACCTTTGTTCACAAATACTTAATAAATTTTGCAAACAAGTCGCAGCTATTTTAAGTCTGATGCGTTATCAGCTCTTCATTAGACTAATATCTGTGGCATGATTCATCTGTGCTCCTGCAGTGACCATGAAATATGAAGCAACAGAGTGAAATAAACTGCCTACTTCTGTTTTGCACTGGTCATGGCCTGGAATTATGTCTTGTATCACTTCAGACTGTGGAAGATTAATTTCTCTAATAGCCAAAGCCAATGCACTACAAATGTAAGAAGAAGATTACAACATGATGTGATGCAGCTGCACTGTATGGAGTAAGGCCACTAAGGACTGACTACTGGGCATCGCAAAAACTCTCCAACCCTGGCAAATATACAGTTCATCTAGCAATTATTCATCCATTAGTGTTATTGCTAATGGCTGGCATTAAGTAACACAGGGCTGTTTATATTTTGCAATGGGAATATTGTAACAATAATCATTTTAGAAGGCCTAAATGGATTTTCAAGCTCCTGTAACAGCAGTTATGACAGGTAATAAACCATGTAGAAAACAAGAACTTTTGCTTTTTCTATAAATCATGCTATGTATTTAAAATACAGTAGTAAAACTATGTTTCTCGGACTACAATTGCACGGTCGAGGGAACTGGAAAAGGGTAATGCGTACAAAATGAAGCTCCTCACATCATCATAAGGCAGTTATTGCAAAATAAATTTCACTGGAGGCTACTCTGATTTATGTCATGAGTGCAGTCCTATCTTTAGCTAGAATTTTCAGTTTGGGTTTAGAGTAGTTTCACAGATTTGCCTTGACAAGTGTATTTCTGCTACAGTTACCAATTTTACAGGAAATAACTCAGATCCCAAAAGAGGTCTGTAATCCCAGTGGTGTACATTTACTCAAGTACTTTAATTAGGTACAGTTTAAAGGTATTCTTGTTATGTAACTACATCATGTAGCTGTCACTCTGGAGTTGCAGTCTGAAGCTCATATATTTAATATGCAGTTTTCTGCTTAAAGTCTGACTCCAATGCAGTTTGGTAAGGTGTAAGCGAGCGTATTTGAATAATTCTGTGGTTTATTAACAACAGTCCTTCATACAAAATTTCTTTTTCCTCACCCCCCATCAAAATATATTGTTTTCAGTCAACTGATGTGGCTCAAATTGTTTATCGAGGACATTCTCCCAATTTATTTCCTTTTTTAACCTTCTTTTAATTGACTTGTAGGTTAGAACAATGCTAAAACATGTCTACAATTACAACACATCCTTGCCAACAAGGAGGATTACCTTCATTGTCTTAAGTGAAACTTTGGATAAGTTTTCCATGTAAGTTTTACTGTATAAATACAATATACCAGTGATAATAAACCAGTATTCCATACTGTTTAAAACTGGTTGGTACCTCTTTGACTCACATTTTCTGTTTGTCACCAAATAGGTATGTAGTTAATAGGTGCACAAGTTGAAATGGGAATGGTACTTTTACTTTTGTACTACTTTTATTACTACTTAAAAACCCGATAGTCTTTTCCTGACAATACTTCTGTACCTTTATAAAAGTATATTTTTTAATGCCACAGTTTTAGTCGCACTACAGTGGCTAATTTTTACTCTAGCACTCTGATCTTTATTAAAGTGAAGGATTAAGTGAAGGTGCTGTCCTCCTACTTGTGTTGACTGATGAAGTTCGTCGTTCGTCCACATGATGTCGTCCTTGTTTCTCTTCCTCCCACAGACTTCAAAATACAGGTCTGTAGTTATTTACCAAACTAGCTCACAGTTTGGTGAAAACGGTGCCTAATGTCATCAAATATATCCATCTCCCTCACTGGCGAACCTCTTGTTTAAATATTCGAAAGCTAGTATCTAAAATGGCGGCCTGTAATCGTTAATTAGTCGGATCCAGGTGTTGTTCATTAGCCCTGAGGCAGTGAGGGATCACGCGGAGAGGCTTTAGGATCACACAAGGTGAAGTAAGTCTGAATAGTTTACCGTCGTCCTGTTCTCTTTTTTTTTTATCATTTTGCCTTTGGTTTGTTTAATTAAATTTTGATCTGGTGTGTAGGCTAATGTTACCCATTTAGGAAGAAGAAATGCTTATCTGTCATTAAAACTTTAGCATTATGCTATGGCTGTATGTATGCTGTCCTCTTCACATGTGATGGTGACTAGTTTCTCATAACGCTTGAATGAAGGCCTCTTTATGGTTGAACAATTTGATTTTTTTTTTACCACCAACATTAAACTACCTCATAGTCCTTATTTTATGTGGATATTTGTATTTTTTAAGTGGTTTCTATGTTACATTAACTTCTTAAAACTTTGAAATACTGTTAACGTCCATTTAAAATCATCTCTAAACAACACATATTCTGGTTTTATCTTGAGATTTTGTTGAAGTTGTGTGATGTTTCTTAAACAGAACCTAAGTTCCCCTCTTCAAAATCTTTCTTTTTAATTCAAATTAACTTTCCCCGGTTTTGGTTTTCCCCTTTCTACTTTACAAAAAGTCATTGTGTGAATTCAAACATGAGTAGAGAATAGCCTGTCTAGTTTTCAAATTATATGCCTGATGCCAAGCCATCATGTCAGAACCATGTGTGTCTTCCCATTTCCTCTGTTTCCATCCCTATAGTGCCACAGTTGTGCAGAAGGCTGCTGAGTGTGTATTGTGATCCACTGTGTGTAAACATTCAGACTCGCAGTCTGAGGTTACACTGGGTCACTCCTGATCCACAGAATCAGAGGAATTTTTTTATGGTGTGACAAACATTTAGACATATTACTTGTCTATTATCTACAGTCTATTATTGTCCCACTATTTGAGAATTATGACCAGTTGAATGTGATCATGAGCAAGCAGAAAGTTTTTGATACTCCTGCATTATTCTAATAGCTGTGACTACTTATTTTTGCTAAAATAGCACATTTAAAATAGTTGTATAGTTCTAAAATAGTTGTACCTGAGTCTGTCAGATCTCTGTCACGTCATTTTTATATCAATTCCTTGATTTTAGTTGGTTTTAGTTGATGTAGCTTGTGTTCACAGATGGTCTCAGACTACCTGTGGCTTTGGTTGTGCAATACGGTAACACTGAGAAGTCTGGACGCTGCTTGTCTGCATAAGCTGACACACAGGTGTTGGAGATATCATGTAGTGAACCTTGAACGATGATCTAGTTCAGAAAGCTTTAGAAAATTGTGCTTCACGTCACTGTCAGAGTTGCCCCCAACCTCTGACAGAGACAGCTGTTGTCCAAGTTTTCTCAGAGGTTGAAGTTCAGGTAGGTCTATATGAAAAAACATCATAGTTCCCCCTTTTGTGTGTTTTATTGAAATGTAACTGGATGTTAAGACTATCTTTTAATTCATATTTACTCAAAAAGTGTGTACAAATAAGCTGAGAGCCTAAGTCATGAAACCAACTTCATATTTTATTAACCAGGTCCTCTGGTTATTTGACCACAAAACTTTTAATTGCCTTTAAAGAGTCACAACTTATAGAAATAATCATATCCTTTAGTGATCCACCTAACACACTGTCAGCATGTTTTCATAGGGACTGTTTCTTAAGAGGAAAGTAGTTTCAATGAAAACTGTCCACAGAGGCTTTTAACCTTAAAACCTGGACAAATTAAAGCAGAACTATCTGCAAGGTAACATACAGCTAAAGAGAGAGTGAGAAAATGTGTCTGAGCTCTTTGGGTGAACTGACTCTTTAGGTCAGTGTATCCATGCCTCTGCTGATAACCAATCCAGGAGTCCAGGGCTGTCACAGGGAGGGTCGGTGGGAGTTTCTATGGAGAATTACTCAATACAGTCGACAACTTGTAACTAGTGCAACAGTCATCAGCACAAAGTTCAGTGACTGACCAAGTGATGCAAGAAATAGCAACAAGGGAAGACAGTGCACATTAACACAGAGGTTTAGTGGTGCAAACAGAGGCAGGAGCTGCACGTCGGGAACACGACGGCAACAACAGGGGCTATAAATACACAGACAACAGCAGGTTAACTGACTTTTATAAAACGGTAAGATTATTTATGTTGTAGAATTTTATATCTTTTTATCTGGACATGGAGAAATGTGTCATTAATTAAAGAAAATTCTTTAAATTTAGTTATGAAAGATCTACATACGAATACCTTGATGGTAAACATGAACTTCAACACCAGAATTTAAATTAAAATCAGAATCAGAATCAGAATCAGAATCAGAAAACGTGACCTTAATATAATCAGAATGTAAATTTTTCTAACTTTTAAGCTGCAGTATTGACTCCAAGCTGCAACTTCCTCCTTCTTTGAGGCTAGTGATGATGTTTTGCCTTGTAGTTAAAATCTCACTGCTAAACTGATACTACTTTAACCTCAGGTGGAGGTGCCCTTAGATGGATTACGCTATGAAGTCCCTCAGCCTCCTGACTCCAGCTTCTCTCTCCAAGTAAGGGCCCCGCTTTCTAAAGTTGTCTGTGATAATAGACACTGCCCCAAGTTAGTAGTTGATAAGAGGATTTAACATAATGAATTAATGTCTTATATCTTCTCTCAGGTGTGTGACAGCCAGCGTCTCTGCCAGTGCTTCCATGACCCAACAGCTCCTGTCTGGCCGAGCTCCACGGCCGAGACCCTTCAGGGTCACAAACGCTGATCGCAGTGTGAAGAAGGGCATCATGGCAGACACGCTGCAGGACCTGATGAACAAGGTAAAGAGGGGATTTGAAGTGCTGATGGAGGAATCCTTGTGATTTTGCTGAAGGTGGATGATGATCACACAGTGTTGTTCAGATATAAGATATAGTGAGGACGGTTAGTTACATCCTGGTGTTGTACTGAGGATTAAAGTGAACACAGACTGACTGGCCTGTATGACTCACTTATTGCTCCACCATCTGCGACACTCACACACACGTTTCAAGCTCATGCTGGTAAAAGTTCACAAGAGGCGCAGTGTATATGACTGTGAAAAAGCTCTATCTGTTCTATGGCACGTCTTGTTTTCAAATGAGTAATGTGCATTCATGTGTGTGCTCGTTCAGGTCAGCGAATCACTGGGTGTGCCGTGCATCAGTGCCGTGGTGCTGGAAGATGACGGCACAGGGGTGGATGTAGAGGAGTTCTTCCAGACGTTGCCTGAAAATGCTGTCCTCATGGTCCTGGAGAAGGGCCAGAAGTGGACCCCACATCCAGTATGATAACTTTTCATCCTTCTTTTTTTTTTCCACCGACCACTAGGTGGCACTGTTGATCAGCTCCTTAGGCTTTAAAATTGCACAGTGTGATGCCTGACATATCGATCGCCTACTTGTATTCAGGGTTTGCCAGTGATTCTTTGATGTAGTGCCTGAGCACACAGGGATGTATCTATTTCTTTAATGCAGCAGTCATGAATATGAATCATACATGGGTCTGTAGACTGAGGAATAATACACCGACTATTCAGTGAAATTTAATCAGCAAATATTTGATCCTTCAAACTGAATAGGGGAGTGATACCTCAGTTATTGTGCAAAGGCAGAACACAGAGTGAACATCAGAGATTAGTTTCTTTCTTCATCATTTTTAGAGAAAAATCAAAGGCTGGGGCTGCATATTAATCTGACCCAGAGGTACCATCAAATTTGAATGTGTTTACCCAAAAGCAATTTAATTTCCACAGAGATTGATGCGCATGCAGTGATTTGCATTCTGCCTAAATGTTTACTCTAGTGACCTCACGCTGACCTTGCCTCATTGTCATTTGCCTTTCCTGTCATCATTGACAGGAGATGCTTCACTGTGTAACCCAACTGTCTGCCCATGAAAGTGGGTGCCATCTTTTGACCCATTTGCTGGCTGAAGCAAAATGCATATGACCTGACTTGTGTTTCTTTTCTCGTTGTCTTGCAGAACAGCCCCTCCAAAGTTCAGCCCAGAGAGTGTGGGCTACGGCAGAGGAAAGATGTGGCCAAAGTGACTTTTGACCTCTATAAGAACAGCCCCAAGGATTTCATTGGCTGCTTGAACGTTAAAGCAACACTGTATGGTATTTATTCGGTGTCCTATGACCTGCGCTGTTACGCTGCCAAAAACATGCTGAAGTGAGTGAGAAAAGCTGCCAAATACCTGAAAGCTTCTGATATTTTTGCTTTTGTTTTTGAACTATTACATAATGTTTTTTTCTTCATGTCAAAGCTTTCCTCTCGTGACTTTACCGAGGCTCTATTTGTATCCTGGTAATGCCTTTTTACAATCAAAAGTGAAAATTGAGGCATTATAGTTAAATTTGTGATCCATTAATTAACAAGCTGATCATCACTTTTACAATGCAGCCATCCTCTTAAAAACCAATTATTTTCCTACTGATTATTTACAGTATATCAGCTGCTGTTTCGGACATATTAACAATAGTTACAGTAGTCTGTACACAGGCCCGACATATAAATTCTGACTTAATATTTGCTGTGTATTCCCATGTGGGTGGCACAACTGAAATTGTGTCATTCCAGAAGAGCAAAGACTAGATTTTACTCAGATTAATTCTGGGAGGAGTTATATCATCGCTGTTTTTTTCCCACTTTGGCACAAAGCTTCAGTCAGAGAGGATTAATTTTGCAGACTTGTCAAATTTGAAGCTTTTGTGCAGGGGGTTTGTTTCTTAGATGTCAGTTTCATGAGATGTAGTTAATGTGAGAAATAATCATCCTAGGTTGTGAATATTTCCCGTCAGTCATTTTTTCGTCAGCTGGTGCTGGTCTGCCACGCTTGTCTATTTCATTTTCTATGACAATTACTCAAGAAATGACAAGTCATTTTTTGATAATATTCTCATGCATATGTAAATCCAAGGCTACTCCACTGCTCTGTTTTTATGTTTTTGATTAATTTGCTATTTATGACCATTTTATTGCTCACTCTCTCCCTCTGTGCTGTGCTTCCAGGGAAGCTCTGAAATGGACCATCTTCTCCATGCAGGTCACAGGCCACCTCCTGCTGGGCACCTCCTGCTACATCGAGCAGATGCTGGAGGAGGAGGAGCGAGCAGAGAAGAGTCTGACGCTGCCACAGGAAGGCAGAATCAGGCAGCTGCAGAGCATGCTGCTGGGAAAGATAACCCACTAATGATGGACTGGAGCCTGACGATGGTGGACCAAAACCACACTGTCTTAGATTTAGGACAAAATGTATGTAATGTCTCAGGTTAAACAGGTGATCTTCACCTGTTTATTTCAGTTTCCTGTGCAGTTTGCAGACATTTAGGTCTCATTTCACTGTCAAGTTTTTGCTGTTACATTTTCTTTGGCCTGTATGTATGCACAAACAAAAAAAAAGGTATTTCTCAGAAGCACTTTTACTCACTACTGTTACCTCTTTCCTATAGAGATGAATAAACACAACTAACACTTTTTTATTTTTCCTATTTCTGAAAGTCTGTGTAAGGCGGCTGACAGAAGGTCCACAAGTGAGTTAAGATGAACTAAATCTAAAATGTGCAGTATTAGCCCATTAAGCTAGCTTTGTGTGTATGTGAATCCTGGTCATAGTCAGCGTAATTGGCAACAGGTCCAGCTGTCTCTCCCACGCTTCCCTAATTGTCCCCTGGCCTGTGCTGTCCTGTCAGCTGCAGCCTGCCTCTGCCTTAGAAAACCAGAGGGAAAAAACGAAGCAAGAGCAAGCAGCTGCAGGGGACGAGAGGATGGAAGCAAACCATTATAGAGAGAAAAGAGAGAGAGAGAAAAGAGAGATGGTGGCTTCTGCTGGTGGCAGAAACACCACTTTTGCCATCTTGTGTTAGAAGGTGGCGGTAAAAGCAGCAGACAGATTTGAGCCAAATTTCGTTGTCTAACATATTCTGAGGATTAATGTCAGAGGTTTAGAGGATCAAGAGTGAGAGTGTGACTGTGGTTCAACTCCTCTCTCATATCATCTGCTGGTTTCTGCTCTTTTTTGTCTTGATTTACTGTCTAAAACATATCTCAAGTGGAATAACTTGAAACAATGACCAAAGGTGGTCTTCTCTGATTCATACCATTCTGATTCAGAGCATGAACTTTCAGTTGCACACCCACATGCAAACATGACATAAAACCAAAAACTGATCATGTGCCATTTCTTTGTCTGCACTGAAATGAGTCATGAGGTGCAAACTCAGTTTCATGTTTTAATCAACATTTGTCGTGGTTCACAGTGTTTCTAATCTCACATTCAATGTTTGTAAATGTAGCAATACAAATGTCATCACATTGTTCAGTTTATACAGTATCAACTGGTTTCCGGTCTGTTGAATATTTTTGTTTGGCAAGCAGCTAACTTGTGCTCCCCTTCACAGAAATGGTGCAGATGCTCAAATAGAAAAGTCGCAATTTACTACTGTTGTCTTGGTTGACCTTGAAGTCTGACACCAGTTAACAGCTTTATTGTAATATTCTGTGGTCATTAGAAAACACAACCTCTGACAGTGAGAAAACAAGAGGGTCAAATTGCCACTAGAAACCCTAATTGGAACCTGCTGTCAGGTATTAACACGACAACAAAGGTATTAGAGTGTTATTTTCTTTTTTCTTTTTAATATGGTGAATAAACAGGCCTGGGGTCATCATGATAAAAAGCAATTAAAATGTAGATTTTATTTCTAAGACCATCTCACCGCCTAGCAACAGAGCCAGAGAGGTCTTCTTTGATTCCTCGTCAAACTCAACCAGGAAATGTTTGGTTAGACAACATGCTGGTGTTTGCTAATGTTGCCTTGAGTCACTAGTCTCAAGTAGGATGATGAGTGGGCTACAAAGCTCACATCTTACGACTTCACACCCCTGACTTTTTTAATTCTCAAACTTGTGGTCCACAGACCCCTGGCTTCAATAACATGAATATATTTATGAATATATTAAAGATGTCCTGTTTAAATTGGCCACCTGTCAGAGGTCAGGCCAAACGAACTCAGTGAAGAGAGTTTATTTTGACCAAACCAGAGTTTGGATTGGGTGCTGCCCCATTTCTCCTCACATTAAGAATAACATAGACTTTAATGAATGAGACTTACAATTATTGTGAATGTTATCTTATGTTGCTGGTGAGTAAAAAAAAAAAAAAGAAAAAAAAAAGATGGTTTGAATTCCCCTGTGTGGATACCAAGATTAATGAGGCTAACTAGAGT
>JAQMCX010000029.1:11309928-11322125 GCA_029814765.1 Acanthurus leucopareius
CCTCTTTTAAAACATTAAACAACTACTTCGCTAAATTTCCATTTTTCCCTCAGCCTCCAACTCTCCAACCCCCCCCCCCCCCCCCCCCAAACCCCCATCTCACCCACTCTCTCCCATTTCCAGCCTCTGGTGCCAATCAGACAGTCTGCTCACGATCGGACTAGCTGGAAACCTCCGACATGAGTCAGGCGAAGTGGCTGCAGGGCTGCACTCATGTACATCCTCAATTCTTAACCAGCTGTTTCTCTGACCGCCTGTTGTTTTTTTTTTGTTGTTTTTTTTCCACTTGACTCTCCCCAGCGTCTCCTTATGTTCCCATGAGGTGTCTTTTACTAAACCATAAATCTCCATCTGCCAACTGCTTCCTCTCTAACTTGTGCAGTCCTGTAGAAATATGTCTGGTGTTTTCATAAAGTCTATAATTTGCTTATGTTACTGGAAATAGTTTAAAGAACATCCCTGTTGATCATGGGGGACCTCCATTTCCTCTCACATCCTGCTGTTTACAGTGTCCAGCGAGAACAGGAACACATAAAAGTCAACAGACGAGCAGACATTGTCCTCAAGACTAATAGAGGCAATTTTTACCGTGCTGTCTCACTAGGAGAAGATTATATTATTGCACTTTCCTGTTGACATTTTGACTCACAACTTCACAGACCCATGACAGTGCAGCTGCATGCATTTCTTTTCCATCTCCCTTATCCTTTTCCGTGGGGATGTGACATGTTTCAAGCTTTCTGTTACGTAATTGAGAGATGTTTTAACTCTACTACTCTACCTTCCAGCGTGGTGTCACCAAAGACACACACATCAATACTACAGCACCTGTGTCCTCATTAATATAGACCCTCGTAGTGTGGTTGCCGTGGCAACAAGAAGTAGGAGAAAATGAGTCCATCACTCAACTGGATGCCTTGCTGCCAGAGTGGAGTTGTTGTGCAGAGGTTGCTAGCTGACAGTTGATTTGTTGTGTCGTTTGTTTTTTGACGCGTCCGCTCATCATCAGATGTTTTTAAAATGATGCTGACACTGAGATTTTCACCTCTTGATGAATATACTGCAGGAGAAAAAGAAGCTGCAATTTTAATCATTCCATTGATTTCCTGGGAGTGCAATCAGTAGCCATCTTCTAATCAATGACAAGCAATTGTGTTTTACAAACTGCCTTTAATCTGGTGGTTGTCGATACAAAACAGAGATTATGCCTGTGTTATTCCTGTACCCACATGCTGCGTTTCACTGCCACAGTGGAAAACTCAAACAAAAGTCTTTAAAGACCTGCGAGCTGCAGCACTGAAAAACAGCAGCTGACATTTGTCCTTACTGTCTGTTCATATCCAGATATTAAAGTGTAGTCAGTACTTGTAAATTGGATGCAGCATTTTTTGTCCTCCATGTAATGCCATTTTGTAACTGAAGAAACCACAAAAAACTTGATCTTCATTACATATAACTGCAAATATATTGCTGGATTTTATTTTTTCCTCAACTTCCATTGTGAAATAATTATGTAATGTGTTTGTAATAAGCAGAATTGCAAGTTTCATTTTTCATGTTGCATAAGGACAAACAAATCACCCAGATACTTTGATCAGCTTCTTTACTCACAAATATATCTTTTTTAACAACACAGATTAACAATGGATATATGTTGAATGTATTTTTTGTTTTCTGAGGTGTGTTTCAGTATTTGTTCCAAACACATCCAGAAAATTGGCTGCAGAAAATATTGCTCTGGAATACTGCATGAGCCTGCAATTTATGTCTATTTATAGTAATTGTGCTGTTAACAAGATATAGAATATATAAGATAATTCCTACTAATTGATCACATAACCATAAATCGATCATATGTTGTTTGTAAGTTGTATCAAGACTTTGTTGTCATTTTAGATAAACAGGTTAGATGTTAATTGTTGAGCATTAGAAATTCTGTTAAGCATGTATTTGGACGGACTGTGTAACTTTTTCCCTGCTTCCAGTCCATGTGCTAAGCTAAGGTAGGCCAATCTAAACTAAGCTAAACTAAGCTAAGCTAAGCTAAGCTAAGCTAAACTTAACTAAGCTAAGCTAAGCTAAGCTAAACTTAACTAAACAAACACCTACAGATCCCAGCTGAAAGAATTGCTTTGGTATATTTAGCTGTATTTTAAATTTCCTGTTTGCTTAATCTGCATTATGACTGATTTTAACCAATGATGCATTCTGCTGCTATTTCTTGAAGTCCTAAATTTATGGAACATTGAAATAACTTTGTAGATGTAAAGTGAATTACCTTAAGTAATCATAAGTTAAGCCATAACCTTCCAACATGTAATAAATATACTTCTTTGGCATAGGAGTGGCCACAGCTGGCAGAGCAGAAATCAAAACCAATTTTGTGTAAGTTGCTGAATCTGTTGTTTTCATCGATCCATTGACACGATAGTTGATTGCCTGTGTGTCTGATTACATTCAATTTGCCTTTTTCCCTGAGCTCCAGCACATAAAAGCGATGGCCTGTTGTGGTGGCCTGTGGGTCTGACTGCTCATGTGCAGGTGACTGAGCTAAAAACCCAATCAGAAATACTGAGAAGAGACACTAGAAGGCGAGATTGATACATACTGCAGCACCTGTCCGAGCTGCATACACTGGGGTTGATAAATGCATGCTTAGATAGACAGATAGATAGCACAGAAGTATTTTCTTCTTTTGGCCATCATTGGTAATGATCACTTTGTTATGTGGTTTCTATCCTTATGTGTTTTGATTTTCTCCTCAACCCTTCATTTCTCATCTGTCTGGATTGTGTTCCTGTCTCCCCAGTGCTGTCATCGAGCTGTTATTCATCCCTGCATCATGAGGGCTCAGCCTGGTGCATCATGGGAGCTCATCAACAGTGTGACAGATACAATATATGAGGGCTGAGAGGTCATCATGGAGACTGACAGCTACACCCCAGGCCCAGCCACCACTGACTGGGTTTGGACGGTGGCAGGTCTGGAGGGAACAGGAGTCCTTCAGGAGCAGGGGGGAGGAGGAGGAGGAGGAGGGGGCTCACCCAGCAGCCATGCATCCTGGTACATTCCATACTCGCTGGGCTTCCAGGTGTCGCTCACCGCCTTCCTCATGCTGGAGCTGGTGTTGGGTTTCAGCAGCAACCTGACGGTGCTGGTGCTCTACTGCTCTCAATCCAATTTAGTGGACTCGGTGAGCAATATGGTGACTGTCAATCTGCATGTGCTGGATGTGGTGGTGTGTGTGCTGTGTCTGCCCCTCACTATGGTGGTTGTGCTGCTGCCTCCAGGACCAAACCTGGCTCTGCTCTGCGGCTTCCATGAGGCATGTGTCACCTTTGCCAGCATAGCCACAGCCATTAACATCCTGGTTATCAGCTTGGACCGTTATGACATCTCAGTACGGCCGGCCAACAGGCTGCTGACGACAAGGAGAGCGTCGCTGCTCCTAGCTGCTGTTTGGATCACCTCTGTGGCTGTGTTTTTTATCCCATTCTTGGAGGTGCAGTGGTCCAGTGGAGACAGAGCAGAGGAGAAAGGGCAGGTGACACCTTTGTCGATGTCCTCACATGCCGTGAGTGCCACAGTGGTGCCAGCGTGGCGTAACCAGACACTGCTGTGTGTTGGCAGGCAGGGCTATCACACAGGACAAGGTATGTATTATCACCTTGTCCTGCAGGTACCCATCTTCTTCACCACTGTGGTAGTTATGTTGTTCACCTACTCCAGAATACTGAGGGCTTTAAACATCCGCATTGGCTCCCACATGAGGAAGAGCCAACGATTCAAGGGACCCTCCTGTGGGGGGCACCACAAGAAGCAGAAAAAAAAGAAGACTGGGATCAGAATGCATGATGGTGGGGAGGCAGGAGGGGAGCAGTGCACCTCTGATGGTACCAAGCAGCTCAGCCACCCTCCCCTCATCCCCTCTCCCACCCCCACCCCCACAGCTACCTCCCCCCCTGCTTTGTCATCTTCTGCCCCCCTCGTCACCTCTGACACGGGCGCTGCGACACACATGCCTGCCACGATGGGCGTCCAGGCCTCCGTGTCAGCCATCATTGCCCTGAGGCGGGCAGTGCGGCGACACAGGGATCGGCGAGAGCGACAGAGGCGGGTGTTCAGGATGTCCCTCATTATTATCACCACCTTCTTGGGCTGTTGGGCTCCCCTCTCTGTGACCAACGTGCTTATCCTTGGAATAGGCCCCAGCGACGCCCTAGTCAGCCTACGCCTCTGGTTTTTAGCCCTGGCCTACGGCACCACCGTCTCCCACCCGCTGCTGTATGCCTTCACTCGGCAAAAGCTGCGACGTGCCCTCCGAGCCAAGGTTAAGAAGAGGGTGGTGTCCCTGCTACAAGTAGATCCCTCACCAGGCGGCACAGTCATACACAACTCCTGGGTGGAGAACAGAAAAACCAGCCGGCAGGTGCGGCTAGAAGCAAGCGAAGGTACTGACCGCTGCCTGGCAGAGGTCCTGTGAGACTGACACACATGGGCACACCTTGTATAATTAAAAACTGAACTACAGTCACAGGTGTGCTTTATTATAAAACTCACTGGTGTGTGAAGCCAGAATAAGACACATTTTCACCTCTGGGAGATGTTTTCAATGTAAGCACAAGCAGCAAACCTATGCTAAACACAGCTTACATTTATCTCAGTCTGCAGTGCGAACAGGATGCTGCCATCACTGCAGTGCACACAGACTCAGCAACGGAAGGAAATCATTAAACAAACACACTATTGTTTATAAGTTGATGATTGTATATAATAGTGAAGTCTGTTTACAAATGGAGTGTTTAAAAGGTGTGCTATGGTGATGCTTACCTAACTGCCTCAAAGAATGCGTTTAGTCAGTGGATGATCTGATTCGCCTTCCAATCAAATGCTCCAAGGCAGCTTAGAAAAATGTGGATACACTACAACCAGACAAGACTCAAAAAACTCCTGAATGTATTTAAAGGTGTCTCTGCTTTACTTCAGCTCTAAAAATTTGGCTAGATGGTATGTTATTGTATGCCTGACTAAAAGGCCAGCATATTGAACACCTAAAAGCAAGATCCAGTGGGTTCTAAATAAAATATGACAATAAGATGTAAATGTTTTAGGGTTTGATAGATGGTGTCTACAGAGAGAAGGCAAGAGTCAAGTCAGAGACCACTTAAAGGCTAGTGTAAAATATTAAATGGTGTTTTGCTTTGGCTTAAGTAGTTACTTGATGGTCAATGTTACTGTGCTTTCATTAAATCTTGCAAAGCTTTGTCACGTAATGCAACTCTTTTGCTCCCCAGTTTGTATAAAACGGTGTAAAAGCTTGTTGATGTTTTGCTTATGCAGCTGGGAGTTGAGCGCATTGTTAAAAGTAAAAGTTTGTTATTTTGGGAAAGAGGTTCATTTGCTTTTTATTTCACTTAAATTACACAAAAAGATTGTTACGGCACACATGGTCTGTCTGGTAAACACTGTATGAAGTATGAGGCTAAAGTCCAGACGCAGAGGGATACAGCTTGGTTCTGTCCATAAAAAACAACAACAACAACAACAAAAACACCTTGATTTTACTTTTCCATATTTGTACAGATTAAACAAACATGATCTAAATATTTCCCACAGAACCAACCAGACTAGCTGAGATTAGCTAAGATTAGCTCACCTGCTGCTGACTGCAGCAAAGTAGCATGAAAGTGCTATTTTACTTCTAACCTAACTCAGCAAGAAATTTAACAAGTGTCTTTTGACAAAATGTCTTACTAATCCATAGTTTAAAACAAATCCATTAATCATTTATTAAATGTTGACATAATGATAGGTAAAGTAGTCTGGCTGAAGTAGCATGTTGGGATGATGCTGTACATGGACATGGAAACCTTTCAATATAATACAGTCTGATATGGCAACAAAAACTAAATTCTCAAAATAACTTATGAGTTCTATCTGACACACTGAACAAAAACTAAGAGGCCCATCATAAATAGTATTCACTGCAGATTTATTGCTTTGGGTTATGTTTCTGGTGCTCCTTTGGTTCAGGTCTTGGTACACTAAATGCAAGCTGTTCTCTCATTCATGTACATGCTGTAAATGAGGACCAGATTTAAATTGATTCAATGTGAAATCTACAGTACAAGTCACTTGATCTGTTATGTGATTATGGATCAACTTTTAGAGGATTGTTTCTCGCACCAGACATGTGGTCCCCATGGGTCAGTTCAACTAGTAAACAAAAGAAAGTGACTGTCAGTTCAGACCAGCACTGGCACATTGGTGGGATCATTAACAGCACTGATTGCTGTTGACTTTGTTCTCCCTACTTTTGTGTCCTCTGCCTTGATGCTGTACTCACACCAAGGCTCATTTCAGAGGACAAGGGATTTTTAATTCACATGCAATTAATTAATTCTTGAATGTTAACACATGAAAAAGATATATATACTTTATGTGCACCAAGATTATGCTCTCGTAATGGGTTTTCTTCATGAAGTTTTTATGTGAATGTATCACCATGCAATGTTGAATTATAACAATAAATGTAAGTACTGAGGTCTGGATTTATTTCCTTTGTGCTCATGTGTGAATTCAAAAGCTAATATATATATAATAATAATAAATATATAATACTAATAAATATATCAGAGACAAAATGCCTGGGGTTCCCATATTTATATGGCTAAAAAGCCCTGGCCTCAGGTGTAATGTACTGCATTTTTTTCCTGAAGACAGAAGACTTTGACTTATGCAGAGGACAATGTACAGCACTGTTCACATATTTCACATGACTCCCTCTGCACTTGAGGGGGCATACAGTGATATACTGCTCAGCTAAACACAACCACACATTCATATTATTTCTGTCTCTGTGGTCTATGTTGAACAAAGACTGCATTTTGCGAATGATACACTGTTTGTGCACTTATGACAATCAGGAGGCTGCCAATAATATAGTGAGTAGGTGGTGCAATTTGTATGTGTTAATTTTAGCATAGTCTTGTCAGTGTTGGCATGGTAAAATCAAACCTCACTGTTTCCTCATGAGAGATTTTTCCTTCACTGTTTCTGTGGGTGCAGCCGTGTCCAGGATGGGTGCCCTCAGTAGGCACCGTGCACCTACCTGACAGCGCTTTCATCACGCTCCTCCCATTGAGCTATACTGCCCGCACTAGACGAGAAGCTGCCAGCGTGCTGTTTGAAACTTTGCGTGGGCCTTGTGCTGCGTGGGAGGGAGGTGCTACAGACCTCTGCAATATGGGAAAATGAAGGTCATTTATGTGGGATGAAGCCTGCAGGACAAAGTAATTCTGCAACACTAAAAATCCAGCGAAGACAATCAGTCCACCGCTAAGATCTTTGATGATTTTTGCAGTGTTTATTTTATTTTCTGGTCCAAGAAAACGGCAATTAGGTCGAAAACAAACTTCCTGAAAATAATCAGTGAATCAAATTGAGGGAGGGATATGTTTACAGCAAAATATCTCGACGTAACTCGCAGAGACAACTCAAGAGGGACCTCTGCCGTTATCTAGCGATATTGCATTCCCATTTTCCATCCGCCGAAATAGCTCAGTTGGGAGAGCGTTAGACTGAAGATCTAAAGGTCCCTGGTTCGATCCCGGGTTTCGGCAGTGCGGGGATCGCTTTTTTTATTTCTTTTTTTTTTTGATAGATATTTTCATGTTTTGTAGGTCATTATATCCTGCCTTTAGAGTAAGCAAGAGATCTTACAAACAAAACTACACCATATTAAAAAATCTGGCGAATGTTACTATGAATGGTTGCTCAGAAATTATATTTGAAGCTGGAATTTTTTACCAGTTAAATTAGACACTGGCCACAGCAAAACATAGAAATTATTTGAGAATTTGAAAAGATTTGAAAACCATTGAAGTAAAACCGTTAGAGACAATATGTAAATTAAAATACTATAGAGTCAATAGGAGGAGAACATAGTAGTAAGCTCTAAAGACTGAAAGGAAGGACAGGTGTAGAGTCAGTCTTATTGACAAAGCCAAGGAGTCAGCATCCTGTCACAGGTATTAAGAAATAAAATATGCAGGAGGGCTTTGTGTAAGTTCATGCAAGGTATTTGATGGTGGAAGTCAGACTGGAACTTAGAACAAAACAAACAAAAACCCATTTGGATACAGATTCATGGCTCTGCCAAATCTCAACATCAGAAAATCTTGCCAGGATTTGTTTGTTGACACGTCTCACTAACAAAGCAAGACTTGTGTCATAGTATGCTGATTTTATGATGGCAAGGCAATGCTAAATTGTAGCGGAAAGGTTCATACTGTGAGACACAACAAGAATCCCCGACTGTAAGGCAACAGCATGATGAAAATGCACAAAACTCTTCTTTAAAAGCCTACCTAATGATGCATTACCCTCAGGGATACTAAGCAGATCCTGCTACTGATCTGCACTCTCACTGCTCTTCAAACAACCAGAAATCTTTGGTCTTAACCTAGACATCATGAAAATGTTGTGATGAACAGCATCACTAACACCATGACTGCCCTCTTCTATCATGGGCTCTATTCTCTCTGGCCATATTGCTTGTGGCTCAGTGTATGGCAGTTTTTGGCAAAGCCTATCAGCACCCTGAAAATTAGAAATTATGTCCTGGCATAACTTGCTTAACTTGAAAAAGTTGAGGTAGCTCTGCTTAATCTAAAAATGTGTACAATCAATGTTTTGGTTCATAGTTTAGAAGTGCAGCTGCTTCTTGCCCTTTGGACTCCATTATAAAAGTCTAGTTATATAGTTTTGTCAGTGTCTCCTTGTATCTCAGCAATGAAGCTGGTGAGTATCATATAAATGATGAACTCTACCTTTGAACTTTTGTGTCACATGAGAGTTTTATTCTCTTAGTAAATGTGTTCCACATGTTAGCCATCAGTTTTTAAATCAAATCAAATCACTAACACCTGTGTCACCAGAAGAGCAGCTCCATGGCAATTATTTTAATTTCTTTACAAATAGCAGAGGTAATTACCTGTCTTGCTCTTAATGCCTTTAAGGTAATATTGAAAATCACATTTTGAAGGATACAATGGACGAAAGGACAATTGCTCGGACTGTATTGAAAGCACATTAGTCATGAAAACCAACATGAAACGAAAAGGCAAGGTATGTGATTGGCTTTCTATGGGTGAATGCCCTTTATTGTGTTGTGTTTTTTAAAGACCTGAATTTGTCTCTACAATGCAGTAACATGATCAGCGTAATACACAACATTATTCAAGCGGCAGGAGTTTGTCTTGGTTCATAGGTCATTGGTTTCCATTTGTCCAGGGAACAGTTTTTAGATACTCAGTTAAAGCAATTAAAATGTTTGTCAATAGCATTCTGGCAAAATGATCCAACTTAGACTCTGTCAATCATGTAATGTATATTAGCCAATGCAAAGCTGACCTCTAGTGGGCACACAACAAACTTAACAGACAACTATGCTGTGCATTTGTCAGATACCACTTAAAATTATTTTCAGAATAGCATGAGAGATCAGACTATGTTATAACAAAAAATTCCAGGTAATTTTCCCCAAACAATAAATATAAAAGTGGAATCATTTGTTCACAATATTTGGCGAAAAATTAAATGACTTTGATATGACGTCTTTCTGTTGTTGCCAACATCATTAAGTCATTATTTCCCACTAAGTAGATGAATTGATCATGACACATAATGTCATATAGTAATGACACATAGTAACCTAAAACTCCTCCCTTACTGGTCACATTTGTGTGGCTTGTCTCCAGTATGGATGAGCTGATGATGTCTTAAATTTAATGTGTTGCTGAAAAGCTTCCCACACTGGTCACATATGTGATGTTTTTTTTACCAGCATGTCTTTCTGGATTTTTGCAGGTCTGTTTGTATGTTAAAAAAAAACAAAAAAAACAACAAAAAACACGGACGGGAAAAAGACAGTTACAGGAGTGTAACTGGATATCAAATGGTAAATGTTATATCTTATAAAGGAGAAAGTGTCCTGTTCGTGGTTAAAATAGGACACACCAAAGATGAAAAATGGAGTTTGGTTGCTTTTGTCAAGGCTTGTCATAACAATATGTTACGGACCTATCGTGTGATGTAATTTGTGGAAAAAATACCAGAAATAACAAAATGTATAATAATAACAAAAATAACAGCAATCACACCAGTATATATGAATAAGACAACATTTCCTTTCTTGACCTTGAGAAGTTAA
The DNA here is from genome assembly GCA_029814765.1 of Acanthurus leucopareius. Classification (NCBI taxonomy): domain Eukaryota; kingdom Metazoa; phylum Chordata; class Actinopteri; order Acanthuriformes; family Acanthuridae; genus Acanthurus; species Acanthurus leucopareius. The sequence goes on from JAQMCX010000029.1 coordinate 11,320,142, forward strand.
CTTAGACAAAAAAAATCACTGCTAGTAGCAATAACAGAAAATTGCATCACTTCAAATGTATGTCTGTGCCATAGGTTGTGGCTTTTTTTTAAATGATTGCAACTTAACAATGAAGTGTATTTGGAAAACATGAAAAGGTACAATAAAACAGTTAGTCTTTGTCTCCTGACACAGTAATCAACTGTTTGGGAGAAATTTCAGAAACATTCAGTTAGATACTGTCCGGATTAGCATGACAGCTCATGATAACACTTTAAATATGAGTATCAGGAAGTACAAGTATTTGCAAAAACTAACCATCTATGTGATCTTAAGAATGTTATTTACTTAGTTAGTGTTACTGGGTGATTATGTTTTAAAACCAGCACTGTGCAGACATTTTTTGTCCCTATCACATAGTGTTAGCCCCCTGCTGGGAAAACAACCCACTAATTTTTCATATTTCTGAACATTCATAGATGCACATTAGAAACTGGGATTGATTTCTCATAAATTGTTGTTTTTTGTTGTTGTTTGTTTTTTGTTTACAGTGTACAGTTAATAAACAATTCCCTGTGAACTAACAACGTATGGTTCTTTGGTTCTCTATCTGCTAGTCAAACAAAGTTAATCTGGATTTAACTACTTTTTAAGCCCAGATAATAGTTTTCCACTTTCTAAGCTTCAAATCAGATCAACTACAAACAGCTGAAGTAAGCTTGTTTTTTTTCTTAATGTAAATATGTGTATGAAGTTTAATGATCTCCTGCACATTGATGGTTGTCTTCACGTGAGGAGGTTTGACAGATGCATTGATGCATAGTAACTTCCACACCAAGAGCTCAAGCTCTAAAGACTGACAATTACACCTTGAGGTGGGCGGCCAGTCCACGCCTTTACTTGAAAAGTTTTCAAACTTTTTTTTGTAAACAGTGTCACAGCTCATGTCAATTGGATTATTTTGTCTTTTTAATATCATAACCGAGGCTGATTCCCAATTCAAAAGATTCCAATTCCAAAAGGTTTTTTTATGACCACACCAAAAACATGCAGTGGTTCATATTTTAAATATTATATATGAGACAGTTTTGCAAAAATGTGCACTGAGCAAAGCTTTAAGTACGTAGATATACACTGATATAGTATTTTACATCAGAAGCAGGTTAATTATGGGTTTGTTGCTTTATGCAGCTGTCTAAAGAAATGCATGCAACAACTGGCATTATCTATAGTTTTTATGAAAATATTGTCAGTCTTATTTTAATCCTTTAAAGTATGTTAATACTGCAAGTCAAATGCATGACATTGTTGAATTATAGAGAGCAAGTAAGTCCTGTAGTGGACAATGTCCTGGCCCTGCTACACTATCTGTAACAGACTGTGCTGTTATTTACTTGGTAAATGGACAGCATTTATTCTTATGTTTGCTTTCAGCTATTTTCATCAGTGGACATGATTGCATGACCTCTCACACCCATGCAAGAATCTTACTTTAGGCTAAATATTCGCTAATCAGTGATTGATAAAGGTACATCTAATCATAGGGGAAATTTGCAAAAAAAAAAAGTTTGCTTTGCTTGCTTTTTAATGGCCAAATTGCTGTGTTTTTTGAACATCTGATGAGAAGGGATACAAAAGTGATTTCAATGTAAACTTGTGTAAGGAAGACTTTTATGCCTACTTCTGGACATCTTTATAATTAACATGGCAATGCTAACCTGCTGGTGTCTCTGGTGTAGAACACACTGCTTGTTGTCTTGGACATGGGACTCCAGGTATGTAGTGTTTCAGAGCAGAAGTTTCAATTCAATTCAATTCAATTTTATTTGTATAGCGCCAAATCACAACAAAGTTGTCTCAAGACAGTTTACATATGGAGCAGGTCTAGACCACACTCTATAATTAAATTAATATTTTAAATTTATAGGAACTAGGGCCGGGACTTTAACGCATTAATTTCGATCAATTAATTATAAAGATTTTAACGCGATAAAGATTTTAACGC
>JAQMCX010000029.1:11322225-11492715 GCA_029814765.1 Acanthurus leucopareius
ATTATAAGGCGCACTGTCGGTTTTTGAGAAAATTAAAGGCTTTTAGGTGCGCCTTATAGTGCGGAAAATACGGTACATTAGGATAGGATAGGATACGTTATCAATAATATTCAGCAAAACATCAATATTTTTATTGTGTTTGTGTGTGTGTGCATGAAAAATGCACTAAGCTAAGATTCTTACTTTTTTATACATGATTTTATCTCAGTTAAAGATTGTGAAATGGACAGAAAAATTTGGTGAATAAATACATCATTTCAGTCTCCTGCCTTATTGGGGGTATTTTGTCTTCTTGTCAGTTACACAGGCATTGAGAGGCATTGTAGATGACTGTCTTGGAATGCATTACGTACTGCAGAATCTCTGTTGTGGTACCATCATTATTGTGATAGTATTGTATTTGAAGTTACTCAGATCCCCAGCCCAACTCTGCTCCATGTAAGCATACCAGTAAGCCATGTGAGTGAGCCACATTGCACCAGCAAACTAAAGCTGAATGTAGCCATTACTACAGCAGCTCCATGTATTACTCACTACCTAAGGTCTGTGCTTCTGAAAAAGGTATTTTTAAGTAAATCCATGACATATTATATTAATATCTTGCTTCAAACAATGGATTGCAGCTGCCAGAGAGCCTTGACTCATGTAGATCAAACTCCTTAAAAGTAAACGGAAAAATGTAGTTTTTTCTTTTATTGTTATGAAGAGGGTCAAAGGTTTGATATTACCTGAACTCCTACAAAAAGAAGCAGTGCTGCCTGATTAACCACTTCACAAAGTCTTTTCTGGTTCACTTCTACGTTTCTCACAGATCAAAGGTCCTGCTCAGTAATAAGTCATTCTGGCTACCCTGAAGTTACAGTACATTATGTACCCAAAGGGTAGCCAAAAGATCTATGACATGGCAGACAGTAAACATAACCATGCAAAACACGTCACCTCTCAAATACTTACAAGTGGCAATGCCGCTATATGTGGAAGAAACTACATTGAGAAATCTAAAATTTATTGACAAGAGATCTATTTAAAAAATTCATGTTTATACAGGGATTTTACGACTATTGTTAAAAAGTGGCTGTTCTGTAGTCATACAGTTGAAGTCAGTGTCTAGGTTATGTTGAGCACTTTCAGTGAAACAAAGTCTGGTTTCCTCTTTGAGAACTTGCTGGTAATGTGGAGAGAATTTGTACAACCAAAAGATGATACAAACAAATTAACACAATGAGATAAGTTATCAAAACGTGCTGAACTGTAACCCTGTCCTGACACATCTCTGCATACACTTATTAAATCTATGATATAAATGTATTTTACACCTTGTAGCATTGTTCCTCCAAAACATATATCTATGTTGTTATATATAAGTATGTCAGTAACGTACTCATAGCTTCAGTTGAGTGAAATTGTGGTTTAATCTCTGAGAGGACAGTAACGTTATGACAAAGACCCGGATTAGAAAAAGATAACATCATGCAGTTCCTTAAAAAACAAAGCACTTGTCATTGACAAGTTCGTGCACAACTTGACAGGACAACACAGTTAGCTTGCTATCAGTAGCTAGCAGAGACCATCAAGAGCAAGCAATCTTGCTGGCTAGCGTTGCTCCCACCTCTACAACATATTTCCGCACCTTAACATTTTTTTCAGACACTGTAAAAGTTAATGTAAAGATTATTCGTAAAAACAATATGTATAAGAATACATAATTCATTTCAGGTGATAAGTTACACAAAAACAGGCTCTACCCAGTGTGGGTCTCTAACTGGTACAACCGTTACTGGAGAGCAGTGGCGGCTACATTAGCCTGCTAGCTGAAGCCTGTAGCCAGCCATGACTAGCGAGGAAGCTGGCAAAAGCCTGTCAGCACAGCAGAAGTCATTAGCAGTCATCACGGATCGACAACAACTTCACTCTTACCAAGGCTCAAGATGCTGTAGACGTAAACGTGACACCAGGCAGAAGTAAATCAACTAGATGCACTAGGCGAAGGAGACAGGAGACGGTGGGAAAGAGCGAGTGCAGAGCTCAGCCTCTGTGGAGGTCTTCACCTGGTGCTTCCATGTCTGTTTACCAGATTGCATTCTGGGACAGAGACGTCACTGCGTCAGGACGCAAGCACATTGATGACTTCAAGCAGCTGATAAGAAGTTTCATTCCATCATCAATGGCATAAAAATTGAAAAGGTAAATCATAGGCAGTTGGCTCTTTAATGTACATGCAAAGCATATCATACCCTACCAATTTATTAATTCGCCTGTTAACTGTAAAAATGCAACCAATTGTTACAACGTTTCAGTTGGCTATATGATTAATAACCGCGTCAAATTTTGCCATGTATGTTCTTCTGACTTTTGAAGAATTGAAGTTCATTTTTCTCCGTATCTGTTTTATGATGTAAATAAATGAACGAGCTGCTCACAGCTGGAAATTATAGATCAGCGTTAATCAGCAACAAGGAGACTTCGGAAACAAAGAATATCTGAAATCATTGGTCCTAAAACGCTTTCATCATGTTGTCATTGGTTCTAATATACTAAGTCACAGCTTTAAAAGTTAATGGTTAAACATAGACCTATGATGTGATGCAGTGTATCAAACTCCCATTTCCCATGTTTTCCAGTTCTTCATAATGTAAAAAGCGACACACTTTGACAATACTACAGTGCACACCGTGTTAACATAATGTTTTATTTTAATCCTCGGTGCAGATGCTAATTTCTTGTTTTTGTGTTTGTTTTTGTTTTTATGTTTTGGGGTGTTCATATATATATATATATATATGTTCTTCTTCTTTTTCTTCTTCCTCTTTTGACTATCTTGTGACTATAAATTAGGCCTGAATTATACATACAGCTGTAGAAATAAATGCCTTTTGAAGAAAGTTTTTTTTTTGTTTTTTTGTTTTTTTTAATTTAAAACCTAGCGTGTTCCTGTTTCGGTGGCCAATTGCCGTCGTTGTTACTCAGACGTGGGGCAAGCTCCTTTGTTCACTTCCGGCTGTTCAATAAAGTTGATCTTCCTGCGTACAGACATGGGCGCCGTTACTGATGGTTGGTAACTTTTAAACGATTGATTTTAGCTCTCTGGTGAAAGATACAATAAGAAATGTGCGCCGAACCTCTCAAAGTATTCATATGTATATGTACTTCCGAAAATAAACAAATTTTACTCGAAAAAGCACCTTGTTTTCAAAACAGCTAATATACAGTAGCCATTTTAACTAGCTAATAGATAGCTCTCTGAATATTTATCTAAAACTCTCTTTTATGTACTCTAAACTCTCGTTTTATAGATGAAGTGATTCGTAAGCGTCTTCTTATTGACGGTGACGGTGCTGGTGATGATCGCCGAATCAATGTGCTGCTTAAGAGTTTCACCAAATGGTGCAACTCGCCTAGTACCCCGGAGGAAGGGTAAGTTAGCTCTACAGCCCCCAGCTTTGTTTCTTCTCACCAGTAATTTCTACAGAGTTTGATGCATAGTTGCTTTGAGTCATAAATCTTCATGACTTTTTTTAGGTTCACACAGTATCAGAGGATGTTGGGCATGCTGGCCCAGTGTGAATTCTCCATGGGGAAGACGTTGATGGTGTATGACATGAACCTTCGAGAGATGGAGAATTATGAGAAAATTTACACTAATATAGGTAAAAAAAAAAAAAAAAAAAAAAAAAAAAAGCCTCTTTCTCTCGTAGAAAACCCACTAACTTAGGTATGCAGAGTGGTTATTAAGAAGCTTTCGTCTGTATATGTTTAGTTTAACGAAAATACTCGTTTTTATTGACAAACTTGCGTCTAAATGTCGCCCAACCTGGACGACCGGTGTCATCACGAAACCAATTATATTTTGTGGTACAAGTAATGTTGTCTCTTCATTTCAGAACAAAACATCATGTCTGCACACGAGAAGATAGCTGAATGTAAAAAAGAAATTCAGAGGGCAAAGAGAATACGAAAGAATCGCCAAGGTAAGAGTATTTTCAGTGCTTTGGATTCATTCTTGTATTTATCTGATATAAACTGAAAAAGATCACCTTTTTGAAGTAAAATTAAATACATTCAACCGTTTCAGACAGTGCCAGCAGTTAGTTGTAATGACTAACTGTTAACTATTTTACAACTGGCCAATTCTGAAACTAATTTTGGAAAAAATTAACTTTTCTTACCCATTACTCCCAATTGAGGATTTCCTAATTGTTGTTGATTTTGTATCATTGTACATCAAATGTATGTGAGATTTTGGTAGTGATGACAGACAGATAGAGATTGCATACCAAAATGGAAATGGCCAAATTGAATGGATAACAGTGATATTTGAGTTTAAGAAAGGTTAAGTTGTCAGAATATTTATTTCTCTTTTTATAAAGAAGTCATAACTAAATTTATGCTTTCAAAATAATATTAAAATATATTCTCACATTTTGACTTTGTTTATTCCTTCTAGAGTATGATGCTTTAGCAAAGGTTATTCAGCAACACCCAGACCGACATGAAACACTAAAGTAAGTTAGGCTCTTCATGAACTCATCCTGATATTAAGTTGTTCTAAAACATGACTGAGACCAATTTTGGCTTTTATGATAATCAGATTATGTGCTTAATTTTGATTTGATCACTTACAGGCAGTTGGAAGCACTTGATAAAGAACTCCAGCAGCTGTCTCACATCAAGGAGAATGTAGATGCAAAGGTACAAACACATTAATCTTCCCTTTAATTTAATATGTAATACTATATGTACTTTCAATTATTACTAAAGTTTTGTTATATTTTTTATTTTCCTTTTGTGCTTTGCAGCTGGAGTTAAGGAAGAAGCAGTTCCATGTACTACTCAGTACCATACAAGAACTACAGCAGACACTTGAGAGTGAGTAAACAAGGCATTTTGGGATCACTTAGAGTCTTCGAAAACACATTTTGGGTCTTATTGTTTGCTCTGTTCATGGTTTTCAATATCTGTTGTTCTGTACATTGTTCAAAAAACTTAATATGTAAAAACATTTTGTCTGTAAACTTTAAAAAAAATCAAGTCAATTGTCCCTGATTAATAATTTTTCTCTTTCCTAGATGATGAGAAGTCAGATAATGATGACAACAATCACGGGAGCCCTGCTGAGATTGGTGAATGAACACAGGGAGATTCTGACTGAAATAAATTGAGTGAATTGCTTTTAAATGACTTTTTTTTCTCTGTGAATACTTTTTGTATGTATTTTTCATTAAAATTTGATCTGTTGTATCTGATTTGTTCAATTCATGTAGCAAAGCAGTGAATTTTTTATTTTTTTAATTTTGAGATATTTGATTTTATTAGATATTTGTCTGTACTTATCACTCATATTTTGTTCACTTCACGTCATTTGAAATATGACTGAGGTTTCCAGGCTGAAGAAGGAGATAATGATAAAAAACAATATTTTCAACAGAGGTACATTAGACTTAAAACTATCACAGCAATATAAGTTGGTGGTGGTGACAAAAACATTAGTCGTGTGTTCTCAGAAAAAAAAAAAATCATCATTAATGATACCGGACTGAGGACTCATTGCTTCATCTACTTTTTTTTTCACAACACTGGTGCAGCCCCTTAATTTCTGAGAGGGGGAGACAACATTTGCTTGTTGAAGATATGGAAGAAAAATGGTTATTAGAATATCTATAGTACATTTTTAATAAGTAGAGATTACATTACAACTCTACTATAGTATTTTACTATGAGGCTGAGTTTTTTAAACTGTTTCCTTCATTAAACCACAAGGGGGAGATAAAGTCCATAGTTTTATGTGCATTATTCATATTCTGTCCTGTAAGAGGACTGAACAGGATTTAAGTAATTGTTATTTCAATCAGAACTGAGTAGTTATAGATTAATTTATGTGGTATCATTTTACTTAAAGTCACCAATTCCTAATATAAAACATATGTAACTCTTCTCGGGTAACATTTATTTTAAGAGAATAGATTGCTGGTCTTACCTGATAAGCAGACTGGAAGTAGCAAATTAGACAGTTCAAGTCATATGTTTTCTTTATTTAAACGAATATATCATTGAGTAAGCATAACCGTATAAAATATCGAACATTTTATTTTGTAATTGTTGGCCTTCATTTGGAAACATTCACTACCTACTTACTAGGATGTCACAAATCTCAGCAGGAATTGAACCATGAATATCTCAGGCTTATTTTATTTAACTTATAGTATGCTAATGCTGCTTTGTTTTGGTGTGTCAAATGACATTTCAAGGAAATAGAAGTTTTGCAGTAACTGTTTTTCACAATGAAGTACAATGATGACAGTACAGTGAAAATCTCCAGCATGTGCTGAAGTTGATCTGTTCATACATTGTTGTTGCATCTAAGGCACATCTATACATCCTACAGCACAATAGAAAAGGAGTGCAATCTCACAAACTTTAGTTTACTTCTGTGTTCTCATCAATAAGAGGAATACAGTTGACTCGAGTAGTTAGACCTTGACCGTTTCTAGAACTTCACCAGGTATGAACGGGCCTGTGTGAGGCGTTTGAGGCGACTTTGCAAAGCAGCCCTCTTGCCGCTGATGTCGAAATCCTCCTTCAACAAGAACTCGGCGCCGTCCTTGTCCTGAAGCACCTGCAGCATCTCCCTCTGGAGCTGAATGGCAGACTCCTGCAACATCTGGTAACGGATTACCAGAGGGATCTGGTCAGCCAGACGCTGGCTGGCAATCTGAAGAAGGAAAAAGAAAGGTTTAAGAGAGGAGAGCTGTTGTTAAAAAAAAACCTTTTGTTAAAACCTTGTAGTTGTCTTTTTTTTTCACAAACCATTCCTCTGAATAAAAACTTACACTGTAATATGATTTAAGATGAAACATCAGCTCCTGAAGAGTCGCACGATTATCCACGCTGTACATAATGCTGTTTGATTTAAATGACAATGCAGAACTCTCTTTGTCTTCGTCCTCATCATCTTCCTTCTTTCTGTCACTCAGACTGTTGCTGTAGGTCCTGTCCTGTGAGTAAACAAGCAGCTCCATCTGGAACTGCGTTCTCAGCATGGATTCAGCAGTAGACTCTTTTTCTTGCTTTATGGATTCAATCTTTGCCTAATGAAAAGATCAGAGATTGAGCATTAGGGATTGATGATGACTAGCAAATAAGAAAAGGACTTTATCCGACTCTTAGAGGATGGCTACCTTGGCTGTTTTCACAAGGTTAGGATATCCAGCAAAGCTACTCTGGGCTAGCTGTATGAACACCTTCCTAACAGCATCTGGAGACGAGAAATACAAGAAGTTAAAGCAGTTTAGTCTCCTCTGAATCCTTCACTGGTGGTTGTGTGATGATGCAGAAAAGCATGAGCAAACCAGAAAAATTCAAACTCTCTTATATTCCATCTTTTACCTCCAATGTCTTTGAGTCTCTTGACAGCAGGTTCCTCCAGCTGTTTGATCTGCTCCTTGACCATAGACTCAAAGGTCTTGTAGTTGATGAAGCCTGGCAGTTCTCTTCCACGGTATCTCTCTTCATACTCCTCCACCTCTCTCTCAATCCTCTGATTGACTGAAATACACAAACTTCTATATTAGAAACCTGATGATGGACAGCTGTAGACCGGTTCAAAATGTTGTACTCACATTTCTCCCCTGATTTGTCCAGGTGGACTATCCATTTCCCAAACTCTCTTCTGAGCGTAGAAAAGATGTTGAGCCTGTCTCCACACTTGAGTTCCTCTCCCGTTGTCAGGCTGATGACATCATGAGTGAATGCTGTCACTTTCTGTGATACACATGTGACGGCAGAAACAGTTGCTTAAAGGTGTTTCAGGTTTATTTATCAAATATTTAAAGACAAAGTCATATTGATGGTGAATATTTGTTTTTGTAGCCTGGCAGATGTTGAGTATGTTGAGGGAGCTCACATCAATGAGGAAGACAAGTCTCTCAGCTGTGTCAGGTGGGGGTCCGTTGCCATATCTGTCCAGCTCTGCATGAGTCTGTGCTAATTTCTCCTCTATCTGTTCCTCGAGTCGAGGCAGAGATCTCTGCAAATCACACGGGGGTCAACATCTTAACACCCAAGGTGACAACTTAGACCCTAGTTTTGACGGTATATTGGTATGATGAAGCAATACGCAACATTCACCTCAATGTGATGCACCAGCTCAAGCGTGAGTTTCTCAGCCAGTTTGGGAACAGTAGCATGACCATCATTGTACAGAGTGCTGCAGTAAGAAGCAAAACATACTGAGTACATGCTGCACAACCTGATGAAAATACTTTACCACATAAAATGTTTGTATAATCACTCAAAAGGACTGAACTTACTGGAAATGTGCATGATCTTTGAAGAAGGCTGTCTCTCTTTCCATTGCTTCAGTAAGAGACACCTTCTCTGTGATCTCCTTCTGACCCCTGCACCTCACGATCATGTAGCCCTTCTTCAGGTGGATGACCTCGTTATGAACTATGTCAACCACTGTTTCTTCTGTGCCTTTGTCCACCAGATCAGGTTTGGTCAAGATACCTGAGAGAGTAAGACAGACAGGCAGTGAACTATCTCAAAGTCAAATAATTTGGCCAAGTGTTGGTTTTCCAAAATCAGTTCTATTTACCCAAAGTCCTCTCTCCGTCAGGATCCACCTCCTGTGCCATCTTCAAAGCCTCTGTGGTTGCAATGTCCACGTTGCATGGAACAACCACCAGGCTGATGGTTTCTTGTTTTGTGATGAACTTGCGGATCAGCCTCTTTATCTGAAGGTATTAATTCATAGTGAATATTAAATTCTAAGTTGTACAAAGGTCGATTGTGTAGAATTTGTGTGGGGGGGGGGGGGGGGGGTTGGGTGTTATATATATAAAATATGTCAGAAATGGAATAAATAATTCATATAAATTGTGTTTTCACCTTAGAATTGACTTTTTTAAAAATCTATAGATGGAAACAGTCCCCTCCGTCCAGTCCACCACGTTGTACCTCGATGTTTCTACAGATCCCAGAATGGGAAAACTAAATATTGGCTCTAAAGAGGGATTTTTTTATGCGAGTTTAATGGAGGGTTAAGGCAGAGCTACTGATACATTGTTATTCAATGGCTCGGGGTTAAACTACTGGATATTCAGTCAGGTGCAATTTGCAACTTTACCATTAGATGTCACTAAATCCTACACACTTAAACTGTAAGTCAGTTTTATTAACATAATAAGCAAATATTACAGGGCTCTAACTCTATAGCTCCGCTCACAACTCTTTAAAGCCCCATGATGTAGAAATTTGTTTCTGTGCAGTTTACCACCCCACAACATAACATGTATTTTTCCTCATGTGTCAAAGTTTGCACAAGTTTGCCTTGCACACAACTCAGAACAGCCACAGTATTTTGGTGGAAACGCAGCTCAGCACGCCAAGCTAACACTACCTGAACTTGAGAGACATCCAGTTATAACATGTTACCAATTAAACCTCTATCAAAACAGGCAGATTTGGCTTCAAAAACTAGCAAGCAGACATTGTTTCTGACACAGCCAAACATCTGGCAAGAGCCACAACACAACACATGACCTGAGTAAGTCACAGAATTGAGGCAGAGCAGTCTTAGGACATCAGAGGAAAAACCAGAGGGCATTTTTCTTCTTAAAATATGACCCGGTTTCACCAAAATTACTGTTTTGTTTCCAATTTGTTTCTAGTTTTTTTTTTTCTAATAATGTGAATTGTTAAGTATCAGTTTTGAAACCACGGCCCCTAGCTCAAAGTTACATAGTGCAGTAACAAGCTACAGGGGGGCCTAGTGGCTGAGGCAGAGAGCCCAGGCAACCTGTTACACTGCACCCTTACATTACAATGATTTTGCATTTTGGCCTGACAGTTCTGCAGGTAGACCTGTAAATATAGGATGTAATTAATGCGATGTTGTTAGGGTGTGAGAAACACAGGGCCCAAAAGACATCATCACAATGACAGCTGTTAATAAACAAGTGTACCTGGTCTCCAATGTTCTCTGGTTGCCCCTTCACAGCCACCCTGGCGATGCCGGGCAGGTCAATAAGTGTCAGGTCTGGAACATCTGGAGAGGCGATCTCCAGGCTGATGAGGTCATCACTGATCCCCACCCCAACCCCAGCCATTTCATCTTGAGCTGAAGAGAGGATATGATGATTGCTAGGATGAATGTACTGATCACTGAAATTTAAAAAAAAATCAATAGCTCAATCAATACCGCTCCCTTGATAGTGATGTTAAAGAATGCCACATACTGTACCTTCTCGAATCTTTTTCTCCACATCTGCAGGGTCTTCTATCTCTTCCTCAAAGCTCTGGTAGCTTATTTTTCCATACCACTCCTCTCCTTCTTTCTTCCTCTTCATCTTCAGTTCAAGAGGACATCTTGTCACAATGCCTGAACACAGAATATGGGGATTATGGGAGAGGGGAAAATTCATGTAATCCAGTGTGCTCAGCCAATAATGCTTCAATTATGGAAGCAGCAAGATATCACAGATACCATAATTGGGAAATGGGATTGCTATTACATAAAAAATATGCTCAAGACACTATAAACATGATAAAGAATTTCTGTAGTGTGACTGATATGTACACCTGATAAACACTGTATCTGCTGATCAGAACTTTAGCATTGTAGTATGGCAGGCTGCTTTTGTTAAAAGCACCTACGGCCTTTAGAAATTGCTAGCAAAATTCAGAAAAAACCACTTCCTCGAAAGAGGCAAAATATCTGCCTACTCAGCCACTTCCAGGGGTGGGAAATGAAACCAGTATTGAAGTGCCAAAAACTGCAGTTCTTTAAAGAGCCACTAGAGGCTTGCTCCAAAGCTCATTTCCTATTGAGCCCATAATTATCATACCCAACTTCATGAAAAGAAACCTAACCCTAAACATGTTTAAAGCCTGACACAAAACACAGTTTTGGTGGCTGTAGTTAATTTTCACGTAACCCTAACCCTTCATGAACAGGTGTTCTGTTTTTTTTGTTTTTTTATTTATGAATCCTGATGTCTTGCATCACTACACTGTAACTATACTTCAACTGTCTAGTCCATTTATTTTATCTATACCTTTTTATGTCATATATTCTCTTTTTTAATTTCGTTCTGAGGGTCTTCCTAATGTTTTTTTTTCTCGAAAAAGCCCTTTGTTTTGCCTCGGAAACAAGAGGAATAGGAGTGATAGTTGGACTGACTGATTCCCAGTAATTTTAACTCACCACTTCCTCTCGGCAGAGCCACACCTGACAGCGCCTCCAACACGGAGCTCTTCCCTGAACTTTGGTCTCCGATCACGGCGATCGCAGGCAGCGCCAAGTCCTTCTCTACACCCAGAGAGCGGAGAGAGTCAATGAGGTCGATGCAGGGACGCACTTTCTCCTCATACTGCTGGTTCAGAGAGTTCATGATGATGCCTTGTTGTCTTCTGTAAAAATCGAGTTTGTTAGAGGAATAAAGCCTTGTAAAGAATATAACACTGATGAGAATGCAGTCCTACTGGTGACTAAGGCAACCACGAGCTGAGGTATTTAAGGGATGGAGTTAGGTTTCGTTTCTTTGAGTTTCTTTTCTCTTGAATGAAACCCTTACCTACCGAGCTGATGCTGCAAAAAGTCGTTGTTCAGGAGAACAATAATATTTAATGCCATACAGCGAGATAGTTAAAGTTCTTTGGGCAAATTATTCTTTAAAAGCCTTAATAATCAATATCTGATAAAAAAAACTATTTGTAGACTTCCTGGCCACTCACAAGAGCCAGCTCAAATGCATCTTAATTTCTAGTTTGTTTAACACAAACTTTTCTTTAAAAAAAATGTAACTGTAACATAATTATACCCTTATTAGTGTTTTTACAAGATTTACAAAAATAATGTGTTAAATACTCCAAAATTAGGCAAGCATGTTTGATAGGCAAACGGATCATGACTTTACATCTTCTGTCAGAGCAGTGAAATGACCCTTTTTAATCAAATTACATTGAAAAATCAAATGGTATTTCCAATTTATTAACAAAGCCCACCATTAATTATCTGTTACGGCCTTCTGAAGGGTTTTTATTCAGGCATTTATAATCAACAACTAATGTAATGTTGAAGTATTATCAGTGTCAGGCTAATGTGCCTGACAAGTCTGATGCATGAAAAATAGTTAATGCATTTGCCACCAAAGGGAGGCAATCATTGCTTTCTCCTCTTGAGTAAAAATGACTTTGAAAAATCTATAAAAGTTGAAAAGCTAAGTTTTTTGTTTTTTGTTTTTTTTAAAATGTATTTTATCCTTTATTTGGGCAGAATTTGGGGAACCCATTAAAAAAACTCACTCAGATCACACACAAGCATTTTCCATAAAAGATTTTTATTTCAGTGGATAAGTTACACAAGCATTGCAAGGCTCTTTTGCACAACCAACCCCCCCACCTCGCATCCCCAAATAACCTTCCCCATCCCAAGCTTGTTTATAGTTTTATTTCAGAGAATATGGTTTACATTCATAGCAATCTACAGCACCATGGTTTCACAATTTGGTGCCCAACAGGTTGACAGTTTGCATCATTAGCACTGAACTAATCAACCACTTCAACCTTGTAGATGCAAATTCTTCACTTACAAATCTGGTTTTAACTGCGGTGGTTTTGTGTTGAAGTTGTAAATGTTTAAACTAAAGTCGGTCAACAGAATGCGTGCCTTTGTCAGGCGCTTTGAGCTACTCTGAAGGTGGATTCTCTTGGTTTTTATGCCGAAGTCCTCTTGGAGGAGGGACTCTGTTTTCTCCCTGTCCTGAAGCATCTGCAGCATCTCCCTCTGCAGCTGGACCGCAGACTCCTGCAGCATCTGGTAGCGGATCACCAGGGGGATCTGGTCAGCCAGACGCTGGCCAGCAATCTGTGTGGTTAAAAAAGGAGAAAATGTTGAAAAGCTACTTTATTCATCTATTTTGCTGTTTCACATTACCTTCCTTTCTTTCAACAGAATCTAAAGTGAGTGTGATGTATAATTAACTCTGCAGCGTGTAAATTACACTTACTTGGTAGTAGGATTTAAGGTGTTTGATCATCTCTTTCAGAGTGGCTCCACTGTCAGTATTGCTGGAAAGGCTTTTGATCATTCCATTGAAACTGTCTATTTCATCTTCTCTCTTCCGCTTACCCAACTTCTTGCTGTATGTGCTGTCCTGAGTGTATACAATCATCTCCATCTTAAACTGAGTCCTTAGCATAGACTCTGCTGCTTTCTCCTTCTGTTTTTTGATGTCTTCAATCTTCCTCTAAAGAGAAACCATTATTTAGATTGTCAGTATTTACTTATTTTTTGATCATACTTTTACAGTAGCAATGGTCAATGAAAGTGATACCTTCGCTGTTCTGATGAGGTTAGGAAAGCCAACAAAGCTGCTCTGAGCCACCTTAAACAGCTCTTTCCTCACAATTTCTAAAACAAAATACAAAGTCAGGCACAGAGTTAACAAAACAACATCAAAAAACAACTTGAATATTTTACACACCAAGAGGGCCTTTTTTGATCGTTACATTCTGATGAGACACACCTGTTACCTCCCTGAGTTTCAGGACAGCAGGTTCTTCCAGTTTTTTGATCTGTTCTTTGACCATGCCCTCGAATGTCTTGTAGTTGATGAAGCCTGGCAGCTCTCTTCCACGGTATTTTCGTTCATACTGAGCCACCTCTCTCTCAATATTACAGCTGACTGCAATATTGATGAATTTGTGAAAGAAAAGTAGGTCAACTGTTGGTCAGTGGTATTCAAAAGATGTGAAAAACTTCAACTTTGATAGGCAGGCTATAAAGGTTAATAATTATTTCTTATTTGAAAATGTTAAATACATTGCTTTTTTCAAAGCAAGAAGGGAAATGGAATTAAAAAACCAAACATTTAGAGTCGGAATGGTTCACTTTGAATGTCCAGTAGAAATCAGGGATAGTATATTGTATATTATATTTATTTAGTGTTTAATCACCTGAAATAATTACTTGTTGTTGTTTTTTTTTGTCACCTTAATGGACAATCCAACATTGACTTAAAAAAAAGGGCCTTTTGCGTTTTTCACAAGTTGAGTGGCCACCATAGGTTCTCCTACAAGGCGGGTGGGGGGAGGAATGTCGGATGGCCACTTAATGCTACACAAGACCTTCAGATGTTAGGTTACAGTTTCGTAGTTTAAAAGTCCCAGCAGAGAATTTAAAAAGCGGTGTAATGACTGGTTAGTGGGCTCACATGCTCTTCCAGATTGCTCTATGATCTCCTTCCATGCTGCAAATTCTTTTCTGAGTATGGAGAAGATATTGCCTCCAAATCTGAGTTCCTCCCCTGCGCTGAGGCTGATAACATCGTGCGTAAATGCTGTAACTCTCTGAAACATGACAGGTTCAGATAAAAGACAGGAAATATTATATTTATTATATATATATTTATTTTCTCTCAGAAGCTCAAATCACTTTGGTTACACTTTTGGTTAGAGGGTGCAGTATATTGTGAGTGTAAGAAGGGCCAGCAGGTAAACTTACATCAATAAGGAAACCAAGTTTCTCAGTTGCATCAGATGGGGGTCCATTTCCATATCTATCCAACTCTCTCTGAGTCTGTATTAGCTTTTCCTCTATCTGCTCTTCCAGTCGAGGCAGAGATTTCTGTAAATCACACAGGGGTCAATACTTTAACATATGAAGCATGCAAGTAACTTGGAGTAAACTTTTACAATTAGGTAAAGCACAAAGAAGTGTCCACCTGGATATGATGCACCAGCTCAAGGGTGAGTTTTTCAGCCAGTTTAGGAACAGTTGCATAGCCTTCATCATAGAGAATCCTACATAAAAATAATAATAATTTGACTGAGCTCTGTTTTCATCAGTCTAGGTGCAGCACAAACACAGGTCTAAGTTCTGTACACTGGGAGCAAACTCAGTATGACCTACTTTTTGGTAATTTAGTGATTTAATTTATCACAGTACAGCATAGTGATAAAGTAAGGAAATAAATAGATAAAACGTATGTTACAGCTGATTGGTAATGGCCAACCAAATCTATTCCTCTCATCCCTTTTAAAATTGTAGTGCGCATACGGTAGTGCAACGTGTTGTCAGTTTTTTTTAACAGGCTGAAGAAGGAACGGTATTAATTTTGTTATTGTTGTTGTTGTTGTTTTTATTTGTATTGATACGGACCTCTAAGTGTGAAATAAAGATAAATTGAAACTGAAATATTTGACTGGGAATCTCAAGCTTGTGATCACCAAATTTTTGGTCCTACAAGTAGTCCTCCACAGACTGATATTGCTAAACTGGCTTGGGAAAATGGACTAATATTATAAATCCCTCTTCCTCTGGTATTATCAGTACTGCCAAAAAAAAGAAAATGGAAATGTTGATCTTTTAACCAAAAGTTTATGTGATATGTCATCATAAATTAAATGTCAAAGTAAACTAAGAGCATCTGCTATACTCAGATCAGGTGCTGGGACGATGCTGAGGAGTAAGCATAAGTTACACACACTGAGAGCTTCTGATGTGATTCATTTATTAAAAACACTGATGAAGAACAATGCATTAAAATGTCGCTTGTGGTGTGGTGTTGACAAGTAAATTGCAGCAAAAGCATGGAATGTGCATAATTTACATTCTAATATATTACACCATCGTATTATGTGGCCAAACCTTTCTTGCTTGAATGATGCAGTTTCACACTCCCTCCTTGTGTTGTGCCAACTTGCAAATGTGTTTTTAATATGCACTTTAATATGCACTTTGCAACTTTGTAAAGGTACAAATAATAAGGCCCACTGAGCACATGCTACACAAGTTGTCAAACTACAGATCAGTGTTTGCGTAATTATCCGAAAAGAATGACTTTACCGGAAATGTTTATGATCTTCAAAGAAGTCTTTCTCTCTTTGTATTGCTTCGGTAAGAGACTCCTTCTGATGAAAACCTGATGAAAATACTTTACCACATAAACAGTTTGTATAATCACTCAAAAGGACTGAACTTACTGGAAATGTGCATGATCTTTGAAGAAGGCTGTCTCTCTTTCCATTGCTTCAGTAAGAGACACCTTCTCTGTGATCTCCCTCTGACCCCTGCACTTCACGATCATGTAGCCCTTCTTCAGGTGGATGACCTCGTTATGAACTATGTCAACTTGTGTCTGTTCTGTGCCTTTGTCCACCAGATCAGGCTTGGTCAAGATACCTGAGCGAGAAAGACAGACAGGCAGTGAACTATTTGAAATTGGTCCCTTTTCTTTATCTGGCTCATTTGGCCAAAACAAACAAGACATACACCACGTGTAACCTTTAACAAGAATAGTTTGAAAAAAACCCTGCAGCTATGTTTAACCAAAATATTAGTATTTGTAAAGGCATGTAAATCATTAGATTCAGATGTGTGCAATTTGCATGAGTAGAGGTTGTTGATACAGGTGTTGTAATGTATAAAACAAAGCATTGAAGGAAACTTAGGAAGCATAACCAATGCCAAAGCGCAAGCACACTGACTTACCCAGTCAGTCACATGCTGGTGAGAGCGACAGGTTAAAAACGTACGACTTCAAAGATGACACCAGTTCTGCTTACCCAAAGTCCTCTCTCCTTCAGGATCCACCTCCTGTGCCATCTTCAAAGCCTCTGTGGTTGCGATGTCCACGTTGCATGGAACAACCACCAGGCTGATGGTCTCTTGTTTTTTAATGAATGTACAGATCAGCCTCTTTATCTGAAGATATTAATTCATAATGTATGTCAAATTATAAGCTTTACAACCATGTATAGTAAGCTTTTTTCACATAAGTGAAGATTATAGGACTTAACGTTTATAATTTTGCTTGTCACACTGTACAGCTGTAAACCATGAAGTGGAAAGGTCAATAAGGAATGTAATTAATGCGATGTCGTTGGGGTGTGAGAAACACAGGGCCCAAAAGACATCATCACAATGACAGCTGTTGACAGCTGAAAACCATGAAAACAATAAACAAGTGTACCTGGTCTCCAATGTTCTCTGGTTGCCCCTTCACAGCCACCCTGGCGATGCCGGGCAGGTCAATAAGTGTCAGGTCTGGAACATCTGGAGAGGCGATCTCCAGACTGATGAGGTCATCACTGATCCCCACCCCAACCCCAGCCATTTCATTTTGAGCTGAAGAGAGAAGATGATTTATGATGATTACTATGAATGGATGTACTGATCAATGAAACCTATTACAAATTCAGTAACTTCATCAATACTTTTCTCATGATAGGGATTTTTAAGAATGCCACATACTGTACCTTCTCGAATCTTTTTCTCCACATCTGCAGGGTCTTCTATCACTGCTTCAGTGTTCCTGTAGCTTATTTTTCCATACCACTCTTCTCCTTGTTTCCTTCTCTTCATCCTCAGTTCCAGGGGACATCTTGTCACAATGCCTGAATTCAAAAAGAGGTAATAATGGGGGAAAAGGAAATTTCTGTAATCCAATGTGCTCAGATATATAATGGAAAACATTAGGATGTCTCAGAAAACTAGGTATGGCCTTTAGGAATCGCTAACACAGGTCAGAAAAGACCACTTCCTCGAAAGAGGCAAAATATTTTTCTGACCACGCTGCCACCTCCGGCCAGCATTGAAGTGCCAAAAACTGCAGTTCTTTAAAGAGCCACTAGTGGCGGGCTCCAAAACTCATTTCCTATTAAGCCCGTAATTATCATACCCAACTTCAGGAAAGAAATGGACCCTAACCCTACAAAAAGCACAGTTTTGGGGACTGTAGCTAATTCTCACATCATGAATGAATGTTTTGGTTTGTTTTTTTTTAAATGTATGAATCCTGATGTCTTGTATCACCACACTGTAACTATACTTCAACTGTCTGGTCTGTTCCGTTAGTTTTTTTGTCTATACTTTTTTCTGTCCTATCAATCAATCAATCAACTAAATAAATTTTGTTTGTATAACCCTTTACAGTAACCAAAGTGCTTTCCGACAAAGCCATAAAACAGTACAGAAAAACAATACATAAAACACAGGTTTTTGACTGTGGTACCTGTGCTGCAGGTTATTAAAAGCCTAATTGTAACTCACCACTTCCTCTCGGCAGAGCCACTCCTGACAGCGCCTCCAACACGGAGCTCTTCCCTGAACTTTGGTCTCCGATCACGGCGATCGCAGGCAGCGCCAAGTCCTTCTCTACACCCAGAGAGCGGAGAGAGTCAATGAGGTCGATGCAGGGACGCACTTTCTCCTCATACTGCTGGTTCAGAGAGTTCATGATGATGCCTTGTTGTCTTCTGTGAAAATTGAGTTTGTTCAAGGAATAAAACCTTGTAAAGAAGGGAATCACTGATGAGAATGCAGTCCTGCTGGTGACTGATCGTATAACCGCAGAATGAAGGTATTAAAGGGATGTAGTTAAGTTTCGTTTCTTCGAGTTAGGCTGCATGTTTCCTGAACAAGACAATAATGAGCAGATTCCACACAGCCTGCAAAGTTGTGCTCTGAGGAAAAAACAATATTTGATGCCACATAGGGAGATTTTTTTGGGCAAAATATTCTACAATAATCAACTCATATCTCACATAAACTTCTATGCAGTCTGCTTAGTCCTTAAATCTCAATAAAATTTTAGTTATTAGTCTAATTTCAGTTTTGAGTTTATTCAATAAGGGTTAAATTCTTGAAATTTAAATGATTTAAAAAGCAGTGTTAACCAAAAAGCCTTTTGATGGTTTGTTAACTATAACTGAATAAAAGATGTTGTTTTTCCCCGTAAACAGCCAACTTAAGTTTCTATTTCCTCAAATGAAACTTCCCTTACTTTATGCCGCAAGGTAGTAACTGAAAGTATTATCACTACATGTGCATTTGGGGTTTCAAATCTCTACACAAGACGTGTGAGGTGCGTATTTTAGCAGGCGCACCTTTGGTAGCAACTTAGAAAAAAAGCTATGTGTAAATCTGAGTGTGTTTTATCAATCTGTGTCGACGGATTCACAATACAGATTACCATGGACAATCTTTTTTTTAGTTGACAGCATGGCAGCTGTGTACCAAATTTAAATTATAGCAGCATTTGAATTAAAAATCATAGTAGATTGTTGCAAAATTCACATATATTCACTATTGTAGCGACTTTTATGGAGCCCCCATAGATTTTAATGTAAGTAGTTTCTTACTTGTACCATGAGCCGTAATGAATAGCAGGCGTCTACAAAATGCTGACTATCAAACTTGTATTGGATTTAGCTGATTAATATCATGTTGTGTTTTATACATATAGCTTTTATACATACAGCATTAATATGCAAAGAAGAGTTCACATGAACCCTGATGACTGGCCACAGAATGAGTGTCTGCTATATGGAGTTGTAGCATCATCGCCAAACCCATCTCCACCATGTCCTGCTCTGAAAGAACTGAGTTGACCAACCACAGGAGAGTGATCGACTATAATGCAGATGGACATGTTCCCATGTTCTCATGTCAGTTGAGTCCAGACAGAGGAAGAGGAGGAAGAGGAAGAAAACAGCAGCAGCCAGTTGCTACCAAAGGAAGGCTTGAGACTGTGACGGTTATTTAAACTGCTGCAGCTTTTGGTGCCTATTGCCTTATGACTCTAACATCTACCTTTTGGGCCTATTTAAAATAGCCAAATGGAAAAGCTTGTCACAGAAAACTACCAGGCCAAAAACGCATATATGCTTAATGAATTTTTTAGTGAATAACTGAACAAATCACACACAAGTCAGAGTCTTTATGTGTCTTGAACATTTTTTTTTATTTCTAAGTGCATGTGTTTCTAATACGTCAGCATCTATGAGGGAGCAATGTGAAAGGGCTGTCTTGAAAGATTTATTTTTTCACATAAGACAAATTTGAAACTTACCCGTGCACTGTCCAGGGTCTGCTCCATTAACTGCTCAGTATGTGTTAGGGCAGACACCACAGCTGCCTTAAACATCAATGATCAGGATGGATTTTTTTGCTTTAGACAACACTGAATGCATTTTCTTGAGCTGGAAATGCATGCATCTTTATTTAATGGATGGGCCCCTTAAATAGCATCACAAATTTCAGATGTTAGTGTAAGCTTGGAATCAGGAGCTCCCTTTTAAAGAGAGGAAAGAAAATAACATTTCCAAAAACACAAGTATAAGAGCAGACAGGCAGCAGGCAAGAAGACAAGGAAGCAGACACGGATATTAATAATAATATCATTAAAAATGTTTATATTTAATTGTAGCACTAATAATAATTATAACTGCTTCTCTCAGGTTATTAAGTAGAGGCTACACAGATGCACTTTTTGCACCAAAAACATAATGAAGCTGTGCAATAATCTTTTGAGAGCAAAAGTGGATTTGCTGCCTCTTTGAATAATCCCCCCCCAATGCATGTGCACACCCAAAAAGGAAAAGCATTGTATAATATTAAAATCATTGCCCACTGCATCACTGTGAAGCCTTAGCATATACCAATATTGGCAAAGTTTCAATTTCTTTGAAACATATAGCTTATGTAATTTCTTCTTGGATAACGTTTTGTTTAATTTCTTGGGATACACTAGGATAAAGAAATTAGAAGTAACCCCCAAACCAATTTTTTTTTTGCGTTTTAGACTTGAACAATTGCATACGAGTTATACTACATGCACGGACTCTTGAGTAGATAGAATATAATCCTATACTAGACCGACCTCTAGTGGACGAATGGAGAAATTGCGCTGATATATGAAGACGTGTACGGGCCGAAATAGCTCAGTTGGGAGAGCGTTAGACTGAAGATCTAAAGGTCCCTGGTTCGATCCCGGGTTTCGGCAGTATGGGGTTACTTTTGCAACAGGAGACATGGTTATAAAATTATTTCAATCTGCGCTTACATGACATATGAATGGAACAATCGTGAGACATATTTCCTCGACCTTTTATTTGTGAGCGACATCATGAAATTACTGAGAAACTGGTTCTTAAGGTACTCATACTGAGATCATCTCCTATAGTACAGAAAAGCACAAATTATGTCTTATTTACACGTTTAAGAGGATCTGAAGTATGTGTGCACAGTAAGTCACCCTCGCAGTGAGTGCATAAACATATATTAAAATAAACATTATTTGAAAATAATGGAATTCCACAATTAAAAAAAAAGAAGATCATTGGATCATTATAAATCATTGAATGAAACATTTTGGAGAATGCCAACACACAGTGGTATTACTTTTAAAAAACCTGTAGAGGGCAGGCCTTGTGCAGATTTTCAGCCTATGAAAGGGTGAACACTTCATCCAGGCTACCACCTACAATAATCTGTAATCAATGAGCAAAACTGTTGGTTCAAAAGTTTAATGTGAAAAAAAACACCAAAAAAGGACAGATGTCACAGTGAATAATAATACAGTAATTTTTTTTTATTTTTTTTTTTTGGAAATTCACAGTCAAGCAAAGAAAGAGGACTTAACAAACTAACAGGAAAAGACAGAAGAAAGACAAAAGATTTTGTGTTTGTGTGTATCTGATATGTGTAAAGTCACTGTAATAATACTATTTTGTGTTGTAGAAAAGAGGTAGTGATTGATTTAATATTTAAATAAACAACTGAACAGTCATGACAAGCACTTAAGCAACGATAAACAAGGATATGGAGGAGTGAGTGAGGGAAATATGAAGAATATTGGTATTGGTTACAACCAACATTAAGTAATTGAGTAAAAAAGTAGCAAAATGTAATATCAACAACACTTGGGAAGTGGCAGAGACAAACATTAATGGGTGTAGTTTGGTTCAATAGGTTTTCCATCAGGTCAAGCTGAAATAATTCCAGGTCAGAAGAGCCTCAGCAGGACTACAGTAGGTTTATAGGACTTCCCATGGTACACTTGGAGGACCTGGCTGTCTCTTGGCTGTTCTAACCCGTCTGAGTGCCAGACGTGTTGAGGCAAGAGAACCGCCATCCAAGAGAGCAGGTCCAGGCCATGAGGCAAAAAACAGGTCAGGGATTTGCGTCATTCCCATTGAATTCTTGAATGAATGGCCAACTGGCCCTCTGTGGTGATGTGCTAATCAGCACTGCATTGATAATAAACAGACAGAAAGTGGTTCAGAGAACTAACAATGCAGAAGGCTGGCAGGAGGGGATAGAAAAGGTGCAAAATGTTCTGATGTGCAGCAGTGTTGTGAAGAAACAGTGTGAGCGTTTGTGTGTGAGTGTGTGTGTGTTTGCAATGTCTGCAGACTCACATAGACTTTAAAAAGCCACATATGATAGGAGGAAGCATGACAATACAGTAACTGAAAGTTTCATTTAAACTAATTGGGCAAGACAGATATTATTGACAGAAATCTGCAGTGATAAAAGCATTTCTTCAAAAGATGAGACCCATAGTTCACCTCCACTCATGTGCCTACCAAGTGTTTTAAACATCCAATGTGTAGGATTTAATGGCATCTAGCAGTGAATTTCACATTTCACCACACTGTATATCACCCTCCTTATCCAAGTGTAGGAGAAACTACAGTAGCTACAAAACTCACTGTAAATGTGAAAGGCCTTTTTGTTCAGCATTTGATTTGTTATTCTGGGCGACTATAGAAACATGTTAGTGCAACATGGCAGATTCAGCTGATATATGAAATATAAAAGGCTCTTTCTAAGGTAATGAAAACACAACTGTTGTTAAGTAATACAGCAGCACAAAAGGGGACAAGAGAAGTAAGTATGAACAGGATACAGATACAACAGAAACAGAAATGATGCACATACAACAGAAACAAAAATAAGTCATAGTACAACAGTACAACAGTACAACTGCTATCACCTCTGCTGTCAACAATAAAAGTAATTGCACTTGTAATTTTATTTTGAAAGCATCAGTTTCATGCTGTTTTAATTTTTAAACTTACAGTATGTAGCATTTCCACATTAATATGTCTAAATACAACTGTATCGTGGTTATACATTTTTTCAGCTGTGCACTTACATTATTCCATATGTTGCAGTGTTCCAACTCAGAGAACGACATAACTTTATGAAAGATTACAATGTATTTCATTTTTGTTATCTGTTGCTAGGGTTAGGGTTAGGGTTAGGGAGAGAGACTGAGGGAGAAAGTGGGTGAACGTGACTAAGTCTACCATGAATAATACTTCACTTGATTATCTTGTCTGTGAACATTTCTGCATGAATCAATCAGATGGATTTTCATCTGCAGTGGTGGCTGTTTAGTAATGAAATAAAGAAATCTCAGTCTGAATCTGTATGAATCTGCTCTGTCAGTACGGTTCTTTCTTTTGAATTTGGATTTGTTAAAGCAAAAATTTAAAAAATATTTTACCGTCCGGACTTCCTTGGTAATTTTACTGTCATTTCTTTTTTTTCCAGGCAAACTTGAGTCCCAGGTTACAATCAAACATATCCTCAGCAGTTATGAGCAAAGGAGGAGCTATGAGTTACTGCAAGAACTGAAGTAATCAATGTTGATTTTAATTCAAGATATCTAATCTCTTTCTAACATTTGCACATTTTTCCTGTACATATGGTTGTCTGTTTTGTTTAATAGAGTATTGTAGCTTTACATATATGGCTGATTTGAAACAGTCTGTGTCATTGTGTTTTTCAGTGTGAAGGGGTAATGCTGGGCTATAATGTACATTGTTTACTTCAGCTCACCCCTGGTTAACAGAGATTACAAACAGACTATTTTCCCTCTGCTGAACGTTTTTCTTTCTCATTTGTTGCTATGTAATTTGTTGCCATGTAAAATCCTGTGCAGATGGATGTGAGATCTCTCCCCCTCTCTCTCTCCCTCTCTCTCCCTTTTTGATTATGTCCTGCACCGTGTGTGTTTTCCCTGCAGCAGTTTGGTTTCCTGGTGGCTTTGTTCCCGCTGCTCTTGGAAAGCTACAAAGAATGCCTGATGATGCCAGTCGAGCTCCGCACCAATTTAATTAGGTGGTTGAATGAGATCTGCAGGTGGAGCACCATCCACAGCCGGATGGATGGTTGCAGAGAGAGGATGTTTTTGCTCTAATTAATCAAAACTCTATTCAGTCTGGTTCAACTTTCAAGCGGCTCCCACAGACGTGCGGCTCAATTTGGCATTGGCTAAAGGCTTGCATAACTGGAGCAGCAGTGACTTCTACCCAACAGACTTTCCCCCTTTTTTCTGTCCTACTTGCATAACAGGTTGAGCCCTAAGTGATAGAGTGGTTGATGTTATTCTGCCAAGAAATTGAGCCTGGTCTTGATGTAACTACTGTTGCAATGATTCTGAGTGATGAATGATAATAGTTTAGTCAGCTGTGTGAATTTTTTCCACACTGCCAGCTTCTGTAATATTTTTATCACAGTCACAGAACCAACTTCCTACAAAATTTAAGCAGTATTAACTATTTCTTTATAATTTGACGGTAGCGGGACAAGCTGTAACAAGCATTCATTTGGAGTAGTGTTTGAATTTTGGACCGGATATTTGTCAAGTTGGCACAACCTCTTTGATCTCTGTTTTGGTGTCCCCCAACTTTTGAGGGATATATTTGTCTCTCTTGGAGCTATGTGTTAACCAATCCTTAACTCTGTGTATCTATTAGCTGGTGCTATACACATTCTAGTGTGCTCACAGAAGTATGAAGAGGTCACCATGAATCCACTGCTGCTGGATGTCTCAAGCCACTGCCATCATCACCATGGTGCCAAACATGTTGATGAATGAGCTCAGTTGTTGACACAAGAATACTGGATTACACGTCTCACGGAACTTTCAAATTGATTTGGCTCTAGAGGTTTCAAGTTTGTTGACAAGTAGGTTTTTTCACATACAAAGAACTGTCCTTGATGTGGTGCATAATGGTTCAAATATATAGCCTAAGACAATATAGAGCAGAGAAATTAATATTTATTAGTTGTTGCATAATTCAGAGGAATGCATTGCTGAGCTGGAGATATCTGGCCAGTGTTTTTCTAAGATGGTCTTGTTGTGGAGCTCTTGTGACATAACCCATCATGATGCACACAGTCCAAATGTGATAGGAGAAGGTTTTCTAAGGGGACGGCATATGACCTCGCTTTTGTCCTTTTAGACAAAAGGAGGGATTGTCTTCTCAGAGTGACTGAGTAGAAAATAACGAACCCACTCACTACTCCTTGAGCAAGCTCCAAGGACAGTGGGGAGGCTTGTCTCTCAGTGTAGTCTGTGTGGATGCTGTCGTTCACATTGGTGTTGTTCTTTCCACGCACTGCACTGACCTTTGAAAATGCCTGGGGGGCTGATATGCGTCAATAAATCAAAGCTGCAATTGAAAAACTTTTATAATCACTATTCTATTCAACCCACAATGTTGTTCAGTTGGTGACTGAACTTCAAATGCTTGTCTAAAAAAAATCTAGACTAATAAATTCAGTTATCATGAAGTTGCGTCTGTCTTTGTGCTGTAATGATATCAAGGCATTAAATTCATTTTGAAAAATTCATTTTATGTGGATGTAGAGGACAAAAAAAGGACAGAAAAAGTATGAGCATCAAAAAATAAGCTCATCATGCTCCCTTCTTGAGTCAAACGCTTGTTTTCAGTAATTCATAAATCTTCACTTTCTCTGCTCTCTGCTTCTATCACTGACTGTAGATTTGGAGGATCACACAGAAGCAGCACACAGAGGATATAAACAGTTTATTGACCACCTGCTCTGCATGTTCTAAGCCAAATGAAGATCACTGACATCAGCTACTGGAGCTTGACACGACCAGGTGCACCAGTCCAGCTTCCAGCTCCACATTCTGAAAACTCACATTCACTCTCACATCACATTCTTATGCTTCGTTATTTCATTTGCTTTCTGCCCCTTGACTCACAAGGTCACAAGGGTTGGTGACTGAGGTTGTGGTATTACCTTATACTACCTTTCCAGTTATATATACTATATATATATATATATATATATACTACCATTGCTGGCACTTCCATGCTGGTTCTTTCCTTTCTTTGGTGTGAATTAGTGCATCATTGTCATCATGTGTTTAAATGTGTGTGTGTGTTTGTGTGTGTGTGTGTGTGTGTGTGTGTGTGTGTGTGTGTGTGTGTGTGTTTATCTCACATGGGTGGCACATCTGTGGTTTTCCCACCATTGGTCAAAGACCTAAATGAGGATATTCAAATAGTCATGTAATGCATGCAGAGACCAAATACTGCCAAAAGAAAAGATGTCTCTTCCCCCTCTTTTCTTTGCTGCCGCTGCTGCACACACACACTCACACACACACACGCACAGGCACACCTAACTGGAAAAAAAGTGCTGGCAGGATTGAGTGTCCCTCTAAAGCATTTGTCTATTGATATCTGTCTGTAGCTTGGCAGCTTGTCTGTTCTTGCTCTCCCTCTTCAGACGCAGGTTCATGATCTGTTATGTAACTTTGGAACCATTGTGCTGGATGTAACAACACCCCAAAAAAGGTGTCATTTTAACTTTTCCTCACCATAGTTATCACTGTGGTTGCTACATTATGTTAGCCTAGGCTCTTATAAATCCTAACTCTAAGGTTAGCAAGCCTATGTTTCTCCCTATACATTACAGTGGACATGAAATGCAACCTAATCTTTCCTAGATGAATGTAATCTTACCCACTTGGAGGGGTGTGTGTTTGTAGGTTACCAAGGCCAGTCATTTCACTGTCTCTCTTCCTGGGAGTAGCTCCCTCTGACCCGGCGAGCTCTGTTAGCTTTCCTGGGGGGCTGCATTAGTCTGTCCAGGCAACCAACTTGTGCTTTGATGTAGTTATAGTTCATGGTGGGTAAGTGAAACAAAATTCTTAATTAGTTTCTTTTGATATCAAAGAGTATCTTGTGGTGTGGTTTCCTGTGTTTTCAAATGTACTTTTTCAGCTTCAACTCAGAAGTCCCTCTGCTTTTCTGTTCCAGTTGAAAGCTCCTGACAACTAAAGGAGCTAGAGCCCCACTGAGATGTCCCATAGTGTAATGTCAAAAGGACCCTGCCTCTCTTAGCCTGACTACACACCTATGCTTTTCAGACACTATCATCACAACAGTTACTACCTCAAATAAAAGATTATTTTGGCCTACTCATTTGCCAGTGCTTTATGTTTACAGTTTATTTATGCTGTTGTGGATAGTACACAGACACCGGTAGCAAAATGAAGAGCAGTGCCAGCAGAGGAATTCAGATCCTTTTGTAAAATTACCAATAACACTCTGTAAAAATACTTCACTACCAATAAAAGTTCTGCATTAAAAAACCTCCCTAAAAGTATGTAAGTTTTTCCAGGAACTGTAACTTTAATTATCAGAGTAATAGTACTTATTTTGTTGTAAAATAGTCCCTGTTGGTGTTTAACTGATATATAAATATATATATGATGATTTTTTTATTTATATCACTGTAGCATTAATGTGTTGCATTTTACTGCTTCAGTCCTGGCACAGATTTTAACCGCTTTATATAGTGCATATAGTGTTGGATAGTTAACTGTACACCAGTAAATCTCTGTGACCATAGATTTTCCACCTAATTCAAATTAGTTTATTTAACTTAAAAGTAGGGAATTTTCTCAACTTAATGGAAAAACAACGACAAAAAAAATCTGATCAGGAATTATCAAATCTGGACATAAATGATCACTGAACATGAAATTTAGTAAGTAATTAATTTTCATGTCATTCGTCTTGTTTGCTAATTAATTTAGTTATTTTTTATCATTTTAATTACTTATTTATTTTGCTGGTTCTGGGCCTCTTGTTCGTGCCGTCGTTGCCATGGCATTTAAACAGCTACTTCCGGAGTTGTGGGCCAATCAGAGTTCTTTGCCAAAACCGGAAAAGCACACTTGAAAAACGAACGGGTGTCTGTGACGGTGATGAACAGGTACAGTTTTCAGTCAGTTAATCTTTTTTTGTATATTTATCGCCGCTGAGTTGCAAAGTAACAGGAATGTCATGCATTGTAATGATAATGAAAAAAAGTTTTGGCTCATTTAAACTACTATACTATCACCGTAACCAAGTTTACCGTTAGCCAGCGTGTAACGTAACGTAAGTGTTTACAGCGTTACTAACGTTATGTGTCAAGTTATGAGTAATGTGAAAGACATACATGTGTTAGAGGGACATAGAAAAAACGTTGCAGCAGAAGTTACCAAATAAGTAATTGGAAGGTTGTACCTTTTAGGTATGTCTATGGTTAGTCAGAAACGTTATTTAAGTAGCGTTAATGTAACGTAAATATGCAGTTTCAAGTTAGTTATTAAGGATACATTGTGGTCATGGGTAAGTCACATAACTAGAGAGAATTTGTGCAAGTGTTTGAGAATGTGCTATGTGTGGCTTTTCTTTGCTTGTAATTTTAAAGCTACCAGTATTTTTAACCATACTGGATCTACCTGAGACTTTGTCCAAGCTAGCTTCAGTACATTAGCTACATTAGTATCCTCATCTCATAACCTAGATTTATCAGTAAGTTACATGATTCAATAGATGTCTGGTGTAGTGCTGCAGCTAATGCTTATTTTATTGGTAAATTCGTAATTAATTGATTGATTAATCAAGTTTTTTTTCTGTAAAATGCCATTTATAAAGATTACTATGATTCTTTAGAACCCAGTGCCTTAAATGTATAATATGTAACATTAAAATTGAGAGAAAAAGTTTATTAACAACTATAATTTGTTGTATACTTTGTTAATAACTAGGCAACAGCAACAGCTCTCCTTTTCACTCAAATGCAAAGATTAAATTCTGTCAATGTAATTGAATTATTATACTTGGTATTTTTTCAGATTTTGACTTGGCATTGTGCTCTATTAGATAAATTACAACTCAGCCAATGAACAAGCTCTTTTTGCATGAGATCGTTAAAAACCTCAAAGAGTTTGTCTAATGTATAGAGCTGTCTTTTAGTTCTTACATAACATGAGTAATGGGGAGGATTCCTCCACTGCCGGAAGGACTGGCTCCCTTATGCTGTGATAGTGTTAAGTGTCATTGAAAAGTGAAACCAGGTGGTTTCATGGATGATGACAGATATATTTTAGCACCACATATTTCACAGGCATATTTTTTGTCATTTGATCTTTCAACAGAGCATGTGGGTATGCTGAAGGAAACATGTTTAGCTATTCAAGGTAGGGCTGGGCGATTCGGAAAAAATCAAACATTACAATATTTTTGACCAAATACCTTAATATTGATATTGTGAATATTGGTGCTTTGTCAAATTGTTAACAAAATAAGATTTTTTAAAAGTTGAGTTTGGCCATTTCCACCATGGTTTTTTAGCTGTAAGTGAGCATATTTGAACAACAAGGTGGACCTGAGGAGAAACACATTACTAAAAATGTGTGATACGTTGCTGTCCAAATTACGCAGAACTTTAAGGTGTAATTTAATTTAAATGAGTGAGATATAAAAATACGTTCCCTCTTACAGTTGTCATAAATAGGCATTTATAGCTCTAGAGACCAAACTCAAATTTAGACAAGGCCTTTCTGTAAAGTTGGGCATTTCAATATGAGACTCCATAGGGATCGACTCAATTTTAGAGCCAGAATCAAGTTGCCATTTTTGGAGCTTTGGCACTACTTATTGGCACTACTGTGTTGGCTTCCTTTTTCAGCCCCTGAGATTGCTGCTTGATTATGAACGGTGTGTTTATTACATGCCAAATTGATAGAAGCAACAAGGCCAAATTGCCTCCTAAGTTGCCACATGACCAGTTGCTGAAAAGCAATGTTTCTTTTAAAGATAATATTTTGTAAGTGGACTTTCCATGTGTTTTAGTGCACACTCCAAATAATGAACCAGGACTACAAACTGCATCCCTGCCAGCAAACTTCAATGTGACCAATATGGGCAGCAACACTATCAGCTACCTTTTTTTAAATTATTATTCTCTGGTCTGGCTGAGCCAAAAACACTGAATCAAAAACACCCGTGGTTCATTATCTGTTGGTACCATTGTACCATTGCCTGTTTCTAACTGATTGTGACAACTTTTTCTTTACTTCACCTGTCTCTTCTCAGCTCTACTTTGTGTGTATGTGTCGAGCTGAACAGAAAATCTACTACAGCTGGACTGCCAGGGGCTACTGACAGTGTTTTGTGTGAATGTTTTACATTAGGGTGGATAGCCCTCTGCATTTTAATCAGTCAAAATGAAAGATAGCCTTAAGATTTTTCAATCATTTTCGAAAAAACACAGTCAGGGCCGGAAAATATTGGTTTAACATGACTTGTGAGCTTTATCGTGAGCTTTAACTTGTTAAATCACTGAAAGTTTAAGCAGAGCAGTCAGAGAACATCAGAGCAAAACTAAAAAAAACTATTTCCTCCATATAATATGATCTAGTTTCACTGCTGTCAGTGATAGTTGTTGATGTTTGAGATGTAGTACCATAAAGTGTTACACACTGTAAAGAACTCTTAGGGCAAAAAAATATGATTTCCCACCCGATTTCAAAATATTCAAGTGTATGTCAAGGTGTTTTGTAGCCAAATGACAATGATTCCCTAATTTTTAATTCAGTGGTGTACAGGTCTTTTCTTTGTGTCAGGGTGGAATACACCTGTATCCTACATCGAACTTTGAATATTTAAAGTGACTGCAAATTTGTATATTTTGCATAACAAACCACAGTGCTTCACTTATTGAAGTGTCACTTCAGTATAATTACAGCAATTCTTGCCATTGTGGTGCCGCCTCTTACTCAGTTATCCCCAACACCTGAGCTAAAACAAGCTAGCATCTGACTTTCTGTCTCCATTAGGCTTGCAGCTTCTTGCAGTCTGTTGAATGCTGTTGAATGCTGCTGACCTCCCAAACTTCTGGTCTTAGCGCTGTTATTACACCACTCAATCACACTGCCATGTCTACTGGCATTGTGCAAACTGTGATGGCTTTCCAGGCTTTATCTGGGAAGCCAACCCGGGTGCTTTTAATTAGTTTTTTATTTAGGTTATGGATATGTGTTCGAACTGATTTAAAATTGTAGGCTTTTGTCAGTGTTCCTATCTATAGGTCTATAGGTCTATACACTTAAAGTTCCCCTTTAATGAAAATTAAGTTTTTCACTTTTTTATCTAACATTTTCACCTTTAAACTTTACCAGAGATGGTCTCACAAACACGGATTTGGACAGTGAGGGTTTTATTTGTAATATATCTAAGAAACCAGTCTTGTCAACTTGTTGGGTGGGGCTAGGGGGGAAACAAGGGGTGTGAGAAGAAAAGTTAGGTGTAGTTATAGTTCACTATTTACCACAAAAATGGCATGGATGTGTAGTGAGCTCTCGTGTATAACCAATGAATCTTAAAATTAGACAGTCAAACTATAGCCTGCACCTTTTTTCAGATCACTGTTTTGTCACAGAACGTATATGGAAACCTGATGCTGTTCCATCCTTCCATCCCATGGACACAGCAAGTACAAGTCAACATGTTTCTAAGTTTATTTTTGGATGTGTTCAAACAAATCTGCAGTGTGCTGCATAACATTTGCCAACGTTAGCTTGCCAGGTCACATGATGATCCATGTCAAATGCTTACATGCTCTTGGCACAGTTTTGGGGCGGTTGAGGAGTGGCTGGAGATAGGGCAGGGCTACTTAGATCCATGTATACTACATTAAGGCAAAAGTGTAAAGCTACATTCCAGTTTCTAAAAGGCATTACTTTTTTTTATAGAACTAACATCTAAATATGTAATTTTAATGAACTTAATTGAATTTTTAGTTGTTAAATAAATGCTTAGAGAAGAACTTTAATGTATTCATAGAGAGAGATGAGTAAAGCATTAGCCAGCATCGGCTTAGTGACTGAAACATTATTTGATGATGGGGGTCATAGAGTTACACAAATCTACTGGGTCCAGAATACTTTTAATAGGTCCTCTAATGCTTCTCCAAGTTTAAATAAATATGGATCTTTATCCCAAGAGCAGTGCTTCCGTCCGAGAGAAATAAACACTTGACACTTGTTATGGAAAAGATGACACCTCATCAGGGTTGTGTTGTGGAGAGAAAGTGAAACTGTGCCAGCACCTCATTTGAGGCACAAGTATCAACGTGTGGCCCAGGCCTTGAGCCAACATCGTTTCTTTGACCTCTCTGAATATTTCAGGTACTTACCACAGTCCAGAAGGGTGACTGTCAGGGCTGTTGTTCTCCCTCATGGCTGGGACCAACCAGTTAGTCACCATCTCTGAGTCATGGAAAGCATGATGAGTTTTAATCCTTAGACTGCATATGATAATCTCCTTATCGGCTTATTTTTTTTTTATTAGTAGCTTTGAGCCCAGTTTAAAGGAGAGCTATAGTTCTGGAAGGTCAGGAAAACCATTTGGGAAGGAAGAAGAGCATGGTGTTTGTCACTGAGAGGGCAGTGAGCGTGAAACTCTTCCATTTGATGAGTGGCTGACCTGCTCTGGCTAACTGTGGCGCAGTCCTGTGTTTTTGCCAGCGACATTCCTCTCTCTACCTCACAACTCACATCCTACTGTCCAGGCAGACTCTCATTAGGTGCCCTTTTGTTGAAGGATTACTGAGTTTATATTTAACTCCTGTTCGCACAATCACTAGATTGTCGAAGCAGTTGTTCGCACTGCCAGGTCATTTAGAGCCCATATCTGAATCCGTCTGGCGTCTGTCTCCCTTCATGGTGTCTCTGCATTTTCAGCCTCACTGTCTCACATCTGTTCATTCCAAAGGCTTCACGATAATAGAACATTTTTTAAATTTATTTTTCCTAATGCAAAGCCTAGTTTCTCTCTGTAAAACTCGTGCAGGACAGGAGCATTCAGATAATTACCGTCTCGGTGTTTCAATCATTGGCCTGCCTCTGACTAGTTTGACATATGAACCTAATCTGCCCAGCTGTGTCCTGTGTGTGTGTGTGTGTTCCCTTGCTACTGGGCATGACAGAGACAGGCAGAATTAATTCTAAATTGTCTGAGATATTGATGAGACTTCATTTACGGGATTTTGCGTCTGGGAAAAGGCACTTAAGTAACTACTTCATAGTTAAAATACCAACAGGGAAAAAGAGGTCAGTGAAATGGAAACAACTGTTCTATTTTTGGGGTTTGGTTTTGTTTGTACCTGTGTGTGTGTTTAACCCTCTTGACCTTTAGTTTGGCAACATACGCAGAGTTCTAACTCTCTGACGTTGCATTGATGTGTTCTGTGTTAAGCAGGTAGGCAGAGACATGCAGGGGTTGTCCTTTGAACACACCAAGCCAGGCCAAAGATGTGTAGACTTTTGTAAGAAAGGCCCTCCTTGGACTCTCGCTTGTCTGCAACTTACCCCCTATAAATCTCCTGCTGTTTTAGAGTTTTGCTATTTGCCACTAGTCTTCCAGTCTCCTTGCTGTGGGCTAATTTTTTACCTCCCCATCTGACCTTGACTGTGTCACAGGCGTGGTGTTACTAGGCCTGGTCATGTTAGTGTTATGTAACTATAATTTCGACTAGGAGGTAAAGAGAACCCAGATCACATACGTAGGCTACTGTATCCGATGCAGAGCTGTGACTCTATGTCTTCACTAGGGGGCAAAAAAACAAGCACTGCTTTTTTATGGTCAACCTTACTATAACTAAATACCAGTAGCCAGCAGGGAAAGTCCATATAGATGCCAGCTATTGTCTTTGTTCTGTGAAGGGTGAGCTCTGGGCATTGTAGATGGATTTCAAAAGAAAGTTGGAATGTCCTGTTTTAAGACTGATATAAATACCTCCGAAGGAAGTCATCAGAGGGATAGACTCCAGGTCTGATTTAGATATTACAGCTATGTGACCTTCTATTTAAGAGTTTCACCAGCATGGTCATGTCTCATGACATTTTGTTACATCATAGTTGATAGATGATCGGACAGGGGTAATTCTGTCCCAAGCCTTCAGTCACTACACCTTGCACTCTTCAGTAAATCTTTTTATTTGACAAACTTTAAGAATAATAACGGAAAAAGGGAGCAACTTGCAAAGTGGTGCTAGTTCAGTTTTGTTCCACCAGTTCATGATAGGGTTGCAACTTCAAAGCATCTAGTCTTTGTTATTTTGTGCAAATATTGTCTGAATTCCAGTGGCTAACAGGATCGAGTCTGTCTCAGCTGTGTACTTTTTTTTTGCCTACAGCAGTG
Source organism: Acanthurus leucopareius (assembly GCA_029814765.1). NCBI lineage: Eukaryota > Metazoa > Chordata > Actinopteri > Acanthuriformes > Acanthuridae > Acanthurus > Acanthurus leucopareius. Next base: position 11,356,321 of record JAQMCX010000029.1, read on the forward strand.
TTCTATAGATGAGTCTGCAGTGCTTTTTGGGAGTGCAACATTTCACAAAAGTCACAGTTCGAATCCAACTGTTTTGAGTCACGAATCAGATCGTTTTTCCAGTTAGCCAAAAAATATTAGGGTTGTATGACAAAAAAATGCCCTGCTATGGCTCTCTACCCTCCCCTCCATTCAATTTCAGTTCAAATCAGAGGGGCTTTTTGGTATCGGAAACAGACTGAACATTGCCAAAGCGAGTGTGAAATGAACTACAAAATATACATGACCAGAAGACAAGTGATTTTGCTGTTTATCATAGCTTTATATGTTAAGGTAGGAAAAAAATAGAAAAATCAAGTGACTAGAACATAAATACAAATAAATGGGAACTATAATAAGATCTGGCTTGATATCCTTTCCACTGCAACATTTAATTGGTTACATAACAAGAGTAATGGCCTATCAATACTGAATATGATTGTCACAGAGACTCAAAGAGAGCTGCTCTAGCAAGTGAGCTTAGCTGCTTGTCAAAGAAAAAGCAGAATATATTACCAAAATTGCAATAAATATCTTAATCTTATGATTCAATGACTTTTTCTATGATTTTAAGCATACCCACTTTCCCAGTTTCACCCTAAAAATGTTTAGTATATTGCATAATATAGTATATTATATAGTGTAGTATGTTGGATTTCCTAACCCAATCATTGTGCCTCAAAATAATACTGCATGCATCTTTTTTTTCTTTCTTTCAACTGCAAAGCAACAGTGAGAGTACATCGAATGGTCAAATTTTGTAATTAATCCTTGCTTCACATGCATGATGAACCATGGGTGGGGTGTGTGTCACAAACTAATAATGTTTTGTGACACCACTAGTACTTTTCCACTGTGCATCATTTAGCTGTTCTTTGTTTCTTTCTCTCTCTGTGGGCCTCAGGTGTTTTTTAGTCAGCCAAGCTTTTCCCATCAGCACTCACTCAGAAACCATCATCAGGCCCAGCAGCCCAAACCCCAAGAGTCTCAGTGCCCTCCCATCCACCCTGCTTCTGTTTCAGCTGCTCAATATCCAGGTAAAGGATTTACCGAAATGTATCAGAAAAAGTCTGAATTTTAGCAGAATTCATAAATTATATTGGTTAAGTACAGACCCTCAAAAGAGGGTTAACCTTTGAGATATAACTACCAAATGGAAGATCATACAAATAAAATTATGTATTTTTATAATAAATGCTGTAATTAATGGCAAATTTTGTGTGGTGGACACCGATGCCCATATTCTCTGAACAGGATGTGAATATCTTGATAATTTGAGGAAATACAGTACAATTAAGTTTCTAAGGAGGTAAACTTTGTGGCTTCTGGGGGTAGAAAGCTTAGTAGACCTTATAATGCACCAGACTGATTAAAGCTGATGAGAGATGATATAAGATTTGGGTTACATGCAATACATCTTATACAGTGAAATTCATGTCTTATCATCAAATGTGATGATAGAGATGTCCTTGGTTTGCAAGTCATTTGGTGACCCGTTGATACTGAGTAAATTGAGGACAAGGGAGCTGATGTGGTTAGATTAACATAGTGGGCAGCCTTCTAGTACGTTGCATTCACTGTCAGTGTCAGAAAGTGAAAACTCAGTGTATTAATGTTTGCATCATCTATTGTTGCATGCAGTATGGACATAGTCAAGAAAAAGGATATGGAATATAAATTAAAAAGCAAAAATACACTGCTTGAAAAATATGTTTAATTTTATTTTTCGTAAAAAAAAAAGTATGATCACCACATTTAAATCAATAAATCATATCTTTATCTTCACCCTAATTGTAAAAAATCAACAATCTATTAAATGCAAACAATTTTTATTCATCAGAAGTTTAACTTTGCAGCAGCAGTGGATCTCTATGAGGATCCTAGTTTGTTTGTTCCCTTTTGCACTAAAATGATGTGTATTGTCCTCCTCTACCTTCAAAATGTTCACATTTTTAGGCTACTCAGTTCCAAACTCTTTAGATGGATTTACCACGATAAGCCACTCACTCTCTGCCTCCAGCTGTTTTTAAGCACAGAAAAGAAAGCCAGAGAATCTCTTGAACTAAAGATGAGCAAACTGCACATGTGCCGCTTAAAGCAGGAATCATTGGGCCAGAAATACATCACCTCTTAGTAGTTACACAGTATAGATTCAAAATTTTTAATCAACATTTTTTGCATTATACATTCACAAAATGTATTTTACTCACTAATATAATATATACCTTACTCCAGGGGTGGCCAACCCGTGGCTCGTGAGCCGCGTGCGGGTCTTTCCCCGGTTTCATCCGGCTCTTAAGTTCATGTCAAATTTTGTGTTTGTGTGTTTTTTTAATGTGTATGTGTATGCGCGTTCGCTTAGCTTGAGTTCAATACGGTATTTTCATCTCGTGCACATGTGCGTTTGACGCAAATTTTTCGGGAGTGAAAACCTTATCGATCTGTCCTGACAGACACGTGAAAGAATTGCTTCGAGTGGCAACAACTGACTATAAACCAGATTTGAAAAGGATTGTTCAAGGAATGCCAGAAGTCCCACTAAGCAACATGCATGGTCAGAGAAAATGCTATTGTAAATTATTATATTTTTGTTTGTAGACTTGGTTGAACTGAGAGTTTGAGTTTGTGAGACAGTGCACACAATGTTCATTGTTGAAAATGACTGGCCTGTGGTCTTAGTACTGTATGAGTCAATTTTTGTCATTATCATGTTGATGTGTGACATTTACAGTAAATCTGGTTGAGCAGAGGTCTGTGTGAGTCTGTGTGTGAGAGGAAGGGATGGGGGCAGTTCATGTGTGCCCGTGCGTATGATGTGGCTCTTTGCAGTAACACAGTAAAAAATGTGGCTCTTGTTCTCTGACTGTTTGGCCACTACTGCCTTACTCAATCAAAAAAATAAACATATTTTAAAGCATTTTCTAAAGTTTTTTCAGTGAAGGTCTATGTGATTCTCCTTCCTGTAAAGAAAATGGGGTGGCACCCTTGACCCCTCTTTTGACCAGTCGCTGATATTTCACCTTGTGATATTTATGTTTGTAGTACTGTATTTCCCCAAGGCATCACATTCTGCTTTTCTGACATGTAGAGGAACCACCTGCTTACTGTCACACCAAATGTGGGATAAATCAGATCTTGCACTATGAAATTACAGCAGTTCATGTGTAAGATCTTCCATTTGATCTGCAGTTTTTTTTGCACTCCTTTTATTTATAGGCAGTGTCTCGATATCTGTCACTAAATAAAATATGTTTAAGTAGAAACCATTTCATCTGTGGGTAACCTCAGAGAATGAAAAACATTATTGTACTTTATGCTATATCCTGCATTGGTGTCACATTATTTTGGCTGCCTGTCCAGTAGCCTCTTGTTAATGGGGAATACTAAAGTTAACTGCAGGTGATGGAGAGCGCTGTGAGGAAGGAAAGTGCGCAGACCATAGAAAAAGATTTGTTCTTTTCATGTCAATCGTAATAGTTGGAATTTTTTCCACATCATGTCATATTGCTGATTAGGTTGTCAATTTGAGATTATAAGGTGCTTGTGTAGAAAAACGCTGTTATTTCAGGGAAAATTGAGGACTGGATATTCACTTGACAAAGGGATAGAAATGAGGGCTGCATTAGTGCATCAAGGGGTGTAGATTTTGTTGAGGGGGTGGGTCTTCAGAGGGGGATATGGTTGTTCTTCTGTAATCCTCTGACATGTGCACTCTTCCTCACGTGCACACTCAAGCACTGCAGTGCAGAGCTGTCTTTGGCACAGAAACATGCTGCACTACTGCCAACGCAGCCCACACTACTTTGTATCAACATCCAACGTCCCTGCCCACACAGTCTGTAAACACTCTATGCATTTCATCCCAAACATCTCTATAAATCTCTCTACTGTTTTCTCACCCGTGCTACAGTTGAGCTTTATAGTTCTTTCCAGCCGCTCTAATTTGCCCTACTAAAACACTGGATGAAACCTGCAACATAAAGCCACACTAAATGGTGCTCTTTCCTACATCATGATAGCAGTGGGTGGCCACAGTAATTATGGGAATCATGGTATGCTTCCTGACCTACTTACAGCTTCAATACTCATTGTGCTGTATTTTGTTTCTGATTGGTTCCAAATGGTTAAAATTATCTAGAATAATATAATTAAATAGCTCTATATTGGGTTTGTGTAAGCATAGTTCACACGGTTTTTTAGTGTCTTACCGATGTGTTATGTGCACACAGTACTGTTGGAATATTTGAAAAAATTAAAGCTTAGTGGAAAAAGAAAAAAGCTTACTCTGCAGCATCCAATTGATTGTAATGCAGGTCCAGTAAATGGGCTGAATAATAAAGTCTGCATTTAACACCAACAGGAATTTAATTATAGGACTGTTTTATGTTCCTCATGCTGAGATGCTGTTTCAGTTGTGACCGGGTCCAGACTTTTGAATCCACCCACTCCACAGTTCAATTCACTGATCCTACAGGAACTGGTATCTCGATATGGTTTTGCTGTTTCTCGTCTTAAAAAGCACCCAGTCCTATGAGTGCTGCCGTGGCCTGACGGTCAGCTGGTCAGAGCGATGGACAGGACTTGTGCTGTGTGGCGTTGTTAACCTGTAGATCTGTCTGTGAACACACAGTGGCTACAGGAGACATCTGCTACATGACACACCCTTAAAAAGGTAGCAACTAAAACTACTTGGTTAGTTTCCGTCACAATGAATAGACCTACTGACTTTCAGGTGTGTATCCATGTGTGTGTGTGTGTGTATACATGTTCTTCAGGTCAGTGTGCACCAAGCCTCTAAGTTGCTGTAACTGTACTCCCTCTCAGAGCTTTTTACTGTGTATTATGTTTTTGCACGTGTGTAGGCTTTTTCCAAGGATTATTCATCTGAGCTGCAGTCAGCAGGGACCCAACTTGTGTGCCTTCTGCAGACTGGGTTGATTTACATTGTTAGGTGTCCTGGATAAAGCAGTTCCTTGTCTTCTCACAGCAATGATCACATTTATTTAATTAGAAAAAATCAGATTGGAAGTCCTGGCGTCACATTTCTGTCTGTCTATCCTGTATTAGGCTCTTCTCATTCTCCCATCACTGAAGTCCTATTCTTCCTTGTACTTTATCTATTCCTTTAGTGATCTCGACTTACTTCATCCAATTTTATTTTATTATCTGAAATGTCTGGCTCTTTTATGAGCATGGCCCTGTCCCATCCATTCAGAGAAATAATAGATGCATATGGTTTTAGATGCTGTCAGCACTGCCATGTCCTGCTCTTTTGCCAAAAAAAAAGCTGCAGCATCCAAATTCCACTTGGCTACACACAACAATGTAATCTAGAGTCTGTGAAGAGTTTGGTCCAGACAGTTACACAGAGGACATACTGTTGTGTTAATATCAGTGCCCAGCTTTTAATAGTATGCGATAAGGTGTATGAGTGCTGTTATTTATGGCAAGAGAGGTGTGTGTGTGTTTATATTTAGTGTGAGAGATGTGCCAGTCTGCTAAAGGATATGTACAGCTCTCCATCCTTTCACCTCACGTGTGGTGATGGATAGCAGGAGTTGACACACTTTGGGGGGGTTAGGAAATGTCAAGGATTCCCATGTTGTATTCACACAAACATGCAGGCACTTTCTCTGTCTCCTATTGCTTTCGTATTGGCTGTCATAAAGAGGACATTTGTAAAAGGTTGATACTGATACTGTAAATTTAACAGTTTTAATCATTTTTCGAGACAGAGAAACCTGTGATTATTCCTTGCCTGTTATCAAATAAAATAGGTGCTACTACATTGGGAAAACCAATAGTCCTCATATCTTAAGGCAACTCAATCCAGCATTTATATAACGTGGTTTCTTTAGAGATAAATTACTGCTGGGTGGAAAATGCCACTGCTATGACATTCAAAACAAACATATTTACCCTTAGTGAATGACTCCTTGTTGTTGCAATTGTAGCATCTGTTGTATGTTATTTAGTCTCTCCTGGCAGACATTCAAGTGGCCCACACTGTCAGGGTGCTAGATGTAAAGCCATGAATAGGGTGTTGAGTGTTGCTGACATACAATAATGTCATGTGCAGCAGAGTTAGGAACCTGACAAGGTCCTTGTGATGCTGATATATCAACAGGTATCCATAGCTCACATGATGTAACCCAATTCGAAAGCCCCTGCTGAACACAGAGCAACTACAATCTTTGGTTGACCTAAATTTTATCTGCCTACAGCTTTGTTCAGTCTAAGCTAGTCTCACATTAACATGTCATATAAACCATGATGCAGTGTCACTTAACTGATACGTGTACTATGTGTGCCTGCGTTTAAGGAGATATTGACAGTAAAGCTTGTGAAATTTCAATTCTCTTCTTCATTTGCTGGAGAGTAACAATCACTCCAGTTGCCATTTGCTGCATAATAGTTGAGCATAACGTGTTTTTCATGTAAATAGAATCACAGATTTTTGTTGAGGAGAGGTCCATTCAGGAAGCAATCAGCCACAGATTTTCACTAACCAAGCCATAGTGCTGTGGGACAGAAGATACTACTCTGCTGTCCTATCTATGGAGATTCCTAGAAACTGCAATAAAGAGTGTGGGTGAGCTATTGCCCTTTGACCTTCCTCGGCTGCAGAGATGGACAAGGCCAAATGGCCTCAGAAACACTCCTATCCAAGCCTTTTAGAGCAGAATGCAAGGACTAAAACACCTAGAGGAATAAAAAAATTTCATGTCACTGTACAAGGTCTAGTCTGTGTAAACAGGACTAACACATTAAACCGTAACTGGCAATAAACATAGAAGAATATCAAACATAAAGGGAATCTTTAAGGAATTCAGAATATTTCTATGGATTATACCTTTCTGACAAATTCATTAGTCATGTTTTGTCGTCTGTTACTTGCCAATCTTTTTCCAATAATAAAGCCAGGGAGTGAATCAGGCACTCAGTGGTGTAAGCATCTGTTTAGCAGTTCTTTGTGAGACGAGAGCTGGTGAACTTCATTGTGTCATTGGACTGAAGCCAGCTTAGTCTCTGTCTAACGGTTCTGAGAAGTGTGGACAGTTTACACTTGAGTCCAGGAAGTTTGTGACGTCCACATGCCTATTTCCTGTTCAGTGTCACTGGGTTTTACAGCTTATAAGTACTCCCATAATTCAATGACTCACTACACTCTCACATACACTCACAAATTTTGGTAATACTGCTGGATCATCAGATACTTGGAAGAACTCCTTACATAGTCTGTTGGAGAGGTCTTGTCAGTCCTATTATTCATCAGTCTTGTACTGTTTTTAAAGTCACAAAAGTCTCAAGTGTTTCCAGTACAGTTTTTCCTGCCACTTCCTTTGCAAGAGTCTAAAGGATATTTGGGTGAACATGCCTTGCTCTTGGCAGATTTGGTTCATTTCAGTGTGCCAGTAAACCATGCCAGTCAGTTGGCATGCACTGTACCTAGGCCACAGCACAACTAAAGGGATTGCAGCCATTTATTAATGCTTCTTAGCCACAAATACCTGTGTTTGGCAAGTCCAAGCGTCTGCAGTCAGAAAGGTCTTTTGCTCAGTCTACTCATTAAATGTTAATGTACTCAAAGAATAAATATCTCCTGTCCCTAGTTGTCCATTTTATTTCAATGTGCTCTGCTTTGCCAACATTTAAAAATATATCATCGTATGCACTGAGTAGATTATGTGCACCATCGCAGACCTTCTGTAATGACAGATTGTAAGTGATGGTATCAGTCGGTACAGAAAATTACATTACTGCACTGTGATGCAAGAAAATAAAACACTTTAAACCATACCAAGATATAAAAATATTCAATATTAAAGACAAATTTGTCAAAAAAAATTAGTCAGAACATCAATGTCTGTTAATAAGTGAATTTAACTCCTTAAATAAGGCAGGTTTATCAGCTGTATTGAGATACAAAATGCTATGCTAAACTATTAATAATACATTATAAAGTGAAGGTTCAACATTGTCGCTCCCTATAGTTTATAGTTGATGCAAAAGAACACAAGAGTGAGGTCATTCATTGAGGTCATTAGTACATTCATTGAGGTCATTAGGATATTTTTAGTGCTATTCGTCTCTTTACAGGTAATTAGGCCAATCATCAAGCCAAAAACCTGTGTACTCCTTTTTTCACAAACTCAGTCCGTCTCCTCTTTGTCCTTTTAAGCATCTTTTACCTCCCTGTTCAGGAAGAGACTAGAGATGTTGAACAGGAAACAAGCCCGGATGGGTGAGGGTTGAGTGACCTCATTATTGACACCACCCACCCAGCGCTCACACATACACACGTGCTTTCATGTACATGGATGTCACACAGTTAGTCTTGCCCCTCCTCAAGCTGTCTGAGTTAATCAGCATACCTTGTATGGTGTTGAACTACAGGCATAACTGCAAGCATAACTCATCTTATCATCATACAGTCCTAAGTGTAAACTTTATAGAGAAGAAATAAACATTATTTCCTTGCATTTGGAAACTGAAGAAGGGCATGAACAAGATAAAGGATATGTTGGTGACTCAGATAGTTTAGCTTTTGAGGTTAACAACCTCTTAACAAGTGAAGCTTGTCTTTATTCCTTGGGTCTATGTGGTATTTTCTTGTTTAATCCAGGAATTAAACTTCACCGTTACCAAGAGTCCATTGTGTAGACCATAAGGGGAGGGCACATGCAGATTTAACTTTAGCCTACAGAAATGCTGGCATTTGATTTGCACCAAAATATACCATTAGAAATGTGACAAAACACCCCCAAACTCCAAAATTACAAGATTTAGTGCTCAGCAAACCTTGGCTTATTTCAAATGAGACTTAAGTTGCTCAAGATTGCTATCAAAACTAAGGCTTATAGCCAGAAATGAGAAAGAAGCTCAGAATTTAAATAAACAACAACCTATAATTTTATAGCAGCTGACTTGCCATTGTTGCACTTCTTTCTACCTTGTGATAAGCTGTTAGATTTTCTCCATGATGTAAAAATACCCCAAATTATTCAGTGTTGTCAATGTAAATTTTATCGCCCCTCTTCATAGATCTTTTTTCACCCAACCCTCCCTGAAGTTATAGCCAATCTTCAGGCTTATGCTTCACTGCCAAAAAACAGAAAAAGTAAAAAACACTTTCAAGACACTTTGTAAAACAATTGCTCTTATTCTTCTTTAATGCTGGAGCTGTTTGTTAGTGTCAGTTTTACCGTATAGACTTAAAACTGCATTGAAATTAATGTAAAAAAAAAAGGGCAGTGAAAAAGTTTTTAGGTAAAAAACCAACAATAATATATTATGTGTAATGATGATAATGCCAATTAATTTTTATTTTTGCATCAATCCCTGTGCACCGTGTTCAGGTATGTACAGGTACATGCATATGAGTGAGAGCTAGATCAAGAGTAGAAACATCTGTGCGATTATAGTGTTGTTGCAGGCAAAGGCACGAACTGTCATCAGTACTTGACCGGTGTTAGCAGCTATGACTTCAATGTCTGCCCCATTGGCCCGTGGTGGCAGGCAGTGAATTGTTTCCCTTCTGTATGATCCCTATATTTTTTTGTCTCTTGGGTTTGGCATGGAGCAGACGTTGTATATAAATAGCTACCCGCAGCCTGAATAGCTTGCAGCTTGAGGTATTTTTAGTGGGGGCTTAGGTGTTTTGTGACCCATGAGGATTTGATTAGCAGGTTTATCTGGTGTGATGTCATGTGAGGTGATCAGTCTGGAAAAGAATCCTGCAAATGACCAAACAGGTAAGATCAGCCTTTTTCCACCACATCCATGCCAGGTGGAGGTAGAGTGTGTGCATTTTTGTGTGTATGTTTGTATTTGCATGTTGGTGTAGGGAGTTACTGTTTGTGTGTTTTTATATGGGATTTTGGCGTACGGTTTGCTCAGTTTCTTCCTGTCTGCACGAGTGATCTTAATTGTGTCTGAGCGTTGTGCGCACATGAATATGAGTCAGTGTGTCCCTGCACGTTTCCCCTTGGCCCCTGCGTAAATCGTTCCAGGTAAATCCAGACTCATGCCAACTCATTCAGATTATTCCTCCCATCCTAAATCTTTTAAGGCTCTTGATGTCAATAAGGTCAGCAGTACAAAAACACACAACAGACTGGTTTTGTTGTGTCTTGTTCTGAATGAAGCCTCATATCTTTGTTTGTTTTCATTTCAGCCACTAATTTTTTTATTTTTTTCCCATCTCTTCTCTGTACATTCAGTAAGCTAAGCCCAATTTACCCTACATAAGCAGTTAATGAAAGAGACTGATTTCAGTTCATTTCAGCATCACCTCTGTGGCTCTACTGCAGAGATGTTGAAGTGGAAATAAAATCCACTTTAATTCCAAATTTCAGAGCTCTCCTCCTGTTGGTAATTGCCTCCAGATTAGGGCAAAATCAGGCATAACTTCATTTTTGCTCCAGAAGCTCCAGTCTGAACCAAGCTCTCTCTTCCAGAGCTCCCAGCATCAGCTATCTGATGCTGGGAGCTCTGCAAAACCCAGAGACATGCACGACTCACATTCAATTGTTGATTTAGCATTAATATGAATTTAGAGTATAAATTTCAATATTATGAATGAAGGTTCAAAACTTTTCTGTACTATTCTGTACAGCCCCAATGCACATGCCAAGTACAAAGAACTTTATAAGACTGTTTTTGGTGTTTTTACTTAAAGTATTGGGGGGGGCGGGACTTTGGGTTGCTTTGACTTTGACATTCCTCCCAAAGGACTATACACCTTACATTTCTTTCTATATCTAATTTTGACTCCATATAAGACTCCTCCTCCAATGTCCATGGCCACACAAGGGCAAAAGACAGACCTCACCCACCCTTTCTTCCTGTTCTCCCCGCTATTCACCCCCCATAAAGCATTCTTCCATACACGGGGTCCTCTTAACACAGTCATATCTGCCAATCACATTTCTAGGACGCCTGAACGTGCTGCAAAGCCCACTGAAGCTGCTGCGAGCTTGATTCAATGAAACATCGACCCACTAGATAACCTCAATGACATATCCTCCCTCTCTCTGTCCCCTTCACCCTCTGCTGTTGTTGATGGATGAAAGCTCACAGATTAAGTTTTCTATAGGAGCCCTCTGATCTATGTACTGCAAACACGTTGATTATGGTGAGAATGTGTAGACCATGGAGACAGTTGTCTGCATGACTCTGAGTATATGAAGCAGAAGAAGATAATGCACAGTTTAAAGACAGTTTGGGGGAAAACAATTGCAGAGGAGTTTACATTGTGATTTTGGTGTAGTGTATATCATTCATAGTTGCTGCAAGAAACATGGATCCAGGTTTGGTTTCTTGACCTTTTTCTGAGACATCAAGACTTTATTATAAAATATCAGTGACAAGAAGAAAAAAAGCTATGTATATATGGATAACAGAGCAAGAGACTTCAATTTTTTGGCCAAATATTAAAAAAAAACCCTATGTGTTCCAGTTCAAAGCATATCAGTGTAAAGTAGCAAAGCAATGGCTCAAAGCAAATTGACGAGAGATACTGTGAGCCTACATGTTGGCTTGATATTTAGCCATAGCTGCTTCTTCTTTGTTGAACATGTTTTTAGGGATACCATTTATCTCCAGATTCAGCTTCTTTGATAGTTCATATCATTTCCATGGCAACAGCTACAGGAGATGCTTGTATGTAAGAATGAAAGTAAGTGTAAACTTTGAACCTCAGCTTTGCAAATGGCTTCATGATGGACTGTCTTTGTTTCTAATGGACTGTTGGTCTTAGCTGTGACTATCTTTACTTCTCCCCTCTGTGATCCCTTTTATAGTTACATATCATGTGTGTTTTATGGGGATTCAGATTGATTTTTAAAGGAACATTCTTGAAGCGTTAGATCATGAAAACCAGCTCTGGTACAGTGTGTGGTAGTAACTGAGCCTTCAGTCTTGCTTGCTTTCACAGATAGAACAAAAATTGCCATTGACTGACCTACAATTATCAGGCTTAAGAAGAGAGCACATACAAACCAAGGCTATTAGAATCCATCCTTCCAAAGTTTTTTTGACTTTGCTGACAGATTAAAGTCTGTCCCGTCCCTCCTGTCAGAGCTGGAAAAGCTCTGATCTTGTCAGTGGGTGACAAGATGAGGGGCTGGATTCCAGCTTCCTCTTGGCCGTATATCCCAGCCGCATCTCTGTTTGTGACTGGCACGTTCCTCATCAGCACTGTCAGAAGCCCCTGCTAACTCCCCCATGCTGTACTCAGCCCATTTCTTTCAAGGTCATGGCTCTCACTCCTCTGCATTGTTTTTGTTGCTCTCTACAGTGTGTCACCTATACTGCACAGTTTTTGGTCATTTTCCAGTTTAGGTTTCAGTGTACCATCATGCACATATTTAATTCCTTTGCACATTTTCAAAAGTTTATTGTTTACAGTGTAGAGCACTGAAATGATAGTTTTATTCACAGAGATCAGTCATTCTGTTTTTACCAGCTGATCTGTGAGCTTATGAATGTCAACCAGATGAGTTACTGAACTCTTTAAACATAAAAAGTTAATGTGTGATTGTTTTTTAAAATCTGAGCTGTAAATAATACTTATAGCGGTTGTTTTGATCTGAGCAATATATTACATCCCATCATCTATTTGAGGAGATATACCCCTCTGGTGTTTACAAGGTATCCTGATTTTAATTTAAGCCCTTTGACATTGCCAACTATCTGTCATTTCCAACTCCCCATGTGCTTGCTACTTCAAATATAGCATGCAATACAGGTGTTGACATTGGCATAGCTTTATGTTCACGCTGTAAGACAAGCACATGGTCATAAGCTCAGGGATTACTTTTATTCTTGGCAAACAGGTTGCATTTATTCCCCACAGTTTGATCAGGGTTTTATGCTCATGCTGCCCTCCGACAAAATAAAATGACTTTTCCTGCAACCAAGTAGTCCTTGTTTGTCATTGTGGTCTGTCCACATTTTGCTGTCTGATGTCAGATATCCGAGCAGAGGTGTTTATAGGGTTTGCCCAGGGGGTGCAAGAGTCTCCCCAGTTCTTTGACCATCATCAGAAAAAAATCTTTGGATATGATTGTGTGTTTGTACACAGCACTTATTTATGTTTAAGTGTGGTTATTTTACACTTGTTTACCATGGCCTGTTTCTTCTTGTGTTTTAAGAGGCAGGATTAGAGAGATTAGTGCTGGGCTTTTTGACTCTGTTCCTTGCACAGCCAGCCAGAGTCCAAGTATAATGTGCAGCATAGATGCAAACACACATTTGCGTTTCCACAAAAAAAACAAAACAAAAAAAACATGCTATTTCGGAGCTCACAAACACACAACCATACACTGATGAAAATTGTATGTATTATAGGGATAATTATCATTGCACTCATCTGTGTTTTTCCACCAGTATTTAAAAGGTGGACAAAGATGAATGGAGACGGCAGTACGTGAATGGCTTAATCAGATGTTTTTTCTGCCCGCTACGATAATCTGTGTCAAGAAGGACTTGAAGGATGTGAGATGAGGATTATAGTTTCCACTCTGGCTGCGGCACGAGCTCTCAGCAACCCCTTCACGTCACCCCACCTTATCTTCACAACTCCACATCCTGAACTCTGTTGCCATTTTTATCTCCACTGTTTACTCTTTCAATAAATCCTTTAAATTCTTATCAAGCTGCACTTCATTATGATCTCTTAGCATCTTCCTTTACTCAGGGCTTAAAATTAAAGGCTAGGGGGGCCAAATTAGAGGCTCTTTGTAAAAGTAAGGTGGCAGTATTTAAACATGGTTTCTAATAAAAAAGTTATTTTAAATTTATCAAATAGTATCTTATTTATTTTCTACAGGCAAATTAAAGCTTGAGAAGACCCTGTTAACCCTGCCTAACCCTGTTATGCAGCGTAAAATGTGTGATGTGGAAAAACCTGATTAAGCATTGCTGAAGTTCGTTTACATAAATATGACAGGACAACATTCAGATCAAGGCGTCTTTATTTTGCACCATGTTTTGCCATCTGTCATACCAAAGCAATTGACTTTTCATGGCAAATTTATTTTTAGTCAAAAATAACTTTTCATTTGTTTGTTGATATTTAACTAATTCAGTTTCTTTGTTTTGAATCCCCTCCCCCTCCCCCGCCACCACCACCATTGTTTACATCTCACTTTGTATGTGGAACTAATGCTGCTTGTTCTCTTAGGTTGTTAAAACCCTGCTGACATCTCACAGAGAAAAACAGCTGGGTTCAGCTTCGCCCTCCCTCCTTGTTTTTATGCTTCTTTCCTCTCTCTCCTTCCCCGAGACTCCCCCTCCCACCACTGTCTTTGTTTGCTTGCTCCCTTCCCTCGAAGGGTTACCACCCAACAACCTGCTTTGGGTGCTCCTGATTGGTGGGTTGCTTGTGTTGGGGGTGGTCCGAGCGTTGAGCTTGTGAGAGCTTTACCAGTGGCGAGCTAGCTCTCAGCTGTCAGAGAGCATTCAGTCTGCAGTGGAGGTACAAGAGGGATCTGTTTCTGTTCGCGTTATCTGCCGCTGCAGCGCTGACCAAATATCAGCGTTTAGAAGGCTTTCTTTGTTTCTCTGTTTCTACTCAACTACAACAACTACAGACAAGACGTTAAAAAGGAAATAAATATCCACTAAATTTTGGCTTTTTATTTTGTTTCTCTTCTATTTCCTCCTTCCTGTCCTTTGTTTTCGACCAGGATCTTCAACAGCACACACAAAGCAGATCATCACAACAGTATCTTCCAAAGAAATCGTGGGATTAACTTGAAAAATACCTGCAACCTAATGCAAGATACCAAGACCAGTCCTCTGTGGATCTGCAGTGTGTGAGTCAGTGTGTATCCCTGCCAGATAGGGCCCCCACCACATTGTTTGTGCGTGTGTGAGGAGGCTAATGCCCACCGTAGTGTGGTCAGGACCAGAGGAGGATGGGTCCGGCTGTGGAGGCTCAGGCCCAGAAGGCCATGGATGCAGAGCAAAAGCAGCAGCTGCAGCACCAACTGCAGCACCAACAGTGCTACATGCAGAAAGGGGTGATGCTTGAGCCCTTTGTACACCAGGTGGGGGGACACTGCTGCGTACTGCGCTTCGGGGAGCAGACCATCTGCAAGCCCCTCATCCCCCGTGAACATCAGTTCTACAAGAGTCTGCCTGCTGCAATGAGGAAGTTTACCCCCCAGTACAGAGGTAATGCAAACTAGCCTTTTCTAACCAGTGTTGTGGCTGTTGTGGTTTCGTTGTTTTGTCATACATCTCTCTCGCCTTTTTTTACTGCTCTCTATTTGCAAATCTGGTGGGCATGTAGTTTTGCGAACCTGCCTTGTATTTTTGCAGGTTGTGTGTTAAGTGTCAGTTTTAAATTTTAAAAAAGGGGAGCTCCCTGCTCCTGCTCAAGGATTGTTCTATGATGCCTGCCAGAAGCATGTACCCAATTGTGCCACCTGAGGGCGCTGCAGCTGAGACTGCAAGTGAGCCTCCTCCAAACAGGGCACCCAGTTTTGATATTCTGTTTGTAAAAGGCCGTACAGGTAAGTCAGGTTTGAGCCCCCTTTGTTTCTTGGGCACACATCCAACATGGTGTAAAACATACCAGGTGAGATTTCTCATCGAGATCCTGAACTTTAAGGAGCTGCTGAACAGAGACCATGAGATCTTCTGAAAAGGTCAACTTAGGCAGCAGTCAATGAAACCTCTACCACGCCCTTTTTAGGATCTCTTAAAAGCTAAGAATAGTCAGTGAAGTTAGCAATCAGAGCCTGTTGCATTGCTTTAGTGAGTTAACCCATGCATCTCTAATATATTACAATAAGCTCTGTGATAATGGTCAAAAAAACACTGCATTCCTTTTCAAAACACTTAGCTTCAATTAAAACTCATGTGATAATGGGATGATGTTGAATCAGTCTTTTATTCTCTATCCTCCCTTTCCTTTGCTGTGCCATGAGTATTATTTGGCAGTAATTCTTTATTTTCCGTGTCAGTATTTATTTACTTTCACCTACTTTATCAGTCATCCTTCTCACTCTTTCTTGGCTTCTTCTTAAGCCATTTTAAAGTCTGTAGATGAGCATAATATTTATTTTCCTGTGTATGTATGCAGTGATGCTTTGTGGTTTCTGGTTATTGTGCACATATGATGTTCATCATTTTGTGTAAGATTAAAATTTTGGGGCAATAAACAGAACTTAACTGAAATTCTGTTGCCTTGTGTCATTTTTGTTTCGGCTGCTGTTTCTCTTTGTTGGTCTTGCTTTTTGACATTAAACCTACTTGAGAGCATGGTTTGTTTTTGTGTGTGTGTGTGGCTTTAGACAATGAAAACCCACTGCCTGCACATTTATATTGATTGATTGATTGTTTTTGATGCTGTCCTTTTCTGTGTTGCTTTGAGAGCTCAGTATCTCTGTCCCATCCTCGTTTGTCTGTCATAGTTTTGTCCAGGTATTGTTGGAGCAGATGTCTTAAAAGAGATGTGGATGTAGACACAAACCACTCTGTAAGTGTAACTGCTCTAAAAAGAACTAAGATGGGGATAAGAGATTCTCAGCACTTAAGAGCTTGTGTTACCTTGTCAGCTTTGATTCTTTATCAGAGGCATTTCTTTCCACTGCTGCATGACACAAATATCTAACAACTGTCTTTATTCTATCTTCCTCTTTTTTTCCCGCTCTCAGGTGTGGTGTCAGTGAGCTTCGAGGAGGATGAAGAAGGGAACCTTTGCCTCATCGCTTACCCCCTCCAGAGTGACCCAGCAGCAGATCTGGAGAACAAGGACCCCTTGGCAGACTGCGAGCCCAAAACCGAGATTATCAAGTGGAAAACAACGGCATCCTCGCTGCTTGTGGACAGCGAAAACTACAGCAAAGATGGTCGAGGTCGTCGCAAAGACAAGGACAAGAGGTGAGATGAATAAAGATGTCCAAGCAGAGACAGAATACACTAAGGAACTTGTTACTTATTATAAAGCAGAAGGTGCATTAGATGCATCAACAGGAGGACGCACAGTGAGTCACTTTCACACTTATATCAAGGCCCTTGGGATTTGATTTAACATGATGCCCATCACTTTGGAACTGTTACACAACCATTATATATTTAAAGCATTTCTTATTTTTTCATGAATGGTAAAGCTTTAGCCTGAAGACTCACGTCAATTGACTGATGACGCATGCATTGACTTACATTTACAACCTAAGGCAATACTGGCTCAGGATACCGTGAGCTGATCCTTGGCCTTGGCAGCCAGAGAGAGAGGGTCACAGCCTCAGATTACGTAACAAATGCATGTCCGTGCAGATGCACAAACACAAAACTTAGACAGCAAAGTGCATGAGGAGGTTGATTATGTTAGTTTTTAGGTGGATGATAGTCCTACTTTACTACTCAGTTGACTGCCTCTTCACATCCTATAGAACAGGTCATCACTACCCTCTTGCTTTATGCTCTACAACCCACATACACACTTGAACCGCACGCAAAAGCAGATCTGAGTCAGTTTTTCTTTAATGTTCTCAAAACTTATGTGGCTCTCTTTCATCAAGTGCTCACAAGCTGCAGGAGGATGTGGAGCTGGAGTGGCTGCGGCAGGCCGAAGTGCTTTACTACAGGCTGGAGCGCAGTCACAGTAACGCTGTGCCGCAGCTCAAACACAACCCCTGGAGCCTCAAGTGTCAACAGCAGCACCTGCAGAAGATGAAGGAGAACGCCAAGCATCGCAACCAGTACAGTATCCTTTCACTGAGGACGACACTGTTTTTTTGTTTCTTTTTTGTATTCCCTTTTTGCCAACGTTTATAAAACAGTGGAAAGAGACGGCATTAATTGTTAAGGGGTTCCAGGCCAGAGGACATGGTACATTTACCTGCCAACTGAGCCACTAGGACACTTCTACACCTGCCTGTTTACATGCAGTTGAAACCTATACATGTTTATCAGTAGTTCTAGTGTGTACCTGAGGCCTGTTATCTAACACAATGTAAAATGAGTTGCCCTGTCAAAGCACTTCTATTAGTTACTTGATATCCATGTGACAAACCTCTGTAATGATAATATCAATTATGGAGATTAGGTGAATTTAACAAGAAAAAAATCTTTGATCTGCAAATGTTTTAATCTAATCTTGTTTAACTGTTTTAAGTTGTTTTTATCTGATTAGTCTAGAAACAGGATATTTTTTTTCTGCTGTGGCCACCTTAACGCAGTTTAACAGAATTCATCCTGCTTGAGAACCTGACGTGGCGGCACATGATGCCGTGTGTGTTGGACCTGAAGATGGGTACACAGCAGCATGGAGATGATGCCTCTGAAGAGAAGAAGGCTGTGAAGATTCGCAAGTGCCAGCAGAGCACAGCATCCACAATAGGAGTCTGCCTCTCAGGCATGCAGGTGGGCTGTGAGCCAAGACTGGCCTCAGTGTCCGTGGCTCTGTCTGTATTAGCTTTCTGGTAAAGTCAGATGAGACGAGCTGTACCACTCCAATATCAGTCCATTAAATAAAGGCCACAGCCAGCAGCTGGTTAGCGTAGTTTAGCACAAAGACTTAAAAGTGCAGAAAACAGCAAGCTTGGCTCTGTTTAATTTACCAATTGACCAAGTAGCACTTACAAAACTGTTTAATTAACAAATTATATTTTGTTTGTATTATTCAGGAATAAACCCTGAACAAAGGTCTGAAATTGTCACCTGTAAAGCTCAAACTAATAGTGAAATTTTGCCTCTTGCAGTCATTAAAGGTGATCCACTGGTTATTAACTGTTTAAGAACAATGGAAGACTGACTTTTGTTTACTACATCTATGATCTATTCAAATGCAATTACAGCAGTTGGTAGGCACATGTAAACATTATTTTCAAACCCTTTGGCCGGCTCGTCGATGCAGTTGAAAAAAAATCTTTACACAGCCTGTTCAAGGCAGGATGTTGCACAGATAGTCCTCCTGCTGTTCTGTAGTAAAAGGTATGGACACAGAACTGGAGGACATTGTTGTTAAGCCTTTAAGTCAGCAGGAGAGGCAATAACAGCTCAATTAACCTCTGTGTAAAAGGGTGAGCTGGCAGGACTGTAAAGGAGCCTGGGGTGTTACACGTTCACTGTTGTTTGTGATTGTGTTTTTTAAATTATGTCCTTTCCACTCCATTTTGCCTGAAAAACACCAACATGCACTTTAAATCACACAATGGGGCAGCATTATGCTGGTGTTGTTTGGTTTGGTATAAAAAAGCAAAGCCGTCGTAACTATGAATCTGTTCAAAGCAGAATTGAGTGATCTCTGTGTAAAACAAGCTATAGACAAATTTGGCAGCATTTTCAATATAGTCAAAGAGATCTTATAAAGAAGTACAAAAAGTACAAAAAAATTGTTACTATTCTTGTCGTATTTTTCCATCCTCACCATATTTGTCTATCCCTTCAGGTGTACCGGTCTGACACGGGCCAGTTGATGTTCATGAGCAAGTTTCATGGCCGCAGGCTGACGCTGCCAGACTTTAAGGAGGCTTTGTTCCAGTTCTTCCACAGCGGGCGGCGTCTACGGCGTGAACTCCTCTCCCCTGTGCTGCGCAGGCTCAGAGAGATGCAAGCCGCCCTGGAAGCCTGTGAATCCTACCGCTTTTACTCCAGCTCCCTGCTCATCATCTACGACGGAGCGTCTCACAGAAAACACCCACGCCAACACACTGAAGACGGCCTCTCTGAGGAGGATGAGGAGGAGGAGGAGGAGGATGAGGCGGAGGCTGAACCAGAAACAGAGGAAGAGGAGGAGGAGGAGGAGGAGGTGGGTGAAGTAGCGGGAGCACTTGGTTTTCCTCACAGCCCCTCCACATCCAGCGATGGCAGCAGCAGTGGCGGGAGCTCAGGTGTCAGTCAGGCTCGCTTGTCCTGCTCAGACCCCCGCAGCCCCATGGTGGATGTGAGGATGATAGATTTTGCCCACACCACCTGTAGACATTACCAGGGGGACAGCGTGGTGTACGAGGGCCTGGACAGCGGCTACCTCTTTGGTCTCCAGAACCTAATCACCATCATCTCGGAGCTCGAGAACCACAGCACAGACTGAAAACTGACACTTTCTGACCTTTGGAAGAAAAGAGATGGACTGGACTACGGAAAGAGAGAGAGAGAAAGATTTCTCCTCTCCTCTTTCAAAGTAGACTTTGTTGTAGCTGACCTTTCATCGAACCCCCATCCCTGTTTCTGCCATTGGTGCTTCTCGATGTTCCTGTTGTGTGTTTCCATCTACGGGATATGAAACAGACCTTGACGTAACATAGAGGAGCCATCTGTGTGACTCATGCAGTGATTTACCCGTTGTCATCGTCCGGTTTAACCCAGTTTACCGTTGGGCAAAAAAAAAAAAAAAGGGTAGGCAGCAAATAAAAGCAGTTTAAAGGCTTGAGACAGTAGAAATGTTTTCCTTTTGTCCGATTCCAAAGAAAGTATCAGCATTTTGCACGCACAAACATGCACTGAAACACACTCTGTTGGACAAGTGTGTGTTCATACTGAGACAGGGCTGTGTGAGAGAGCAGGAGTTGTATGGGTTTTAAGGACAGAGTCAATGGGAGGAGAGGTAGTTTGCTCACACCCTCCATTCTTCTCTTTTGCCTGTTCATTCTGCCATCCCTGTTCATCTTCACTCAAAGAGACTATATTCATACAGCTATCAGAGACAGAGGACGTAGAGTTATTTCTTTATTTGACATGTTTCATAAAATAAACTAAAAGTTCCAAAAAGAATGTGAATGGAGAGTACTGCATTCCATGTTATTAATGTTATAATAATGATATGAATTAATATTGTTATTTGACATGTTTGGATACCTCTATCTTGTATGTATGTGTTGTCCACAGTTTGTTGGGGGGAAATTAAAGACCTGGGTTTGTGCTAACATATGTGTCTTCTTTTATTCGTGCTTTCACAAGGTTGGGAGCTTTTGAATCAGTGGTTTAAAGAAAGAAACCACAGACTTCCTGCTTGAGTGAGATTTAAATGTTGCTGCAGTCAAATTTTATGTAAATATCCGGAACGTGATGCCTGCTGTAGAAACTTCCTGTAGTGTTGAGTGCAGATTAACAAAAGTTATCTTTTCACTCAGTCTAGCAGAATTTATCTGTCGCAGGGATGTTAAAATAGAGCGGTTGTTCTGGCTGGAGGAGGAGGAGGATGACGGCATCCTGGGCTGCCCCGGCCAGTCCTGGTCATCTCCAACCAGTCTGAGGCAGATGCAGTCACAGGCTTCATGTGATGTGAGGAGCAGTGACGGTCTGCATAAAAAGGAGCTATTAAGCAAACACAGGCTTGTGTCAACAAAGAGCACAGGCCATTACCACCTCAGTGTGTTTCTCTGGAATGTACTGTAGTGCTGGTACAGACATTCATCTGACACACATACTTAAATCTATCTGAAATTTAAAGCAGAGTTTTATATTTGAGGTAATTACCTACTTTGTTACTTTGTTGAATTAGAAGTTAATTATCAAGTTTTGACACAGTTTGAACTCCAAATGGCTGTTTTTTTTTCCAATTTGTGTCATACACATTTTTTACAGTACACCATAACAATGAGGCTTTCTGCTTTATCTGTTAATGCTGAAAATAGTGACCTCCTGCAAAGCACCATCTGTCACATGCTTCCTGGGTTTGTACATGAAGGTGTTGTCCTGTGAGGTCCAGCATATCCAGACTCATCCTGTCTATAATGACTGGCTCTGTTTAAACACATTAAATATGAATAATCACAACATTTTGGGAAGATTTTAGTATACAGTCTGTACACTAGGTGTATAACAAGTCACCTTCGCAGATGTAGCTCCCATACTGTAAATAATAGATTTTACTAGACTTGAATATTGGGAGTAGATAAGGAAAAATATATCTGTTTTATGATCCAAGTGGTCCTGATGTTAACTGTGACATGTTCTATCCTGCAAAAAAAAGAAAGCAGTCGCTTTCTCATTAATTTCATTGGTAGACTGTGAATGTACTTGCTCTTTATATACTGGATGTTGTTCTCAGTCTAGCACCTTGCTTATTCTATAATCCTCTGGCAGTTTAGGACAGTAAAGTAAAAGGTCAAACCCTTTGCTGTAACCCAGTAGAGCGTTTGGCAGTGCAGACAGACCCTTTAATCTTTAAAAGTCTGGGTCAAGGCGGGGTTAGTGGGGGTTATATGAGCACGACTGTATTTCCACACCACCTTTGGGACTCAGTATTTGCCATGTTTGATAGGCCGTCTTCGATCAGCTGCAGAGCCACAGGAACGTCCTTTTGTCCTGACACAGAACGTACATGTGATGTTTCTGTGCTGTGAGATTGCAGAGGGATAGAGAGATTGATGAGCAGAGGTGAGATGGAGAAGATAAGCTCCCTTATCTCCACTCTGCTGGGCAGAGGAGTGGGTGGGGGGTAACCAGCGTTGTGTAACAGCCATAGGGTCAGTGCACTGCTTTTAACCATCAGAATGATCCCAATCTGTCATCCTATTTTGTGTATGCATATGTATTTGACACCACATGCATAGTGTGGATATACACTGTTATTCTGTACCATACTGCTTGCACGCCCCTGTGTGTGATGTGTGCATGTGGGTCCTAGTAGCCCATTGCATTGTGAAGGTTGCCACCACAAGTAGAGCAGTTGCATAACACTGCTTAAAATCACTATGGCAACAGCAGCCTTTGCTGGGAATGAAATAGTGTCATAGCTTTTGGGGTCACACGAGTCACATCCCAGTTCATCTAAACATTAATACACACTGCCACTTCACCCTTCATTCATCAAATCTGCCCCCTCATCTCATGGACAGTTAGTCAGTCGCAGCTCTTTGTACATGTTTGCATACCAAAATACTGGTGCACACGTTTCATTCAAAGCACACTACACTCATATGATTGATGAGTGTTTCCCCTCAAACAGCAATAATTACTTTACTTTGCATTGCAAAAGTCATCCTATAGCAGCTGAAGGTCAAGTTCATGCATGTGCTATGCAAAATGAATTTTCCTTGTTTATTCACCACCATCAAGTCACTTCCCTATCTCTCAGCAGTTCACTCATCATCTGCAACAGACTAAGGATTATCTAATATCCTCACAGCACTTTCACTTATTACACTGTTGAAAGGCAGCTAGACATTCCCCAGCTCTCCTGTCCATTTTGTGTTTCACTGCCACAGCTCTGCTGCTGCTATTTAATGTTTACAGGACTTGTCCTTGACCACCTATCTAAATGACATCTGACACAACAAACAAAAAACAATGCCAAGCTTTCTATTTTTATTTCTCTATGTTTGCATTTTTGGTTGTATGTGTGTGAGTTTGTCTGTCTGGGGGGTTGTGCATGAGTCATATCTGGTTTAAATCTATTTTTCTTTTCTTTCACTGCATTTGCATGAATCCTGATAGACGCTGCATAATTTAAGCCTAATTCCTCTTGCATAAACTTACCCACATTCCCTCTCTTTTTTATATGCTCACAGACACACACACACACACACACACAAAACAGTTACACAAGGCCTTCAATATCACACATTTTTCTTTATAAGGACTCCATGTTTTAAAGCTGAATTTAATGTATAGAATCAATCCATGTGGTCTGCAGGCTAACTGCTCCAACCTCCTACACGTGATCCTGAACATCATGTCTCATAGTGTCCCCTTCACTTTCGTCTCAGAATTGCTCCATTGTCCCGGTACACAATTTAGAGCACACGCTTGCAGTGGACGATGGTGCCTCAGGCTGTAAAAACAGAGTGGGGGTTGATACCAGTCAGCACTGTTGTGGTCAAGGTTCATGGTGCTTTACAGTTTTCCATATTTATAGAGGACAAAACCAATCAGTCACACCAATACCTATTGAATTAAAGCATAAAAAGCATGAAAAAAATTTGGAAATCTTTTTTCTTGCCATCCTGATGCATGCTGCACCTGTGATAACTGCCTCCAGTTTTAACAGTTTGGATTTGATAAACAGATTAGTCAACGGAGTAGAATATGACTGCCAAAATGACCAGTGCACTGTGGGCATAGAGACAATGTTATGCATGGAGCTTATATTTAGTCATGAGGAGGGGGAGCTGTCAAATTTTGGTAGATTCATTCTGACATAAAGACATAAAGCGAGAACTGCATGAATCCAGAATACAGCCGGGCCTGTTTTGACAGGTGTTAAATTGAGCTTGCACAGCGGTGACGAGCTTTGCAAAGGCAGTTACATAAACAGGTCAATAATGTAATGAAGGAGAGATGAAAGACGGCACGTAGAAAATGCAGTTCCAGCTCATAAAGATTACGCAGGAGAAAAGAATCTCTCATGGTTGAGATGATGGCGGTTGTGGGGATTAATCTCCTGACCTGCTTCAAATCTTCATATGATTTGATTAGAGCTCAGCCACCAGTGAAGTGTGTATGTGTATGTGTGTACCTACTCGTGCACAGATGGGTTTTAGGTCAGTTTGAAAGAGACAATAGGCAGCTGTGCTTTAGTGTTCGGATGGTGTAATGGGAAGAAAGATACATCCACAATTTTCTTTCATCGTGCTGCACTTGAGTGACAGCTGTGTGTAAATACTGCTGGCTTGGATACAGCCTTTCAGCTTTTCTTTGTGTCACTAGTTTAAGGAACAAAGCCTTTAAAAAGGTTTGATCCTAAGGTTTTCTTGCAGTATTGTCTTTCAACATTATATCAAAGGGGCTTTAAGGTAGGCTTTTTGTACTGAACAACAGAAAAAGCCTTTAATGTCCAAGTGAAAGCAGATTTCACTTCACCGCAGCTGTGCCATAATGCCAATTCTTATTGACTGAAAACTGGACTCTAAGTGACATTCAATCACTCAGAAATGTTCTTGTGGACTTTACATCCCATGACTTGTGCTCTTCATTAATCTCTTATGGAGTAGATTTTCACACAATAGTGACACCCCAAAATTTGCACATGTCAGATGCAAATAAAAAGATTTTAATAGAAATACAGGCCTAACTTACTTTTATCACTTCATCCTCAGCTAAAAGACACATCCTAAACTCAAGCCCGCCACTCATAAGAAAACCCTCCTTTTTCAGACACATACACACACACAAACACTATGATAAAAGGTGCATAACAAAGACACTGTATATACTCCTTTTGTACAAAAAAGCTATTTTTAAGTTTAGCTCTCATTATCTGCCCTGATTAAACTATTATTGAGGTTCTACTTCTAATCAGGCCAACTTGTCACAACTCACAAAGACATGGGTTATAAATATGAAACAAGGCTAAGAGGCTACAGCCATGCTACAGATTCTGTGACACTGTATTTAAGACCACTTACGATGTAGTGGTGGTTTAAAATTAAATACTTAAGTGAACATGCTAACATGCTCAAAGTGCAATACTGAAATGCTGATGTTTGGCACTCTTTATCAGATACAGCACCATAGTCAAGTGTGTTAACATGCTAGCACAATTAGGATAAATCACCAGGCAACACACAATTAAATTAGTTTTGCACGTTTTTTGTCAGAAATGGAACAAATTCAAATTTTGACCTGATTTTGACCAAAGTTAGAATAACTGAGAAAAACACTTCTAGCCATGCTGTTAGCTTGACTAACTAAGTCCTTAACCAAAGTCTACTTATTGGAGCTTCTTCTGAACTCGCAGGAGATGGAGGTCTTTTTATTAGCAAATCTAGTCCATGTAAACCTAGCAAACTGCATCTGTTTACCATGCTATGAGATGTAACTGTGAGCTCATGTGAAACATGGTGAGAGGACCTCCAGTTAATATTTAATTTTAGGACATTTTAAGCCAAACCAAGCCAGTGGACTTCGGTGGAATTCTTCTAATTTAGAGTTGGAGATCAAACTTTGAAGCTTAAAACATTAAGTCAGACAAAATGTATACAAGTCTCCATTATATTATTATAGAAATTCTAAAATTAAATCTAAAACAACATGTATCAAAAGAGACTCACAATGCATCCAAGAATGATTTGTGAAATAAATGTCACAACATTATGTAACAGAGAGAAATGATTAGATATCACTGGATGATTAAATTATGCCACAACCCCATTCCAAACTAAGTTAGTCAATTCATAAAATCCCTATTCTTGAGCTTTATCCTTGTGCTCAATTGAGGACAAACTGCAGCCTTTCCACTTAAACAAACAGGATCTACGTCAAGTAGGTTTTCAGTTTCTTCAATTGGAACCCTAAATGACAACACAGTGGATGGAGGCTGTGTCCGGTCATCAGGTAACAGGAACGCAGAAAGGCAGAGACAGGGACAGCGAGGGCAAGAGAGTAAATGCAAAATTGAGCCAAGATGTAATTAGAGTGTTACATAATGGTGGCAGTGACGCTGTGGAGCAGGCGTCAGGCCCCAAGCTGGCCTGGGGCCCCTGTCGTACCCACTGCATGCCGGTCCAGTCTGTCGAACTCATTTACACTGACCTTTTAATTAGTATAATGAACCATCAGGGGCACAGATTAGCACTAAACACACTCTTTATTCAAGCTCAGCCATGAAAGTCAAATGAAGGAAGACTTTCTGCCCCTTGAATCAGTCCGTGGGTGTCACTCTTGCTTGTGTTACACTGCCCAGCCTCGATTGGATTAGTTGGGATTACAGCAGTTGGGATTTAGGGTTGGAAAAAAGATAAATAGAGTGAAACCTAAAACCATTGTGAAACATTTTGGCTGTTAGCCCCCAAAAAACATCCTCTGCTGTCCGGTGACTGATGTGGTTTGAGTGATAGACAGGTGCGAGAAATGGTGATAAAATGATTCTGAGGTAAAATAACCAGCAGGCAAGGATTATAATGTATTACTGTCTATCTGTCTATGTTATCTCTGTCACCATCCCCCACTACTTGTGAATATGCCTCCGTCATTGGTGGATTTCATAAGCTCTTCATATACATAAGCGGTATTTGTGTGAATGTGTGGTTTAACATGTGTGTTAGTGCTCATCCCAAGCTGGTGAACAGCTCATGTAACCCTAAATGGGCAGGAAAGAGACATAATTGCATGAGATTTTTACTGCTCAAACATACACACACACACACACAATTCTACACATGCTGTGCACACATATAGGTAAGTGCTCGCTGATAATAGATTAGTGTTCACCAAAAGACCATAAGTTAGTGTTACACAGGGCAAAAAAGGTGTGTAGAAGAAAGATATGTATTTTTTTATATAATCTCATGGATTAGGTGCAGATAACGCAGCCCACTGACTAAAATTCATGCACACTCATGTCTCCACACCCAAGACGGAGCAATTCACTGTTTACATTTGCTCATCTCTAAAAATAAGAAAAAGAAAGTCTGACTCATCTGGAATGGACGCAAATTAGTTGACAGGCCGTGTACAGACATCACTGTGTGTGTGCGTGTTCCTGTCCACATATCAGCTTCCCACACCTCAGGCACACTGTGTCTGTGTCACTCTGCACAACATCTCTATGTGGAGGCATATGTGTCTGGTTGTGTGTAGGTGAAGAACAGTGTGGTGTGTAATTCGTTTTCCTAAAAATGAGGTCAGAGTCCTTTGGTTGGATATAATGGTATGTGATTTCCTTCATGACTGCAGCATTTTGTGAGGAGATGTGCAACAAGATAATTTACACATCTTCAATGCTCTTCTCTGGAAATGGAGCATGTGATTGAGAAGGGTCTGCTGTTGCTTTTAATTAGAAAGAAGTTGTTGACATAGTAGCCATTTAAACACTGTTCTGTGTGTCAGCCACAGATGGAAAGATTTTGTCAAAGGAGAAAATCATTCCGTTCAACTGAAGTTTTAATTATAACTCCAGGCTTATTCATCTGTTCGTGGCCATAGCTGTCAAAAGAATGATCCCTGTGTATATTGACTTACTGAGATAAGCAGTAAAAATATTTTGAACTCTGCTTTGCTTTTATTTATGAAAAATTCTCCCAGTAACTATGAAATATTACATTCAGCTAATATAAATATTAACAAGCAAAAATAACTTTGCTACTTTTCTTCGATTTCCAGGGGGTAATTGATGTCATCACTTTGGGTAGAAGAAAATAAGTTATACAACTTTCATTACATGCACAGCCAGTTAAACACTTAATATGATTAATACTGTACAAAGGCCAATATTTTCCATTTTCCCAGACAACCTTGACTTGCTATTTTCAATTACATGTAATAAGAAACACCACAAAGTTATTGAGTTAAACTTTCTACAGTCACAATAAGCATGTATTTGATTGAAAACAGTATGTTTTTGGTGTGGCTGAATATATCAAGTCATTTAAAGACTCTATTTTTGTTTTTACATTTTATAAACATAAGAATAAATTGATTAAATGACATAATAACAACACATTAACCTGTTCGATGCCACCAGATCATTGATGAGCCACTGAAGCTGTTTCAAAGTGGATAAGCTTCTGCACTAGATAGATAGATAGATAGATCGACAGACAGACAGACAGACAGACAGACAGACGGACGGACTGACGGACGGACAGACAGATAAATAGTTAAATAAATAGATACAAACATACAAACAGACAGATAATACAGGTAGATAGATCGATAGACATTTTATAGATTAATATCTGTATACATAACAGTACAAACCACACACTACACTTTCCTTTTGCCACTAATAAGCCGTGTAAAATTCACACAATGATTGTGATTGGTCTAAGGACCCTCATTTGTTTCACTTAGGTCACCTTCACAGTTATTGTCATTTTTTTCTCGCACATCCTTGCAGACAATGTGCCACAATATGTCCATTGAATGTATTACCCTGTCATAATAAAAAAAATTAATAAATGTAAATTTTCACCTCATAACTGATCACACAGTAAATGTATCAGGAGAGTTAATAAAGAATCATTTAAGTTAATGGGAGTTAATGTGAGTTAGCTAAGGAGGGCACCTTATTTCATATCAAATGAAGGATGTGATGCAGATTGCTGGGTACAATGAAGGTAATTCTAGATGGTTTTGTCTTTGAACACACAAGCCAGAGGCACAACATGTTCTCTTAATTATGCAAATTTAGAAAGTAAATACTTTTAGTTCTGGGTGGGTCTTTTTCCATGGCCCTGGGATCCATGTATTGGACATATTTACACTGATACATTGGTGAGTTTACATAACTGAAGGTTGCAGACGGACACAGTGTTTGTGTGGTGTCCCAAACTATTTCACATTATCTGGAGCTGAAGGACTGATTGCACACGGTGTGTTAGGCTTTGTTTTTTATCTATGTATTTATTTTTGGCTTAATAAAGCACTACAGATTAAACAACAATGTTCTAGATCACTAAGTTTTCATTAAACATGACTTATTCAGAAAGAAATTCCATTTGACTAATAATAACTTGTGTTTAATATATCAAAGCTCACCCACACTTTTTTTTATGACTGGCAGAGAAACTGTATACAAGATCTTAAATATAACAGGATATTCAGCTCTCTGAGTGACTGGAGGAAGCCTGTGTGGTATTTGCTCATCCTAACCTCTGTGTTAGCTCACAGCTCTGTGGTTATTATGTAACCACATGAACAAATATCTCTTTATCTGAGTGCAGATGAGCAGACTCCCGACCATCCTCCACCACTTCAGCTTCTGTGTGTGTGTGTTAGTGTGTTGGATTCCTGCGGAAAAACAAACCGAGTGATAGATGATAGAAGGTCCAGAGAGTTTAGACTGTTCAGATATCTTGTACAGATGACTGAAAGCTGCAGTCATCATTTGTGCGAGTGTTTGATTATTGTGGGTCAGTGGCTAAGTGTGCCACCAGCACAGTGAGGCCAAATATGCTTAGCAGCATTCAATACCACAATCACTGATCCAGATTCTAATGGCTCTGAAGTGATGAGCTCTTCTGGTGACACACAGATACTTAGACTCAGCCTTTCCACAACGAGTCCATGTCTTTGAACTTAATTTTCTTTGTGTTCATCTTTTTATCTGATAGAATTCCACATAATAGCATGTATCCATACAAACAAATAAACATACACATGCAAAAGCATGGTTGAATATCAAAACTGGTACAATGCTGAGCTCTAGTGGTAGCATGAGGAAAAAACTGAGATTGCTTTTCACATAATTTGAATTTTATGTAATTTTAGGGAAAACACATAATGATATTTTAGACAACATTTGAGAGATTCCATTTAATTTATGTCCTTTCACAAACAAAATTTAACATTGCACTCCTAAAACATTTTACAGTAAGTAAACTTCATACACACTCTGCCAATAGCACACTTACTACAAGGACTGAGAATGAGGTCTAAACATGCATTTATGTTCTTTGCTCCTGCATCCTCAAATAATTTGCAGACAGATCTGCAGATAAGATGACCCTAATTTGTGTTCTCCTTCTTAGCTTTAACTTCTCCTCCTTTCTGTCTTTCTTAGATATATGATTCTGTGAGTAGAAACTGTTGACTTTGTTTTAAGTGTTTTTAATGTCTGAATGTATGATGCTTGAAACATTTTTATGCTAATACTGCAGGCAATGCTCCACTGAAAAACACTGTGGACTTACCTGGGAGAAGAAAGCTTTAAAAATAATAAATGTGCTTTTATATAATGTGACCTTTTACCTGAGGGAAAAAGAAGTGAAGTTAATCAAATTAACAGGAAAGTGTATCAGTGAGGCTCTTTACCAGAAAAAGTAAAAGTACATCCTGTGTGCTATTTTGTAGGTGATTCTAGACAGCGTTGGTTTTGCTCAGTGGTTTTCATGCTTGTGTGAAGTAGTTTCACTATTTGTGAAAGAAAAAAATCCTGCATTAAAAAGTACAAACATATTACAAATATATTATGCTCAAAGTATTAAAATAAGAAACACTCATAATGCAGAAATATTGTCTTCATAATTGTTAATCATATATGCCAATACAAAGACTATTTTCACTACTTTTACCAAGTAACATGTGTAAATCAAGGAAGTTTAGTTCAGTAAAAAATTACATTATTGCTTCTCAGATGTTATAATGAAGAATTAACAAAAAATGGTAATATTACAAAGTGCTCTAATGTACTGTATTTGCATCAACTTCCTTGGTTATATTGCACCACTGAATGTGTGCTATACTCATTTCTTCAGTTATCAGTTTACTAGACCTCCACAGGTGATTTGGTGGGCTGCAATGACTCAAAATTGTCAGACTGATTGTGTAACTGTATTGCTTCACAATCCTTCTGTAGTGCATGAGAGCTAAGATAAGGTTGTTACTGACAAAACTATTCTGGGGCATATAACTCTGCAAGCAATGGATCACCTGTCTTAAAGTTTTTAGTTTACATTTGTCATTTGTTTTAATCCATTCCTGCCCCAGTATTGATCCATAATATATTGGCACATGTATGGCTTGAAGCATGGATGTATTAGGTTTGCATTCACAGGATTTTCCATAGGTCCTCCTCGGGGGTAGGAGGAGTCCTAAGGGAGTGCGTAGCCTTCTGATCACATCTACTACAGTCCGGAATAGGGCGCCCTCTGGAGGATGGGAGAGCTGTGTGGTAACGTCACAGGAGTTTAAATTATAAACGTTACATATTGAAATCGTGCATTTTCCGAGTTGACAGGGTGTGAAAATCAGTTCAAATAAAGAGCCTTGATAGATACGACCGTGCAGGGCCTGCAGTGTTCGGGATGGCGGGTCCGTGCGTGTCTCGGAGAAGTGACGTGTGTTAGCGGCTTGTCTGGTGACGTGTCTCTACAGCTCTCTCTTTTCCTACAGAGAGGCTGAATGGAGCCACACTGACTCCACTGAGCACTCAAACTGGTACCAGTAACACGGCAGGAGTCGGACTAAGGACACCATGGGGAGTACGTGACATTCTTCTCTTGTATGCACGTGTGGAGGGACACCTAAAATAGCTGCTGTTTCTTTCATCTTGAGCAATAATGGACAGAAAGCGTTCGTCAGCAAGCTAATTAGCTAACCTTGGTTAACGTTAGGTGGCAAGTTGCAGCTAGCTTGTGACAGGAGCTAATTTGAAGTTTCTATTGTAATGAAAATTTACTACGATGGAGTTAAAAAACGTGACTCGGATAGGGTTCCCAGTCAGAATCTGTTTCTAAAGTCTCGTCTCTGTTTGAAAAATTTTCGTCAAGGAGTCCTGTTTTAAAGTTATTGGTCCTCGTTTTATGATTGAACGCTAGTTAGCATTGCGCTAACGGTTATTAACGGTAGTTGTATGAACTTCATCGAAGATAGTTTACTTCAAAGGCAAATTGAAAGTAGCTTCTTCTCGCTGTCTATGCTTAGTAAATTACCATACGTAGATAGATTTTCTATTCGACAGCTTGACTTATTGAGTGGCAGTAGATAATCCAGGTAGCTTTAAATCACTTGCTGTCAAAGTGAATTTCAGTGATTGACACAGCTTATGAATACAGTGATAAAACAATTAGCAGCGAGGCAGTGTTTGGTATAGAAGTGTCCACAAACGAGTTCGTAACCTCCTTCAAGTTTGTGCTTTTATATCCATATGTTGGCAGGTTAGTGCATTGCTTGTTGCTGCAGTGGTCAGTTGACGGCTGGCAGCTGTTGAGCTGCTGTTTAGTGATGACGTCGCATCTAAACCAGGTTAATGAAGACCAGTCACTCAAGAAAATGCAAAGATTACTGAGTCTAGCTCTAGCTGGTTTTGTTTCTTTGGCCAGGCTTTCCACAGACAAGAGGGTTTAACTGGTTTGAACGTGTGTGGTGTGACATATGCAATTAATGCAATGACCTTTCAATCTCTTTCTGCAGTTAAATTTTTAGAGGTCATCAAGCCGTTCTGTGCAGTCTTGCCGGAAATTCAGAAACCAGAAAGAAAGGTAGGCTGAGGAGTTCAAGCATGTACTGTTAAGTTGTATTATTTCTGCACTGTGCTTAAACAAGTGGATGTGAAAGACATATTCTCCATTTTCATTCCCCACAGATTCAATTTAGAGAAAAAGTACTATGGACCGCCATAACGCTATTCATCTTCTTGGTGTGCTGCCAGGTTAGTATTTGTTAATGAAGAAAGCTGTAATATATTAAATCTACTGAAGCTGTTTTGTTGAGAGTGGTTTGTGAGACTGTTTTACAACATTTTCTTTTTTAAAAAATTCAGATTCCTCTCTTTGGCATCATGTCATCAGATTCAGCAGATCCCTTCTACTGGATGAGAGTAATCCTGGCTTCAAACAGAGGTTTTTGAACTGTTCATAGTAATTTAGAGAGTTCTTTTCTATCTTATGCAGCTTCAACAAGGAGAAGTAATCTGATCCTTGCATTGTTATCAGACCTGACATAATCTCATTATCACATTGTATATGTCAAAGGTCAACAGAGGTTGGCCCTTATGAATAGTTTTAGGTACTGATGCTATTGTTGCACTAACTGATGCTTACAGTGGTATTAATGCTGCTCCCTTTGTAACTCCAGGTACCTTGATGGAGCTGGGCATCTCACCCATTGTCACCTCAGGCCTTATCATGCAGCTGCTGGCTGGTGCCAAAATCATTGAGGTTGGAGACACTCCCAAGGACAGAGCCCTCTTCAATGGTGCTCAGAAATGTAGGTCTACCACTCACTGCCTCTGCTATTTTTAGAAGTTTTCATATACCTTTGAAACTGTGAAGAATTATTTGCTTTGAAGACTGCAGAGGCAATGAACATTTCAGTTTTAGTAACATCACTTGTCGCTGTCTCTGAAAGAATTCCAATTGCAAAACGTTTTTTCTGTCTTTCTGCAGTGTTTGGAATGATCATCACCATTGGACAGGCCATTGTATATGTTATGACTGGCATGTATGGAGACCCCTCAGAGATGGGTGCTGGGATATGCTTGCTTATCATCATCCAGGTTAATAAAAACTCCCACTACCACCGTCTAGCTTTGCCTTGGAAATGTGTTTGTTTGAAATTAGAAACAGTCTCATGATGTTTGTCTGCTAATATTAGTTTTTTATGGTCGGCCAAAGTATTTAATTCATATTCTTTGTGTTAATAGAAATACTGTTTTACAGTAGCATGTCATGCAACCTGATTTTAATATTGTGTTTATAGTGTCAATGTAATTCATGACTCTATTCATAGTCATGCATTATGTGAAGCACTGAGAGGCTGAATATAAAACATGTTAGCTCTCGAGCAGTATGTGTTTTCATTTTATTTAGTGGTAATTTCATTGTGGCAAGCAGACAAGTTTAAATTGTAATCATCTTTATTCTTGTGAACAGAAGAAATTAGAAAATTCAAACCCTTACTGCTTCCTTGCAGTAACTACCACTGGGTTTGACAAAACCCAGTGGTAGTTACCAGCAGGTTTTCTGCCTGTATCAGCTCAATATAAAAGTCCTGCCTGTTTCTGCAGTTGTTTGTTGCAGGTCTGATTGTCTTGCTGCTGGATGAGTTACTCCAGAAGGGCTATGGTCTGGGCTCGGGTATCTCTCTCTTCATTGCCACCAACATCTGTGAGACAATCGTCTGGAAGGCATTTAGCCCCACCACTGTCAACACTGGCAGAGGTATGGTGCACTTGGAACAAACACATTTCAAAGCTGAGATGATGAAAGGAAGGTAAAGTCTCATCTTTTGCTGTTTTATAAAGGCTAAAGTATGACTCTTGTTGTGTTTATCAAGGTACTGAGTTTGAAGGAGCCATCATTGCTCTCTTTCATCTCCTGGCCACCCGCACGGACAAGGTGCGCGCCTTGAGAGAGGCCTTCTACAGACAAAACCTGCCCAACCTCATGAACCTCATTGCCACTGTCTTCGTGTTTGCAGTGGTCATATACTTCCAGGTGAGCTTGCCAACTAACCAAGTCCAGTGTCTTACCTGCTGTTATTGCACTAAAGAAATCTCGACTGCTGGGTTTCAGACAAATATCAGCTTACTGATTTCCACTCTTTGTTACGTCCAAAGGGCTTCAGGGTAGACCTGCCCATCAAGTCAGCACGCTACCGTGGTCAATACAACACCTACCCCATCAAACTTTTCTACACCTCCAACATCCCCATCATCCTGCAGTCTGCCCTGGTCTCCAATCTCTATGTCATTTCTCAGATGCTTTCAACACGTTTCAGTGGAAACTTCCTGGTTAACCTTTTGGGAACCTGGTCTGTAAGTATGTGATGAGTGTGTTGCCTCCAACACATCAAGAGTGTATCTGTGAGATAGTTAAGAAAACAGGAGATTGTGTTGGAGTGTTTTTAAAAAGAGGGTAAATCAGGTTCTGTCATGGACATGGTACTAACAAAATCTTTTCTCTGTAGGACACCACAAGTGGCGGACCAGCTCGTGCCTACCCAGTGGGAGGTCTCTGCTACTATCTTTCTCCTCCAGAGTCATTTGGTTCTGTCTTGGATGACCCTGTTCACGCTGTTATCTACATTGTCTTCATGCTGGGTTCCTGCGCCTTCTTCTCCAAGACCTGGATTGAGGTCTCCGGATCCTCCGCAAAGGATGTAAGACTGGGTTTTCACACCCTTTTGCAACTTGTTTGTGTCAGTCCTGCGTGAAATTAACATGTCACTAATTAACATATCATCCTGTGTGTCTCAGGTGGCAAAGCAGCTGAAGGAGCAGCAGATGGTAATGAGGGGACACAGAGAGACCTCTATGGTGCATGAGCTCAACAGGTACAAAGCAACCTTACAAAGAGTCACAAGTTTCAAGTTGGCTTCTTGCAGCAAATGGAATGTTCCATTCCAGAATACCTGTGTATTTATTTTGATTTACTATCCACAGATACATCCCCACAGCTGCTGCCTTTGGTGGCCTCTGTATAGGAGGGCTGTCTGTCATGGCTGACTTCCTGGGTGCCATTGGTTCGGGTACGGGTATTCTCTTGGCTGTGACCATCATCTACCAGTACTTTGAAATCTTCGTAAAGGAGCAGAGCGAAGTGGGCAGCATGGGAGCGCTGCTCTTCTAAAAAATACCAACGTTTTGACACATCAGACACAAAGCATCCACCCCTCACCATTTTTTTACCACCTTTGTTTTCCACCATACAACTCAAGCATGTCAGTGCTGAGAAAACACTTCTGGTTACTCACAGGGTTGCGCATGGTATCGTGTCCCCTCAGTCCTTATACTTCAATAGCTATTATAATGTCTCTGCAGGCTGCCTAAGTCCCCAAAGACTGTCTTATCAGCTGAAGAATGCCTAATAGCGCACAAGTGTGAGGTGCTGTCTTTGACTTACCTCAGGCATTGTTCATTGCAGTATATTCAAGGATACACAAATTCAGCAACAACATGTTTGTGCATTTTTCAGGCTGAAAGTGCCGTGCCTGGACATAATGAGGGAGTTGAAAGAAAGCCATGTCATGTTCATCACAGGTAGCGATCATGCTTGAGGTTCGTAGTGGCCTATAGTAGGATGTAAAAAGTATAAATAAAATATGCTTGTACTCCTGATAGGGTTTCTGGTAATCTCAGACAAGCTGTTGGTGACTTTTATTTACCTTTATTTTGATATTTTAAATGATGGACTATGTTTATTTTCACTCTGGTCATGTAGGGCACAGTGTTTGTCCTCTGTCTCTGGGTCTTCAAAGGAAAGTGTCTGTCTGTGTCATCATGCTCTTTTATTACCAGACTGAATCGCTGCACAATACTGCCGAGGTGGTCGGGTTGAGGGTGGGTTTGATAGGGATGAAAAGGGGTTTCATTTTGGTTTTTACTTTATGTAACAGACATAATTGTGTTATTAAAAAAACAGGATTTTTTTCCAACACACTTGTGTTTTGATTTCCATTGTCCGGTTGTACTTTGTCCCAGAATGTTCTGTGATGCCTTCAGGATACTATTTGTGAGTCAAATGATGAAGAATAACATGTAGAAGCTTTGCAGCCAAATTGTATAAAATTCTAAACTCTGTCAGGCTGTTGCTTTGTTTCAGCCTCTGGAGTTGAGAGGAGTTTATGTTGAATCATCCACTAGAGGTCACTGTATCTCAGGTTTAAGATAAACTTTTTCACATTCAAACTAAACGTATACATCTAAACAGATAGAGTTTGCTGCCCATGTTGCATATGACAAAGCACAAGCCACCTTCTCATATCAAAGTAAGTGCAAGTATTGATTAACAGGGCTTCAATTTGACAATGAAGGCGGAGACAAATAAGATGAAATATCTTCAAGGCCAATCAGAGATCAAATTTTGTATAAAAAGAGTATCTTCGGAGGTGCAAACTAAGAATCCCCAAACACCATTGGCTGTGAGGCGTTGCACTGATGAGTACATAATATACATAAAATTATATACATACAATACATACATAAATTAAAGTACATCACATTTATTTGGGATTTTTTCTTTATTTGTATTTTACTTTACTATTTGGTCCCTAACATACTTTTCCATCTGTTATCTCTTTACATGAGAACTTAGGGTCTTGTAGCTTTAAGACCATGGGATAGTGGAGCAGATATTGGATATCACCTGTAATCATGTGCACCAGAACGTGCCATTTTGTTATATTTTTAAAAAATATATCTAATTGTTCAATCTGCTGCACAAATTTAAATATTTATTCAAATCAAAAGCTTTTACAACAATTTTAGGCGGCTGTTAAATTTATCGTTATAATTTATTATTATTATTATTATTATTGTTATTATTATTATTATTATTATTAATTTCTTGTTTAAAAGACACTGAGTGACGTCATAATCGTGCGCCCACATGTGGACAGGTCAGAGGGGGTAACGGGGCTGTGGGATGCCGGGTAGCTTGTCAAATGAAATGCTCGCCGTTATTGGGTAATTTCTCTCACGCCGGTCATCAGAGGACGAGGGTCGACGGAAAAAAACACCAGCAGACATGTCGTACTGCAGAGAAGAAGGTAACTTCTGTGCTTTCTGCCATTCATTTTCTCTCCAGGGAAGGGCAATGTCACCGGGCGAGCTCCAGTGCTAGGCTAACTTTTATAGAAGCAGCGTTCACTTATTAAGATTATAGTAAGTTTGCTACCTACCCGAAACGTAAGCCTAGAACAATAGTTTACATCGGTATTTATTAACGTGTGGTAGTTTAGAGACATAATACACCGTTAGCGGCAGCATCTTGGCCCATATAAAAAGTCTCAAAGTGAGACTGCTGTCAAACGGCTAGCTATAGTGATAAAGCTGTCCGGGCTTAGCAAACGGTCGAGTATCATTGGTAACTACAGCTCGCTACATATCTCGTGAAAGTAATCATCTTCACCCAAGCTATTATCTTGCACTAACTATAACAAATATTTTTTTTTATTCCGCAACGCAACCACATTTAAGCTACAGTGTGAAAAACACAATTTAGGAACGACATTCACAAATCACGCGAGAGTTTCACAAATTTGCGGTTTAAAATCTAGCATTGGTCGCGCGAGTAAAATGCGGAGCGCGTTGTGTCTAGATAAGGGTCAGTGCATCCTGAGGGGTCACTGCCAACCAAATGTGATAGTACAGCTTTACCCGGCTTCCTAATCTGATTGCAGTACTCGAGGTGAGCTTGCGTCATACACAATGACCGGTTTTATACTTAAAAAATAACTTGTGAATGATGTTTCTTTTTTCTTTTTTTTTCATTTAAGGTAAAGATCGCATTATCTTTGTGACCAAAGAAGACCATGAGACACCCAGCAATGCTGAGCTTATAGCAGAGGACCCTGATGATCCTTATGAGGAACATGGTAAGTCATTCAGTCTATGGAAAAAAGTAGATCAAGGGCCAAATTCACAAACATTTTAAGAGCTTTTAATTTTCCACTTGGCCTTTTCAATAAGAAATTTTTGCTTGAGAGTGATTTAGTAAAATTCTCAAGGCAACTCTGAGTAAGGACAGGGACAGATCTTTTTTACTATACCTTACTGAGTAAATTATGTTGACATGACTATGACCCATTTATTTAAAAGGTGTGATTGGTTCATTACTTTGAGACAAAGGAGCAGGAAGTAGGATAAGAACACATTTAGTAATAATGTGTTGCCTGGGTCCAAAGACATATAAATCCATCCACTCTGCTGAAATGGAATCAGTGTAAGGAGCCAACAATCCTGTCTGGTAACAGGCAAGATAATTGACATAAAAATAAACATCAACAGGCCTAATCATAGAATTTAAAATGGTATATTTGTGAGAAGTGTTACATATATATTTTTAATTTTTTTTTTCTTCAAATTTTATTTTAATTTGGGTTTTAAATTCAGTTGAGTTTCAGTCAGTTAAATATTAAATTTTTTAGGTTTTGCTTTTATCTTTTTAGTACTTGTTTAGTTTGTGTGCTTTTAAAATATTTTTTAGAGGTTTTGACATCAGCAAAATAAAATTTAATTACCATGTCCCAGGTACTAGAAAACTTTTTGAATGGGGCCTCTGACTTAAAAAATTCTTTACCTCATGGAGAATAAGAATCACTGTTAACTTGCCTCTTTCTGGTGACATTTTATTTTAGGTTTGATTCTTCCTAATGGAGACATCAACTGGA
This sequence comes from Acanthurus leucopareius, assembly GCA_029814765.1. Taxonomy (NCBI): domain Eukaryota; kingdom Metazoa; phylum Chordata; class Actinopteri; order Acanthuriformes; family Acanthuridae; genus Acanthurus; species Acanthurus leucopareius. The sequence continues at coordinate 11,395,792 of JAQMCX010000029.1, forward strand.
ACTGCCCGTGCCTGGGCGGCATGGCCAGTGGACCATGTGGCTCTCAGTTCAAAGAGGCTTTTTCCTGCTTCCACTACAGTAAGGAAGAGGTGAAGGGCTCAGAGTGTATCGACCACTTCCGTAATATGCAGGAGTGCATGCAGAGGTACCCTGAGCTCTATCCTCAGGAGGAGGAGAAAGAGAGCTCCTCCCAAGCAGAGTCCAGCTCCGGCTCCGTTGCCGCTGCCCCAACTGAGGACTCTGCCTTACCTCCTGACACTGACTCTAGCCCAGTTACTTCATCACCAGAGTCCTCATCTGACATCACATCACCTACAGACAACCAGGCTGCCAGCTAAGCTTGATCATTTGTCATCCAGGTTCTGTTTCTCTAAGTGCAAGCACTGCCCAGCAAAAACGGCTGTTCATGAGGAGCTCTGATTGGTCTTTTATTCTGTTTACCCACAAGGAGGGTTTACTGACATAGACATAGCTAGGACCCTCCTGGACAAAGACTTTGTGAATGCAGAGAAATATAGTTTAAAAAGTATAGGCTGCTTTTTTTTGTCCTGAGCACCTAAAAAAATCATTGAGTAATATGATTTAATGACAGAGGGCCAAGCTGTTTGCTGCAGGGGCATTAGCTCAAAGACTCACTTTATATGCACTAGGAATTTAATTTAATTTGCGTGTTCTCATGTCACATAGAAGAACTGTTTTGTTATCAATCATTGTGTGTGTGTTGTCCTGTTAATGTAAGCTGGAACATCATTTACCACTGATTTATCTCTAATGAGCAGATTGACAGAAATCTTAGGAATTTATCTCAACTCAGTTTTGACTTTCGCTTCGACTCAACAGTTGAAACCCTTTTGCTTTCCATCACTTGAATGACCAAAACAAAGACAAGAGTACTGGTAAGAAAACAAAGTCACGTTTACAGCTCTGTTCAGTAAACATTACATTGATAGTTACATGTTTTTAACTGTTTGTCAACATCTTGTACTACAAGGTCTCCACTTACTGTCACATAAACGGTCACTGCATTAATGTTGTTGTCTTTACACTGTCTACACTCTCTGATGCTGTGATGCTGTGGTCAGCATTTAATGTCATTCAGGCCTTATAAGACTTGATGGGTTTCTCTCAAACCCGTGTCCAACAATATCCAGATTAAAATGATCGTTGAACAAACTCAGTCTCAGTTTTTGTTTTGTTCTTCAAAAGTCAAAGCACAACACCTTCTTATGTTGCAGATTTTTATTAACATGGTGAGACTCTGATATTCACTTTTTACTCACCAAATTTGTTGCAACGTTTTACAAGGTAAGTAAAAATGTGACCGAAGACAGAATCACACTTTTACATTCTTCATTTATCCTATTTAAATTGCTTGTAGGGAAGTTGTCAACAACTGGCACTGACAATAACCTTGATATTCTAAAAATGAAATATTGGTCGTTGTGCTTATAAAAAACACAACAGCGTCACTTCATTCATGTTTCTTTTCATTCTTTTCATTTATCACAGTAGGTGGCGGTAATGCACCTTACTGTTTGTTGCCACTTACCATGACACAGAATAACTTATTGCTCTATTGTGCACTTTTGTACAGTTATGTTTACACGCACTGTCTTCAGCTTCCTATAGCTGTTTTTTGTCTGATTATTAGTTTTTGCCATAATATATTTTTTTCTATATTCATAAGGCTGTTTTAATGTAGTGAACAACCATGTAGTGAAAATCTGATGTCGTGATGGACCTAATTGCTTGTATATTAGGCATGTTTTAGTTTTAGAATATTTGTTTCAATCCAGATTGTGCTTATATGGGTTTAGCTTTTAAAATGCACCAGCCAAAAAATATTTAGACACTGTGTGACATGTAAACAAAAACAGAGTGCAGTTATTTGCAAACAAACTGTGTTTACCAACCGACTTTTACAAAGTGTTTCTGTTTATGTTGTTTGATATTCTTGATACAAAGCTGTGAAGCTCACCTCATCATTGCTTGTAAACAACTGAGCCTTTCAAAGATGCCTCTTCATATCCAATCATGATACTTTTACTTATTTACCTGTGGAATTTTTAAGTGGTTTCTGAGATTTACACCACTCTCCCATTCTTTTGTTGCTCCTGTGCCAACTTGCTTTAAATGTGCTGCTGATGTCAAACTCAACTAAGCATATGTTTGCAAAAATCCGTTCATTTTTAGTTAGTTTAGTTTTTAGCTGAGTATATGTCAAAAAGGGTTATCAAATTGTCGAATTCTGTTGTATTTTTGTCTTACATGCATCACAACTATTTGGCATTAATTGGTTGTGTCTGTCTCATATTTTCTATACGGCTAAATGATAACTTCAATCTTTTGTGCATCGCTTGTTACCAGAAAACAACAAGAGAATAAGAGAAACATCATGAATAAGAGATTTGTTAGATCCAGATCTTAAATAGCGGTATTTTACCAAATGTAACTGGGTCCAAAATGAAACTTTTAACAGCATTTTATTGTGGTGAAAAAAAAAACTTTAATGCAAATAAGGCCTTTAATGCCAGGTACAGTTGTTTACATGTAACCTAGCAAGTCATTCATTTCAGTCTTTATTTTTTGTCACACACTCATATTGTGAGGACTATCATTGATCACGAGTGTGACTCCTTGATAATTCCCCCTTATGAATCAGCAACTTGTCCAGTGATTTTTTTTAGTCCCTTTTCTGAAATGTCCACCGGCTGAAAAGTTGCCATGTCAAATCCTCTGAGGTGAGTCCAGCCTTTTTGGCTCGTACATATGATTCATGGACATGGGTTCCTCAGGCCCTCTGATATAAGTAGACCTAGTCTGGGTGTCCATGGGACCACCACGCTCTGCATGGTGACCAGCAGATGGCCTGTCCCAGCCTCCTCTGGGCCTGCTAACAGATACTCTGTACCTGGTAAAAAAAGGAAAAGACATGTTTGAGCTCAGTCCTGAAGTTATTACCTTGGTGTTAGCTTGATGCTTTTAAACTTTTGTGTCACTGTTTGGTCAACTCAAATATTTATTTTTTAGAGCTCCAAATGTCTTCCAAAAAATAATAATTATACATAGAAAAGAAGTGCTTCATGAAACATATATGAAACTTGTCTCACCTGGGTTTAGAATAGGACAGGTGCAGCCACGGCTGGTCCAGGACAGAGGATAAATACTGATGGTCCCCAAGTTGAGCGCAACTTTGCCCGACTGAAGGACCTTACGAACTTTGACCTGCACTTCTGCATGGCTGCCTTTGTCATGAGCACTCAGCACACTGGCCTTGATCACTATCATGGGCAACACAGCAAGACAGTAAACTGAAGCATTTAGAAGCATTAACCATGACTTTAAACTTAGATAATCTTTCTAATTATTATTTTTAATCAAGTAGTTTTCAAACATGTGAAAATTAAATTAGTTTTCTCACCATAATCATGTTTGGTCTTACAGAGGTCAGACACACTCCTCAGTTTTTTCTCCTTACAGCTACACTTTCCTGTGCACAGACACTGAGTTATGTTCTCATCCACTTAGTACCACAACTACAATGAATGTAACACTTTGATTTCAAAGTTTAAACTTGTAAAACAAAGATGTCACAATATGACAATATGGCAGTACTTCAAAGCATATGAATTATTACAACACTTACCTGTGTAATGCAGAGCAGAGACTGCAAGCTCCTTCGACCACTCGTGATCCAGATCAGGGATTCTGCCACCAATGGGCACATTGAACAACTGATTATTTGAGTAGCTGCAAAAAAAGGAATCAAACTTCATCAGGTCAAGGTTCATTGTTAGCAAGTAACCACACTAAGTTTGTTTTTAGCTTCTGTGTTGATGTCTAAAGAATCTGGCCATGGAGTAAGCTAGATATAGCTTACCTGTCCAAACACTGCCCAGTGGTTGGATTGCAGCTGTGAGAGCAAGTGCAGGGCTTACAGCCCTCCATTCCAAAACCCCAAAAGCCAGGCAGGCAGTGACTGCAGCTTGTGCCCCCAACACCAGATTTGCAGTGGCACTGCCCGCTTCTAGGGTGGCACCAGGTTCCCTCCTCCCCAGGACGAGCAGTTAAAGAGCCCTGTGGATCACACCAGCAGCCTGAGAAACAGAGACAAAAATACAGGTGTGCTGCTGAAACAAGGAGTTTTTCTCTTTTTTATGGTCATATGTACATAGAGGAAGCTACAAGATTTTATGGGTCTGTTTTATTTTGTCCACAAACTTCCCTAGCTTTTAATTCATATCTCTAAAAACAAATAAGTAAAGGAAACCTTTATTTTCCTTCTGTGACTGGTTAAAAACAATCCCAACCCCTCTGCTGTTGTGTCTCTTACGTGTGCAGGCATGGGGGGAGTTAAGGGGCAGCGATGGGTGGCGGTGGTAGCCATGGCGACAGCGCTGACACCTGCGCCCGACAGTATTGTGTTTGCAGTCATCACAAACGCCCCCGCTGGTGCCACTGGAAGCAAGCCATGCCCGCTGAGAGAAGTGGCAGCTCTCTGCGTGACCGTGGCACTGGCACTCTGAAGCCACAGAGATGTGTGGAGTCAGAGAGATGAGAGACAAAGTGAGGTCCGTGTTAGATTTTTGGCAAGTCCATGTTGCCCTCTAATCATATACCATCTGTTACTCCCTGCACACTAAAGCCTTCACTGATCTATCAGTCATGCAGTCCCGGTGGTGATCACTCACTCTGGCATTGGTTGGACTCCCCACTGCTGCTGTTTGCAGGCCTCCAGGGACGATCGTTGTAGAGTGGGGCACACTTCTCGCAATGATCCCCTGCTGTATGGTGAGTACACAGACACCTGCCAGGCACCTGGAAGACACATCTGGGGCTGCTAAGTTATTTCACCTACATTAGGAGGCACTACCACCACCTGCCGTCTACATCTATAAATCTAAAATAGAACCAGACAGATGATGTAAAAGGTAAATCAAGCTGTTCAAAGCCCTTTAAATGGTTATTTTCCATCAGTAAGTCCATTTTACATCTGGATATAACATCCTGACATATGTGTTATACAAGCTTATAACAGAACACTGGCCAAAACACTTTGACATGCACCCTCAGACACAGGAAAAACCACTCACCAAGTTACTGTCCTGTCTCGTGTCTTGGCTGCTGTTGTGCGGCACACAATACTCAGCATGTCCATGGCACAGGCACGTCCCTCTGGCCAGTAGGGTATAAATAGCATATGGTGCAGAGGAAGGACTTTCTGTAGTGAGTGTGGAAGTCAGAGGTAAATCTGTTGGGCTTTTATGTTTTGTAGGATTTAGAGGTGTCGGACAGGTCTGAGCTTTTAGCAGTCTAATGCGCAGATTAGTGAGGGTAAGGCGGGCAAGGGCCTCTGGACTGTAAGGGTCCAGTGGTTTAGCACTGCTGGGATCTAATGTCCGTAAAATTACCTGGGAGGAAAAACAGAGCACAGCAGCAAAGAATAAAACATTGTTGATCAGCTAAAAGACAATAAGTCACATATTTTTGCAAATCCTCTTACCTCACCCCCACTGCAGGGGGTAGCGCTGGTGTAACGTGATGTGCACACAGAGCCTGGCTGAGTATAATCATCAGGCAAACCAAACTCCATGCTGCAATTGTGCGCAAAAAGTTTAAGAACGTCCCATGTCTTTCCAAAGTCAGCTGATCTTTCAATGGCCATGACAGCTGGCCGAGGTGACCTGAACATCAAAACCACATGGGACAGACAAAATTGTGTTTCCAGGTCCAACCGGATCTCATCCTGCTGCTCTTGAGTGGTGGTACCTGCACGTGATGCCCACCAGGTATCTGGATGCAAGAATGGGTCATCAGTCATGTGAGCAGATGGGTGGGTGTCCTCAAGGCAGAGGTCAGGGGTCACAGAAGGATTACGGCAAGGGCCATGATGGAAGGAGCTGTTCCCACAGCAGCCTGAGAGGGTGAGGAGGGTCCTGCCACTAGCCAGGTTCCCTATGGGTGGACTACAGGCACGATCCACACATCTGGAAACGGACACAGCTGCAGATAGAGCATTGTTTGAGTCTTGTGACATAATATATTAAGTAAGTGTTGAGTTAATACAAGTATTAGTAGATAAATAGATAGATAGACTTTATTGTCCCAATGGGAAATTTGTCCTGGACTTCAGAGTGTCTGCAGGATAAAACAGTAAAAAAAACAATAACAGCAATGCATTCATCCAAACTAAATAAATAAATAAATGGAACGGAATAATAATAATGAATAATAATAATAATAATAATAATAATAATAATAATAATAACATGTCAATTAATCCAGCAATTGCACATACCAGTTTCATCCTCATAAAATCCATCATAAAAATGCACATATATTAAAATAATACTGTGGACAAAGAAGATTTTCTGTTTATGATTTGTTTCATTACAGTGTATCTGGCGATAGACACCTTAAAAAAAACAAGCACTGTCCTGCACTGACATCATGGACACAGTCCTCTTTAGTGTTTCCCATGAATATTTTATTTATCTGACCATTGTGCCACTTCCACTTGATCTGATATGACACAAAGCCCTACTTTTGCCCCTTTGAACAGCATTTATACTCTCAGATTACACGTGAAGGCAAAACCTAAGGCAGCCCCCCCCGCCATCAAAGTTATCAACCAAAGGTGACCTTTTCTATTAGGAAATCAAAAACTATGCAAATACAAGTTGACCTGTAAATGAAGATGCATGTAAAGACATAATTAGGTCATCAACGTCAGTAGCTTTTTAGCTCAGTTGAGTCATCATAACTGTCTGGCATACCAGTTACATAGCCAAACGACAAAGATAGAAACGTGGGGGGAAAGTTAAGCCACAATGATGCAACGGGTTCAGAGAAACAGCATCAACAGAAACAGAGATGATGATGATGCAGCTCACCTGCTCCGCTCCTCGTCACAACCAAAAGCAGCCAACAGAGTGCCACCAGCATCTGATGTTGTCCTTCCACAAGCATACTAAACACTTTCATCTTTGTTTCAGCTGTTTACAACAAACATGGTGCGATAAACGCCTTCCAGCAGAGATTAGTCCCAACATTATGTGCACTCTATCTAACGGACAAGCGCATTTCCCCGCCAATTACGCAATGCGCAAAGCGTCCGGATGAATCCAGGAATATTTTTCCGACATCCCCCAAGGGATAGTGTTGAAAAAAATCCTTGACAAAGTTCAAAGCATCCTCTGGAACAGCTAGAGCCTCTCCCGGACTGACATGGATTTTTGCTTCACATTTGAAATGATAAAGAAATGTTAGTAATTTGATAGATTTTTGTCCTCATCCATCTTGCACAACAAAAAGTGTCTCTTTTTTTTTTTTTAGCCCAAAATGATACGTGATCTTTTTCTATGCCAATTACGGTAATACATGTAGATATTTACATTAATTCACAGCCAATCGGAGGGCTCCGTGCTGCAGCCACATCCAGCGCCCTACGCGTTTACGCACGGGAGAGGCGTGTGACTGTATTTATCCACGGTCCTCCCCGCCCACACACATCACTTTAAACCACTAACAACACTAAACCAAAACCACCCTGGACTGAAAAGGTGTTTTTTTTTCTCCACGCTGGTCGACTCTCATCCATTGGGATTCTGCAGAGGATCGTGCACGGGGGTGGGGGGGCAGACTTATGATTCGCACGGGCACCTTACCACAATTAATGTGAACCAGCCGCACAGCACATACCAGCTAAAACAGGTCCCTTTACTAACCAGGGCCTCGTAATTGGGCGAGGAAATTAGTTTATCTGCCTCTGCCTCTCCTGTTTTTTAGCAGCAGTGATCCCGAGTTACAGGTCTCTTTGAAGTCTTGCAGGAAGAAACCTGAGAAGGGAGACAAATATAGTCCTCAGCGTAGTTACTTGAAGCTCGATGGCACATCGTGGCACCGAAAGAAAATGACAGCTTGGAGTAACAGAGTTAGACAAGAAAAGGGCCTTTCTCCCATCTTTCTGCCTGACTGGATTTACCACTCTGCCATTCTTCATTATGACACTGGATAATAAACACATGACCTGACACATAACAGTCCTTAAATTCTTTGTAACCACACACGTCATGTCCTTCACTGAGCCTGATGTGCTTCCCCCCTCTGAGTTCAAGGAATAAAAAGCGGTTCCTTTCAGTTTTGTGAGTCAACTTCAGAAAATTGGAAGAGACATACAGAATTGGATAACTTTTAATAAATGCCTTTATTGCTGAATAAATGATTTATAAACCTGACTGCCTGCAAGGCAGGAAAATTAACATGTGATTCTGGTGTGTGTAATTTGTTTGTAATGACAGAAAATATGATGCTGCTTAAGGAGCATGCAGCAATGGATTAATCACATCATTTTTGTCCCTGTCATACTTAGGCCGTATTACCATAATACTTAGTGATGTGACACTTGTCTCCTTGTGTTGATTGTTAAATGTTGCCTTCCGTTCCAAGTTTTTATCCCCTTTTCCACAGTCTCTCAACTCATCTACCACTCCATCTCTATCTGCAGTACATTTGTCTTTGAACACCCCTCACTGTCTTTCCTTTCATCTCCATGTCTTCACCACTCTAACACAAGCTACGGTGTCTGGCAGGCCTCCACACAATAAAACCCCAGAGGCTCTCCCTCTCTCTCCTCTCATCTCTCAGTTTCTCCTTTTGTCTCACTCCAGTGGTGCAGTATAAGCTAAGAATAGCTTTACAGGGGATTAGGGCAATGCCGTTTATGAGGGATTGGCTGTTATGGGGTAATGTAAGTAGCATGCCGACCGTTTCTGGCTGGTTTGGACCAATTTAGGGTAAGTTCTAGCTCAGTGGGACACACAGAAAAGAGATTCCCATGTTTTCACAGGATGCAGTTTGGGAGAACCTGTGCGCATGTGTGTGTTTCAGGAGGATGGGTAATGGTAAAACATAGAGTGAAATTGTCAGTATGGTCAGGCTGTGGTTTTGCTTCAATCAGGCTGGTTATGGAAGAAGTCAATACTATGATATCTGATTTCTACAAAGGCAACAAAACTGCAGGTTTCAGTAAATGTAAGTCACTGAGGTTTGAGTTCAAGGTTGGCAGCAGAGCTATAAACCATTTTAAGAGCAGCCGCTTCAAGTGCAAATAAACTATGCCTGGTTGCTCATTTTAGCTTCAAAATGCAAAACACATTGAATTCCTAATTGAGTAAATTGTAATTAAGGGGGACTTTTGGTGATAAAGGAATGCAGAGCTGCCCACATCCAATGAAGTTCTTGTTTAGAATGTGAGCATTTCGAGGATAAACAACACAATCCTCACTAAAGTTCCAAACACATGTTGAATTCTCGGTGCGGGGAGAAAAATCCCAGCTCCTTATTTTTTTTTTTTTTTACTTGTCATTCTTTCATCAAATACATTCTCTCAGTGTTCACCATGTATCTTCATCATGGCCCCCAGCTGTGAGAGGCCAAATACCAGCCAGGAAAGGTCACAGGGATCTCCTACCTGCCCCATGACTACCTCTCTAATTGCTCCTCTCCCTCTCATTTACAGAGCTTAGTAAGGGTTGGGGTTCAGAGAGCTGGGGTCAGACCAACAGGGACTCCCCCTTCCCGTTCCTATAATCCTCAGTGTTTGTCCAGGCAGCTCATACATGTGTGTGTGTAAAGCACACACTGTCACTCCACACTTTGCCATCTTTTCTCCCTCCACATCCCTCCAGGGATGAGGAGGATTAAGCTGCTTCCTTACCAGACTTTACTGCGTTAAGGCCTCCAGGGTCAACATGCTCCTGCCTTGTTTTGTTTCTCCAAATAGTATATCTATTCAGTTAGTGTATGTGGATTTGGAAACAACCAAGTTATTGCCAGTATAATTGAAATGTGCTTAAGTTTGCAATGGCATTTTTTTATCGACAGTGGGAGTGGGAGCTCTTATGACATTATCCATTGGCCACAGGAGCAACCAGTAAGTGCCGTGGGTAATAGGGTGTGCCTGAGCTGAGCACTGAGGTCAGAGTTAGTGATCCTGATAAATTTTTGAAAAAAGACTTTTACAATATATGATACAAAAGTACACTTGCACACTTCAAAATCACACAAGACATTATTCTTCCTGAGAAACCTCTCTCTTGATGTAGAAGTTACAAGGTCAAGGTGAAAGGTCAACTGCAAAGGTCTATGGATCAATAAAACCAAGAGGACTACATTTCTTCAGACTAGTTTAAGTCAGTCTGTTGCCTGATTTAATTGTCATGATGAGCATGATAATCAGAGTAGACGTAGAAAATTTCATCACTGCTGAGGGGGTTTTAATGACACTAACAGAGACAGTTTAGAGCTAGACTGTTAACATGTGACCTCTACTTTATGTTTATGTGCTAACACGACAGGTTTGGACTGCATGTTGCCTCTTTGATGTGAGAGGATGAATGCCACAGATTAAACTGTCAAACCAGGAACTGATAGAGGCCAGATGGAGCAGGATGACAAACCGAGGCCTCTGCAAAGCACTCGGGCAGCTCGCCAATCCAATAATGTGCGTGTCTTTGAGCTTGTGTGTGGATTTGTACGTGTTTGTTCACATGGAGGAGTTATCATCATATACTCACGCATATGTGGAAGAGATGGGAAAGTATGCGAAACCATTGATTCTTTATTAATTTTTAACAAGCAGGAATGTCAGGAATGTTAGAGTGACCTCAACTGAGCGGTGATGACTTATTTTTAGCTGAAACTCCCGTTTAATATTGGAAACAAATTAAACTCCCATCTACAAGCACATTTGCAAACAAACATACTCTTCTTAATGGCACTGGCCCCACAGTCTTGTATCCTTGTCTGACTTCATATCTGTTGTCATCAGCTAACAAGCTCAAGATTTACTTCTGTGCATCACTGACTCACTCACATAAACACATTGTCACTCTGACACACAAACACATGCAAAAACACAACATCTTGATAACTCTCTCTTGGCTTTTCATCGCCCACCCACATAAACAAAATGGAATGCCAGCACACACACTGGCTCTCTACCACAAAAACACACTCCGACATGTGTTACGGATTGAGCTCACTGCTTTCTGATTCTTACAGCTCATATTCCCACACCCACTCAGCTAGAGCATGCTCACTTGGCTTACATAATAAAATGTCTCCAAAAAATTCAATGGATTCCAAAAGAAACGGTACTTTGGCAATTTAAATGATGACACATAAAAATAGTAAACTTGTTAAACAAAACTTGCTAGCATTAAGTGTCCTGGGCCCATGATTTTTCAAAGTGGGGCCACCAGGAGGCAGCAATTTGGAGTGATGATGACAGAAAAGGTTTAACTGTAAGTGTTACATTTATTTTTAATATCATGTGTATCACTATAAATTATAATTTGCAACAATAATGTATCAAAAACTCATTTGCCATGCCCATTTATCTACTTACCTGTCAGTCACAATTAATGACAATTATTATTATATTATTAATTACAACAGGATTTAGCATTTGAGATTAAAGATTGTCATTAACAGTTCAAGGTTGTAGAGTAAAATGTGGTCATTGTTCCTTCACCACCAAGAAAAAAAAAAATTATGTGAATGTTGAACAAAGTTCATGAATGTAAAGACTTTTTACATTTGGGTGCTAAGGATAGGCTGAGAGGTCTCATAGCTTGAGGAAAAAAGCTAGCCTTTAGTCTGGTGGTACTGTAGCAGATCTCTTGCCGGACAGCAGCAGAGTGAAGAGGCTGCGGCTGGTGTGGATTCTCTCTTTTAATATCCTTTTGACTATGTTTCTGTTGACCTGGTACTGTCTGAGCCTGCCACAAAGCTGCTCTGCTCCTGAAGTTTAGCTACCTTTGCTAGCATCTAGCCAACTTCTGCTAGCTGACAAATACAGAAAGTCTCCAATGAAAAAAGATCTGACGAGCAAACCAAAATCCCGACTGAAAAAAGCTCAGCTGCAAAAATTAAAAAAAAAAAAATCCTTTTCAAGTTAAACTTAGAATACGATTCAGCATACATATAGCATTTGCCACTGTACAATATCTGTACATATAAATTTTTACCATTGAAGTATTGCCAATGGATGTTTAGAGACATCTGGAAAAGTGGGGCTCCAGATATGGAGATTCCTCACTTCATTTAACACATTTAAGACCACTGCAGTCTGACTTTGGTCCCCCTCCTAAAAGTTACGCTGAGAAAAGGAGCAAATGAGAGGAAACATCAAATGCAGCTGTTTGAGGTCCTGTGCCAGAGGCTGGGGGTTCCAGTTGGTCTCACATTTCTGGTCATTTTGCTGCTTTGAGGCCCTTCTCAACTCATTAAAAAGTCTTTATTGGCATGCCAAGAGTCCACCTGTGAGTCACCCAAGCCATGAACTTTGATGTATAGCCATGCACAAGGGTCACTGCTAAACAACAGTGCCTCATAAGACCAGTCAAAGCCAAAGTAAATCTGCATGGAGGCAACCTCTTACAAGTTTGCTCCATCTGCTATAGTCTTGTAAAATGCACTGTCTCAAAACTGTGATGTTAGCATGACATTGGCTGCCCTCTTGGTGATTCTGTTTCATCTGTGAACTGACACCAGTGACATTTATTGACCATATCGGTGATCTGATGCCCTTAAAAAGAGATAAAATGCTGTGCAAATGGGGCGAATGATGGGTATTAGGTTGTAAGTGGTAGGTGTCATTGATTCTTCGAATGTGGAGTCCTGTTTGTCCCTGGCTCCGTAGTGTCAATGTATAAATTAGGAGGAAGACTTTATAGCCCTTTGGCAATTAATCCCATGTTTTTTAATCATTTGTGTTAGAACCAAGTGAAATTACAGTCTGTTCACAGAAAACCCAGAGGAGATTTTACTGGAAACACTGGCATGCCTTTAAATTCTCCTATTCATGTGTGCAAATGCAAAAACACCAAAAAACAAAATCACACTGCAACTTAAGGGTGTGCCCACATTTGTGGTTGGATTGTGGGTTTCTGCAGGAGAAAAGAGGTATGTGGGAATATGTGTGACTGCTTAGCCCTCCTGGTTTGCCCAACAGTGTGACAATAAGAGGGGCAAAGGCAGTGTTTGATCCTCTCAGCCAACATCTGGGTATCAGGAGGAGCTAAAGTTAGCAGCACATGCTGATGTCATTACTGTAAATAGGGTTTTAGTCACAAAGGCATGACCCTCACAACATCGCTATACTGTAAAGGTAGGAAAGAGTGAGGGAGAGAAGTAGACAAATAAAATGAGGATTTTATGATGATGATGATCGGAGAAGATGGATTATACATCTGGTTGATGTTGATCCAAATCTTTCATGTTTGGATATTTCTGAAGTTGGAATGAATGAAAATTGGAAAATAGATGAGTACAGGGTGGATCAAAGCTGTAACAGAGCTTGTTAAGGTTTAATCAGTTCCACTCACCAGCACTCACCCATGGCTGCTGGCCACATCTGTCCAATCAAGTCCCATCTCCCTGGTGGCCCCTGGATTCAGAGATTACTACAGCACTGCCAACCAAACATTGGTAGGTGACCATGTTTTGAGGACCACCACCTCATCAGAGAGTTGTGGTCCTCATGAGGTTTTCTTTGGAACTTTTCTTGGCCGGATCTCCTTATTCTTTTAATCAATGCTTTTAGACATGTGCTAATGATTAATAGACTGCTGTGGTCAGGATGCTTAAAGTGCTGAGGCCATTCTGATATGATAATGTCATTATTAGATGTGGGTTCCTTGAACCCTTGGGGAAGTCTTTCATTTGGTTGAGGCTTCCTCATTGGGTGAGGTCATTGCTATAAGACTGAGTTTTATTGAGCAGAAGTCAATGAAGCAGAAGGCCTTTTATTAAACAATTCAGTAGGCCTGTCTTGAGTAATGGCCACTGCACAGAATAGCAGCATCCATAATATCTGTGCAACCTTTAGTATGGAAAAATTAAGGCAACAGGAGTGCCAAGAACTGCAATTCGTCCAAAAGGCCACATGAGAGTGGCTCCAAAGCGAGTCAGTCGTATAATGGAGCACAATTTACTAAAGACATCCTTTGTCCCCTGGGCTGTCCAGCTCCTGGACCCCCAACCTCCATGATCCAGCATCCCCACCTTGCCCCATGCCCCCAAAAATATATCAAACACCTTTTTAATTTTTAACTTAAAGCTCTTTTTAACTTATTATGCATTTTTATCTGTGAGTTATTGAATGTGTTAATGTGTGTTACTTTTTTCCGTGCCTTTTAAATTGCCCCTTGGCGACAAATAAAGTGATTTGAATTGAAATTACAACATAAACAAATAGGCTTGAAACTTGGTACAACAACTTTCGTTCAAGACCTTTCACACACAGATAAGCACAGTGATGTACTGTCACCTGCGACCTGCAGAGGTGTAACAGAATTCTGGACCCTTTACAAAGGCATTCTCTATAAGCCGCTGCCAACTACCACAGCTTTTATATTCTTGTATCTTTGTGAACCCCTTGTCACATGAGGGCTCTATATACCTCTTTTCACTTCCCCAGTCCTATGCCCATTTCCCCTAGTCCTCATGATCCAAGTCACACAAGACTACATGTTCTCTCTAACTTAATTAATGTCTATCTGCTTGGCAGCGTGACTTCTGCTAGTCACACGTGAAGGCTCAGATGCATGAGACTTTTCATTTGTGCTTGCCTACTTGATCTTAGGGTGTCCGCTGAATTTCAGCTGAAGAGGCCAGGGGCAGGAGAAAAGGCTGCAGTGCATGTCTGCCATGGGAAACAGTTGAGGCTGTGATGCCCTTGTGACCCCGGAGTGTGGAGATCGCATGGGTCAATGGGGTTTTCCTCCTTGTTGACACTGTCAAGCTGTCATGAGTGTAAAAGTGAAAGGTGGAGGAAAGCGTGCATTCCATTTAAATTCCATTAGTTTATCATTACTGCCATTACTGTCACTATCTTTACCAGGAACAGCATGGGATGTGAATGTTCGCGAGCACAGTTGAAGAGTTTCACATCAAATTTCTTTGGTGATTACGTAAATTTACCCACAGATTTGAGGACCAATCTAACAGAGGCTTAAACTGTCATCAAAAGCACACACACGCTTGTGCGCGCACACACTAACATGTTATTTATCAGTTTTTGAATTCAAGGTCAACTGGGATTTTCGGATTGTGAATGTAGGATGATAAATGGTCTTGATAAAAACAAAGTTCTACAGAGAAAACTGTCTAGAGGCACAGTAATGAATTTACTAGTAGCAACATGTATTATTAAAAATAAAACAGTTAAATTATTTTGGTGCAGGGATTATTAATAGCAAAATGCAGCCTTTTCAGACATCAAATATGCTAGTAGCCCCTATCAAATAGAACCTATTATTGATTACAGATCACTGGATTACCTGCTGTGGTAAAGTTGCGAAGTGACTACAGCTGTCAAATAATGCAGCGAAGTGAAATGCAATACATCCCCGATGAGCATAAAATTCAAAAATCAAACTACAAGTACTTAAAAATTGTACGTAACGTTGGATTCAACACTAAATGTAGCCTAAATGACTTTACATTCGACCACTATGTTCTCCTTTTGCGTTTTTTCTATGGCTTCTTTAAAACCTTTTTACCTTATTTTTTGGCTCATAGAAAATACCTTCCTTTTCTATGTCTCTATTATATTCTCGATTTCCAAAACCCGTATACACTGAACACATAGTTTCATAAGCTCTCTCGGGGATGCCTTCGCGTCCTCAAACAGTCTCAGAGGCTCTGTTGTCACTCTCGCTCTTTCTGCAGTTGGCGGAGAGCGACACGTGCCCATCTCCATGACAACCGTTGCCGCGTCCAACATTTACATACCGCTAGTAAACTTCCACACTGAGATTTCAAAAGTTTAACTTACAAGGAACGCTCTGACTTGTAAATAATTTAAAATAAGGTATGTCAAAATTCTCGTTTACTGTTTTATACAACATTTAAATAAGTAAACGTTACGTATTCGTTACTTTCATGGAACTCATTGGAAAAGACATTTAAAGAATTTGAACGCTTGAAGCTGGAGTTTACGTTAAGTATGGCTAGCGTTAGCGCTAACAGCTATCACCAGCTAACTTTACTATTGAGTGCTACTTTTGTTCATCCGCATTATGCATGTAGCTAATGCAAGTTGAAACAATAGTCTTTACAGTCCAGTTTATGTTAGCAGGAGATAACATTGAAATTCACACCTGATTTTTCACGCTTACATTATTTACACTTAAATGATTTTAGTCTGATAGGAGATGGAAAGGAACTATCTGCCTGGTTTCGGTGTACTGGTGCCTCACCCCCCCAGCAAACCTCCAGACCCCAAGCCTCCAGCTCTGAGTTCCAGGTGCAAGCTCCCTCCAATCAGAGAACGAACAGAGAATGAACAAAGGGGCATCTACTCAGATGTCATCACTAAATTCAAGTTACAGGTAAAAAAGTACACAAGCTCAAGCAAATCAGAAATCTGACTGACATGTCTGAAGTGTGATGTTTTATGATGAAATCTTTCAGCATACAAAATACCTCTGTTATGCACTGAATATAACTGTTTACTGATTAGTCTTGTAGAGTGGGATCTGAAATCCAGCAGAGGTCACAGTGCCAATCCATCCTCGATTACAATGAACTAAATACAAGAAAAGGTGAGATACTGCACAAAATGACACCTTTTGGAATGTAGGCATTAAAAAACATTATTTCTGACATGCCAGGTCTGGCATAATAAGAATTGAATGTTGCGCTCTTCTGAAATAAAGTTAGTGTGTAAAATATTTATCCTTCTACACTGTTTTGATAGGTACAACCTTAAGGACTCCGTCTGAACAGAACAGGCCTGTCAAGAAAGATAACCTTGGACCAATCTCACGACAATTACAAAACTCTTACTTCAGCCAGGGTGCAGATGCACCCAAGATCCAAATTCCCTATCAAACCATCCCTGGACAGATCCCTCGCAAGTTAGCAATAGAGAGGTATGTGCATTTTGTTAGTACCCTGTATACCCTGTAGACACCAGGCTTTTATCAAACAGTACATATTTTGTTATTTTCTCATAAGCTTTTTTTCAAGATCAGTGACTTGGTTTGTTTTGATTACCTTTTGTCAAAACTTAGTTATAATGCTTTTTTACAGACGTCGAAGGGAATATTTAAGTTTAGACTTTGAACAGCTCCTGGAAGAAAAAGGAATTAACTCTGATCTCCTAATACCAAGACATCAGAACAGTGATGATGAGCATCTTACTGCACTTGACAATCCTGTGTCACCTTACCTCCCCCTGGAGGTAAGTGTGTTACTGCTGGAATCTTTTCTGTGGCATTTGGATTCCCATTTATCATTACGTCCTATATTTTGGTGCGCAGCAACATCCCACGCATATCTCCTCTGTGTTTATCTTAGATATTTGACAATGAAGAATATGACTGTCGAACACCAGACGACTGGCTTGCTTTGGGCAATACTGAACAATCACGTGATCAAAAACCCATTCCTGCAAAAGCCCTACTGCCCACAGACAATGAGATTTCTTCAGGTATAATATTTTTTTAGAAATGTTGCATTTGCACAAATTTAGTAAACAAAGATAGACCTGTTTTTTTGCTTGATAGTTACTCTCTCTTTTCTGATCTGTTGCAGATGAACCCCAAAGCTCCCCTGTGGAGTACGGCTGGCATTTAGTTGGCGTTCTTGACTATAGCAAGGAAAAATGTCAGTATCTGGTACAGAAGGTTCACCAAAACAGCAAACTGACGGATGAAAAAGGAAATCTCCCTCCAAATGTAGAACAACAAAAGAACAAATCTCTAGGTTGTTTTTTTATGTTTACACTTTAATGACACATTTTCTCATAATTTCCTCTGTCACCTTTATTTGACATGTTGACAATGAATGCCTGCCTTCCATCTCCCTCTCTTTTGTAGGAGTAAATGCCATGCCAGCATGCATTAGGTACTGGGTACCCAGGATTAGATTGTTGTTCAGTGCTGAGGACCCACGTGTCTTTGTCGAACGGATCCAGTTTGCCTTGCGCTGCAGGGAGAACACTGAAGCTCTGCTTCTTTACCACTTGTCTGTTGACTGCATGCCCATCTGGAAGGGAATGCCATCTCTTGATACTCACAGTATCCAGCGCATCAAAAGACATGCCCTTTCAGCCCCTGGACTCAGGCTTCAAAGGCAAGTACGGTAATATCAGTGTCACACCACTGCTGTCATTTTCTTCATGTTCATTATGATCAGTTAAATAATTGATCCCTCTCAGTTAAGTTATAGGGTGAATAAAGGAATTTCTTTATTTCCAGTCTTGAACAGTGTATAGAGTACCTGGAGAAGGAGGTCAAACTGGAGTTTGACCGCACTATGAACCGTATGAGCTTTGACAAAGTAGTAATGAGCTACCCAGAGGAGTTTTTGCACATCACACTTCCACAAAAGGATCCTGAGTATGTACCACAGAGAGGTAAGACACTTAGCATTGGCTTGTATACTGTACATTTGTTTGAGACACTGGGGTCAAGACTACAGAAATGTATTACCTCTCAATACCTGGCATTGATGTTGAGCTTCTTAACACCTATTTGTTTTATCTATGTACAGGGTGTGTTGCAGGTCTTAACTTTGCCTATAAGGCAAACCAAGATGCCTTTGTCAAGCGTTCCCTGCTAGGAAGGCAGGAAGTGATCTGTGTGTTATCTGAAATGTGGTCTGAGTACCACAAAGTAGCAGCCATGAGACTGTTTAATTTTACTTCAATCAAACCACTGCGACTTGGAGAGTTTGAAGATGTCCAGTCTAAGATGCATACTCAGGTATTGCAGTTTTAGGGTATATCCACTGCCAATACTTTGTTTTGACTTTAAAGTATTTTATTTTATCAAAAATATAAATTCATAGTTTCATTGGTAATTGCTGTGTGTGATCACAATAGATCACCTCTTTTCATCCTAAATAACTATGGTACTGGTAGAGTCCTGTGCATATGTCAATTGTTTGAAATTAAATCATGGAAACCTTCTGCTAATGTTAACCAGAATTACCATAATAGACAAACCTTATAAATAAAGACACCGGATTACCTATAAATAAAAAAGCCACAAATCTTGTCCCCCTTCTCCAGATAAGGTTGTTTCTTAGGGAGACATGGATGGTCACACTGAGCAACAGCATCCGTTCCAATCTGGGGAGTTTTGTTCTGGGCGACTACAACATAAACGAATCCAGCTGGGAGATGTACAAGTTTTCGAAGCTGTACAGACTAATGGCTGTGGTGCGCCTAAACATGCAGGACTCCCTGCGCTCCCTTGTGCAGGATTCGTTGATGAACCTGACTCAGCTGCTGCTGGACGAGTGCCACAGTGTGCTAGCATGTCCTCAGGACCTTGTCTGGGGAAGTGACCTTATCAGAAGCCCCTACAAGTAGGATACCATGCATTTGTATGTGTAGTTAGAGCACATGGGGCAATAATTTACATTTATATAAACACCTTCACACAATTTAGTGCTCAGACTTTCTCATTCTGTTACTATATGTTGGAGTCAGTTCTGCATTATATTCTCAGTTCAGTTTTAATGAGTGTTTGTTAGTGAGTGTGACATAACCTATATCTGAGTTAAATATTCATTAATGTGTTGGTAAAATTAATCCCTTCTCTTTTACTAGGCCTAAGAGGAGCCCTCTGTTCCTGATGGACTTGGTTCTGGATCAGACTGGGGCTCATTACAACACTCCTCTGGAGAATTTTGAGACATCTATGGTTAAATTATTTGATAAGGGCATTTTGGCCACGCACAATGTGCCACAGCTTGATAAGGTGAAATAAAATCTGCAATTAACTGAATCACAAGACATTACATTAAATGCTCTAAAATGACGATAATCTAACTTCTTTCCCTGTCCATCCCAGTTTGTAATGCAAAAATTGTTTATCAGTGGTGATCCATTGCTTGAGTCTGTGGGTTTGTGGGAACCGAAAGTATGCGAATTGAGAGAGAAGGTTCGCAATGCTCTGATACAGGCAGCTATACCTCTCAGGGCTTATGCAGCTGAATATGAGAAACACTTAGAGCTACACAACTTGGAAATAGAAACCCTCCTCAGGTAATTCTGCTAAATATTACGTATACAAGTTCTACCTCAAGTTTACAGACTTGGGTCCATTCATCATGCTTTCCTGATTAAATGCAGTATTAATTATCTTCTCTGCTAGCTCTCATTTGCATGCAGAAAAGACATCCCAAGAAGTAAAGAGAGAGGTGGAACAACATCTCAAAGAAAAGGAACATCTTGAAAAATCCCTACCATCCTCCATAATCATCGGTCCATTTATTGTCCGCGTGGAAGCTGTACGTCAGGCTCTCTGTAACAAAAGAAAGGTTTTAGCCAATGCTGTGCTGGACCACCTTGTTCTGAAGTTACACAAGCAGGTTGATGATGTAAGTAATTTGTTTAGAGACCAGAAAATATGCAAGTACTTAATTAAACACACTAAATGAGTGTTATTTATTAAGGTGTTTTGATTTATTGTTTTTCTTATACAGAACCACCATGGGTTTACAAGACTCCAAAAATAAACTTGCAGTGGTCGAATTTTATAAAATGAATTTTATAACCAAATAACAAGTTGTTTTGCAGCTTAGTCTTACCTAAACAAAATATTCTGCCGTCTCTCCCGGGCTTGACAAATAAAATTTTCTACAAAATGGTTCACTTTCTGAAAAAAAATAAAGACCTTTCTCTTCCTTTTTCTAACTTGCATTAAAAGCATTTTACTTGTTTCTGTGTGTGCAGGTATGTCAAGAGTTTAACACAATGAGTAGAAAGCTACGTGAGAAGCCCAACAGCATTGAAGAACTCACTGAAAAGAGGGACTGGATGAGACAAGTTCCAGAACAGATCAAGAGTTACAAGGTGCACACTGAAAGCATGTACTGGCTGTTACATGTAGTATAATTGCTTTCCTCGTCAATAAATCTGATTCTTTTTTCAATCTGTCCACAACAGGAACTGGTTGGTAAGACTCTGTCCGACTATGAGCTAATAGAAGATTTTTGCTACTGTCTTTCAAATGAAGATGCCAATAAAAAGTAAGTGTGAAATCATCCTGCTTATTTTTGAAAACTAGTCTTAAATTTAGTTACATTATATAGTGATTTCTCAAGTTTCCTACATTGTGTAGGTGGACAGCTATTGGATGGCCTCAAAGGATAATCGGCCAGATGGAAGCAGTAGCTGTCCAGCATGTGGAGGATGAGGAGCGCTTCCATAAGATCCATCTGGTCAACCAGAACAGCTTTGATGATCAACTAGACTCTCTGCAGGTCAGTTAAAATTTGGGTGTGTTTGCTACAATAAGAATTTCTTTATTTTTTCTAAGGCCTTCAGGTTAGCTGTCCTCTCTCAGTTTGTGTCAGAAATCTCCAAAATCATCCACTCACAGAGATCTTAGTATTAAATAAATAATATAAATTCGATAGTTCAGGTTCAGTAAGTAAATTCTATTTTGTTTTCTAAATTGCCTGTTTTTGTAGATGCTGGTTGCAGGATTTGCGGGCCATTCAGACATTGATCATGCCCATGAAGTTGCAAATGAGATGAGGCGTACAGGCAAGCAGCTCAAGGAGTGCCTGACAATGGCTCAAACCTACAACACCAGAGAGCGTCTGTTTGGTATTCCTGTCACTAATGTACGCAAACAAGAATCCAGATGCCAGATAATTCTACCTTGTTTAGAGCTGTTAAGTAAATTAGGAAAGAAAATACAATTGTAAGGAGTTTTGCCACATTTACAATTTATTGTTTCTGATAATAAAATGTAAATGTGTGTTACAGTATGATCGACTGCAGAAGCTGGTAAAGGACTTCCAGCCTTTCAAAGACCTGTGGACCACCACCTCAGATTGGCTACGCTGGCATGAAAGCTGGCTCAATGACCCACTGTCTTCTATTGACCCTGAGCAGCTTGAGCGCAATGTATCAGACGCCCACAAAACCATGCACAAATGTATTAAACAATTTAAGGACATTCCTGGTAGGAGACGCATTAATCACCATTGAAACTTGGCAAGATGCAGTGCAACTTTTGTAATTTCTGACATGCTTTTTTTTTTTATCTTGCTTTCTTTGTATTACACAACACAAGACTGCCAGATGGTGGCAACTGTAATCCGTAACAGGATTGAGGACTTCCGTCCTTACATCTCTCTGATTCAGGGTCTGAGAAACCCTGGAATGAGGAGCCGCCATTGGGAGATGCTCTCAGAACGTATTCAGATAAAAGTCAAGCCCAAAGCCAACCTGACCTTCTCCCGCTGCCTGGAGCTTGGCCTACAGAACCATGTGAATGACATAGTTCATGTTGCTGAGGTGGCTGGAAAGGAGTACACCATAGAGCAGGTACCTTTAAGCAGGAATCATACTCTATACAGAATTTTATGAAGTGTCAGGTTATGTTGTGCATTAATATTGATGGATGTTCCTTTTTTTTTTTTACACCCTCTCACTCAGGCCCTGGAAAAGATGGAGAAGGAGTGGTCAACAGTGGTCTTTGACGTGTTACCCTACAAGGAGACAGGCACTTACATCTTAAAAAGCCCAGATGAAGCGTCTCAGTTGCTGGATGACCACATCGTCATGACACAGAGTATGTCATTCTCGCCCTTCAAAAAAACCTTTGAGGGACGCATCAACGCCTGGGAGAGCAAGCTCAGAACGACTCAAGTACACAAATACATACACACACATACACACACTTACAAGGTCTTGTGTCTTGCATTATTATGCTGTGTCTTACGTTGTGCTGCTGCCCTCTTCTGGTGCCTGCAGGATGTGCTGGAGGAGTGGCTGACCTGCCAGCGCTCTTGGCTTTACTTAGAGCCCATCTTCAGCTCTGATGATATCAACCAGCAGCTGCCTGTGGAGGGAAAAAGATATCAGCAAATGGAAAACACATGGAGGACAGTCATGAAAAACGCTTTTAATAATAGACAGGTAAGAGCTTCCATACAAAAATAAGTGTAGAGCTAGAGGATGAAGAAATTTTTTTGTTTTGTTTTTTTAATGCAAACTATAGTGGTATTTCTCTAGGTGATTGAGATTTGTTCAGATCCCCGTCTTCTAGACAAACTGAGAGAGTGCAATGCACTCTTGGAACAGGTACAAAAGGGTCTCAGCGAGTACCTTGAGACAAAACGTGGATCCTTCCCCAGGTAGGGCTTTCATCCCACATCCCTGCAAAGTTATTCACTGATGTCACATTTTCACCTGATACCACCACCTCACCAGCAGAGGGTTGTCTTGGTAGCTAAAAATGGAGAAAGCAGTGAAAGGAAAAACAGCAAACATTGGAAAGAGTTAAGGTTATATGAAGTCATTATATGTACAACAATCAGGTATTAAGTATTGTCTGTGGTCGACTTGTATCCAGATATAAGTGTTTAATGCTAAATTATAACACGCTGTTTTGATTACACAGTCTTAGTTTAATAAATAGTGAAAATGTTTGTTTGTAGGTTTTACTTCCTGTCAGACGATGAGCTTCTGGAGATTCTGTCCCAGACCAAAGATCCTACTGCTGTGCAACCTCACTTGCGCAAATGCTTTGAGAACATAGCAAGGGTTTGTCCAGTCTGGTTGTTTCTTTAAAATTAAAAAAACATGTATTTTTGAAAGTATAACAAGCATATATATATATAGGACTGAGACTTCTGTTGGTTTTCAGCTTCAGTTCCAGTCAGATCTACAGATCACTCATATGTACTCTGGAGAGGGGGAGGAGGTGAAGCTGTTCCTGCCAGTGTGGCCTACTGGAAATGTGGAGGACTGGCTCAGGGATGTCGAAAAATCTATGAAGGCCACACTGAGGGATAACATAGACTGCTCACTTAAAGAGTACCCTGAGGTATGTGATTCTGACTCTCACTTTGATGTTTTTGATGTGTTATCTGCTATTGCATCACTTGTTTGTACAATTTCAAGGTAAGGCATATTTAAGCTGTCTGATTTTATAAGATCTCTGCATGCTCGCTTGACCCTTCAGCAACCTCGTGTGGAGTGGGTGCTATCATGGCCTGGTCAAGTGGTGATAGCTGGCTGTCAGGTCTTCTGGACTACTGAGGTGTCTGAGGCCTTAGAGCAGGGAGACTTGGCCAACCGCCTGTATCCCCAGCTACAGACACAGGTATGCACTTGGTATTTAATGGATCAATTTTTCGACTTAATGACAAAATATTCATGTTTGTTAAAACATATTTGCATTAGACTTTATATTGCTTGTATTGGTACTGAATATTTCACGTTTCACAGTTTGCAGATAATACCACAAACATTCTCAACATCTTCTCTTTTGTTTCTGAAGCTGGGTGACTTGGTGCAGCTGGTAAGAAGACCTCTGTCTAAGATGCAACGAGCTGTGCTCTCTGCCCTTATTGTCATAGAGGTTCATGCTAAGGATGTTGCAGCCAAATTGGTGGAGCAGGAGGTGTCAAGCACCAATGACTTTGAGTGGATCAGCCAACTGAGGTTATCTTTTTGTTTTGTTGTTCCCTAATGTTTTTGCTTTTTTATTTGTGTCATTCAAATCACTTAGAATCACTGTGATTCTGCTCTGATACTGTTTGCAGATATTACTGGGCAAAAGATGACTTGTACACCCGTGCAGTGAATGCAGAGTTTTTGTATGGATATGAGTACCTTGGTAACTCTGGACGTCTGGTCATCACCCCTCTCACTGACAGGTAGTTATTAAATGTAATGTTGCCCACTCTGTTTTTTCTAAATATCATACTCTTTTAAAAACACTGCTCTCTGCCTCTATTAGATGTTACCTGACCCTAACAGGAGCTTTACATCTAAAGTTTGGAGGGGCTCCTGCAGGGCCAGCAGGCACAGGAAAGACAGAAACCACTAAAGATCTGGGAAAGGCTCTGGCTATCCAGACAGTTGTCTTCAACTGCTCTGATCAGCTGGACTTCATTGCTATGGGCAAGTTTCTCAAAGGACTGGCCAGGTGAGAGGCAGTTGGTTATGATGTGATTGAATGTCAGTTTTGGTGATAAATGTTACAAGTTTTTCCATCTATTACCTTCATGTTGTACTTTTATATCTGTCTTCTATTTTGCAGCTCTGGGGCATGGGCCTGCTTTGATGAGTTTAATCGTATTGATGTAGAAGTGCTGTCTGTGGTGGCACAACAGATCACCACTATACAAAAGGCTCAACAGCAAAGGGTGAGAAGCTGGTGAAATAGAGATTCACTCTCTAGTACCTACTGTACATATCCACAGAGTAGTTTCTAATTCTACTAGTCTTACTACCGTGTAGTACAGTGAGCATTTCCATTTCTTGTGATGTATTGAAAAAAGATGTTTGAATAGAAAAATAGAAAGCTGGTCAACAAACTAACCACTAAAATGCATTTTCCAGAATGAAATTATTGTGGATAATTTTATTTCTGAAAGTTACCAGTCTTTTGCAAGTAAAACTTTGATTACATTTTTACATTTAATCAAGTAGTTTTTTACGATTAAGTTAAAAGATATATATCTCTATTTTTTAAGTAAAGAATTGTTTTTTACCAGCATGGCATTCTACACTTAAAGAGGCATTAGTCTCATGGTTCTCTTGTATGTTTGTATGTTGTATTTTTAGGCAGAGCGGTTTGTGTTTGAGGGGTCAGAGATCTCTCTTGTACCATCTTGTGCAGTTTTCATAACTATGAATCCAGGTTATGCTGGACGCACTGAGCTGCCTGACAATCTCAAGGTTTGAGTTTATACCAAGTTTTGAATAATTGTATGACAATGAGGAAAATCAGATTGGTTCAGAGAATGGCAATATGTCCTCTGCAGGCACTGTTTCGCCCTGTGGCCATGATGGTACCTAACTACGCTATGATAGCTGAAATCTCATTGTACTCATTTGGCTTCAGTGATGCCAAAGTCCTCTCCAAGAAGATCACCACCACTTTCAAACTGTCCTCTGAACAGCTCAGCTCTCAGGTACTGTGTGTTTTCAGAGGAGATCAGAATGAGAATCAGTTAAATCTCCACATACATTTTTATTTGCCAAGGAAATCTTCTATTTTTCCTGGAAATTGTGTGCTTGGGATGTTGAAAAAACAAATTAAACTAAACTGCTTAAATAATGTGACATGCATAATTTTTTTTAAACTTTTTGTTTTATATCATCAGACTATAAAATATTGGTATAGCTTAACATAATTAAAATATTCCAGGAAAAGGGGAAATGTGTATTTGCATTTGTGTGTGTTTATAAGAATGGCAAAGATATTTAGGTAAGCTGACTGCTGCTTTTGTTTATATGAAGGATCATTATGATTTTGGTATGAGAGCTGTTAAGACTGTGATCTCTGCTGCCGGTAACCTAAAGAGAGAAAATCCTGACATGAATGAGGTGAGAAATGTATTTTTCATTTATGAATTCATTAAAAAAAACATAAGAAAACATTACACGAATTCTGGATGGATGGAAAAACGTTTACCTTCTATTTTATATCTTACTCTGCTCCAATCTCACTGTCTCCCAGGAACTGATCTGCCTGCGGGCCATACAAGATGTCAATGTACCAAAGTTTCTACAGGATGACCTGAAACTCTTCAATGGTATTGTGTCTGATCTTTTCCCAAAGACAAAGCAGGAGCCAATCAACTATGGAACACTTGAGGAGTCCATGCGCAATGTGTGTGCCAAAAAGAACCTTAAAGATGTGGATGGTCAGTGTTTCTGGAAGCGCAGAACATGTGTTTTCTGATATGCAGATACCTATATTTTTAGGATGAAAAGATGACAGAACTGTGGTGATTGCAGGGTATATTAATAAGTGCATTCAGCTGTATGAGACCACTGTGGTGAGACATGGCCTGATGTTGGTTGGACCCTCTGGATCAGGTAAAACCAAGGTAAGTCTTTTACTTTTCACCGTATTGTTTTATTGACAGTTCTGCAGATCTGATGAATGACTTTTGCTTTGCAGTGTAAAGTCGTGTTGTAAGTTTTACCTTTTGCATGTGGTAGTGTTACGAGATACTAGGTGCAGCAATAACAGCTCTGGATGGCGAGCCCTCTGTGAGTGGTGGTGTGTATGAGCTCGTTCAGATATATGTCCTCAACCCCAAGTCTATCACCATGGGACAGCTCTACGGGGAGTATGACTTGCTCACTCATGAGTGGTAAGTGGTGCTTCAGTCTACAAAAACTCTAGAGCAAAAAAGATGTATAACTTTAACAATACACACAAACACACACCTTGCCTTTTTCCCTAACCCTATAGGACAGATGGTATCCTTTCATCTCTTATCCGTGGAGGTGCAGCAACCATGGACACAAAGAAAAAGTGGTATATGTTTGATGGGCCAGTGGATGCTGTATGGATTGAGAATATGAACACTGTGCTGGATGACAACAAAAAACTGTGCCTGAGCTCTGGGGAAATCATCAAGCTTACCGATGTAAGGCTGACTTTTCGTAAACTTATGTCCTTGTGTCATCATCATCATGTATGCTGGGACATTTTGTGTCTTCCCCCTGCAGGTAATGACAATGATGTTTGAGGTGCAGGACTTGGCGGTGGCATCTCCAGCCACAGTGTCTCGCTGTGGTATGGTCTACCTGGAGCCCAGTATTCTGGGCCTTGTCCCTTTTACAGAGTGCTGGCTGAAGCAGCTCCCTGAAGCACTGAAACCATACACAGAGCAGCTCTCCTCTCTGTTTGCAACGTTTCTGCAGGTGAAGTCAAGGAACATATCTGAAAGAGACCAGCAGAGAGTCTTGTAGGTTTTTTTAGTAGCCTAAACAATGTGCTGCTTTTTAAAAAATTTTTCTTCAACCCAGGACTCCATCACATTTGTGCGCACATCAGTAAAGGAGGTCATCACATCACTGGACAGCAACCTTACCTGCAGCCTGCTTAAACTTATGGACTGCTTCTTTAGTCCTTTCAACATTAAAGAGGTGTGTGCAGTTTCTCTTTGTAAAAATAATTTCCACTAAATGAAAATATATATATTTTTCTGCAGTAATGGTATTTGAAGCAGCTAGTACACTTGTAACATTTCATATTAAAATGGTATGAGATGAAAATTTGGGTGTTTTATCACATATTATACAAGCTATTTTTAAAATGTAAGGTTAGCTATAACTCTGCAATCAAAGTTCATCAAAAGATTTTCAAAGTTTGAAAAATTTGAAATTGAATTTGTTTTTTTTCAAGGTGATAAGAATAAATAATAATTTAACAAGTTTAAATTTGAATATACTTCTTGAAAAGTGCCTGATTTTTGTTACACATGTAAACTAAAATATTTTTGTACCTGAAATGAAATTGTCTGGGTCAGTGCTGGTAAGACAAAGTGGCATTACTATCGATATCTGTGTTTAAAGAAAGTCTCTTAACTTGTTTTTTTGCATTAGCAATACAATTTAGAGATGGTGGTAAAGGCCTTGATATTCTGGAAATTTTGGTTTAGTTACCTTAAAAGTGCTTAACAAGTGCTTGCATTTTAGTGTAAAAAAGCTAAACAAACAGAGTGCAACATGAATGTAAATTTACCTGTATATGTATGTTTATATGGTCACATGTTGTAAAACAGTATAGAAGACAATTCTTAGTAATTTTACATTCAAATCAAAAGACATTCTCTATAATTTTGTATATGTAAATTTTGTTGATCATGATCCCCTCACACATTTGTTCTGTCTTACAGGGTGAGAGGCTACCGCCACAAAAGAAATTGCAGCGCCTGAAGGAGCTGATTGAGCCCTGGTTCTTTTTCTCTCTGGTGTGGAGTGTGGGTGCCACAGGAGACACAGCCAGCTGTAAACGCTTCAGTGCCTGGCTCAAGAACAAGATGGAAGAAGAAAAGGTCATATCACCATCCCTGCTTTAACTTAACCAATACAAAACTATTTCTAATGTAATTTATTTAGATAAGTGGATTAAATCTTGACAGAGGTATATTTTAGTGAATGTTTTGGTCCTTCAGATTCAGTTATGTTTTCCAGAGGATGCCCTGGTTTATGACTACAGGCTTGATGATGCAGATATTAGTAATTTTGATGATGATGAAGAAGATGAAGAAAGACAGGTAAGTAAATGAACCATAATCATTCAGATATTTTATGCAACAAAGACCTTTATATGCATTTTTCTTTTTCACTCAATATTCATAATGCTTGTGCCCTAGGTGCAGTGGGTTAGCTGGATGAAATCTGCAAAGAGTGTTGTAATCACTCCAGAGACAAACTATGCTGACATCATCGTTCCCACTGCTGACACAGTGAGAATGTCCTTCCTCATGGATATGCTTTTGACCAATAAAAAACTTGTGAGTGCTTTTAATGTGGTTGAACTTCACACATCTCTCTACAATACTTTTTTTTAAAAATAAATGTTGAAAAAAGATTCAAAAAGTAACACCTGCTGGTACAAAGTGTAAATAATTTATATTGAAATATTAATTCAGTATTCAATAATTAATGCTTTATATTTAATTTCATTTATTGTCCTGCAGAAGGCATCATCAGACCTGATCTATAACTGTTTATGTTTGACTGTTCTAGGTGCTCTGTATTGGGCCAACTGGCACAGGAAAGACCCTGACCATATCAGACAAATTACTGAATAAGATGTCTGCTGAATACATCACACACTTTCTCATGTTCTCTGCCCGCACCTCAGCCAACCAAACTCAAGATTACATTGACAGTAAACTAGACAAACGGTAGGCCTGCTACATATATACTTACATATACATATATACATACATGTTCATCCACATGACACATTGACACATTCCAAATGTGTATGTCATTCACTGTTTTGATGGTGCATGTGTCTCGGGTCAGGCGGAAAGGTGTGTTTGGACCCCCAGTAGGGAAGTATTTCATCTTCTTTATTGATGACCTAAACATGCCCATGTTGGAAACATACGGTGCTCAGCCTCCTATTGAACTGCTGCGGCAGTGGATGGACCATGGAGGCTGGTATGACAGGAAACAGATAGGTGAGAATACAGCAGGATGGGGTTGGCTAATTGCGCTAATAGGAGATTCCTCTGGAATGTTTCTTCTTGTCTGAAGTATGTCACTGTTTTAATACACAGATATGGGTTTTTTCAATTTTCATTCAGAAATGTCAAGCAAGACATCTTGTAAGATTTGGCCTCTTTTGTTTTTCTGTCCTTTTTCATAGGGACATTCAGGCAAATAGTGGACATCAATTTTGCCTGTGCAATGGGGCCCCCAGGTGGAGGCCGAAACCCCATCACCCAGCGCTTCACACGCCATTTCAACTTCCTGTCTCTCAATGAAATGGAGGATGCCAGCAAGAGAAAAATTTTTTCCACCATTCTGGGCAGTTGGATGGGTGAGTCGGGCTGCCATTGGGTTGGATTAATCCACAGGACAGATGCTGTGTGGAAGAGAATTACTTGTGAAGAAAAACTAACAGTTTCTAATTGAATCTTTGTTCTCTTTCAGATGGAAATATGAGTAAAAAGGAACCAGGCAGTAAGTCAGGGACACAAACAAAGAAAGCAGATAGAATGCATAGTGATCCTAGAATCCAGGTTAAGTCAGCATAAATCAGTTAGCACGTATGTCAGATGGAAATAAAAAAATATATATATGTCTAATGATTAAATATAAATTTCATCAAGTATGTTGATAGACAATATTTATAGTGTAGAGGACATTTAAAAACTAAAGATTATAAAAACTTGTGGTGTCTTTTTTGTTAAAGCATTTTCACAAAGTCCTGCTGTAAAAGGATTTTCTTATGTATTTAATGTTTTATTGCAATCACTCCTCTCATCTATCCTGTATTCATCAGGGCCTGTGCCAGCGATCCAGCCGCTGAATGAGTCTCTTGTAGATGCTAGTATCCATGTCTACTCCACCATTACCTCCCAGCTCCTCCCAACTCCAGCCAAGTCCCATTACACCTTCAACCTCAGAGACCTGGCCAAAGTCTTCCAGGGTATTCTCATGGCTGAGGCTGGGATGATAGAGGTTGTCACATCCAACATTATTACCTTACTTTTATGATAAGATAGTCAATTGATCTATAATGTGCTTACAGTTACCATAGTGAGATAGCTGTGGAAATGCTATAAGTGCCCCAGAACAATCATGTATGAAAAAGTTAGAGGAATGAAGAAATGTTGAAAGGATTATGTGCTACATCTCAAAATCGCCATTATAAAAAGTGTATTACTTTGGTGATCGTAGGACAAGTTGCAGCTGCTGCAGCTGTGGTACCATGAAAGCTGCCGGGTTTTCCAGGACCGCCTTGTATGTGCTGAGGACAGGGACTGGTTCAACAAGCTCCTGAAAGACTGCATTCAGGAGTTTGACTGCAGCTTTGAAGAAGTTGTGCCCTGCCAACCTGTTCTTTACGGAGATTTCATGAATCCTGGAGCGGACCGCAAAATGTACACACTCATACAAGACAAGGAAAATGTGAGTGGTGTCAACCAGTGGCTTATGGATCATTAAATTGTACTTTAGGGTGCTTTATTTATTTGTTAATCTGTTTTTTTTTCACTCTGTATCATATGATGGTTCCTTTATACTCAACTAACATAGTTGTTTTATTGCTCCTATAATATATCATCCAGTTGGCGAAAGTGATGGAGGACTACATGGAAGACTACAACCAGACGAGTACCACCAAGATGAAGCTGGTGCTCTTCATGGATGCCATTGAGCATGTTTGCCGCATCAGCCGCATCCTGCGCCAGCCCCTGGGCAATGCCCTACTACTTGGAGTGGGTGGGAGTGGACGCCAGTCGCTCACTAAGCTGGCCTCATATATGTGAGATTCCCACACACCTTTACACCTACCATGCTAACAGGCTGGATCCAAGTTTCACTTTTTTTCTCAAATATCAAATATCTCGGTGCTGGGTTTTGCACTTTTCTAGACTTTTATATTATTGTTGACCCTTTAAAAAAAGCATACACAGATTTTGAGTTTATAACCTTCTTTTGTAGGCATTTGGGTCATCATTAAGTGATAATTCAGGTACAAGAAGGTTTTTTTAAAAAATGTACTCTATCAATTCATTTAATTATCTTTACTGATCTGTTTAAACGTGCAGGAACACCATTATAGTCCTTTGAAGTATCTTCTAGCCCGGCCCACATTGTTCATTTGTCTACATCCAGGTCAGAATATGAGTGTTTCCAGATTGAGCTGGCTAAAAACTACGGTCAGACAGAGTGGAGAGAAGATATAAAAGGCATCATGCTGAAGGCTGGCCTCCAGAACGAGCACATCACCTTCCTCTTTGTTGACACACAGGTAAACAATGGTATTTTCTTGTTACCTGCCACACTATACTGAATAAGTGTGGTATTATTAAAAGGTCATTGGAATATTGTTGTACTACTGGCACTTACCTTTGCTCAAAATGCACAAGAACATAAATGAAAAACACTAAATGTGTATGTAAGTATGTACATACACATTTAGTGTATAGAGATTTAATGTATTAAGTATTGTATCTCTGTCCTCTCCAAAAGACAAGGACTCATTTTATTCATTAGTGCCTTCATGTTAATCCTTCAGATTAAAAGTGAGTCATTCCTGGAGGATATCAACAACATTCTGAACTCTGGGGATGTTCCCAACCTGTATGCAACGGATGAGCAGGAGCGCATCCTGACAGCCATGAAGCCAGTGGTGCAAGCTCTGAACCAGCAGCCAACAAAAGCCAACCTTATGGCCGCCTACATCAGGAGGGTCCGCAGCAACATCCACACGGTACTTTGCATGAGGTTAGTAATTGTATAAAATTTTGCTCACAAAGTCCAAGTTCATCCTTTTGCCCTGATAACTCATCTTCACTTAATCCCTCTCCGCCCAAGTCCCATCGGTGAGGTGTTTCGTGCACGGCTGAGGCAGTTCCCTTCGCTTGTGACTTGTTGTACGATAGACTGGTTCAACGCCTGGCCAGAGGAGGCTCTGCAGGCTGTGGCCACATCATTTCTTAATGAGCTGCCAGAGCTAGAAACCAGCCCTTCAGCCATGAGAGGACTGGTGAGGTTGCTGTGTTCGTGTGTGTGGGTGTGTCTGTGTTCGTGTCTGACTGTGTGTGTATGTGTAAGTGACCTGTATTGGTGTAAAGGCTTAAAAAATAACACTGAAAAATTATGTAAGTGTCAATAGTCTAAATAGACACACACAGAAACAGTCTTAACCTCACTAAGAAACAAAATGTATAAACAAGCTAAAGTTTTAGAAAATAGATTCACTGTACAGTAACTATGAGATAGGCTTATAATCGTATACTTTTGTTTTATCAGCTAGTGTGTGTTTACACCGAGCCTGTATTTAGTTTGTCTTGCCTCTTGTGATAAGATATAAGACATAATGTAGCAAAGATTCAAGGTCATGTGCATGTGAGTCACTATGACTTGAAACTTAAAGCACAGTCAACAATAACAAACTTGTTAACAATTTAACTGTCAGATTGTGTTGTAATGCAGTTTAACCACAGAAGACCAACAGAATGCAACAGATTAACAATGATTAAATATGACTCAGGATCATTTTGATCAAAATTTTTTATTAAGCACAGTCTCCCCTTTATTTCATCCCTTTTCCAGACATCGATGTGTGTGAGGATACACCAGACAGTAGCCAGGAGGTGTGAACAGTACTTGGCAGAGCTTTCTCGACACAACTATGTCACACCCAAGAGCTACCTAGAACTGCTCAAAATCTTCTCAGATCTCATTGGACGTAAAAAGCAAGAACTGTGCGCTGCTCGTCAGCGCATGAAGACTGGCTTGGACAAGGCAAGGAACTAAACTGAAAAAATAACCATTATACAAATTCCATTTGTACATATGCTGAATTAGCGATCTTATGTGACTATCTATTGTTTATTGATCCTGTAGCTTCTCAGCACAGCCGAGGATGTGAGTAAGATGCAGGAAGAGCTGGAGATGATGAGACCTCTTTTGGAAGAGGCTGCTAAGGATACTGAAGTCACTATGGAGACCATCAAAGTAAGATGAAATAAATGTTTAAACAATGCAAAAATTCTGTAATTTCTCTCTAAATTCACTAGACACTGGCCTGTATGATGCTTTTGTTTTCTTGATTACAGTGGAGAAAATCAGTGATAATGGAACAAAAACTGGTGTTTTTTGTTTGTTTGTTTGTTTTTATTGTGTTTGTGCCACATGTGCATTTGTTGTCTATTTGGAAAGCTTATCAATTTGTAACTTGAGGTCCTACATTGTATATTGCCAGAAAGACACAGTGGTTGCAGAGGAAACCCGTAAGTCTGTGCAGGAAGAGGAAGCAAAAGCTACAGAGAAAGCCAGTTTTGCAGAAGCCATCGCAACAGATGCACAGAGGGATTTGGATGAGGCTCTGCCAGCCCTTGATGCTGCCCTTGCTAGCCTAAAATCACTCAACAAGAATGATGTCACTGAGGTCAGGGAATTTTATCATGGTTGGTCAAGATATTCATTCATAGGGCGAGACATTAATAAAGTTTTGCAGTGATTTTATTAAAAATGTAGATGATAACTTCCTGTATTTTATTCATTCATTCATTCATTCATTCATTCATTCATTCATTCATTCATTCATTCATTTATTTGTAGGTACGAGCCATGCAGCGACCTCCTCATGGGGTGAAGCTGGTTATTGAGGCTGTGTGCATTATGAAGGGCATCAAACCCAAAAAGGTGCCAGGAGAAAAGCCTGGCACCAAAGTCGATGACTACTGGGAACCTGGAAAGGGTCTGCTGCAAGACCCTGGCAAGTTTCTGGAGAGTCTCTTCAAGTATGATAAGGTACATAGCAACTGGATTTATCGCCATGTCATTGTATGTATAGTGTTGGTCTATAATTCCCTAAGTTTCAGTGTCTGATGTTAATTTAGTCGTTCCTCTTAGGAATCTGTGAAATTAATTAAAAGATGATTTTTCTGCCCTTAATCATATCTGCAGGACAACATCCCAGATAATGTGATCACTTTAGTCCAACCCTACATAGATAATGAGGAATTCCAACCAGCCTCTATTGCCAAGGTTTCCAAAGCCTGTACCTCCATTTGCCAGTGGGTGCGAGCCATGCATATATATCACTTTGTGGCCAGGGCTGTGGAACCAAAAAGGGTAAAAAACTGGAATCCACTTTAGAGTTGCTTGGTTATGCAAGTAAGACACCACTGTACTCATGTATGTATGTTTTAGGCAAAAGAGTCACCTAAACAATAACAATTGAAATATTTGTACAGCAAGCCCTCCAGGAGGCCCAGGAGGACTTAGCAGCGACCCAGCGCATTCTGGATGATGCAAAAGGGCAGCTGGCAGCGGTGGAGGGAGGCATTGCCGCTTTGCAGGCCAAGTACCAGGAGTGTCTGGCTAAGAAAGACGAGCTGGATCATAAGTTTCAACTGTGTGGGGCCAGGCTAGTCCGAGCAGACAAGGTCAGGGGAAATGATAAGATGAGATAAGACAACACTTCACTGATCCCCAGAGGCGAAACTTAGCATCACAGTAGCACTACAAAACCTAGAGAGGTGGCTCAGAGCAGGACACCGATTGAATGAAGAAAGCAAAACATATAAGTAGCAAATAAATTAAAGTTAGAAAGCTATAGTTAGCACGTTAATGTAAATTCTTGTACATAAATATAATGCTCGTGCAAAACTAATGCAAATGTTACATGGTAGATACCTTATATTTGTAATTTCGGTATATTTGTGTGCATGCACATGTACATATACAGCTTTTTTACATGTATAGTTACACCATGATGATGCATTGGTCTCCAGCTCATAGGTGGACTTGCAGATGAAAAAGTGCGTTGGAAGGAAACAGTGGAACATCTGGATTACATGGTCAATAATGTGGCAGGCGATGTGCTTCTGTCTGCAGGATATGTAGCATACCTAGGACCCTTCACTGTAAGTCCGTTGTCATTCAGTGAGAGCTTGGGTGTGAGTGTATTAAAAAATTTAAGTAGTTGCATTACACATAATATCCCTGCACATACACATATATCCTATCATAATCGACTGCATTTTTAAGATTCAGCATTGTGATATTTTCTTAGGGTACTGTTTTTGTTGTTTAAGTTTACTTAACTAAAACTCAGACCTGTCAAAATCATTCAATTTGAATGTTATTATTATTTTTTCTTGAAAAATCTTTAGTAAAATCCTTTAGTAATTTTTAGTGGGTGTGTCAATTTTTTTTAAGTGTGTTCCTATACTTATATATTTTAGATCATCAGTGCGGCATAATTGCATTTCATATGTTAATGTGCATTGTTTTTTGTGTTTAGGGGGAATACAGGGCAGCGATGGCAGAGGAGTGGATGCAATGTTTCAAAGAGCTTAGTGTTCCACACACTGATGAACCCAACCTGATCAACACCCTTGGAGATCCTGTCAGGATCCGCTCCTGGCAGGTCAGAATCAGCCTGTCCTCAGCTGACCTTTAGGGTCTAATTCTTTTTCTTTGAAGACAGATCTCAATTGTTAATACTCAGACTAAAAGACAGACTCAGTCCTCTGTGTGCTTTAATACTTAGATTTACTGAAGTACCTTTATTGTTCTTATATGTTATTATTGTTTCTATGAACACAGATATCAGGTTTGCCCAAGGATAACCTTTCAGTGGAGAATGGTGTGATTGCCCAGTACTCTTTGCGCTGGGCTCTGTTCATTGATCCTCAGGGACAAGCCAACACGTGGATCAAAAACATGGTGAGGACACTTTTCATGTGTAGCTTGTCATTTTACTTGCTTGTATCGAGGGCTGACATAGACCATCATATATCAAAATTATGCTAATCTAGGCTCAGTATATACAAACGTACCTGCTTTTTCTATTCAGAAACAGTTGATATATTGTTGGGGTTACCTCTTATCAATCACAAGTCCGCTTTAAAGTCTATTAGTGTCTGCAGTTACATCTGAGCCACTGCTCATTCATACTTTCTGTTTTTACTCAGGAGCGAGACAATGGATTGGAGGCCAAGAAGCTCAGCGACCGGGACCTCCTTCGCAGCCTTGAGAATGCCATTCGCATTGGTAAACCCTGTCTCCTGGAGAATGTAGGAGAGGAGTTGGATCCCGCATTAGAACCTGTCTTATTGCAACAGGTGGAGACATGCATGTTATTTACAAACATGAATTGTAATGTATGGCAGTGTCAAGCAATTGCAATTCATGCACTGCTTTGCTTAACTTACTTTTTTTTTACCCTAGACATTTAAGCAGCAAGGCAGAACAGTGCTAAAGCTGGGTGATTCAGTCATTCCTTACCATGAAGGCTTCAAGTTGTATATCACAACCAAGCTGCCTAACCCACACTACTCTCCAGAGGTCTCCACTAATGTCACACTCATAAACTTCACCTTGTCACCCAGGTTAGAGGTTTTAAACAGCCTTCTTTTTTCAGATAAAAAACAGATTATTTTCTAGAGTCAATTCAGGCTATATGAACTTTTTTCAAGTTAAATTTGTCTTAGTCATTTTGTCTGTGCTTGTGTGAATCTACATTTTGTGTGTTTCCAGTGGTCTACAGGACCAGTTGCTTGGCCAGGTGGTGGCTAAGGAATGCCCAGACCTGGAGAAGACCAAGAACCAGCTGATTATCAGCAATGCAAAGATGAAACAGGAGCTAAAAGAAATTGAAGATGAAATCCTGTTCCGACTCAGCTCCACAGAAGGAAACCCTGTGGACAATGAGGAGCTCATACAAGTGCTGGAGGCTTCCAAAATCAAAGCTGGAGAGATCAAGGTCAGACAGTAGTAGAGCTATCCCTAATATCATAGATGGCTTAAGATAAAGTCCTAAAAAACTAACATGTCAAATGTATTTTCCTCTGTATGGCTCTCTCAAACTCATTAGCTGCTTTAGATGGATTTTACTAATGGAAACTGGTTTTATTGGCAGGCAAAAGTGGTGGTGGAGGAGCAGACAGAGCGAGACACTGATGCTGCCCGTCTACAGTATGTGCCTGTGGCTGTGCGCACACAGATCCTCTTCTTCTGTGTGTCAGACCTGTCCAGTGTTGACCCAATGTACCAGTACTCACTGGAGTGGTTCCTTGGCATCTTCATTGCTGGCATTGCCAACTCTGAGCAAGCAGGTAGAAAGACATTCCACTGTTGATTGTATTATGCTCTGTGGTTGTATAAATATACACAGAAAGGTCTCTGTGCAGATGGAAAAACCATTAAGACTGAGACATTAAAACAATAAAACCAGATGTATAAAATATTTAACATCATGACTTTTTTTCTTGACATGTGTTTTACAGACACGGTGGAGAAGAGAATTTACAACATCAATGAATATTTCACCTTCAGCCTGTACAGCAATGTATGCCGCAGCTTGTTTGAGAAGCACAAACTAATGTTTGCCTTTCTCCTGTGCGCTCGCATTATGATGAATGAGAACAAAATTGATATGGTAAGCAATAGGAGAGTTTGCAGTCCCTCCATCCTGTTTTTAATTTCCTGTAGGATGTTGAATGAATCCATTAAGTAAGTCTGATAAAATCTGTGTTGTCTCTTTGTGGCAGACTGAGTGGCGATACCTGCTATCTGGAGGCATGCCCATCCAAGAGATGATCAACCCAGCAGCGAGCTGGCTGTCGGAGCGCGCCTGGCAGGATATCCTAAGCCTCAGCGCTCTGGAAAACTTCTGCAACCTGGCAGAGAGCTTCACTGAACATCTGCAGGGTTTCAAGAGAATTTTTGACAGCAACCAACCTCACAGGCATGCATAGATAACTGCTCTGTTAACAAATGCGCACTTGTTCTTTTCATTTGTACTGTGCAGAAGCTGTGAAAATTTAACACAATGTGCATGTGTGTATATTTGCTTACAGGGAGCCCCTCCCAGGAGAGTGGGACACAGAGCTGGACTCATTCCAGAAGCTGTTGGTTCTGCGTTGTCTGAGGGCTGACTGTCTTGTTCAAGGCCTGCAGGACTTTGTCTTGGCTCAGCTGGGACAACGCTTCATAGAACCTCAGGTAAAATCTGGTTCTTTTACTTGATGTTAAAACTTGATGGAGATGTACTTCATTATTTACATGTCAAAAAATTGAACATGGTTGAGCCTACAGCTGTGCAAACATTGTTTAATGCTTAATTAATTGTACTAACCTCAGCTAAAACTGATTTTTGCTTGTTTGCTCTATTGTATGTGACAGCAGTATTAACGGACTGTGTCTTCCTCTATCCCTCCTCTAGACATCAGACCTGTCTGTGGTCTTCAAGGAGTCGTCCCCCTTCACCCCCCTCATCTTTGTCTTGTCTCCAGGCACTGACCCTGCTGCTGACCTCTACAAGTTTGCTGATGTCATGAAGTTCTCCAAGAAAATGAGTGCCATCTCTCTGGGCCAAGGCCAGGTCAGGGCCTGAGGGAAGCCAGGGATTTCTCTCTCACTCTCTCACTCTCTCTTGGACTCTCTCTGTCTGACTCTGGAGGAAAGCCACGATGAATCACTTTCTCACAGAACCAGGCCATTCTCATTTTTCTTGTTAAAATTTCCATCTTGGTGCTAATTGTTTTCTCTATTTCTGACCGTAGGCAAGGTCAATGTACCATGCTACTGTGACAGATTCTAGATTCCAGGACACCGAAAATGAGCTAGAAAAACAATCATATTAACAAAATCTGCAGGTTTAGTAATGAATGCATCCTCCTCCACATTCTCAAAACTAACTGGCCAAACATTTATCCCAGCAATACACTCCCTGTGAGGCTGTTCAACAGGTGCTAGCTTGTGTTTACCTCATTTCTTGCATCCCATAATTAAAGTACTCCTTATGTTGACCATTTCTGAAACATACAACTTATAAAAGCTTAATTGATTATGAAACTAACTTAATACTGATGTCTCTCTAAGCAAGTGATGTCATCAAAAAAAAGATTAGCTATTTCTATACAGATATTCTTCATGCCCGTCACAAGGTCAGTTCTTTGTAACTTTTGCTTTAGCTGAACAAAGTTGTTCTGATTTGAAAAGATTTAGGATTACATGCAACATATATGCATGATGACAAAATTTACCTTGTTTCACAAATGTCACAATACAGATAAAAACTATATAGCCACCAAAACAATCCCAATTTTAAAATGGTGGAATGCTTGAGTAAACTATTAATCAAAAGATAATGCAAAAATTTATGGCTGTTTACTAGCAAAGGATTTTTAAGTGGTCCTGAGCTCATGTAGTAATATCCTTTATACTGCCATATGTTTCACTAAGTGGTGGGCTTCAAATCATCCTTGCTTGTAGACAACAAGCCCACGGATGCCTCTTTCATATCCAACCATGACACTCTAACCTGTTACCAATGAACCTGTTCACCCAATGAATTTTCAAACAGGTGTTTTTGCATTCAACAACTTTCTCTGTCATTTGTCCCAACTTGTTTGAAATGTGTTGCTGACATCAAATTCAAGACAAGTGTTCATAAAAATCAGTGAAGGTGGTAAGGTAACAGGTTATGGATTGTCTTTGTGCTGTGTTTAATTGATCATATATTGAAAGAATTCATTTATAATCATATTTGTCTGACATATGTTTTACACAGCATCCCAACTTTTTTGCAATCAGGGTTTTAAATGCAGGACATTACCTTATTGCATCCCATAAACAGCTTTGTTTTAAAAAAAAAAAAAGTATCAAAAGTCTACGTTACCTGTCCTTCAATCACTTCCAAATCAAATATATTCACTAACCAGATCAAGATCTTTATGACAGGAGGCAGTGGTCATACCACTTTTGTCCACTGGGGTCACAAGAATCAAAGTTTGGCACTCATGTCTTAAATAAGATAAACCTCCCAGGAAATTTGGATGTTGTGTCTTATATTAAAGTCTCATGTGAAGCTTACTCCCTTTTTGTTTTTGGCACAACTCTTGTTGTTTTCTTCACCTTTTGTTTTTGTTCTGCAGGGCCCCTGGGCTGAGATCATGATGCATGCTGCCATGGAAAGAGGTCAGTGGGTCTTCTTCCAGAATTGTCACCTGGCACCCAGCTGGATGCCTTCCCTAGAGAGACTCATTGAGAACATCGACCCAGTTAAGGTCAGGAACATATGCTCACATATACTGTACACACTATAGGTATTGGATGCTAGACAAGCATTTTAAGTACTCTGACAGTGTTAATTAATTATTTAATTTGCCTCCCACTGGCACCACATGTTCCATAACCCTTTAACAGGTTCACCAGGACTTTCGTCTGTGGCTCACAAGTCTTCCCAGCAGTAAGTTCCCAGTATCCATTCTTCAAAATGGCTCAAAGATGACCATTGAGCCTCCCAGGGGAATCAAGGCCAATCTGCAGAAAACCTACCTGAGGCTCACCAATGATTTTCTGTCCTCTTCCACCAAGGTCTGACTACTTCACTCATCATCCTGCTTATTAAATTTATCTCCTTATACTTCTGATAAGAAAACCTGCATGTTTGGATCAGTTTTGTTTTGAGCAAACCTAGTTTCCTGTAGTATCTTAAATGTATTCCTCTCCTCTCCCCAGGTGACACACTTAAAGTCTCTTCTCCTGTCTCTGTGTCTCTTCCATGGAATTGCTCTGGAGAGAAGAAAGTTTGGCCCGCTGGGCTTTAACATTCCCTATGAGTTTACTGATGGGGACCTGAACATCTGCATCAGCCAACTCAAAATGTTCTTGGATGAGTATGAGGAGACCCCCTACAAGGTGGGAGAGAGAGGGCCTCTCTGTTTAAATACCTGTGAAGACCACAGTTCTAAAGCCACATCATTTTGTTTTGCTCACTCTGATCTTGTCCCCTATGTCTTTCTAACTTGTGCTACATTTACACATTACCTCTGTTTTTCAATTTGTTTAATTATTCACTAACAAATTCACAAATAGTTTTCCGTCAAAAGCTTACCTATTTAGCTATTTCAAATGGGCCCAAAAAAGGTAGATTTTGAAGGGTTAATTGATATTATTCAATGTTTCTTATCACTGTGTATAGTTGAGGTATGAGCCTGCAGAGACATAGAAACAAAGGTTTTGAAACAGAAACAGAAGTTTGCTCTCAGTAAGAGAATCTTTTTATATGTGCATCTTTCAGTGTGTTAATCTGTCTGTCTCCCCTCTTTGTCCTCCACCTGTCCAGGTGCTAAAATACACTGCAGGGGAGATCAATTATGGCGGCCGTGTGACAGATGATTGGGACAGACGATGTCTGCTCAGCGTGCTGGAGGATTTCTACTGTCCTGCTGTGCTTATTGATGATCATGTCTACTCATCGTCTGGAGTCTACCGTCAGATAGACACAAAACTGGATATCAAGGTTAGATAAATGCAGGAGCATTCCAAGGACTGTGATAAGAGTCATGAAATAGGCTTGACCTTTGGCTGCATCAATTGTTATACTCCAAAACATGATGATATCTTTGTAACTAGACAACAAACCACTAGACCAGTCACAATTTTTTTAAGGCAGTCATCTACAAGTTGAAATGCCTTTTGGTACTGGTTTTGCTTCCTTTCACACACATAAAAACAGAGACTGGAGGCTATTGTCATTTTTTTTAAAAATTACCTATACTTATCTGCAGCTTAACAAGTGTAAGTGTTACACATGTTGAAACAGAATGTGTGCCAATTTCAAAAAGCTCAAAAAAGGTGTTTTTTCTTTCCTCAAATGTAGTTAAATCAGTTAAATACTATGGTTTCTTCATATTCAGCTTTTTTAATGCTAATACTGGATTCAACTTAATTATATGTGCAAGATCCAAGTCATGCAGAACATTTTATTAACATCTCTTAAAAGTTTAAAAAAGTATGCCACACTGTGCAAAGCGTCGAATATAATCAATAGCAAGCTAATTGATGACAGCTGGTGTAAGTAAATGATCTGTTGTCATGGCAATTCTGACCCTAGGGTTACCTGGCATACATTCGTGGTTTGCCTATCAATGATACACCTGAAATCTTTGGTCTCCATGACAACGCTAACATCAGCTTTGCCCAGAATGAGACCTTCGCCCTGCTGGGTGCCGTGGTTCGTCTTCAGCCACGAGCTGCATCTGCTGGAGGAAAAACACTGGAGGAGGTACATATATCTGTTAATTTTCTTCAGTACTCTTTTTTGTAGTCGCATCATATTGTAGTATTTTTATACTAGTAATAAAATACAGTAAGAGAGTTGTGAAACAACAGAAAAACTCCCCAACCTCCCATTTTCTCTTTAACTTGCAAGTTTTTCGCCAAATACACTAACTTGGCAACACTGAGTAACTTGTCAGGGATTTGTTTGAGATGTGTGAAGAGATGGATTCACCACCTTTTCTAAATGCATGGACTACAGCTGAGACATGTTATGTATCATTGGAGATATACCTCTTCCTGTGCTGTAGATAGTGGAGGAGATAGTGGCAGGCATCGTTGAAAAGATTCCTCAGCCTTTCAGTGTTCAGGAGGTGATGGAAAAGTACCCGGTCCTTTATGAAGAATCCATGAACACAGTGCTCATCCAGGAGGTTATAAGGTAACATAACAGGCTGTACCGTAACATGACATCACAAACCACACTTAAAACCACACTGCAGGTCTCCTTGATATTATAAGTCACTTTTAGTGACTCCCAGGTGTTCACACCAGCAACCACAGCTGTCCTTTATCTTTTATATAAATTACCACTTCTTTCTAAATATTAAAGAAAATACTCATCCAACAGGAGAACAAACCTCTACAGTTTGGTTATTCTTTTAAATCAGCCAGCTGTGCTGCGTTGAAAGTATCTTTGACAATACTTATCTCACCTCACTTTTGTAGTAAAAATAGCAATTAAATGTGTAAACAGTCGTGTTATATCTCTATTTGAGACCAGTAGCTAAAATTGTACCCTAAGTCACAGTCAGTAACCAT
The DNA here is from genome assembly GCA_029814765.1 of Acanthurus leucopareius. Classification (NCBI taxonomy): domain Eukaryota; kingdom Metazoa; phylum Chordata; class Actinopteri; order Acanthuriformes; family Acanthuridae; genus Acanthurus; species Acanthurus leucopareius. The sequence continues at coordinate 11,439,677 of JAQMCX010000029.1, forward strand.
AATAACTGTGTATTGCTTTGAACTCATACTATTATTATAATAACAACTTTTTCATTCAGTTGTGTGTGTGTGCTGCTGTAGCTCGTGATGTCAGCAACTTTTTTCAGAGTGCAAGCCCGACATTGTATTGCTATCAACAGTCCTATCAGCCAATATCTCGCAAATTTATAACTTTCGTTTTATACTAAGGGTAGTCAAAGGGTAGTAAAATGGGTAGTAAAAGCTTTTCTCTTTTACCTCCTGAGTGTGTTTGCCCTCATTTTAAAAACAAGGTCTTCAGTGGCCAACCTTTGTTTATTTGTTTGTGTGTCTGAAAACATATTGATCAAGTCTTGACAGTCTGTTCTTTGGCCAATAGAAGATTAATTTTGCTTTTATGAACTTTTTTTTTTTTTGCCATTTAACAGTTATATCAGAAGTATGAGAAGTCAAGGTTATATCAGACAGTAACAATGAGTTAGGAGTGACCAGCCTGAGTAATTAAAGTTTAATGTTTTACATATTTACTTTCTCATTCTCCATATGACTTCGATTTTTTATGTATTTGTCTTACAAGCACTGATCACACAAGTAAACATAAAGATGCTCATAATCTTGTAATTGTTTAAAGACAATAATCTGAGTAGCGCTCAGTCAGGTTCTGCCAGTTGAAATCGTTCGTACTTTAGAAGTAATTAGTCCTTGTATCTTTTGTCTTTCAGATATAACAAGTTGCTGGCTGTCATTTCTCAGAGTCTCAGTGATATTGTTAAGGCTCTGAAGGGTTTGGTGGTGATGTCATCAGAACTGGAGCTTATGGCCAACAGCCTGTTCCACAATGTTGTGCCTGACATGTGGAAAGCCAAGGCAAGTCACACAAAACAGTTACTCTCCTTCCGATCCTTTTGTTGGTACCAGTGAGCAGTGTTTACAACCACAGAACATACTGAAGACAAGTTACAGTAAAAAAACCAAAAAACCCAAAAAACTTTTTGAACAGTTACATCTTTTATTTTTACATGATATATGTTATATATTGAATTTATATGTAATATATCAATATATTGTTATATATTTGTAATTTATATTTTTCTATAGTTTTAATGAGGTTCATTCCTCATTTTAAAGAAATACCCCGACCCACACACACTACGCCAAAAATATAAACACAATCCTTCATCTTTTAGAGAAATTTTGATTTAATGGACATCTAAAAGGTCAAAGTACAGATTACTGGGATGTGCCTTGAACTGAACTAATATTAGTATCCACCTGTGTGTGCTATTTTATTTAGTTGGAGATGCAACTATTTGACATTTGGAGGTGATTTCAGAGTGCAGGACATTAGATGAACTTTTGGTGACATTCCTGTGCTGCTCTAATGATCCCTGGCTCTGCTCTCTAAGAATACATAACTTCTTGACTGGCCGTGTGTCTGTGTCCCTCTAGGCCTACCCATCTCTGAAGCCTCTGGCCTCCTGGGTGTCTGACCTGCTTCAGAGGATCAGTTTCCTGCAGAGATGGATCTGTAATGGCATTCCACCTGTCTTCTGGATTAGCGGCTTCTTTTTTCCCCAGGCTTTTCTCACTGGAACCCTCCAAAATTATGCCCGTCACTTTGGCACCTCCATAGACACAATTGGATTTGACTTTGAGGTTAGACAATAAGCCAGACAGATTATGTCATTCTGCCTCCCAAGCTTAAGACATACTGATTTATTTTTTGTCTTGTGAAGCACCACATGACACACTTGCCTACTGTCATTTATGTTATAACTTCTTTGAAGATGTCATTTTTAATGGATTATCGTAATAATCGTGCAGTTTCTTCCTTGTCTCTATCATAATCCCCCTCAGGTCATTGGTAAGTCAGTGTCAGAGTTAACAGAGAAACCAAACATGGGCTGTTACATCCAAGGTCTATTCCTGGAGGGGGCTCGCTGGGATAACACGGCAGGTCAGCTCATAGAGTCCAGGCCCAAGGAGCTCTACACAGAAATGGCGGTCATCTGGCTGATCCCCGAACCCAACCGAAAACCTCCGACCTCTGGGGTCTACGTTTGCCCCATCTACAAGACCCTCACACGTGCTGGTTAGTGCCAGTTGAATCTTACTGGATTTGTATAAATGAAAACTAATTTTATTCATTAGAGTTGAGATCTAAAAAATGAATCATTTTAGTATAGGAAGTGGTTTAGTCCAACTTGAGCTGAGTGTACTAAACCTATTTATTTTAGTGTGACTAGATGCTGGACTGCTTGCTCTAGTATTTGTGTGCATCTCCCTGTGGTGGTTTTATTACTCACCCAAAATAGACTCCAGTTAGTGTCCTGTTTCACGAAGCGTCTGAAAGTGCAGCTCTGTTTTTTCCACCCACAGCGTGAAGTCAACACCTTGTGCTGATAGTTAGACTGCTCAGAGACAAAGTGCAGTGATGGAAAAATACAAACCAATGTCTTTGTGCCTCTGAACCGTTTTGTGTGCCTTTGCAGGGACTCTGTCTACAACCGGCCATTCCACCAACTATGTGATCGCCGTGGAGCTGCCCACAGATCGCAGTCAGAGACACTGGATCAAACAGGGAGTGGCCCTCATCTGTGCACTGGACTACTAAATGAGGACATTGTCTTCACATACAAGAATAAAGACCTGTCTTTATACAGTATCCATAGTTTACAACCAATAACCATGATTAGTGCAGCTGTGGTAGACGGAATAAAACTCAGACACTATCTCTTTGCACTTTGACACCAAAAATGAGCTCACAAAAGCTCTCCCTTAGTCTGTGCAATAAATGGCTTTCATATTGCTAAATTATTGGAGTAATGTTTTTTGTAAAATTATTAAATTGAATTATACTGCTCCAATGAGTTTCAATATCCATACATATTTTTAGCTCTGGTCTTAATTTGTTGTTAACTTAACTTGTTCTCGGTAGTGCTCACTGACAACCGAACTGATTATACGTCCTGCTCCTTTAAGCAGACGGCCGCATCGGGCCAGTTGGGAAATATGACTTAACTGTAGGTGGGTGGCGCCTAGACAAACAGTGACAGTGACTGGCCATGTGAACAGAGGCAAGGGACTCTAGATCGACGGGAAACTGAGATCAGAGGGATAAGCAGAATAGCCTCAGCGAGGCTGTGTATTGACACACTTCTCTGACTGGAATTAAATTTTTGTGACAATCAAACGGTTTAAAATGTTTGGATTGACCGGGTGACAGGAGAGTTATTTAAACAATCGGCGGATATTTGAGTTCAATGAGGGAAATAACTGTTTTGTTTGTTTTTTTTTAAGTTGAAGCAGATGTTATTAGTTTTATAGCGCTAGTTTCTTACCGTAGTTTCAAACCTTACACTGTAGATTTAGCGGGATTACTGTGTAGAGTCCTTCCTGCGGTGGCCAGGAAAGCCTTACGCACCAGCGGTGCTCTTGGACTCTCTCAGCTGGACGCAACTTACCGGAGAGCAGCAGGAGTCATCGCGTTATTTGGTAAATTACTCACTCTTTTTTCTTGTCCCGCGCATCGCTGCTGTCAAATAGCAGGTGTGAACATGTTACAAAATGGAAACGAGAAGGAGGAACCGCTGCAAGCGCCAAAGGCTGAGCCAGAGGCGGACTCTCCGACTGACCAGCCGGCACAGGAGCCGCCCGCTCTGCCTGCTCCGCCCGCTCCGCTCGCCGCTGATGGAGAGGACGCAAACAGCGAATCCACACGCTTCCCGATGCTCGTTTACCCAAAACTGGAGATAAAACGCAACGCAGTGACGGACGATTACAAGATCTCCACTCAGGTTCTAGGCTTAGGGATCAATGGCAAAGTCCTTCAGTGCTACAACAAGAAGACTGGACAGAAGTGCGCTCTGAAGGTACTGAAGTCACCCGACACTTATGAGAATGTTATAAACTGAGTAGTAGAGGATAGATCCCTCACCTCAGATCAGTATACACACCTCAAGTAAAACTCAGTTAGCCCCGTCATTAACTTAAATATATTCACTTACAGCCTCACTGAAAACTTACACTTACTCTGTGTTTTCCAAATTATCCTCATTCAAAAATAGATCTGTTTTACTTAGCTTACAAACATAAAATGATGCAGTAGATATCTGACCTTGTCTGGATGAAGTTTTAGTTATTGTCTGGTGTCCAAACCTGTTAGTCACTTTATGATCTTTTAATTTTTTCTTTTAATGGTGAGAAAAGATGTCTGTTTGGATTTGGATTATATAATGATCCTTTAAACACAATTTTAGCCAATGTAAGGAAAAAAATATCAACAACCTGCCTGAATGTGTAATTGCTTTTTACTATGTCATTACTGCCATCTTGATACATCTTGTGATGTTTGGTCAATGTGTTTAAGATCTAAGAGTTTTAAACTGATTTAATAAGTTAATAAGTCTGTAGCAGAAGTCAACTTCCGACCTTTATTGAGTTCAGATTCCTGTCACTGGCATACACCACTCAGACTAACACTGAAGCTTGCAATAGAAAGACTATGGATGGTCATCATTTGTGTCTGGGCTAAGCTTTTGCGCGTGTGTATCTGCTGGGTTTGACACGTACTGTGTGAGTACATGTTGCCCGCTAAGCTCTCATGTTCTACACGTGGACAGGATGAATATGATCATAGTGCTGTGTTTCATGGAATCTCAGCCTATCCCTGGATCAGATGCAGGCCAAGCGGCACGTGGTCACTGAGCTATATGCTGCAGCGTGTAAAGCTGTTTCATGGAGGCATGTAGGTTTTGAGCAGTTACACCTTATTCTGGGCGGCAGTGGAAACTCAGACACACCTTCGTACACGTATAGACGCACACAAGCAGGGGTCGTCGGGCTGTCACCTGTCACCACTGGGCTGCAGACACAGGGAGATTTACTGGCTTACAGTAATCCATCTGGATCTGAGCTGCCAAAGCAGGCAGCAGCAGTGTCACAAGCAGAGTGTAGACCCAGGCACTGGGAGAGAAAAAGAGACAGATGATGAGAAAGGGAGATAAACTGCAGCAGAAAATAGGAAGTCACCAACAAAAGACAAAAAGGCCAAGTGGAATGGGATGCTTGACAGCATTATGTCAGACAGAGAAGGGGAGGAACACAATCACTGTTAGAAAAAAAAGACAGAAAGCAGAGAGAATAATATGTTTCCAAAATCTCTTTGCTATTTGCTGAATTGAAGTTGTTCTATTTTTTTCAAATATCACAGCTGACTGAAAAGAGTAGAATCTATCGGAAAACACCGAGGTGTTCGTGGTACCACAGTTCAAGAGTGTTTTGTATCAGTGGCTTTAATTGGTTATGAAAAATCTGGGGTGTTGAAATCTAAAAATCTTTTTCTCTAGTCATGTGATTGTCAGCATCCATTTGAGTATCATCTGGTGCTTGACAGACTTCAGCTAACAGCAAGGAAAGCTGACAGCAGGTCAGGGTGACCACTGGCTTAGAAAAATGTGCCACCCTCCACTCTCAATGTCTGACACCCTCTATGCTCTCTGAGGACTCTGTTAAAAGGTTTGAAGAATAACAAAGGAAACTTATGAACTCACATCACACCTTGCTGCTCTTACTGTCATCTGTGTTGGAGTTTTCAGACTGTACAAGTACACAAGTTTTTATTCTACATCATTGCCATTAGGGCTTTCCCTTTATTGTTTCAATCTCAAGGCAAATAAAAAGGCAAAAGGAAATAATGGATAGTGATTGATGTGAAGCGGAGTGAGGAGAGTTGACCAGCTCACTGGGTTTTAATTAAGTGTTGCTCTGAGCACTAAATGCGGCCCTAATGGATACAGGTTTAATCCACTTTGCAGCTGGAGCTGGAGGGGAGCCATCCTTTTAATGTAATTCAGTTACTGTCATCAGGATTCTTTTCATTTGGATTTGTCTGACTTCTGGATGGAGAGGGACCTTGGAGATCCCTGTGGTGATAGCAGTCCTCTTGAGCACCATTAACTGTTAATACCTTTTGAAGCATGTAGCCTATTTGGCCAGGGATTGTTCCATTTTACCGTCTTAAGTGCTGTCCAGCTTAGAGCACGGAAATTTGTACAAGCCGCAGGTCTGTGTACAGGTTTCTGTTCAAAATCTCTGTGCGTGTTTACCTCTGAGGTTAGCCTTTTTGCATGGTGGGTGCGCATCTGGGTTTCCTCTGGGACCCACAGAAGAAGAAGTGTCATAAAAAATCCTTAGTGGTTTGGACAGATATTATGGATTACTGCACTCAAATGTTACAGAGCTTTGCTCCAGACAGCTGGTTCTCTCAAGCGAGTAAATCAGTCTCAGAGGTTTGGACGTATGAGCGTCCACTGACTCTCACCGTTCAGCTGCTTTTTTTTTTTTGCAAATCAAGCTCATTATCTGCTTTGACTGTAGCAAACATGCTATAATTAAACATTTAGTTTTAAATGAATGCAACAGTGAGGATCTTTGTAGTATTCAAAAGGGCTGAAGTTGTGTTTTTCTTACTTCTGCTTACTGTTCAGCTTACACAACACACAGGAGCTGTATGTTTATATTGCATAGCTGGGAAATTCTACTCATAAGGTTTTGTGCAAATCACACTGCAGTTTAGCCCTCCTTTGATCTTTAGGAAAAATACACAAAAATACACTTTAAATGTTTTTCTTACTGTAGTTCATAGTCTTTGGTGAAATGATAAATAGGTTTTTGATATAATAGTGACATAACATATATTTTTTAAAAGTTTGTAAGTATAAGATATAATGATGAGGACAACGCAGGGACAATCAGAAGTTTATTCTTGTTTCAAACAATTATAGCTTTGCTAACCGCTCCAGCTGCTCCAGGGATCATGACAGTGTTGGCGGTTAAATCAGTTTTTCAGCCCACCAGTCTGGTCCAGACTGATACATCTCAAGAACATTTAAATTTATGTTCATAAAATTTAGTTCAGCCCTACACGGAGTCTGACTTTTCATCAGGTCAATACTTATAAATATACCATACTTTGATTTACAAAGGAGAACCTGCAATGGTAATGATGTCTCCATCAGCCTCAGCTGTACTTTGTGTTTATTGCTCATTAGCAAATGTTAGCATGCCAGTTTGTTAAATGAGGGTAGTGCATGCGGTAAACATCATAGCTATTAATCCTCAGTATGTTTGCAGTGTCACTGTGAGTTTGTTGCAGTTGGTTTAAAGCACCACTGTGCCTTAACAAAAAGAAAATAACCTGGCTTTAGGCTCTTAGTGTTGTTCATAAAACTGCATGATATTATTGTTATCATTAACTGTCAGAGTTATGGTCTTAAGCTAAATGTAGTGGAGTAGCATAACACTTCTATTACTACACAATCAGGTACAGAAAATCACCCATGTTTATTAATATCTGGATCACTGAGCCACTTTGATGAGCAATGCTTTATTGGCTAAATTGTAAAGATAAACCACCTTTTTATTAAGATATACTGTCCAGTGTTCACACAGCCGCTAATATTTGATAGAGTGTAAACATTGTGGACCAATATAAGTAAGTGTATGTATGTGGGTGCGCTGTTGTACTCAGTTGGCATTTTTATGTTGAGGTTTATGTGTGTCTGTGTGAGCCAGTCTCTCTGGACAGGATTTATTTTTGAAGGATAGAGAGGATGTGGTCTATCGGCTCAGACCAGAATCAGGAGTAAACTTGTGTCTAGTCTCCATGATGTGTATTTGTATAAGAAGAGAGTCCACCAGAAGATAAACTATGTCTGTCTCATTCTCTCAGTCAACTCCCTGTCTCCCCCTCAGTGTTTTATATGTGTGTTTAAACCACACACTCTTCTTTTATTGTGGCCAATTTTGGTTCATTGCAGGAAATTAAGACAACCAACTCGCATGCCGTCTGCTCTGATTAAAGTCATAAAGCTATAAATGACATTGCAGAAAGAAGACTGCCCACTGCTTTGCTTTACAAAGTAGGACATATCTACTAGTAGATCAGACAACTGAGCTAACGGAAACTCTCAACTTCTACTTTCAACACCCTGCTGCTCGAAACCCTTAGCCCTCACTTCCTCTTTGACATTAGTTAGCTAAAAAACAACATTATTGTTGTGAGTGGCTCTAAAGTTCGGACTTTCCAAGTAAACTTAAATTTAATTAAAATTGAATGTGAAGTTTTATAAATATCATTTTTACATTTTCAGAATGTTCCCCTAGTACAGAGCCCGGGTTTAGTGTGTGTTATTGAATGTGTCTGTCATACGTCAGTGAGTCAGGCTGTCTGTCTTTGATGAACTCCAGACTCAGTCGGTGACCAGATCGGCCTTGTGAGCAGCAGAAGCTCTCTCCATTACTGTCATATCCAAAAATACACTCTGACTGAACGTGTGTGCTATGTCAAGGTTTGCCACCTGCTGTGTGTGTGTGTGTGTGGTGGTGGGGGTTTATATATGTGTGTTTGTGCATCTGCTTATGTCAAACACATCCTGTCGTGTGATCTGGCCGCTTTAGGAACCACATGGTTGTTCTCAGTCAACAGGCAGTGGATCAGCAAGGACACCTGATTGTGTTATTGTTTTAATTATCATAAGTACGTTTTTACTCGTACTTTACTTTTACTTTGTACCTTTTTACCTTTTTATCTACTTAATCTACACCACTACTTAACTACACACCACTACTACTACTACCTTTACCTACTTAATCTACACCACTGAAGGATCCCTTTCCACCAATTAAAACAAAATGTAAAAAAAATTAATAAACCATGTAAGACCTCATCAATGACAATGGTACCAAAACTATGAAAAAAAATTGTTATCGTTGCCCACATAAATAAGTGACATGATGGTGTAGATTAAATAATATTTGAGGTTGTGGTTCCCATGGGTGTATTAGTAAAGATTGTATCTGATATTAACATTAACGTTTACGCTTCAACTTACTATCTTTTTAAACATCAGTTAACCTTCCCATCTCTGTCTCGTTTCATTTGAGTTGCTTCTAGAAAACAGTGTTTAAAGAATATCCATCACAGTTCATTAGATTTCAAAGGGACATTTTCATATTGTTTGCTCAACAGCCAACAGTTCAAAACCAAACAATATTACATTTAAAGTGATGTAAAAACAGAAAAGCAACAAATCTAAATTGAGTACCTGGAAACAGAAAAAAAGAGCAAAATAATTGTTGATAATTTTTTCTGTTAATCTGCTAATAAAACTCAAGGTCATATGTTCCTGTTATACATCACATGAGACCAAAAGCTTCATATGTGTAAAAGTTAAAAACTTATTGTGTAAGTTGTTAAATCAAAACTCGCTGTGAGACTGACGTTTTATTTATGTAATTTTTAAAAAATGTAAATCTACCTAAAGTTGATCAACAGCAACGTTGAACTGATGTGGAACTTAGCAAAAGAAATAAATATAGTGTTCAATAGCTCCATCACACACTGACAATGATTTTTTGTGTTTATTTGTAATTAACTTTGTATTTATCATTCTGTGTGTGTGTGTGTGTGTGTCTCCCAGATTCTCTACGACAGTCCCAAAGCCAGACGAGAGGTTGAGCTGCACTGGCGAGTGTCCGGAGGTCCGTATATTGTTCGTATCCTCAGTCTGTATGAGAACATGCATCATGGGAAGAAGTGCCTGCTCATCATCATGGAGTGGTAGGATTCACATCTCACCACTGTACTCAGCAGTTTACACACCCTGAGCTACCTTAACACATTTTTTTTTTGACAACTTTGTATTTCTTTATTATGTGTCCATATTTGTTGACATTTAGTGTAAGTTCTGAGACGAACTTAAAGGATTAATTTCTCAGAGAAAGAATAATAATTGTCAAAGAGTCTTAATTCTTCAAAATTTGACATGAACTGAACTGCTATTTCATCATCAAATTATAAAACTTGCATCAAAGCTTACAGTGACTCTAAAGTCGTGGAATTCACAGCCCTGTGTAGGAGTGCAGATTTTAAAAACAGATTTAGGGGGTTTATCTAAGGAGCCTCTCTTGTCAACAGTTGACCAGAAAACGGGAAGTTACGGCTGTTCTGCTCAGTGTCAACAGGTTTCCACTGGAATTTTCACATTTGCTCTGTGATAAATAAAGAACATCTGTAGTATATTACATCACACATTTTCCCCAGGATAGTGTCATCACTACACATCAACACACATAACTTATTAATAGACATTTATCTTCATGTTTTTACACAAGGTTTATACAAACCGGGGTTGTTTCTTTTGTATAATTACATCTCCTAATAATGTTTTTCATTTCCTAAAAATGATGCAGGAAGCTGATTTTACAAATGTATGCAAAGATATTTCACACAACACAGAACCTGTGTGTGTGTGTGTGTGTCCTTGTGTCCGTGTGTCTGTGTGAGTGTGTGTGCCACTGAGGGCAGATTTAACACATGCTAAAGGTCAGTCATAAGACTTGATACTACTGGCAGGAACAAGGGACAGATTCTGTCTGCCCTTCAAACATCAACACAAACTGTCCTTAATAATACTCTGAGTGACTCAATAGTGTTTGTGTGTGTGTGTGTGTGTATACGTGTGTTCAGTGTTTTTATGTGCATACACATGGTTGAGCTTTGTACTTTTTATTGCCTTCTCTTCCACTAGAGAGTGAATAAAAAGAGTAATCCAGGGGAAAAACAAGAAACCACTGAGAGTGACAGTAGAGGAACAAACCCGTCCTCTGTTCAAAGGAATTTTAAAAAGAGTCTGGTTCTCATCACCTCATTTATTGACACAGCAATTGTTTGTGCGGTTCTGTATGTTGCTGGCCTTGTGTGTTGGTGCATGTGGGTGTTCTCAGTAACCTGTTACTTCTGTGAGCTACTTCCTGAATGAGCAAGGGTCAAAGGGGGAAAATAGCAATCAGATCAGCACCACATCACATTTCTTTGTCAGCTATCTGCTTATTTGTGCACTAATGAGCCACAGGAAGTATGTCTTTGCTCAACGCAATTTAGTCCCCATCCACATTACGCAAATTAATTTTTCTGAGGAGTTTCAGGTATCAGTAGTGACTTTTTATTGTGTAGTTGTGAAAGTAGAGAGTGGGAGGCTTAAACACCAGACTGTGACACATTTTTGGTCGTGACAGTTTCTGAACATTTAAACAATTAAGTCAAAGGTCGCAGGAATAAAATGCCAGACTTGGTTAAAATATTTAAATGCAGGCTCATTTCACATAAACTCTTTCATTTCTTTTAATATAACCATATGTGTTCCTTCTTCTGCCTTTAATCCAGTTTACTTCTCTGTTCTACTGCAGGAGCCTTCCACTCAACACTCTCAGTCCTCATTTCTCCTTGTATGAAACTGAAAGCTTGAAATGGAAAACTTCAGTTAATTTTTAACTCTTGAATAGCTAAACAGGTTGCTGCTGAAATCCAGCCTGATGGCTCACAGTGTAAAACAAAGTGCAGATGAATGCAGAAAAGAATCAGTGTACTAGTAATGATTTACTGTTTTTATTCTAAACAATATTGTGTCATTTCTGTAGTTATATAACTTTTTAACTTTTTTTTGCACCTAGGTTTACCTGAGTCATACTGTAACTGGGTTGTTCCAATAAACACATTTATTTTTAGTTCAAGCTTTGATTTATCACAAATCGTGATTGTTTTCCAGTATTTTCACAGCACTGCATGACATGAGTAAAGGAAGAGGAAATAGACATAAATTAGAAATGACATAAAATCCAACAGGAAAAACATTAAACATTTTTTTTAAATACATTTTTTTGTTGATGTCAAAATGATGAGCCCTAATATGCTCGGAGATTACATAAGTTTTTAAAAATCCTTGGAAAATTTTATTAACTTTTCCATTTATACTCAGGTGACATTATTCTGTGGAATGAAATTATTGCAGTTTGTAAATTGTGTGTATGTTTGTGTGTGTGTGTGTGTGTGTGCGTGTGTGTGCGTGCGTGCGTGCGTGTGTGTGTGTGTGTGTGTGTGTGTGTCTGTTTCCAGTATGGAGGGGGGAGAGCTGTTCAGTCGAATCCAGGCCAGAGGAGACCAGGCCTTCACTGAGAAAGGTGAGGATAGATGAGTGGATGGACTATATTGAATAACATAACAGGATGTGAGAGAAAGAAGGAAGTGTTATTCCCAGAAAAGACTGATATTAGGCAGACAACTTGGATAACATTGGACAGGAGATTACAGAACACAAAAAGAATGCAAACATTTGTTCCTCTATTTTTCATGATCCCTGTTTTTCTTGTATCTGTCACTCTGTGACACTGGAACTGCTTCTGGTTTGAGAGAGTTTGCTTTCCTCTTTTCCTCCCAGAGGCTTCTGAGATCATGAGGGACATTGGCACGGCCATTGACTACCTCCACAACATTAACATCGCTCACAGAGACGTCAAGGTGCTGAAGATAACCACCCAAAACCTCAAGAATATGAACAGCTCTGGGTCAGTGGAGGGAATCTGGTCATATCGTAAATAATCTTCCTTTGCCTGTTTTTTTCCAGCCAGAGAACCTGCTGTACACCACCAAAGAAAGAAATGGGGTCCTCAAATTAACAGACTTTGGTTTTGCAAAGGAGACCACACTACACAACCCTCTGCAGACCCCCTGCTACACGCCATACTATGTGGGTAAGTAGCTTATGTTTGTTGTTTCATTACAAATTATTTTAATAGAAAAAAAAAGGAATTTCCACAGAGAGTTTTCCGCTGATCTCCATTATAATTCCTGTCTGTTTCTCTGTGTTTGTGTTTTGCTTATGATAAGCTCCTGAGGTTTTGGGCCCAGAGAAATATGACAAGTCCTGTGACATGTGGTCTCTGGGCGTCATCATGTACATCCTGTGAGTACTGATGTAATGTACTATATGATGAATTGTGTGTGTGGATACTTTTAAAAGAAGTGATGGTGAATCTTTTTTCAGGTTTTATAGTTGATCTGTCTGTCCTGATGCATTTGTCTCTGTAGGTTGTGTGGCTTCCCTCCTTTTTACTCCAACACAGGACAGGCCATTTCTCCGGGGATGAAGAGGAGGATAAGGATGGGCCAGTATGAATTCCCCAACCCAGAGTGGGCTGATGTGTCACAGGAAGGTGAGGAGACCTACACACGGGACCTGTTTATCACTGTTATTAACATCCATCCTGGGTGATCAGTTCACAAGTAGACAGCGCCCACATCAGGTCACATTTGATGTTACAATGAGTCTCTGCGTACATGTTGAGTGAGTACAAGTGATGGGAACTCAGCTCTCTCTCTCATCACAAACTGAACCGTACTGCTTGGTGAAATATGGGCTTAATATGCACCCTTAAGTTTGATGCAGGGATGCCATGACAACACACTTTTTTTTTTCAAGAAAAAACCCAATGTATTTGACGGAGAACAAGAAGGCACAACCATATCATTAAAAATGTGCTATAGCATACAACATGAGCAAAGTTTTTTTGCTAAGACCAAGCAGAGTAATCAAGCTGTCTGTCAGAACCATCTGATCAGGTCAGCTCCTTGCCTGATGATGGACAGTTTGGTTGTTTTCTAGCTTGAAGAAGGATTACCAAATTTAAGTGTTTTTGTAACTGATATTTTTCTTGTGGACAACAGAGTGAACTTTAATAAAATTATCTGAATCTTTGTCAAACAGCCCTTTCTGATCTGTGAACAGCATCGTCTTTATACATGGACATGAACATGGTTTCAATGTTGAGCTTGCAGTCAAGAACAGAAAACCATTAACCATTATCTTACACAAAATCATAGTATGTAATCAGCTGCAGCTCGTCGGAAATCTCTCTGCTGTATCTCTCCTTCAAGCTTCATGTGTCCTTACCTGGGTACAGTCTCAGAAACCAAAAAAAAAAAGTTTAACCATGGTCTCTGTTTGCCTTGATGTAAGTGTAGTTCTGCCTGGAAGGTCACTCAAGGGTAGATCTTCTCTGACACAAACCAGCATGTATTTTCTGGTGCTTTCGTAAACTTATTCTACTTTTAATAGCTTACACATATTATCATGACCAGACTCCTCTATGAGGTAGTTTACAGATTATTAATTGAACACCAGCTGACTGCTAGTGTCCAACGAAGATGCATGACTCTGAGAACATAATATCGTTCTTCTTTTTTTTAACTCAAACTCACTTCTTCTCTCTCATCATTCTATTTGCTGTGTTAGTTGGCCAGTCTGTCCCTGAGATCAAGAAAAGAGATGCAAGATTTGTATGCAAGTGTATGTGTTGCTATCAATAATGTAAATATCTTTGCATGGCCTCTGTTCTTTCAGCAAAAGATTTGATCCATCAGCTCCTGAAGACAGACCCTAACGAGAGAATGACCATCACTCAATTTATGAACCACCCCTGGATCAATGTAAGTATCTGGGTGTTCAGTACAGATAGACATTGTATACTTCCTGTACTGCTTCCTGTTAGTCTGTGCATCTGTTCATATCTTTATCTGTGTGTGCGCGTGTGTGTGTGTGCGCGCGTGTGTGTGTGCACTCTGCAGCAGTCCATGGTAGTTCCCTCCACGCCGCTCCACACCACCAGGGTTCTGACTGAAGACAGAGAGATGTGGGAGGAAGTGAAGGTCAGAGGCACAACAACACTGACCCCCTCTGGTCACTCATCTACATTACAGTTTGTCAGTTTAAAGTTGGCCCCCAGTAGAGGGCCAGATATCATGACATCTCTGGTATGGTGGTGAAACTTCCAAAATTGTTGGATCCTACATTTCCCATAATGTAGCTCATGATCATCTTTTATTAAACTCTGTAGGCCTTGCATGACTTTAGCTGTTTTTCACAGCTGTTTTTCTGTTTTTGAGCAGTGATATGGATGACTTATTTTCATATGTAAAAACAGCAGTGTGCCCCTATAGTAACCATAATAACATGAGAAAGCCAGCAAAGGAACAACATCAATTTAAAATTACAATTTTTAGTTTTTTTCATGCAGCACCATCATAATGATCCCCTGAAGGCCACCAGGGGGAAGCAGAGGTCACAAACGAGTTTGTCACTGTTACATTTAGGACAAGCTCTCTCTCTCTCTCTTACAAACACACACGCAAACACATGCACACATACATTGCACACATACTTTGATACAATACTTGTGCCATTCTTTACAATTCTTTTATATGATTTACACAAAGAAATGTGTTTAAAGAACATGAACACTGTTTGCTCTCATCAAGTCACTGTGGGGTTAATTCCCCAGCACTGTATAAAACGTCTCAGTTTTGCAATTGCATATATTTTTTCAGTGGCCGAAAACTGGCAAAAATCATGAGCAGAATTACACATTCCTTCACAACAGCTGAATGAGCAAGTTTGAGATGATAAGTTATACAAAGAGCATTTCTCCGAAATGATATCCACACAATGTGCCAACGCTGGATTCTGCAATGGGCAAGACAGTGTTGTGTAAAAATTTCACAGATCAAAATCTTGAACAACCACTTCTCATAAAGCACATGAACAAGACTTTCATTCTCTTTACGCAGGTAGTCTGGATCCGAATGATAAGTTGCTTCAAATCATGAATCATAAATGATGAAGAGTTTAATGGTTTTCCACAGTTCTCAGCTCCAGTTTTCAGACCATTTTTCTCACATTGTAGCATATTTCATACAGTTTGAGGCCTGTTTTTCCTTCAGCCTCTCTTCTCCATGACTATCTCTCCCTGTACTTGAAACTATTTAGTGAATTGTTTTAGAAAGGCCCTTAAAGGAACAGACATTGACAGAAAACTGAAGACTGTAAAACAGCAGACCTTGTTTTGTCCACAGTTTATAAATTCTACTAAGCAGCACCTTTAAAGTTCACATATTAAATTTTTATCCCAATGTTATCCTAATTCATACAAAAAGTATGAATTGTATGTATTAAAAACAATATTTTGTACTATTTGGGCAGCAGACTATTCTTGATAGTGAGAAAAAACTTAAGGATGTCCGCACTGGTACTTCCAGTCAAGAAATAGTGGGGGACATAACTCACAGGAAAACCACAACTTGAACTTCTGTTTTGTCTGAAAATGAAACACGTGACATATAGATGTAGAGGAGCTGAGGAGCAGATTTTGCTGCTTTTGGACAGGCCGACCTCCCCCTTGCTTCCAGGGTTAATGCTAAGCTAAGCAAACTGATTACAATGAATAAATGTGGTTGTGAAAATGCTAATGAAGACATATATGCACTAATTACTAATGTTTTCATACTGCAGATGGGGAAATGTGGTAATCATTGAACCATTTAAAATCTGATTAAGAGTAGGACTACAATCAAATTAATCAAAGGGGTACATGAAACAGATTCGTCTGTATGTACTATACTGCCTGCACTGTTACTGGAGAGGTCTTTACAGAATGAACACACTCTACTATACCTGATCTTCTACCCTGTCTCTCACAGGAGGAGATGACCAGCGCTTTAGCGACCATGCGTGTGGACTACGACCAGGTGAAGATCAAAGATCTCAACACTTCTAGCAACCCACTGCTCAACAAGAGACGCAAGAAGGCCGCTGCAGGGGCCAAGAGTGGGTCAACGGTCTGCCAAAGCCAATGAGACGCAGAGGACTGTTGATGGAAATCCAAGCAGACCTTCAAATGATGGAAAAGCATCTCAGAAAGGGGAAGACAAGTTGAATTGTGCAGGAGAGGATCATGCAGAGACCCTCATGGGACTCTTAAGAGACTGGTTGTCGAGGACATGTAATCTGAAATAAAGGGACAACACAGAAACATCAACAAAGTCAGAGCTGGACATTTGTAAGACATGTCAAGACATGATATCACCTGTTTCTGCTGTCAGTAGAAGAAATCAGCAGCTCTGCTCACTGTAGGCCTCGTCTGTTTTTACTTATTTTTATGTCTGTATGTAACTTTTAGATCTTGGCTGTTTGTAAGAGTGTCTGTGTGCAGAAATAAAGAAATAAAATATTTTAGTGATTATATTTTATGTACTCGAATGCTTGGTTGCGTACTTGAGGTTTCCTTTGCAACCATGTACTAGCGTGAAAATAAAACACAGAGACAGACCAACCAGCTATAGACAGACTGTGAAACTAAAACACTCACTGTTGTCTGTGTTGTCTTAATATTGCCTGTCTTTTGCCTTCAGGAGCTGAAGAAAAGTCTGACACTGACTGACTAACCAAAGAAATGCAGACTCCATAATGACTTACACATCAACCCAGAGGGGGGACTTCTTTTTTTTTTTCCTTGGAGGAAATCGTACCACTAAGCAGTTCACTCAATCAGTATCACTCCTGCCAATCAACTATGTGTCGTCTTAACAATGGAGTTACGAGAGGCAGCTCTCTGCTTCCTGTCAGTGTGAGGCCAGAGGGCTTTGTGTAAGCAGTATGGGGTAATGGTTTAGCTGTTGTGCGATGTGGTTGGGTTGTGACACTTTCCTTGAGAAAGGTCCTGTTAATGTGTGTTTATGCGGGTTGAGTAAAATGCTTCTGGTAAATACAGGCAGTTTAACTTCACATGAAAACATGACTAAGAAGACAGTGAAGCCTTTAATAATGGAAACCTTGTCTGTATTTGTCTATACGGTTGTAAATAAAACTTTATAAAGTAAAGCTAAATTGCTCATGTGCAAGAAGTTTTTCCTGCAGACCTTGGAGCTATTGTTCCTACTTGTCTCTTTCAAGCTTTGAGAAGTTGCTATAAATAGCAGCAGCAGAGTGGTTATTTGGGACTCCGCCACCTGACATAGTGTTCGACTGGAAAAGGTCAACATTATTATGCTTAGATTATACACTATGTACCTTTCCCCTACTTGGATCACATGATGCCCCTGCAGTATTTAGAGGACAGGTTAGGGGATGCTAGTCATAAGAATTACTTGGCTTCCCTGCTGTAAATATGGGATGTCAGCCATGATTAGATGTGGCCCAAATAGAGCATGACCTTTCAGCTGTTGTTTTGTGCTACACATCTTTGAAGAAAGAAAATGAGCAAGTTTTTAGAATAAGACAAAAATAAGAATTAGATGAGGAGTTTTTATGAGTGGAATTTTACAATATGTTGCGAATGACATGCTACCTCATTGAGCTGTGGTGGGGAGTGTTTTTCCTCTGTTAGTCATCCATTTTGCAAAAGAGCATAGCCGTAATTACAGCATCTATCAGAAACACCAACATGATGTTGTCATAATGGTGTCTGGTGCACTTCCTACTTGTTTTATTCCACATATGACACAAATCCTCTCTCCTGCAGATGTTTACAAACACCAGAGACCTTGATACTGACATCATGTGAGCACATGAACGCAGCAGTACTCACCGGGTCGACAGAAGATGCAGACATGGGTCACTGTTTTAAGCACTATGCACACAGAAGACATGGGGGATGTGTTTTAAAATAAACTTTTATTGATTTTATTTTTTCATTCTTTGGGAGTTGGATTGATTCATGTGCTCTTGCCTGTGAAGCTTCAGTGCAAGTCTCTGCCTGTGCAGCAGCCTTGTATTAAGTGATAATGTCTACTGATCCTGTAACATGGGCTAAAGTCTCATATCTCCTTTAAAAAATGTGAAAGTAAAGTAGTAGTACTGATCTATTAAAAACGGCTGACAGAAAACAGAATGACATTCAGTATTTATCCTTACATGGTCTAAATCGGACTATTTGCATTTGACTCTTGTAAAAATAATTTAAAAAAACTACCAACAATAACTAAACTGAAATGATATTAGTGGTCACAAAACTACTAAATTTAATAACAAATACAAAATGAATTCAATATTTTTAAGCAATATGTTATCGGTTTCCCTTCATGCTAAACATGGGTATCACAGATATACAGATGTTTCAATAAGAAGCATTTCATAGCACATTTTGTAACTTGGACGTTACACATGACAACAACCAAAACAATCCAAACCACTGTAAAACTAGAACTTATCATATAAAAGCTATATCTCCGCCTCTCTGAAAAACTGAAACTAAACCAAAACTAGACAAATTATTCTGAAAACTAATTTTAAAATTAACCAAAAAAAATTTAAAGTAAATACTAAAATAAAAAAGTAAAAACTAACTTCAAATTAAAAAGTCTTCTGATCTTGGAAGGGTGTTCTGCCTGAGGCTTGTGTTTGAGGCGTACAGGGAGAGTTAAGGTATGGAGGGGTGTGTGGATCACTTTGGCCTTTAGGGAGGAATGTATTTAAGGTCAGCTGCGAGCCATCTGACCTTCCACTGTTTCTTCTCCTCTCCGCTGTGCTCTGTCACAGCGTCATGGGCCTCCAAATTGACATGTTTTCATAGCATTGTAGGGGTAAGATGGCTAGGTAAATTAGCTACAATCAGTTACATTTAGTACTTAAATACTTAATAAAAATATTTAACCCACCATCAAACCTGCATTCACCTTGAACTTGCTAGTGTCTTTGTTTTGCAACCTAAAATCTAAGGCTTAAACTGGGCTTTTAACACCAGCCAAAGGATTGATGATCAAACTGACAAAAAATGTTTACAAACTGATCTTTACTAAGTACAAAAACCTGAGGCACGAAAAATCCGGTAGCTCCTGTCTGTTTCCCTAACTCAGGATCAAGACTTAAAATGGCTAACATATTTGTCTTTATTGGGTCTGTAACGGGAAGAAGAGCCTTTTACGGCAGCTCAGGTGATCTTTTTGTTCCATACAAAAGGGACATTCAAAATTGTATGTACATATCATATAAAATATTGAGAAAAAGGTAACGTTATGCTCAACAAATCTGATGATTGCTTTGATGTACTTAATAAAACACTTATTTTACATACATTTTATATAAAGTGTTTGTTGTGTTCTTTTTAAACTGTTTGTATAAAGGTAGATTTTATGGTATTTTTTCTGATGTGTGTTTGTAAATTTGGGAGGAAAACAAAGTGTCAAACCAATGTCAGTTTTGGGTTTGGAGCTGAAAAAGTTCGAGCACCCACGCTGTAGCTCATTCACACAGGCGTTGTTGTTGTTGTGTGTTGTCAGCTTTGACCACTGACGCTCGTATCACCGGACAGACAAAAACCTGTGCCACATTCTTTTGATTCTTTCATGTGACTAATCTTACTGTAACTGGTGAACAGTCACTGCACAGGTATTTTTTCTGGCATCCTTTCTGGAATTGGTACCTTTCTTCACAACAAACTTGTGATCAGGGCACCGGTTATGGTTTAGGTGTGTCACAGTAATGGAGAGTACGGCACAGTGGTGCAAACAAATCATGTTTTTAAATGGCCTCAGATCAATTTGTGAAGATTTACTTTAAATTTCACATCACTGAAACCAGAGAGCCTCTTTGTGGTCTGTTTGTGTTGACAAAAGCCTACAATGATTCGAGAGCAGCGCTGAGTTATTACATAATTAAGCATTGAGAAGTTCAAATAGGGTGAATCCATCTATAGGCACTTAAGAAAAACAAGTTCTGCGGGTCTGACTCTTCCTGGAAATCTTTTTAGCTCTTCCTGTTGTAGTCTTGTATGGACCTAAGCTTTACATTGCGACATTTATCAATGACATGACATAAGCTACTATTTAGGGGGATTCCAACAAGTTGCACATAACAAAACACAGATGATGCCTTATTAAGATTTGAATGTTAAATATGTATACTTCTACAGACCTGTCTCTGATTGGCCAGTGTAAATTAGCTGTATGACTGTATGCTGTTATTATATTTTATATCCTTATTGTTACCATTGGAAACTGTTCCACTGGAGCCATGTCAGGGCTGCTGCTGACATCTCCCAGCTGTCAAGGAGTAGGTGTGGTGTACGAGGGTGCAAAGGGGGGGCAGGTGGGCTGCTACCTCACTCCATCCAGTTTTGGAGAAAGCCTTCCTCCCGACCTGAGGTCCCACACGCTCACACAGTCGGTGTGTGCACCGCGAGCCTCAGCATCAGTGTAGTGTAAGCGCTCAGCAGGCTGCTGCTGCACGTACGCACCGCCCGCCGCCCGCCGCCACCACCGCCGCCGCGCTCCATCAGACAGACGCCCATGATGAGAGGCTGCTCCAGCCGATCCAAGCTCACACACAACCAGGACAGAGCGGGTAAGAGACGTCGCTTTCAGGGGCTTCATTTAGACTTGTGGGACTTTAAACTGTCAGTCTCTGAACAGAGGACGGGGAGCGTCGGGCAGCGCGGGGCACGTCGAGTCGCCTGTCAAGACGTAAACAAGAGTCTGTGTGCTGGCGCTGTCACCGAGACCTTTGCCCTACATTACAACTACATTACAACTACAGGCGACTACCGCTGTTTTTTCAACAGTAACCGACCTCATTTGAAACAGCAGCTCTTACTGTAGTGTAACAGAGAGGATGAAGAGCCAGGAGGAGGGTTTTTTTTAGGCTGCTGGCGATATTAACAAATACTAACCAACAATCTGAACGCTCCGTGCGGAGAGCTCATCTCTCTGCTTTCTGTTATTATCGCGATGGTTTTATTTTAGTTTACTGAATTGCTGTACATGATGCACATGTCGATGCACTTTGTGTTTTCTGGCTGTTAGTTGTGTTTCTGGTTGTTGTGATTGCTCAGAGGCTTCTGTGCTGCTGCTGCGATGCGATGCATGACATTTACTGTAAGTGTCCTGAACGCTGAATGTTGGCTCATGAGCTTGGAGAGACATTTCTGCTTCACCGCCACGTGTAATCTTTACATACTATATTGGGAAATGACTTTTGCAGTAAGCTATATTACAGGCTAGAGGCTGCTAGCAGCAATCACAGCCTGGCAGCTGCCTGCTGGGAGGAGGAGCACACAGATCTGTTTCCTGTTCATGTCCCTGTGCACACAGCATGCAGCACACCTCATTTGACATATCTCACACACATAAGAGCGAGTGTCTGCTGCTGTTTTTACACAGGGCTAACCAAGCTCAATGATGGGACTTAAAATAGCCTACCAAGTGCTGCATAACTTTCACAGTATGAACTAAAACTTGTAGGGTTTTTTTCCCCCCCCAAACTGCAGTGCAGTGTGTTTATACTACCTGTAAAAAGCTAAAAATATACTCCCAGCATGAGTTAGTGTGCCATTTATTTGTGGAACTGATGAACCTGACATATATTACAGTCTACTCGCGGTCAGGGAATTTGAGAGAGAAGGAGCTGTTTTAATTAGAAACCTTCCATCTTACCATATTTAGGTCACAGGCCCCGTTACAATACCACCAGGCAGACTAAAGCTTAATTATTATTATTGTCGTATGAGTCCATAAGGAAAACATAAACAGATGAATAGATAGGCCTACTAACCTGAAAATGTACAATGACTATAGGCACACACAAGCAGTGTAATTCAGTCAATATAGCACTTTTGCAGAAAGTCCCGTCTCTGTAAAGCTTCTAATGCTGAGTTTTTGATGTTAGTGTAAATCTCCATGGTTATTTTTTAAATCATTGGGATGGTGATGTACACCACTGCATTCATTTGAAAGGTGCTTTGTTCACATGAGATAGACAATATCTGAAACATCTTTATGCAAGTTCTCTGACACTTTGCCCAAAGTGGAATCCAAACATTATAAGCATTAAATCTATAAGAAAAATATAACCTGTTGCACGGTTGTTGAGTTGGACTGCATTAAAGGTGTTTCTCATAATCTGGCGATTAACAAGCCTGGGCCACCAACATACAGAGGAAGAGGAAATGAAATGCTGCCATCTCATGGTCATTGTTAGCTTTCAAAAGTTTTCGCTCCTGTAAGAGTCTGTTAATGTAAACAGTCATTGTGCAGAAGTTAATGAAAAAACAGCACACAAAATGCCCTCAAAGAGAACCGGAGGAAGGCATTAATAACATGTAACTCTGTGATTGTTGATTTTATTTGTGGAAAACTTGCAGTATGAAGAGATATTGTAGACTGCATTATTGACATGGGGCCTTTCTCACAGAAAATATTATGACTTAGTAATAGCAGGAAAAGAAAAAATATTAGTACATCAACAGTGGTTCTGTTCTATCCAAGTGCTCCAGGAAGTTGTTAAAGTCTGCTGACATGCACAGCTGTGTTACTATAAAACTGAAGCAGCTACAAGGAACTCAGCAATCATTAATGCCATTTGGACACCTGTTTTTCCCTGCTTTGACATGCCGAATGCCTTCCATGAAAAAGGCCTCCTCAGTAGAAACAGAGAGTTGTCTCATTCACTTCCTCTTCCAAATCAAAGTGACTTGGAGTTGCTTTTTTAAAGCACATATGACCAAAAGCAATTTTCCATATTGAGAAACAGCTCACGTATTGTACTTTAAATGTTCTGACGACCAAAAACAACTGCATGATTTAGATTAGATTGGATAAAGCAAATTAACTGTTTGTCTATTTCACTGTTGGGACAAAGAGCAGGTATATAAGATTTCCTTCTTCCTGTTCCCTTTTGCTCAGGAGGGTGTGAAAGGGAAGCACTGGGGAAGAGTAACCACTTTTTTAACCTCTGCTAAACTAACTAAATTAATTAATTAATTAAGTTATTAAATTAAGTTGTTGCACTTCAGCCCTTATGAGGCCTACAAATTTAAGAAATTGGACAAAAAACTTGGGGCTTTTCAGTCCAGACTGTCTCTTATTCTAATTATTTTAGCCCAAGAGCTATGGCTTTCAGCTGATTATTGAAATGCCAAATAACAATGACTGGCTACCTCTGCTTTTTTAAGTTAACAAAGCACTGGGTAAACGTAGATCTGTGAAATAAGCAAACTTAGCCCAGGGTCAACTCTTATGCAACTACTGTGCTAAGATAAGGCCAAACACAACGCAATCCTAAAGCGATATTGAAAACGTGTGATGAAAATGCACACCCACACTTGTGAGGTGTTTGTGACAGCTGATTGAACCTCTGCTGAAGTTTGACAATTCAGTGCTGGAAATTATGTGGCTAGGCTGCCAAATGCAAGGCACTGATAATAACCATTACAGTGTCATTTGTCCCAAATCAGAGAAATAACAAGTGAAGTGAAAACACTTGTGCGTGCGTGTGTGTGCATGGGCAATGGGTGTGTAAGACATAGAGCACATTTTCTTTGCTGCTGGTACAGAATTCATTTTGCGAGTCATGACAGTGGAATTCTGTTGTTTTTTGAAAAGACATGCTTAGGATAATTATGTCAGTGCACAAGGCTAATAGGCTGCACTTTAAAATGCCAAGTCACTATCTTGACACCCATGACCCTGAGATAGCACCCTGAAGTGTTGTTTCAGCAATCTCTCTCTGCTGTGTGCACTAGGGAAAGACTGAAGTGTTTTTGTGCTAAATCCAGTTGGGGAGTCTCCAAATCAAACATCATGCATGTTAATTCCCTCTTGTCTTTTGTTTGGTTGCCTACTTTAAGGAAACTGGCTGTTGAGACTATTACAGGGCCTTTTTCAGTGAGCAAACTAATTCATTTTTTGTAAATCTGCACCCATCAATATTCTACATAAACAATAGGGCAAATGACACGTGCAATATGAGGTTGCTCTGTGTGACAAATCCAAAGATCTACTATTCAACTATGGTTCCCCTTGGCTCTATAGAGCATTTTAATGTCTCTCAGCTCACTGCTGTGTTTTCAAAATTTAACTGTCGTGGTTCTCGGTCACTGCTCTCATCAAGCCCCTTTCCAATCATAGCAGGCAAGTTTTTTATGTCAAAAAGCTGTAAAATCTGAATGTTTATGCTACAGAATCAAAGTGCAGATTGACAAAGGAAACTATATTATTCAGGATTTGGTGGACACCAAACGATGCTGTGAGGCAGAGTGAATATTTGACGTAGGCTGTATTGTAAGGGCCTGCTGGATAAGCAGTACATCATGCAGTAGTTTACTACTGGTAGTAGTTGTGTTTATGTTGCCCTGCTGCCCCCAAGAGGCGACAGAGTATTTAATACTAAACCCAAACTAGTGCACTAAATCAATACCCTGGGATATACTTTGGTAGTCAGTCTTTTGTTCTGTGGATGAATTCATTAACCATTGTTAAAAAAATAAAATAAAAAAATACTTGTGTGTATTGGCTAATTGTATTGTCCTACTTGCGCTAATGCAAATGTATGTTGATTTATGTTATTTAAAAGCCAATGATGCCTGGAAACAGGTCATAAGACTATCAGTAAGGGACGGTAATAGATTCCATGGTCGAGGTAAATCAACCCTTTCTACTTGACTCAATATAAGTCAGAACACTAATTCTATCACTCCATGTAAACTACACATAAAAAAGAAGCTTTAATTGAATAAATTCTTTGTCAAATATAAATTGACAAATAAATCATCAGACACTTGAATCTCATCACTTTATAGTTATTCCAGCAATAACATCCATTATTTACAATTCATTTGTACTCAATTCTGAGAAAGTGAAAAATATGACAGCTTAACAACTGAGAATTATATTTATAATTTAGGCTATTTGCTTGTTTGACGAGTTTTGGTCACTTCTCATGAAATCGGCTGTTGCAGTCAACATGCTTCACAATGCGCGACCCTTACTTTGAAGGCGAGCTTTCTCTGTTTCCGGTTCTGCTTTCGAGTTCAATTTTCATTCTCAAAAGATGGATCATAGAACAAGTAAATGCTCTGGTTCGCTGAACTTCATCCACATCTTTTTTTTTATGCGAAAATTGAGTGAGGCAATCAATCAGCCTGTCATACGAGTCGACATACATTTGTTTTAATACGATAGACAACGAAATTGGGAAATACACTCTAAACTACCTTTTAATTATTGTACATTGTGAACTACTGCAGATAAACTATACAGTCGGGCACGATCACTAGAATTATTATAGAGTTCTGCAATTCATTATGAATCATTTGATTATTCACAAACTTGCTTCTTTGGTCAAAGCTATCGAATATGTAACTTTGAACTGAGTCGCGACCTGTGATAAGTCTCCAGTGAGATTAATTAACCTTGACTTTTGACTTAATTGCTGGCTGTATGTAATACTTTTATGACGGCTAAATAAGATTTGCTGACTCTGTTGGTATCTGTGTCCTAATGCATGTGCACACCCATAAAGGTCAATGTATAATATTCAAGGATTACCCATTCTAACACTGTGAGGCTTTGGCACAATATCAAGCTGTGACAATATCTTAAGCTTTAATGTCCTCTTAATATTGTTTATGTAACTTTTATCATGGATTAGCATATGTTTATTTTTTTAATACAGTAAGTTAAAGTAAGTCATTCAGGCCTGATTCAAGCCATTTTACTTTTCAAAGAACAGAAAATGTCAGTATTTGCGATATATTGACATTCATTAGTGGAAAAGTGACAGAAATATGATTCTGCAACAGTTAAGGATTATAATCATCTGCAAACCTGCAACTTTTACTTTGAATGTGAGCTCTCTCTGTTTCCGGTCCTCGGCTTTGAGTTCATTTTACATTCTTTTAATTTGGATAATTTGGTAAGCTGGTTTTCATTGCACGCGTCCATACATTCATGCGATGATGACACCGGCACGAGCTTACATGAGTCAAAATACAACCTGATCTGCTTTTTTCATTTTACATTTCAAACAACTGCGAATGAACTATACTTTATGCATGCACCCGTTTTACAGCAGACATTTTGACTTGTTAGAGCTGTAAAATGTAGCTAATTACATCAAAGCTCAGGTTACTCAAGTGAGTTCGTAAGTTAATGTTACTAATGTCCCATTAAGGGCCTCCCTCATACTACCATAACCTAATCTCGTTCAGGATCTAATACTATTATAGGAAATACAGAAGTATTAACATACCTGACATATTTAAAGCAGCTCCGTGTTTTAACATTTATGTTGTCGCGGTCCGAGGACGTCTGTCTGTCTATGCGTGTGCGCCTTTTTTGTACTCAGCACAGCTAATATCACTTACAGTTAAGCAGAAAATGTGCTGCGCTCATACCGCGGTCATTACGGTCGACCGTTGGTTTCCAACTGTTGGCCGACCGGATCACGTGACAACAGCAGAGGGAGAGATAGACCAGGCGACCGGGATATCTCCATCCCCGCAGAGCACCGCGGATGAAACACCGGTCACCTTCAGAGCAGCATCACGGGAAAAGGCCCCGTGTTCCTGCCGCGGCCACCTCCACCACACCGCAAGACGGAATGGAGGATAAAACACCGTCAAATCCGCGGGAACTCACTCAGAATCCGCTTAAGAAGATATGGATGCCATACAAAAATGGCCTTCCTGAAAAACACATTTCTCAAAGAAAGGGTGCGTAGACAACGTGGTACCAGATATTAGCATCTGTATCGTTATGTAAATCTATTTTACCCGTAAGTTAAGCTATAGCTGTTACGATAATAATTCTTTCTTATTCCTTAGTTTTGAAGTTAGTTGTGGCATTTGTGAGCACGCAGAGAGACCCGCTGTGGTAACTGAAATAATTAAAGCTTGCCTTGCATGTTAGTTAGCGTTAAATGCCAGTTTGCTATGCGTGCAAGCTAACGTTATTAAAGTACAATAAAGGCGCGGAGAGCACGGTTTGCAGGCTTCACATGTCTTGCTGCGGCTGCTGGTGCCATCTGGTACGCAGTTATGTAAGGATTCACTGGATGTTCATGCAGAGAAAGGCTGCTTGTGTCAAGGATAAATGACATGTAACGTTACCAGGGATGCCCAACTCACTGCAATTATGTGCCAAGTCGAGCACCTGCCGTTGGTAAACAGGAATTGTATCCCTGTAGTCATGTGAGGGATCATGCCCCGCGGATGTGCTGTTTCATTTTATCTGCGCTCACATTACTGACCAATTCTTTGTGTGGTCAGCGTCTCCTCACTGTGGCCTGACTTCGAAAGAATTTTTGAATGAATAGGCTTTGTGATGCCACAGAAATCAAGAGCCTGTCGTGGGTAAAGTAGTCTTTTTTGAGTGAAATACTGAACATAGGTTCGTTGGCAGAACCAATAAAGCAGCACAAACTTAAATTAATCTTTACTAATCATGTGGGTAGTTGTGAAAGATACTCTGTGATGCTCAATACCTCAATACCTCAATAACTTTTTTAAAAAAATGTATGCACCAGGCCTGTTTGAACAGACTGGCGTAGATCATTCCATTTTTCCTTGCTTATGCAGACAGGCCATTTAAAACAGTGGCTGTTAGTTTACAAAAGATACCTAGGAAATCATGCACTTTGACCCAGTCATCTGTGCACACACTGCAACTCAGTGTGGAAACTGGCCATTAGCTTTCTCCAGATATCTTGAGTAATTAAAGCGCTTTGTTTCACAATGTCTCAGATATGTCTCCTAGCTGCCAGCATCATCATGGTGGTGTGATGTGACTTTGTCTTCATGGCAGATAACGCTCTATTACATATGCTGATAACGACTATCAAATGTCAATATAAAACTTTAAATTATTATTTTATTATGTGCTGCTCAAGATAGTATAAGAGCAGGGTTTGAAACATAAACTTAAAAATATACAACTTAAGCTGTGAAACTAATTATTAAATTACTCCTCAAGAAAAATAATATGCTTTTAAATATTTGTTTAATATCATCCATGTGAAGATTGTGCAATCAGCACATGACTGAAGCTGTCTTTCCCCTCTCCCTCATTCATTCCAGTGTGCATGACCAACTGTCCGACCCTGATTGTGACAGTGGGCCTTCCTGCCAGGGGGAAGACCTATATCTCCAAGAAGCTGACTCGCTATCTTAACTGGATTGGCGTCCCCACCAGAGGTACGACTTCTCAGCAGTTTAGCTCCAATGAACAGAATCTTAGGAGCTTCAACGAGGCAGCAGAGTTGAGGAAATGTATTAGTTTAGGACATTTGTTCAGGATGTGTATTGCGAGTTTGGGGCCTAAGAAAGAGCTTATCTGAAATGTTCTTGCCTCTGTTTTTCTCAGAGTTCAATGTTGGGCAGTACAGGAGAGAGTGTGTGAAGATCTACAAGTCCTTTGAGTTCTTCCGTCCAGACAACGAGGAGGGGTTGAAGATCAGACGGTAAGAGTGAAAACAGATCTTGGACTGCCTTAACAATTTATTTAAACCACCAACCATATTACATTTATCTCTCTATGATCTTTACAGACAGTGTGCCTCAGCAGCATTGAATGATGTCCGGCAGTATCTCACAGAAGAAGGAGGCCAAGTTGCGGTGGGTCATGTGTCAAATGTTGTATTGGTTTAGATCTGCTGATTAGATCAAATACAGTGAACACTACTATAAAGCTCATCAATTGTTGTTCTGACCAATTGAACAGGTTTTTGATGCAACAAATACCACCAGAGAAAGGAGGGAAACAATCATCCAGTTTGCAGAACAGAATGGCTTCAAGGTAGTTTGTTGTCACAATTCAGAGAGACACTGGCGCATTAGTTGACATTCACTGCAAAGCTTGATTTGTTCTTCCTCCTCCTTCTTCTTTTCTTTTAGGTGTTCTTTGTAGAGTCTGTGTGTGAAGACCCAGATGTCATACAGGAGAACATAGTGGTGAGAGTCTTGAGTTTTTCTCATTGTTTTACCTCATGAAAACAATGAACATACATTCATTCCTCTGCTGTTTCTTTTTTAGCAAGTGAAGCTGGGTAGCCCAGACTACACCAACTGCAACACAGAAGAAGCGGTTGAAGATTTCATGAAGAGGATCAAGTGCTATGAAAACTCTTATGAGACACTGGATGAAGTCCTGGACAGGTGAGATTTGAAGCTTGTGTGGAGAGTCCTATCTCTGTAAACCACATCGAAATAAAGTTCTTATTATGTTGGGATTTTTAAATCTATAGCCTGGTCTTGACTCGATCACATCATTCAATGTTCAACATGTCTGTGGTCTCCCCTCAGGGATCTCTCCTACATCAAAATCATGGATGTAGGTCAGCGGTACATGGTCAACAGGGTGTTGGACCACATCCAGAGCCGGATTGTCTACTACCTCATGAACATTCACATCACGCCACGCTCCATCTACCTGTGTCGCCATGGTGAGAGCGAGCTTAATGTCAAGGGTCGAATTGGAGGGGACTCAGGCCTCACACCAAGAGGCAAAGAGGTACGTCACACCAACAAGAGAGAGATGTCTTCAAACTCTGACTGGATAAGTTTGTGAAAGATGACTTTTGTCTTGTTTTTTGTTTTTTTATTTTTTTTATCTCCATGCAGTTTGCAAAGAAGCTGAGCCAGTTCATCCAGTCTCAAGGCATTAGCGACCTGAAGGTGTGGACTAGTCAGATGAAGAGAACCATTCAGACGGCTGAGGCTCTCAATGTGCCCTATGAGCAGTGGAAGGTCCTAAATGAGATTGATGCAGTGAGTACTATGTTCTTTTCCACTAAGCAGAGCTGTTTGTTGATGTGTGTACAATGTTAATAGAGTTTAATTTGTGTGTGATTTGGTTTTAGGGTGTGTGTGAGGAGATGATGTATGAAGAGATCCAGGACAACTACCCTCTGGAGTTTGCACTGCGGGACCAGGATAAATACCGCTATCGATACCCAAAAGGAGAGGTCAGTATTTAAAAGTTAATGTTGTTATGTTTTGTTTGAGGATGTGATGTGATTGTATAACTGCGGAATTTTGTTTTTGTATATTAACATGGGGAGGTATCATGCCTGTGGATAGGGTTTCTGCTTGAATTGTGGAATTTCCTACTGCAGTGCCTGTCCCCTTTTGTGAACAGGACACACATGCAACCACCAACACAATTTAATTGCATCCAGATGGCTACTGGCCACTTACCCTCTGCTAATGAGCCTCCGCTTGGACAAGCAGCCTCTTAGAAAGATTTGGCTAAACACCAGATGACAGTTAACAAAGACTTTGTATTATTGTGGGAGTGTTTTTGTGTGCCAAAAAATGTGGGGTCAGGTTGTTTACTGGCAGTCTGACTACCCTCTGGCCTGTTCTCACCTTAAGTCCATCTCATTAACTCTCCATTAATGTAACACAGAAAGATGGATGTGGGCCTTAGTTGGCTGCACAGGCAGACATTGCTGATGTAGGGCTTTTGGGGATCTTGTAAAAGCTGGCAGGGGTCTAGACAGCTTGCATGGATTTCCCCCCCTTCTAAAATGTCAAGCTGTTTGCCGGAGACTGATTATTCAGCAGGATGTGTGAGATAACTGGATTTGATGGCAGTTTGAATATATATTCTTCATTTGTTTACTTTTATTAGTTTCTCGTAGTCCGGTACTGAGCTGTTTGGGCATCTTATTTGCTTCCTTTTTTGTCTCTTCTGGCTCAGTCTTATGAGGACCTGGTGCAGCGACTGGAGCCGGTCATCATGGAACTGGAGCGGCAGGAGAACGTGCTGGTCATCTGTCACCAGGCCGTCATGCGCTGCCTGTTGGCCTATTTCCTGGACAAAACAGCAGGTCAGTCCTTTAACCAAATTTCATGGACGCCATGGGGTTTGATGCATTGGTCCTTCAGTAAGCCACACATTTAGAATTAGACACAAATAACAGACACAAATTCTGTATAGTTGACCTTAAGATGGGTTGAGCAGCACTGTAGGTAATGTAAGAGGTCATTAAATTCAACAGGTACAAGTAGTCAACAAACTTAACAGTAAAATAATGGTTCAGAGAAGTATGCTTGTGCTGATTATGAACAGATCACATATCAATGATATTAAAGTAATTAAACTTACTGTAGAACTGAGATGTTTAATTTTACTCAGTTTCTTATATGCCTGAGTAAGCTAGGTTGTATTTGGTTATTTAAATTATTTTCTTCACATACTAAGATATAAAACATGGGAGACTACTTAATTGATCTCGTCGGACACATAGAATTTGGGATCTTTGGGAAAGGGGAGTGGTTCTAGGATTGATCCCAAGGGTACACCTTTCACAGGGAGCATTCACGTTAGCATTCGCCTTTCAGTCACTCAAATAGTATTTTGGGGTAGGAAATGGATGTGAAATGTGATGTGCAAGCCTGCAACTTGACTGGCTATTTTACTTATTTCTGCTGTGTGGTAGGTAGTTTGATCTTTCCCTATCAGGTAAAAAAATCCAAAGCTTATCTTTATCCATGAAAAGATTTTTTAATTACCCGGTCCTAGTTAATGCCTTGATTTGAAAAAGGTACAGGGTACAATGTTTTGTACTCTGTGACCTGTTCATTGTTAAGCTGGCACACTTTTCATCAAGCCCAGATTAAAAAGTTTGTTTTACTCCTGGCTTACTGGCCCGATTTCCATGTTGTAGACCAGGCTACTGTAGCAAAACTGCTAGATTAAAAACAATTTTACGTGTTTTAGATTCTATCACAATACTACATTGCGTATAAGATCATATATAGTATATTACAGAAATTATAGATTAAAAGAAATTTATGAAAAAGAGGGACAGGAATTCAAGCTCTTTTTTGTACAGATAGTTTTCTGAACTTTTGGTTTTATGTATTTGTTTTCAAACAGAAGAGCTGCCGTACCTGAAGTGCCCACTGCATACTGTGCTGAAGCTCACGCCTGTGGCTTACGGTAGGACTGTTCTTCTGTTAGCGTATAATGTATACAGTAAACCTATTTCTGTTGGATAGAAAAAAAAACTTGTCTGTCACCTGAACTAATAAAACCAAACTCCTGTTTGCACGGTCAGGCTGTAAAGTTGAGTCCATCAGCTTAAATGTGGAGGCTGTGAACACACACCGAGAGAGACCAGAGGTGGGTATTTATTTATTTATTTATTTATTTATTTATTTGACAGAGACAAATGCATGAAAACATTTCCCTGTAAAAACAAAATATACTAAGTAGATGTAGATGTCATGCATGCAGGTTTCTATAACATAAAGACAGACAAACACACACAGTAAGCATATTAAAAGCACAACTGACCCACTTTTTACAACACAGAATGACTCAGAGGGTGTCAGGCTGACAGCTTCAGGTGCTGCACGTTATTGTTGCCTGATTTTCATGCATCTTTCAACCACAATTCAGATTTCTTTGTCAGCAGTCCATTGTAATGGCCATGTTTTTATAAGCAGTGGAATGAAAAAGTACTGCTGAGCTTGGGGGGAGGGGTCTGTCGGATTATGTGTGGGTTATATGTTATCAGCAGCAACAATGCTCCCATTGCTTTTCACCCTGACACCCTTTCAATTAACATGTCTCTGAGGGGATAAAGTTACAGTTTCTTAACAGAGTTTGACTCTGAAATACACTGATAAAAATAGTCACACAGTGATTGTTAAACAGCCAGTGATAATTCTCAGTGAGAGTTACACATCATAATTCAAATGTTGGCTCTTGCAGTAAATATTATGACTTAATATGTGAATGAATAATGTTACATGATGCAGGATTTAGAAACCTTCACTTATAGGTGAAATGTGTGATTTTAGATGAATTTTCATTACTCAAAAAACTCTTTCATGAGATTCTTTTATGTTGTGGCTGAAAAGAAGTCTGATTCTGAGACAAAAAGCATTAGCTAAGTATGAGAAAGCCTTGTAAGCAGTGGTTGAATTTCTGGCTTCATTTGCACTGCTGACACACAGCTGCCCACGACACTGGAGACACAAACAACTTCAACCGTGTGAAATTATACCTGCACATCTGACCACCAGTCAGAGTCCTAGCTCAGTGTCTGTGGATTGGTCTTCATATCTCCCATGTGTTTTGATCCCTTTCCCCCTGTTTTGTTTTTTTGTTTTTTTTTGTTTGTTTGTTTGTTTTGTTTTATATCAAACAGAACGTAGAAGTGTCGCGGATGTCCCAGGAGGCTTTGCTAACAGTACCAGCTCACCAATAAAGCAGTACCCTTCACACGGTCCAAACTCCAACCTCATTTACCCTCCTTTGCACACACAATACCTTTCAGATGCGATATGTACCAAACTAAGAAAATCTCTATTCTTTCACCTCCACATTTCTTTGATTGAGTTCTCTCTTCATTCTTTAAAGTTCTGATTATCTGTCACTTATTTTTTAATACCTGATGATGGTGGTAATTGACTGGAATCCAGTTTTTACTTTTGATTATCATTCTTGTGACACAGATCTTGTGTCATACATGTTCTCCCATTTTTGGAGAATTAATGAAAAGCTAACAGTTTTTTTTTTCTTTTCGAACTGATGCTGCAATTCAAACTGTTGAGCAACAAGACTCCAGCACTATTTTTTGTTGAAGCAGTCATTTCTTGTAGGTAATTCTTTTAAAATAATTTATCTTATCTGTTGAACTAATCTTAACATTTACCAGTGTCTAATCACTTTGTTTTTGTTGGTAGAAGTCAGAACACTCTAATCTTAGTTTTATAACATTGCACAACCAAAAAAAGTTGTGCTTTTTTATATTTTGCACATGAAAAGATCTACAATATATTTATCTCTCTTTAAAATGTCTTCTTTTTGAGTTTTTCTCTGGATTTACTGTCTTACACTGTCAATGAAGATCCTTAAAGAGCAGAAATCATTTTGTGCTTTTTGTCTAACAATGTGAAGATTTCTTGACTATATTCACACAACTGATCAGAATAAAAGGATATTTGTGTTTAATTTCTTTAAATAAACTCAACTCAGCTATTTCATGTATCCTTACCACACTCTTCTTGTGCTTCATTTTACAACAATAGACACAATTAGGACTTCTGCATCCTACATTAACCTATGAGAACCTGCACTGAAAGGAAGGGCTTGCCCCCTCACTTGTGGGAAGTGATCTGTAGTTTGATTAACTGGCATTTTGCTCTGCAAATGAAATTGTGAAAAATGTTTCACCAGGCAAGTTTTTCAAAGCAACTGGAACAAAAGGCCCTAACAAAGGCATTTTTAATATAGAAATGTTGTAAAGGGGCTAGTATATATTGCTGCAATATGAACACTGATGGCTTAAATGAACATAAAGAGAGCCTACATATGAATGGGTAAAGCATAAATATGTATTCACCTAAATGGAATACAGGAAATGGCTTTTTTTTCCCTCCTTTTTTCTTTATTTTTAATGTCTAGACATATCCCTAGAAAAATGCGTTAAAAAATCAATTTCATGGTGCTACCATTATATTTTTAAAGCAGGCATCTGCTTGCCAAAAAAATTTCAGTGGTTTTAAAAATTCTCTTACTTAGTGCCAGTAGCAGTTAGTGATTCTGACCACCAGAGAATAAAACTCAGAGCTTTACCTTTCCAAGAGAATATGTGTATTCCAAATGGTTTATGACCAGTGTTCAGTTTACCTTGTGTATGCCTTAATAAGACTTTCAGTCTAATAAAGTCTGATTTTAAGTAGTGAAAAGTTTTGAATGTCCGAAATTAGGATCTTTGGTTCTATGTTTTACTTTGAAGGCTAATTTAGATAAAGCTGTGTACTTGTCACTCACCGTACTGGGAGATCAAAAGCAACCAACTACTTCCTTCCTATTGTGACTATCAGCAGATCAGACTTGCACTGCCTTTCCTGCTTTCTCTACCGTACAAACTGAAGACCAAGACTTCTCCCTTCATTTATATGCAGAGGCTCAACAAGGGAGCATAAGAAAGTGCTACCATTCATCACCCTAAACAGAACACTCACTGTGTCACACACACAGTTATTTTTATGTGAAGTTACACTTCTCATAAAATGTATGATGTTATTAACAGCGTTGTTGAAAGGTTCAGTGATTTTTTTTTTTAAATGAAAGATATTACTATATCTTCACCCTTAAGTTATCAAGACCTGCTGCCATGTGCATGATGTCGCAACAAATGCAATATGAAAACACGGTCAAATTATGAGGTAAAAAGCTGCTGTTTAAGGCTTATTTTATGTTAATGGAAGCATCTATGAGCTCTGAAATTTGTCTGGTAATCTGCACTTCCATGAGTTATTAGAGGAGCATGAAGCATGAAGCCATTAGTGGTTTCAAAGAGGTCAAATCATCCATGGTTGCTTAAAAAAAACACACAAAAAAAAAAAACCCTAAAAAAACCCAAACTTTCTAATACGACAAACTGTTGTTCAAGGGCATATGAAGTAAAAAAAAAAAATTAGAAACTTATCACAAATGAAAAAAAAAATAGATAGTATGACATTACATTTACCTTTCTAGGCTTGTTCTTAATGTTTAGAAATGTAAAGCTCTGTAATCTGTTGACTCACGTCTCCCGTAAATGTTTTTCAGAAAGTTTCTGACATTGATTCATTCTTCTTTCCAGAATGTCAACATTCATCGCACACCTGAAGACGCCCTGCAGACCGTCCCGCCTCACTTCTGACCACTTGCTGTGACCCAGGGAGGCTGTGGCTCCACTCCCATGCCTCCTTTTAACGGCCTCCTGTGGTTCCTTCACTATTCCAGTTTGTATAACCTGCTCACAGTGGTGACCGTCTGGGTGATGTGCCTCCTCCGTCTCCTTCAACACTTCTACCACACACACACATGCACACCTCTTTGTAACGCATGTCTTTTTAAAAGGTTGTGAAGGAGCTCATCCTGAACGCAATATGTGTTTGGGTGTCAGTGTTCATTTTTAAAAGCTACACAGTATATGTGTAGATATATTTTAAGTGTTGACCGTGCTGTTTCATCAAATGATCATGTGACTTTCTGCTACATGTTTGACATGTTACTGTATTGTGCAATTGTTGTTTTATGAAGGTGTCTTCAGTAATAATGTGCAATTTGAAGGTTTCAAGCCTACTGTGAAGACAGTGCTAAAAAACTACTGTTTTGACTCTGGTGATTCAATGAATAAATGAATGGATGGACTGGGAAATTATCACTAGGTTTTGTAGAGAAGGAAAAAACTATCTTAAACACGTAGAGTTTCTAAAGATGACTTTCTTAAGTTGATGATTCTATACACAGACCTTAAATGAAATGAAAACACTTTGTGAAGAACACATCTAAGCACAAACTGTACTGGAAATGTGAAAATGAAGTTTTAACTTCAAGCTGTACGTCCCATCTCCACAATAATAAAGATGTGTTATTTTTATAAACCAACCTGTCATGGCCTCTTTACTGTGAGATCAATAATTTGTGATTGATGATTTTATTCATTCCCTGACAATCAGCCAGTACTTCCTAACTTTTTAATAAGTTTTTTAGTCATTTGAATTTCAAAGTTTGATTAAAGTTCATTGTGTAATTTCTGCCATTAGAGGTCTCTCTAGCAAAATAGTGAAAGCAAAGATGTAGTTTGATGAGATTGCTAAGTAGCATTGATCATGGGATGGGGTTTGTCAGTCAAACAGCCACCATTTCAAATTAAAATCTATCCGACCGACTCAGGAGGAAATGTTTGTGGGTGAGAAAATGTATAAAAATTGAATGCAGGTTAAGTGTAGTCATGTTTACCTACTTCCTTCCTCACTCTGACAGGTGTTCACCCTTGAAGTTAGCTATGAGCAACAAAATGAAACACCCTTACCTTGAACAAAATTACAGGGTTTTTTCTGAACTTGAACACTGTTGGAAATATTCAGAATAATATTTTCAACTAGTCAACTAAATATGTAACAGAGATTGAGACATTTTAATTTGGAAAAGTTACATAAATTGTAGAAGTGACAGACATATTTCAGCTCTGTTATGTGGAGGACTGGGGGACATGGACTGAAGTGCCTGGGAGTTAACTTCATCAATAATCTGTCTGTCTTGCCATTTTCAGTCTTCTAAATTAGGCCATAAAGCTCCTCCTTTGAATACCTAAACTAGTTTAAATAAAACCCTTCAACCGCTAATACTTGAGTGCATCGAGCAGCACAGCATGGCTGCAGCACAGGGCTTGAGTAGCTGGTGTGCAACTACAGTCATAAAAGCACATTTATAAAAATATTAAGCTTTGTTTTGAAATTATAATCGAACAGTTACATCACTTGGAGTAAGTCGTAAGTGTGACTATACCAAAAAAAAACAAAAAACGAAGTTCACACACTGCCTGCAGTGTGAAGGTATTACTTCCTCTTCCTCACAGCTGAAATAACATGTTAACAGTGTATAATGTGGCCAAAATGCTGACTAAAAACAACTTCCTCTTTAGCAGAACAAATCCATTTGTGGGCATAGCAGCATGATTCGCTCACAGAGAATGACACAGAATGATGGACAGCACTTAAACAGGAACACCATAGATATAAACAACAAGGTTTTATTATCTTTCATTATTTTCATACACGGGCTTTGGTGGCTTCTTTACAAACAGCTCTTGCTTCATGTCCACAATTATTTGCCACATTCTAC
Organism: Acanthurus leucopareius; assembly: GCA_029814765.1. Lineage (NCBI taxonomy): Eukaryota > Metazoa > Chordata > Actinopteri > Acanthuriformes > Acanthuridae > Acanthurus > Acanthurus leucopareius. Next base: position 11,477,733 of record JAQMCX010000029.1, read on the forward strand.
TTTTCTCAAACAAGGTTTCCTGAACAGAGAATTTTGGGAGACAATTTAAAACAACAGTGACAGAACAAACAGATTGACATACACAAAATACAAAAACCTGGCCATTTGATTTGCAACATGTTCTCAGTGCCGCTGTATTCATGGATATCAACTTTATTAATACTTTAAGGACCCGCCTTTGTTTGGGGATTTGTTCTAAGTGGCTGAAAATGAATCTGGTAAACAGTTCATTATATACAGTCATTGATATTCATGAGTACAGGGAAATACTCGAGACGGCCGCCAGATTGGTCATGTTCCCCTCTTCTCCTCGCTGACTGGCTGTTTACTCCTTTTGTTTCCACTCCTGTGCTGATTGGCCCTTGCAGAGTTTTCCCGGCGTGTGTGGGACCATGGACAACACTGTCATCAGAACTGTGAACAGGAAACATCAAATTATTTTCCATGTTAGCATTAATGTTTTTACTTCAAACAACATTTGTATACTGTTCAATGCAAGGAAGAAAGAGTAAAGAAGTTCCTTACGTTCTTGAGGAATTCCTCAGCAACGATACGGGCCCTGGCATTAACCGACAGTTTCATCTCGCTGATCTCCTTGTCGATCTCCTCCATGAAGTGGATGACAAAGTCCACCAGCTTGTGTTTGTACATCTGCTCCGTGTGGAAGTTGGTAATCAAGAAGCTAATATCATATCCCTGTAATCACAGCACGGGACAGGAGAACAGGAAACGAGAATAAATTAACTAAGGTACCTGTCAACAAATAAAGACCAAAATCTCATTTGTTTAATTGTGTTCACTGCATTTTGTGTACAAAGCAAATAATGTAAATCTGAGCATAAAGAGCCAAGGATATCAACCAATTAGAAAGCAACTACTACTACTTATTTTTTAAATTTAATTCTTTTGGACGTCCATTGATTCTCTTGTTGCTCAGTGTTTTCAGTTCTATTATCACAGCCCAAATTCACCATCTTCCACTCTGTCTCTCACCTCGACTGGTTTCCTCCTCAGAATGAAAAAGTTCTCTGCTCTCATCATCATAAAGCGCATGAACTTGTGGCAAAGAATCTTCTCAATCTCATCAGCCTGCAATGATTCATTTTTAACACATATTAGACTGCGCAGAAAAATGAGAACAGCCCATTACTAAAAACAGACATCCTGTTGTTTTAATCACCTGTTTGACAGCGATGCTGACTCTGACAGAGTTGATGGATCCCTCAATGAGAACCTTCTCCTTGTCATTACGGCTGATCACCACAGGCTGAAGTAGCAGCTCCTTGCTGCTCCTGTAACCACAGTAATATCAATCGATTACAAATAAAAACAGTCCTACTCAGCTTTTAACTTGTGTTTGTCATGATGTCACTGTGCATGTAAACCAGCTCAAAAATTATAGTGAAAAATGCTGAAAAACTCCCATTTTTCACATGGTATTGGAGAGACCCCTGCAAACAGGCCACAACAGGTCTCTGCTGTCCAATTTCAAAGCCTTGCTCATGCTTGTGAAGTTTGTTTCCCTCCTGCATTTTCTTGTGCAAGTTTACACTAGTCCCTACTTGTGTGACAGCTGCAGATGATCCCTGAACAGCTCAAAGGCAGGAGAAACAGGAGGACGCAGAGCAGGGGGGGGGGGGGGGGGGGCCCAAAATGGAAGGCGGACACCAAAAAAAAACCAAAAAAAGAAACGAACCCCCCCCCAGGGTTTTTTGTGCCGCCCCCCCCCCCCCCCCCCCCGCCCCCCCCCCCTGGGCGCCCCGGCCCGGCCGCCCCCCCCCCCCCCACAAATGAGACTGCTGACTCCAAATAAAAGCCATTAAACGTACCTGACCTCCACCTCTGGTTTGTTGTGACGCTCCACCACCTGAGAGGAAAAGTTCTCCAGACAGAGGGCCGCCTGCAAGGTGGCCCTCACAGCGTTTAGGTAGGGGCGAAGGGTTGCTGTCTAGAGGAGAAATGAATTGAAATGAATGTTTGGGTGGTACCTCCTGCAGAGAACATAACGTTGGATGATGCATTTGATATTTAGATAAGAGTACATGAGCAAACTGAACTTCTCAGTCTAGTAAGGGTGACTGAACCAGCAGGGTCAGCTTGAAAGGTCATGTTTGACCAGGAACCAAAAAAAGCTGTATGGAGGGATGCAGTGGCTACTGCTCAGTTACAACCCATTTTCAGTTTACCACCTTTGTGTGTTAAAAATGGAACCATGAACAGTCTTGTTAGAGGGAAATAAAATGGTCCCTATCAAGATTCACTTGATGTAAGCTACCTCTATGTGAATGTGGCGGTTTTTTATCAAAACACAAATGATTTCGCTAACATTAACATTATAAAATTTGATGCTTTCAGATGACCGAGACTGTAGCACATCCAAATTATTTATGTCCATCTACATTGCTCTGTCTACGCGCAAGATATAAGCCGTCTTTCAACCTTTTAGTGACAAATCTTTGTAAAAGCTGGACGAAACGGGACCGAGAGGAAAAAACAGCAAGGCTCAATCACTTTTCTAGTTTCTGCAAACCGTATCAAGGATGCCCGTCCTCTCATTTTCATTACGGCCAACCAGACATCCTATGCAAAACAAACACGGCTAGCTAATCACTCCTCGGATGTAGCCATCATTATTGGAGGTAAAAAGCTAAATAGCTAAATAAATTAAATATAAAGATACATTTGGTGCGGGAGCCTTACCATTTTGAGCTGTAGAAGACGGAAGTTCCTCAGCCACGCCTGAGACTCCTCTTCCGTAAATCCTACATTGTCGAGCACAGACAGGGAGCGCTGGTTTTTATTCAGCTCTTCGCTTGAGGGAGCATATTTCTGCTAGCAACGGGGAAGACCTGCTCTGCGCTCATCACTCCGCCCAAGGGGAGTAAGCTTGTAGTAAAACCAACGTACCATACGATGAGACCATTCCGCCCTATGAACAGGAGACAGTTGACTCAGTGACCGTGAATCTAGAAGTAATTTGAATCCTTTTTAACCTATTTACAGTTGAGATATTATGCTTGACAACGCAGTAACAACAAATGAGACGATAAAACTATTAACTTGACGGTTTAACAGTACTCTAAAATCCTTTAATGCTCCCTGAGATATCATGGTTTGTTCCGGTTATACCACTGTATTCCTTAAGAAAGTAATTTGAACTCTTTAAAGTTTTTGATGATACAAAGAAAGTTGTGAAAATCAGTTTTCAATTTTTATGATATAATTTGATTTTCAATCATATTTGATAGAGTTATAGTATTGTAAAGTTTGGATTTATTCCATTTGAATGCACCCCCCCCCCCTTCTTCTGGTAGTGGTGTTTTCCATCATGGATACCATCCACTGACGGTAAAAATCGTTGCTCTTAAACATTTAAAGACATATATGCGTCCTCTTGGGTTGCACAATTCACCGCTTATTATCTTTAGAGACCATTAAGTAACCTGTTTGTGTGCAAGCCTGTGAAACTGTAGCGTCCGTAACTAGAATTTTCCACTAATTTGGGCAGTTTGGGCCCAGTGAGCTGGTTTTCTATGAAGCAGACACCTGTGTGTGCATGTATTTGGGTCCGTGCGACTGTGTATTTCACGTGTTACTTAGAGAGATAGATAACCAGATAAACAGAGAAAGATAAGGAGAAACAGTTGGACGCCTTGCATACCGGTCTCATCCTCTTCTATTGTCCACGCTGTCCATCTTAATGTATCAGGTCATTCAGACACTGCCAGGTCTCTACCACTCGGAATCATGAGTGAATTAAAGGACTGCCCCCCACTGAAATACTACGACTTTAAACCCGTCGAGCATGTGAAGGTGTGTCCCAGGTATACTGCTGTTCTTGGCCGCTCAGAGGACGATGGCATCGGCATTGAGGAGCTGGACACCCTGCAGCTAGAGCTGGAGACGCTCCTCTCCTCGGCCAGCCGCCGCCTCAGAGCCCTAGAGGAGCAGAGACAGGTAGAGACATCTAAACCTCTTTTTTTTCAATATTATACACATATTACAAGAAACGCCGCTGATTACATCGCCTCCCTTGTTGGATGCTATTTCTAATTTCTCTTCTGTGTTGCATCTAAGATCCTCACAGACTGGCAAGATAAGAAGGGGGACAAGCGCTTTCTGAAGCTTGGAAAAGACCCAGACCCTACTGCCTCCTCTCGCCACAAACCAAAGAAGCAGAAGTTGGAATGCAAAGTTGGGCCTGGTCCAGGTCCTGGCAGACCCAAATCTAAAAATCTGCAGGTTAAAGTCCAGGAGTATGAATTTACAGATGATCCACAGGACATTCCACGCACTCCTAAAAATGATGCACCTAACAGGTCAGAAGGAGCACTTCCTCATAATGTCTGTTACATTTCTGTTATACTTTATTTACTTTGCCAGTGTTTTTCCTCTTTGCTCCTCAAGTCAAATCAGGTTTATTTCACTATCAATTGTGGAGCCAGTCTCACGCAAATAGAACTGTTATGGCAGAGAACCTTTGTGTGTTACTCTGTTTGTTTGTTTTTTTGTTTTTCAGATTCTGGGCATCAGTTGAGCCATATTGTGCTGATATTACAAATGAAGAGATACGGTTACTAGAGGAGCTTCTGAAACCACCAGAGGATGAAGCAGAGTATTTCAAAGTATGACATTAAAAGCCATGGACCTGTTGTTATTTTATACCTAAATTTATTCATAGTATGGCCAAAGTTCTGTGCTTTTTTTATTGTCTTAAATAAAGTGTATCATATTGGATGCGTGTCGAGTTCTAATGCTGTGTGTGTAGACTCCAGCACTGGGCAAACACTACTCTCAACGATGGGCTCAGGAGGATCTGCTGGAGGAGCAAAGGGAGGGAGCACGAGCCAATGACAAGAAAAAGAACCTGATGGGGGGGCCGCTGTCTGAGCTGGATGCAAAAGGTGAAGGAAGGCTGCAGTCTTAAATGAGCACATGGGCATGGGCTGGTTTGCCCTTAGAATTTCCATGCCAGACTGCAGTCACAGCAAAAACATGCATGTGGCTTTGACGCTCACTTTATGTTAAACTGTTGTAGATGTGGACTCCCTGTTGAAGAAGTCTGAGTCCCAGCATGAATCTCCAGAGGATGGATGTCCCTTTGGTCCTCTCACACAGCGTCTACTCCAGGCCCTGGTAGAGGTCAGTGTGTTGTAGACTTACGTGAATAGTGTCTAAAATGACTGGCTAGTATGTGCAACACATAACTATGCATATTAAATATACATGCTTTAATATTGTGAAAACACTGAAACGTGACCAACATTAGTGAGACTGTGCTCTATCTTTTTCCAGGAGAACATTATATCCCCCATGGAGGATTCTCCTATACCTGACATTTCAGGGAAGGATGCTAATGAAGGTGCCGGAACTTCTCCTCGAAGTCAAGGAAAAGCTTTTAGGTATTTGTGCAACATATAATGAACGTATGAGGTATCAGAGGCATCAGGTTAAGTTCTCTGCATCACATGCTTAGCACATCAGCAGCCATTTTCTCGTACAAGTTACATTCACACACTGCAAAGGCCACAGTGATGAGATTGGTTCATCCATGTTTTGTGTTGCATTCAGCAACACTGTATTATACATTTCAAGTTGCCATCTTGAAATGTCTTTCTTCCTACTCCACAAATCTCCTAACTTTTGTCTTTATTTCCTCTTCTAGTGTTCCACACACACGTTCTTTGGAGGCTCGGATCAAAGAGGAGCTGGTGGCTCAGGGACTACTGGACTCTGAGGAGAGACCTGGACCCGGAGGAGACTCTGAGGACGAAGTGCTGGCAGAGCTGCAGAAGAAACAAGCAGAACTCAAAGCCCTGAGTGCTCACAACAGAGCCCGCAAGCAGGAGCTTCTCCGGTGAGGCCACAGAGTAACAGTGGATAAACTTTAAATGCAATGATATAAAAAATGAAGTCTGATCCATGCCCAACTGTTGACATTAACCTTGTATTCGCCACAGGTTGGCAAAAGAAGAGATGCGCAAGCAGGAGCTGAGGCAGAGAGTCAGGGTAGCTGACAATGAGGTCATGGAGGGATTCCGACGAATCATGGCAGCCCGGCAAAAGAAACGCACGCCAACCAAGAAGGAGAAGGACCAGGCCTGGAAAGCACTGAAGGAGAGGGAAAGCATCCTCAAGCTACTGGATGGATAGAGGAAGAAATAGTTTGTGTCTGGTTTTATCCAAAATAAAAAAATTTTAAAAAAATAGAAAGAAGACATGGAAAGAAAGAATTGACACAGATGTGAACAGCTGTGACAGCTGTAACATGATCAGTGAACAGCTGTACCCACTGCATGATGGTGTACGAAACAGTTTGCTGCGGGTGATTTGCGTTGGGACATTGTGACTTTTTACACCATGAACAGCAGAAAGCTCATTTGATCAGAAACATGTAGTATACATCAAAGACTCTTTTTTCTTTTTTTTTGCTTTTCGTTTAATTTTTCTCATCAGTTGAATTTTTATGTTGCTTTTCATTTTTTCAACCATTGTAATGTCATGAAAACAGTACACATGAATGTTTGAATAAATCAGTGTCATTAAGAGACTTTGTATTTGTATGAAATGCACAATTCAGAGGAGATGCATCTTTTAGGTGTGTGTTGTAGCCTTTTTATTCTGTAGAGATGATGAGTTCTTCCCGTAGCTGTTGCTGATTATCAGCATCCAAAGCAGAAAATCTGAATACACACTGCTGCTTCTCAAAGATTTGCATGAAAGAAGCACAAAATATGCAAGAAAAAACTCTCAAATTTGAGAGAAAACACTCAATAAAATTCTCTGAATGAAACTCACATGTACAAAACCCTGGAAAACATTGGCTGCCTGAAGACTTTTTGGATCAAAGCCTCATCCAATTCTGCTTTGCTGTCCTTGTTCAGCTAACTTTCTCCTTCTCTTTCACACATGCACACATGCAAACACACACACACACTCGCTCACTTTGATTGAAAAGGTTTAGAAAAAAAAGTCACTCAAAGTAGGTATGTTCGTCAGTAGATTTATTCAAATACATTTGTCTTACTATGAGCTTCCTGGTTTAGAAAATGACATGTCATGTACTTGATTTGTAAATAAGGAGGTCCCAGACAGCAGGGCAGGTACTGATTGTGTGGGTCAGTGTAAGAAAAAAAATTGGGACCACATCAAAAGAATCAAAGTTTTTAGTAAGAGGTTCATTCTATCAGTTGGGTGTTTGGAAGTCAGTGCTGTTTCTTCATGAGTGTTAGATCTTTTCTTCTGACATGTTCAGAGTTTAATTTTGTATTTGTAACAAATATGCAGTCTACGCTGAGTCTTGGATACAGGTGTATTATGTTGAAGCTGAGAGCAAAAGTAAGGAACCGTGGTAAAGTTGCTACCACAAGTATATGAATAATCTGATCATAGCCACTTATGGGCTGTCCATGGGTTGAATCATCCTATCAAAAGGAAAAAAAATATATAACCAGTTAAAGAAATTGCAATGCTCAATTGCCTTATTACAGGAAACTCACCTGTTAGAGGGAGAACATAAGAAATTGCGAAGGGAATGGGTAAGTCATGTATATAACGCTTCAATTGGTAAAAAAAAGGGGCATAGCAATCTTGATAAATAAGAATTTAGCCTTTTCTTCAGAAAAAGTTATCCAGGACAAACTGGGGAGGTTTGTTAAGGTAGTTGGCAATGTGGAGATATCTATTATGAATTTATATGCCCCAAACGAATGCGATCAGAACTTCTTCAAAGAAATTGCAAATAGTATTGCCAATAATGCCAGGGGCATGATAGTGGTGGGAGGGGACTTTAATGCTGTGCAAGATGGGAAATTAGATAACACAGCAGCAGAAAAGGGACCACAAACTAAAAAAAAACAAGATACTTAATGATATAATTTCTGAATTAGGACTTGTTGACCCTTGGAGAGCTAAAAACCCTAACAGGAAGGACTTCAGTTTCTTCTCTAATCTCCATAATAGTTATTCCAGAATTGACTTTTTCTGTATCCCTCAACAATATTTATATAAAGTAAAAGATTGTCACATTGAATCAACCACACTGAGTGACCATGCCCCTGTTCTATTAAATATAGATTTAGGTAAAGAAATTTTTTCAGATACTGTAGACTGAATGTCTCATTACTGACAAATACAGCAGTAGTGCAGGAACTAAAACAAAACCTAAAAGAGTATTTTGAGACAAATGACAAAGGAGAGTTAACACCAGCAATCCTTTGGGACGGAGCCAAATCAGTCACTAGGGGGAAACTGATCCAGATTGCATCAAGATTAAAGAAAAACAAGACTGGCAGAACAGATTAACTCGGAAAATAAAATAAAACAGTTAGAAATAGAACACAAAAATACAGGCACTCGAATTAAAAGAAACTAGGAAGGCCCTAGATAAACTTCTCACATATAAAGCGGAAGGAGCCCTGAGATTCTCTAAACAGAGATATTATGAGATGGGGAGCAGAGCTAGTCGCTTGTTAGCTTTCCAACTCCGTAAAGCGCAGGCCAGTCGTGTGGTTCCTGAGACCTTTTCATCCTTCTATGAAAATTTGTACAAAGAGCCTAAATCAAACACCAGTGACAATACTGAGGTATTTCTCACCAATCTACATTTGCCCTCACTGTCAGAGGATGAAGCACAGAAAATGATAGCAGAAAATACAGAAACTGAAACACGAGAGGCTATAAAAAACCTAAAAAATAATAATAAGTCACCAGGGACAGTCGGACTCCCTGAAGAGTTTTACAAATGCTTTATAGATGATCTAGTACCAATACTCACCAAAGTTTTTAACTAGATAGATAGATGTACTTTATTGATCCCAATTTGGGCGATCTCCAAAAGCGATCCTCCCCATACATGGAAAACATTACTTCATTACAGCTAAGAACAGAAGTATTCTTGTTGAAATGGTCACCAATTATTTCTTTTCTTTCCCTCTGACCAGTGTGGTCCAAATGGAAGGGAGAATGATGTTCCCATTTTTCTTCTCATTTATATGTGAATAACTTTAGTTATTTGTTTTTTGTTTTTTCTCTCTCTCTTCACTCTTCTCACACTTCCTCTCTAAATAATGGATGTATGGATGATGGACACATGGACAATGGATATACAGATAACGGACATATGACCAGTGATGGAAGGTCAAAATCCACGGACAGACCCTTAACATTTATACATTTATACCTGTACTAAAGTAAATGTCTGAAAGCTGATTGTACTGTAAGACTGCACTTGATAAAAGGAAATAAAATAAGTTAAAAAAAAGAGTCTACTTACATCTAGATCCAAGGATTATGTGGTATAAAACCATTTCCCTCCCCCACAATTTACTGAGTAAAGGCTAAGCAGAATCCAAACTTAGAACACAGTTGAACAGGCTTAGCAGATAACTGTGTTCTAAAGTAGTGACTAAAGTTCTTTTTCACTGAGGAAGACCCCAAAAGCAAGAAGCATGCAAAACGATTCCTTTGTGCTTACCAGAAAATCAGCTTGTTAGTACAGTATATCTGCGATTCAAGTTTTGTCCTATGGTTGCTATGATAGAGCAACTAAGCAAACCCTACCAGACAGTTTTTGACGGTACCCCAGGGAGTCACCTACTCTTTAATGAAATCGCTCTCCATCATTTTTACACCAACAAACATTAACAAACAGGAACTTAGGGAAGCCCCTCTGACTTGGGTGTGACATCCCAAGCCTACTCTTGGGCCTTGGTTGTATAGCACAGCTGTGCTGGGCCTGGACCATTCATGCGCAGGAAGAATGTTTGTACCATCAACTGCCAGACGGCCTCTTCCTCCGTAAGCCTTCCCAAGTGAATCATCACTTGGCCCATCTACCATCCCAAGTCCCTCTCTCCCCTGCTGCTACTGTAGCTGAATTGGTTGCAGCCAGCATAGTCAGTTCCTCTTCAACAGCCCTAATACATACTCATGGATGATTCCATGGTTAGAGCCATAACTATACCGAACTTCATTACTTACTTATTCTCAGGTGACAAAAAATTTACACACATATAATGGCTATAATTAAACATTGCTCATCTGCCCACACCATGCTTGTTCACTGTGGGTTTAATGATCTCAGGTGCAGACAGTAAATCAAACTCCAGAATGATTAGGAGCTTCTCGCTGAGATTATTGAGAGTTTTGGCAAAATCTGCATAATGTCTGGTAAAATCCCCATCCTTCAGCAAAGCTGTCATTTTGACTTATTCTGGACCACTCATCTATAAAAACATGATAATCTCCATCTCAACAAAAAGAGAATTGAAGTCCTGGCAGCCAACTTCTCCTCCTGGTGTCCTGCTTCTGTTTCCCTTTCCTTTTGTCCATGAATAACTGTTACCCTAGCCCCCCTACCTGTCAAAACACACTCCACCCACTTCCCCATGCCTGTCATTGCAAGACACAGACCAAGGCTAATCAATACAGCGTTACACAAATACAAAGTTAGCAGGAATTTATTGAGCCTGAAGTCTGAAGTCTGCTTGTGCTCCAAAAATGGCAAAATAAAATCCTCCTTCCCTCAAGTTAGTAAGAAATACCCTGGACAAAAATGTTTCCCCTAGGCCAAGCTACTCAAAATGTGATGTCATCATCATTATTGAAACTGCTACCTCTTAAAGAATTGGTCTTGGTGTTGAATACCCCTCCTCTGATGTCAATATTTTTAATATCAAAACTTATTTCTCATAGAAATATCAAAGCTGAGAGACAGTATAAGAGAAAGTCAAACCTGATCTCAGTTCAACTAAAATCAGCCAAGCCAATAAACTTGCATAAGATAAGAAAGCTCTGGCTCTATTTAATGTCATGACGCTTAAAAATAGAATTTGTTTTATAAATTATTTCATTAGTAAATATAAACGAGATTTTATCTTCCTCACTGAAACACTGTTGAACTCTGACTGGGCCTCCCTCCTAATTGAAGTATCCCCTCAAACAACAGCTTCATCCACTTTACTTGTGAGAAAAAGCGGGGACAAGGAGTCGGACGTTATTTTCTCTGACACATTAAATGTAAAAGTTTGAGTTATTTTGAATCCTTTGAATACTAGGCTATTATTATGAAAAGTCAAACCTCTGTGTTGCTGATAACTATCTATTGGCCACTAAAGTATACAACCATTCCACCAAATCTCTGAACTATTCTGAGTCTGTCATGTTAACTATGATGAGATTATTCTTTTTCTAGTGATTCAATTGACATATTAACAATGCCATCAATAGCAATGTGATGGATTTTTGCAACATCTGCACTCCTTTGATTTTTTACCCAACATACCACTGGACCACACACAACTGTGGCTGCGAACAAGATCTTGTTATAGGGTTGCCGACTGTCCGGTATTGGTTGGTAAAAAAGGATTCTGTTCCATACAAGACAGCATGTGTCTCATTTTCAAAATTAATATGAATTCCTTTTAAATCTGGTTCTACTTCTGTGTCTGTGCCTGTGGGTGACAGTGTGCCATACTCAGGGGGGCAATAGGACCCAGTGGGTGCTGTGGATGGTTGTTGCTAAACATCACAACCACGCTCATCACTGACAAGGCCAGAAGGCCTGCTGGCAGATCTCTTTGGCCACATGGTGAAAGGAGACTGAACTTGCACCAGGTGTATAGCGAAGTTGATCGGATATAGATGGGATTTTTAGTTAACTGGTAGGTAGTAGGCAGTGTTGGGACTAACGCGTTATTAAGTAACGCGTTACAGTAACTACGTTACTTTTGCGGTAACGAGCACTGTAACTAATTACTTTGTCAAAATCAGTAACGCGTTTATCATTACTGCGATTTAAACAGGCTCGTTACTCGTTACTTCACGTGCATAACTCAGAACTACAGTTTCCGTAGTGGACGTGAAGCGCACGTGACGCAGTGACGTGCAAGTGAATGAATGAAAACAACAATGGCAGCAGTTGACGACAGTCCAGTCGTGGGATTTCTCTCGTGGAAATATGCACATTATTTTTCCTTTCTGACGATAGACAGTAGAAAGGCTCTTTAACCTGGGAAACCTGATTCACTCTCCAAAGAGGAACAGGCTGTCAGATCACAAGTTTGAGAAGCTTCTCCTCTTGAGGTATAATCATTGGTTTGAGGGCTAGCAATGTTGATGAGCGCTGATATGATGATGGCATGTGGTTCTCCCAAGGGTGCTCCACCAGGTCAAGCAGGTTAATATTTCCAAGTGAAATTTCCAAGTGTGTAACTTAGACTACTAAAGCACTTTATCCACCATTATTGATTTCATCAGTTGTTTTATTTATCTAAACGGCCAGACTGGAGGAAATATTTTTTTTGTTAAACATTAACTATGTTTGTGATGCTGAAAATACTTTTTTTATTATTTATTTAGTTTCTCTTTGTGAGGCTGAGAATACTTTTAAGTTTGCCCATCATTACTGAAGATGAGGTATCCAGTTGGTGGAGTTTAGCTGTTTTGAGTTAAAGTTACAAAGAACAGATAAACCTCACTGTGTTTATGTTGAAAAAATCTATTGAATCAGTTTTGCACTATTATTGATTCCTACAGCTGCTAAATGGTCTGAGGCACAGTTTAATTTTTGCACTGCCAAAAGTATACTTTCTACCTGTTTCAATGGCTACGGTAAATATGCCTATCAAAAGTTTCAACATACTGTATGTTGTGTTTTGTTGATCCACTGCTTCATCGTAGTGATACCGGGTACAATGATCAAATTTTACAGTTGTTTTATCGAGCACTATGCCACATCAACCCCAAAATAATGTGTGTGCATTTGTAGAGGGTTGGAAACAATAGAAATAAATTAAAACAGTAGGATAAAATAAATGAGAGGAAAACAGACATTATAATTTTTAATTTATTTTCATTAATTTCATCATTCACTTGCGCTCACACTACTACTGGCACACTACTGCCATTGCATGTTCAGGTTGCTAGGTGGCGCATTGCGCTTGTGGTAGGATAGGTCTTACATGTAAGCAAGCCAGAGGACTGGCAGCGTCCCTGGCTATCCAGTTAGGGAGGCAACACATTAATAAGAGAATTTAGAGTAAAAAAAAAAAAAGTTACTTTCCCTAGTAACTAGTTACCTTGAAAGTAATGAGTAACTTAAAGTAACTGAGTTACTTTAGAAAGAAGTAACTACTAACTGTAACTAAGTTACTAAATTAAAGTAACTAGCCCAACACTGGTAGTAGGTGAGAATACAACATTAGAAACTGGCAGCTAGCCAGTCAGAAAAGGGAGACTTAGGCCTATGGGTGGTGTTATAGCGTCATCTATAGGATGTTTAGTGGCAGTTAAAACCATGGAGATATGGTTACAACTCTTACAGTTACTGTGGTCTAACACTTGACATCTGGCATTATTCATTTTTAATGATGTTTTGAACAAAGCAAACTTTTCATAGTAGATGATCCTATACTCTTTATATTACCTGGCAATGTGTGTGTGTGTGTGTGAGAGTGAAAGAGGGAGAACTGATTTATGCTGTCAGTGGGTCTTTATGTGGCATTTGGAAATAAAGACAGGCACCCCAATTAGAAATGTAATCAAACTATAAGCATACCAGTATGTTATTAGCTTAATTTTTATGCACTTGTCTTACTAACAAACATGAGAATCTAAGTTGAGAGTGACTACTGGAGTACTCTAGGCTTAACTAAAGTAAGCTAAATCATTTCAGTGAATGATGTCTGTTTAAAGAAGAAACAAAACCACTAACACACTTGTCATCAAAGCCTGCTTCGCAGCTTGGATATGTGCATGCTTTAAGTTCTGCCATTTGGCCTGCCTTCATGGGAATGTATATTGTATGTATATTCGAGACATAGAGAGAGATACCTCTATAAAGTTTAATAAGAAACGCTCAAAGGCATCATGAGTAATAAGCAGATATTTAAAAGGCCACACCCACTTTCACCAATCAATATGGCACTTTAGATTTTGATCAATACCTGCACCCACAGCATGTATACCAAGCTTTGGAATATTCTGTCCCATGGATTTTGAGAAACACATTTCTTGTATTTTTAGTGCTCCCTATTGGCTCAAATTTATACTGCTCGGGCACACCACTTCTGGAACACATTCAAAACCTATATTTCAAGTTTCAAGACAATCAGACTAATGATCAATAAGTTACGGCCAATTTTCTGCTAAGTGCTGACTAGAAGAAGTTATTTGGTTAATCCCAGCTGTACATAACTGAAGCACCAAATAAAGAGGAGGCTCTAAATCCCTTGATTAATTGCCTCTCCAGCATCATATGCTGGATGAGTGAAAACTTCTGTGCTGCAGCCTCCTACAACTCTTCCAGCACTTCTGATGGAGATGATTTCTCATCCCATATAAGCACATACACAGGGAACAACTAAACAGCTGGATGCATACCTGACATCTACCACTGAAGGTATGGACATGCTGATGTCTTTTTCAGGTCTGTCCAACCTATCTCTCAAGCAAAAAAACATCCCTGCCTGGCTGACCTGCCTGCAAAAGGCTTTGTGGTACAGCTGGATTAATCTTCACCCCAAAAAGAGGAAGAATAAATTCATACAACTTCGAAAAAAAATTCTATTGAAGTTGAATAAGAGCTTCTTCAAGTTTGACTAGCTTCATTAGAATAGGAGAGGAGGGGAGAGGCATGGATAGAAACAGAGAGAATAGGAGACAAATGGAGAGAGGACTAGAGAATCGGAGAGAAGGGAAAGAAAGGTGGGAGAATATGGGAGAAGGGGGGGAGGACAAGAGAAAATAGGGAGGAAGGGAGATGAGGTGGGAGAACAGTCAGTGACATCATCATCAGCAAATGTACTGATGATGTGGTAAAAATAAGGACAGTTAAATCATTCCCTGATGAGAAAGCCTGGATGAATGGAGAGGTGAGAGCTCTATCTAGAGCGAAAAAAGCTGCCTTTAAGTCAGGTGACAAAGAAGCTTACAGCACTGCCAGAGCAAAACTGAAAGCTGGCATCAAGGAGGCAAAACGAAG
>JAQMCX010000029.1:11492815-11554764 GCA_029814765.1 Acanthurus leucopareius
ACAGGGAAAATCCAGACCTACCTGAACCAATGGAGCAAAACTTTGAGCTCTGGTCAGAGTTAAGGGAGCAACAGTGTTATGTGTTGGCAGAAAAAATGATTCAACATGACACTGATATCACTTTTTCAGGAGCACTTGCCAAAGTCCAGTCTCTCAACGAGACAGTAAGAACTGAAAGTGAAAAACTGAAGGTAGCAGTGGATCACTCAAAATCCCTCAGAGACAAAGAGCACAAAGAAACTGAACAGCTGAGGGCAGCATTGCAGGAAAGTCGGGAAAAAGAGTATATTTTGGAAAAGCAAATTCATATTCTTAGTACTGACATGGACATAATCGTTCATAATTATAAGAAAGAAGTAGAGAGGAATAGATCATTGATGGCAGAAGTGGCTGAACATGAGGATAAAGCAGGAGAGACTGGTTTAGAGCTTCAAGACCTCAAATCTAAATTACACATCAAGGAAAAAATGAATGGATATCTACAGAACGATATTGATATTCTGCACGAAATGACTGAATCCCTAAGAAGGGACATTAGAAGACTGAGACAATCACTTTGTAATTGTAAGAAAACTAATGATATTCTAAGGGAGCAGAATAAGAAAATGACCAATGAGCTGTCTCTGTCAAAAACAGAAAACAAAAACCTTGAGGAAACTGTAAAAGACCTAAGGCACCAGCTTGAAAAGGGACAGCAACAGTTATTTGACAGAGATGAATCCAATCATAGCGAGGAAAGTGTCTATTACACGGCGTCCGAGGGAAGATCTCCTGACGATGAGCCTGAAAAAAGCGAGGAGAGTGTCTACTACACTGCTTCTGAAGGAAGTTTTTCTGAAGATGAATCCAAAAAGAGCAAGGAAAGCGTCGATTACGACGCCTCCAATGAAAGCTCCTCTGACAATGAATCCGCAAAGAGCGAGGAAAGCGTCTATTACACTGCTTCTGAAGGAAGATCTCCTGATGATGAACCCGAAAAGAGTGAGGACACCGTCTATTACACGGCGTCCGAAGGAAGATCTCCTGACGATGAACCGGAAAAGAGCGAGGAGAGCGTCTATTACACGGCATCCGCAGGAAGATCTCCTGACGATGAACCTGAAAAGAGCGAGGAGAGCGTCTATTACACGGCGTCCGAAGGAAGATCTCCTGACGATGAACCTGAAAAGAGCGAGGAGAGCGTCTATTACACTGCTTCTGAAGGAAGTTTTTCTGAAGATGAATCTGAAAAGAGCGAAGAAAGCGTCAATTACGATGCCTCTGATGAAAGCTCCTCTGACAATGAATCCAAAAAGAGCGAGGAAAGCGTCCATAACACTGCTCCTGAAGGAAGTTTTTCTAACCGTTATTTTTTTAAAGGTTTTCTGAAAGTAGTTAAGTACACCTGCAAGGTCACTGCAGGTGTATTTTTAACCACTTTTATTCTGGCCACAACATTGTCTACTGTTGCTAGCCACAGTGAGAAAGTCTACCGTCTGTTAGAGCCGTTCTGCCGATACCATGACGTTCCCGTACCATTCTGAATTTTGTCTAAGCTCTGTTACCATGTCTGTCTGTCTCTTTTCAATTCTCTTTGTCTTTTCATGTTTACACACAGACACACACACACACACACCTATATTTGTGTGTAATAGTATATATTTATCTCCCTCATGCCCAAGCACACACAAACACACACATACACACACACATATACGTAAATATATGTATGTATTTCTTTGTGTCTATTCATATGAGTGTGTATGTTTGTGTAGATAAATATATATAGTTAGTAATATATAAATATTACATGCACCTGAAATTTTGGGTTTTCTCCCGGCGCTGTGGTTCCCAAAATTCCTGAGTGTATTTGCGTGTGTGTGTGTGTTTGCCGGAAAAAACGGAGCATGACGGAGAATAATAAAGTTAGAGAATAAAGAGAATAAACAAAGGGCTGAGGTCTCTGTGGGCTTAAATATATATAGATACACACACACATATAATGCATGCGCCTGAAATTTGGGGTTTTCTCCAGGAGCTCTGATTCCCAAATTCCCGAGCCAAAGAAAGTGCAATAATAAAAAATAAAATGAATCACTAGTAAAACATAAAGTGAACAAAAAAATTTAAAAAAATAAAAACAAAAAATAATAAAAAAAACCAAGTTCAGATCTCCTGACAATGAATCCGATAGTGAGGAAAGCGTCTATTACACTGCTTCTGAAGGAAGATCTTCTGACAATGAATCTGATGGCAAGAAAAGCGTCTATGAGACTGCTCCTGAAGGAATTTTTTCTGACCGTTATTTTTTTAAAGGTTTTCTGAAAGTAGTTAAGTACACCTGCAAGGTCACTGCAGGTGTATTTTTAACCACTTTTATTCTGGCCACAACATTGTCTACTGTTGCTAGCCACAGTGAGAAAGTCTACCGTCTGTTAGAGCCCTACTGCCAATGCCATGACGTTCCCGTACCATTCTGAACACACACAAACATATTTGTGTGTAATAGTATATATTTATCTCCCACATGCTCAAGCACACACACACACACACACACACACACACACACACACACATAACTCAAACTCCTTCCAACAGCACTAAATTTTTTTAACGTGTCATTAACGCACGCACGCACGCACGCACGCACGCACGCACGCACACACGCACACACGCAAACACGCACGCACGCACAAATATAACATGCACCTGAAATTTGGGGTTTTCTCCAGGAGCTCTGGTTCCTCAATTCCCAAGCCAAAGAAAGTGCAATAATAAAAAAATAAAATGAATCACTAGTAAAACATAAAGTGAACAAAAATTTTTTAAAAAAAATAATAAAAAAAAACAAGTTCAGCAATAATATTCTTCAAGACTCCATTATAAATTCAGCTTTATTGTAGGTGCATTTGAATAATGAATACTTTTTAATATACTTTTTTTTTTTTTAGATTTAATATGCATTTTTAATATAACATTAAAATGGGCTGGTGATGGTGCATGTGAGGCTGTCTCCAAGTCCATCTCCATCCGCCCCATCTCCTTTTCTTCTAGCTCATCCTTCTTGTCCAGGCAGGCTCCTCTCTGCCCTGTCCTCTCCCCTCAGGTGTCGATAAAAACATGCCTGTCGTTTGAAAACTATTTTAACAAAAAATTCCCAACTGGGATTCTGCTGCATGGTTAGCGAGTTTTAGAGGCGGATAGGCTAAATGTTAGCTAAACGAGTGGCCCCATGGCATCATTGTATGTTTTGTATATATGTTTGTTAGTGTTCTCCCCTTTTTTCTGCTCCAGGTAAGGGTGCATCAAGATGCACAGGTATCTTGGTATCAAAGTAAATATCCTTTCAGCTTAAGGACTTAGTATCTGATAGGGAGAAGGACAGCGTAGATTACAGTATCTAGATTATCTGGGCCTGTCCAACATAACAAAATCATACAATGCTTCTTTTGTCCTACTATCCATGACCATTTCCTGTTACTACCACAGTGCACAGACAGTAAGTTTTCACCTGTTTTATACAGTCAATTGTTTTTACTAACCTTTAAAACCAAGGACTCTAAGTCTTTTACCAGTGAGGACCTATTTCCTAACCACAACGCAATGACTGATCATCATTGTGTGATTTATGATCATCATAAATGCTAATGTTGCACTTAAATGTATACATTTTTTCTACACCTTAAGAAAACAACTTGACCCTTTTCTTATAATTCATGGGATGGATGCATGGGTTTATGTGTTGCCTCTACAGAAAAATTAAGGTAGTTTGCAACAAAAAGTTATAGCAATAGAGGACATTTTTATCACTTTGCATATTTATCTATATTTCAAACCATCTGCCTTGCATGTTGGTCTGTAACTAAGAACTCAAACCCTATCAAATATTTACGATCACATGAAACCGTTTTTCTCAAATGGTGACAAAACTGAGACAAATGCCTGAAGTGAGTTGATCCAGGGATTTCTCAACTTACTTCAGTGATTATTAATTAATAGCAGAATATGTGCTTTAATAATACAGTAAAACTATGACAGAAGAACGGTGCAACCAGAGGAATAACCCAAACGCTGTTGCTTTCCATAGTAGTAGGCCTGGATGTCATCTTTGAACATCTTTTTGTTTGGTTGTGTAACATGTTTTAGGACTATTTTTTCCAGCAATATCTTAATTAGTTTCCATTTGTTTCATGTAAAGTGTTTTTATTTGTAATGTCACACAATCTAATCTGTAAATATGAAAAAAGCAGACAAGAATATATCTTTTCACTGTTCCGTTTCTTTTCTTAGAGAGGGAAAATGATACCAAAACCAAAACAAATGCCTGCATCCATATTTCAGGATACCAACGTTTAAACAAAGGAAACGAATGTTTCAAAGTTAAAAAAAAACAAATACAGTTTCTTAGAAAAAGAGAGACAATATAAGAGTAGTGTCTTGCCACACTAGTGCTCTTCACTGAGTCACCACTGGATGGCAGTCACTGCCTTTAGACTGATCAGACCCAGAAAAAGTACATAGCAAATGGCCTGTGGTTGACATTAGCCCAAAACGCTGTGCGTCAGTGTGCTGTGAATCCAGTCTTCACTTGAAGATATCCTCACTGATCTCAATCTCAGGATAAAACCTGAGACTGTGTGTTACATAGTGTGCAGCTGTGTGTGAGGATCACTCGGTTCACAACACAACAGTCAGACACACTTCTCTTTCATCAGTTATCACATGGTCCACCACTGGATCCAGAATATGCATTTAAAAATGTACTGAGAGGTGACAGGACGTATGCACACCGACATCAAAGTTTTTAAGGTGCAGTAGGCTACTTTTTAGCACAAATCACAGTAAAATTCCTATACGGAGGTCAAATTAGTGCTGTGCACTGTATGTAAAGGGCTAATATTTAGTTCAAGCAATGTAATGGAAGTACAAAAGTGTATATCAGTTTAAAGAATGTTGACTGGAAGACATGACAGTGTTTCCACACCAGGTTTGAACCTGCAACGGCAGGTGAAAACCAGGAATCCTAACTGCTGGATCACATGAAACCTGTACATTGTAACACTGCACTTTATCGTGACCCATTGATTTAGATTGGTCCGTTGCTTAAAGTTAAAATAAATGATTAGTAATAGTAGTTATAAATCTTTTTGAGAGTACAGTTTTTAAAGTATTTTTTTAATCTCTTCATTATTTATTTTACTCTCTACACACAGAAAAATCTATCATGACTTTCAAAATCATAAGACCTTGGCATTTTATACTAATGTGAAGAGGAAGAGTACTGCAAGGATCCCAGTTACTGTCAAACAGGTGCTTATGTACATTTCTCTTAAATACACAAAATATTGTAAGGTAGCACTGTCAATATCACTAACCTTAAGAATTAAGTTACTTTTAACTAACCACCGATTTGATTTCTTGCATATGTATGGCTTATACAGCTCAATGATCTCTTCATAAAAACAGTAGACTGGTTTCAAATAAAAGCTCATGTTCTGTGTCCTTGAGCAGAGCTCAGAGCTTACAGTCAGGCTTAAGGCTCCAACAATGGCCCAATCATTGTTTTAAACCCTCTTCAGTTTGGGCCGGTGCCCTCTTCACAAATTCATAATACTTTCAGCCAATATGTATGAAAGCTTTTAATAACATGCAGACCTATTGAATCCTCCTCACAGGTGAATGAGAGGCTGAATAGATAGCTGTGGCGGCCCCTCGAGGCTGGGCGTATCGCACACCACTTTTGTTGCATTTGTTGTCATTAGACCTAAACTGAAGGGCAGGTGGGTTTTGTTGATACGCCGCTCATATATGCTCAATGATGCTCGTCCTCTGTTTGCACATAACGTATTGAGCTGCTTTTTAAAGGCTTGCCAGGCTCCTTTTGACAACCCAGGTGGTGTGTCCCTGAGGGATCCATGAGGCTCCAACCTTAGTCTCAGCTTCATTCGGTCACGTAGCTCTCTCTCCTCTCTCCATGTGAAATTCAGCTAGGTGGTGAGCTTCTTCACTCCTCTCTGTCATGGCCTGTAAACCTTTACTACTGCTTAAGAAAAGGGTTCTCTACTAGAGAATCTGGGTAAATAAGTTGAACTTTAGTCTGACACAAGGCATGCAGCAGCTGAATGTCTAAAAGCTCTGTCTATGTCTCCTCAGGCAATTATGAGAAGAAAGTTAGAGTGTAAATAAAGTGCTATTGTGTGGGCAGCTGTGTGTTGTGTTTTATGTGCTCACATGAGCACACGCACACACTCGTCCATGCTACTATCATTCCTGATCTCTTGTCAGTGGGGGCCTTTCTGTCCATTGGTTCTTTGTTTTGCCAGTTTGTATGAACTATGTTTCTTTCTCCGGGGCTCTCCTCCCACTCCACCTCCGTCCCTGCGTTCCTAAGCTGGCACTGAGTATTGACAAAGAGAGACTAACACACACACACACACACATTCATTACACATGCTATACACACACACAGAAACACACACACACACACCCTTACACATAGGGGTGAGGGGATTTAACATAAATCTGTCGATCCTTTGTCCTAATGCTATGTAAGCTTTCATGCTGAATTGAAATTGCATGTGTGACAGAGATACAGAGGTTGAGACAGCTGTTGAGGACGGCTAGTCCACTGAGAAGACCCTCTGTCCAGCCAGGCCACGCCTCCACTCCACTCCCGCACAGAGAACTATTGTCTTCAGAGCTGCTTCCACCATTCTGATGTCATGGGTAGTTCTTGCCCAGAGGGCTGCTGTTACTGTTGTGGTAAAACTTGACAGACCTTTCAGCCTGCAAGTCAGAGGCACAAATGACTGCATGGATGCACAGTACACAAAAACACTCCTGTGTTCTCACCTTTTTGACCCCCCCCCTCCCTTACTTGGTCTGGTTTGAATCTCATTTGCTTCTAATTTGCATGGCAGTTGATGCTCTTCTTGCATGTCTCCTGAATTTGGCAGCCCATACGCAAATCTTTTTGCCTCATTCAGCCCCACCTGCCTCAGCTCAGCTCATCGGTGAGGAGAAGATAAAGATTCCTGGGTACCCTTTTCACTTTGTCATGCCTCCAGGGTATTTTGTACAAGATAAGCACAGTCAGCCCCAGACAAGCCCTTTACTTACAGTTTCAGAGCGAGCAAACGTAGACAAAGTGTAGCATGTAAGTTGTAAGGGCATTTCTAGCTGTGCTTTATGGCTTTATGGGTAGTCATTCTGGTTTTTCCTCCCGTGAATCCATCATTTTGGACTAGATTGAAACATGATGACAATTAGATCATTTCTATAAAAATTACTGTTGACACCCATGATCCCCACAAGATGTTCATGTTCCCTTCAAGATGCATCCCAATGAGTTTTATGATCCCCTCACTTTACCTCTAGCACCAATGTGAAACTAACATTCCCGGCAGCCTCACTCATGCTTTGTGTTCTGTGCTTATGAGCATGCTAACAAAAAAACTGCGAAGGTGAACATGGCTAAAATGATGGCTCCAAAACATTAAGATGTTGTCATTGTGAGCATGTTATCCTGGTAGCATTTGAATTTAGCCTAAAGCATCACTTTGTCTGACATAGAACAGCCTAAGAGAGATGTTAGAATGGTTGTAGATATTAGGGACATTTCAGACAAATCGGATGTTGTGGTGATCATTGTAGGCTAGGCCCATTTGCAAATGCAAGCTAATATCTTTTTACCCCTATGTCAAGGGATTGCTCAGCTTTGCTCAGTCCAAGAGGACATTTTGCTTATTAGCCACTGCAGCATGACATCAGATTATGTTTTTTTTCTGAAGTTTATACTGCTTCAACTTTTCTCTGTAGGGCTGATGTGTATTTTTCACCACTGAAGCCTAATCAGACTAACCCCATTAAAATGAATGGGAGAGCTGCAATGCCTTATTTGGTCTGAATGAGGTTTAAGCTGTGCTACTTAAGAAGAAGATAAAGTGGGGAATATAAGTGGTTATATCTATGGTATTTAGAGATGGTGAGCAAAATTGTTACCAATCTGATATCATTTGATGAGAACAGGATCAGGAACTAAAGATGAGCAAGAAGTTTGATTGCTGTTACACCCAAGACCTCCAACAATGCTATAATGAATCCTTAATGGTCACAAGGGCAACTCTCAGCCCATGTTTGCTTAAGGTTTTATGAGTCTTGAGTCAGTCTTTTTTTAAGTCATGCCAAGTCCACAACCAGCCCACATCCAAAGGTTTTTTCTTTCTCTTTTTCACCTCTGCCTCAATGGCAAAGTCTCCTGAGAGCTGGCTCGGTGCCATTAGTGCTTGACTAAACTCTGTCAGAATCACCAGGGAAGATAAGAAAGAGAGAGCTGCATAAAGGTACGCCATGTTAGAGTGCTGTTGTGTCATTGGCAGTAAATTTGGACAGCAAAGGTCAATGCTCTTGAGAAATAGGCTTGTCTTTGGAGATAAGGCCAGATAGCAGAGTAACATACAAAAGACCTAATGGAGCAGTAAGCCTGGATATATAAGCACATATTGTATTTCAACACACATTCAGAGCAACAGTGTCTGCCATCTTAGCCACTTCGTATAGTGGATAAATAAGAGCAATGGGACTGAATGAGAGATCAGGTGGTCGCCAGTGTCCCTCCCCATGGGTCTAGATGGATAACACGCCCCTTTTATCTGGGACCTCCTTTAAAACGGTAGGATTCTGGGAGAAAGAGAGAGAACGTCGCTGGCACTGTGGATAATGGTCATTGAGGAGCAAAGGAGACACAATGAAAAACATTTCTCTCACCACCCACCACTTCTCTGTCATCCTTCCTCCATTTTCTCCCCATCTCCCTTTTTGTTTTCTCTGCTCTGTTATTATCACCCAGATCATTATCAGGCTCACTCTCTTCTCCCTGCGATGAAGAGGAGGGCCTGCCGCCCACATGGCTTTGGTGAGAGATTTCTTACAGAGGCACCTCAGGAGGAGGAGGAGGAGGAGGGGGGAAAACGAAGACAAGAGGCCCAGTAAAGTCCATCTAAATATAGAGGCAGCAAGACCTTTCTTCCCTTGTCCTTATAAAGAGCTGCTGGTGAATCCGGATGGACTATCTTCCTCTCTGTACCGAGAGCTGATCACTCCCTCCAGGATCAAGAACATAACTGTTGGTGCATGGAAACACACACTCGTGCACACAAACACACAAGACTACTTTGTTTTATGGGAGAGAGAGAGTACAGGGAGCTTAGTGAGTTTCTGCTTCACACGAGGGGTCAAATCATGTTTGGTGGAACATACTAAAATAGGAGAGGCTTGAGGAAACTCCAGAAAGAAATGATGGGAGAAATGAGTGATGGGGGGAGGTGAGGGACATTAGGAAAGAAAGATGCAGACAAATTTATGGCCAAAAATATCTAGAAGGATATATTCTACATTTAAATTTATATGAACAAGCTTCTGTTAAAAGATGCCCCTTTTCGGCTGTAATACTTCTCTAGTCCTAATTCACTTCAAATCCTTATGTTTTTCTGAGGAAAGATCTGTCTTCTAAACTTGGCTCTGTTTTACAAGAATGGTTTGGCATTTTTGGAAACAGGCTTTTATTCACATTCTTGCTGTGAGTCAGGAGAGAAAATCAATGCCCCTTCCATGTCTGCATTGGAAATAGTAAGCTCCAACCAGCAGCCACTCTTCTTAGCTTAGCATAAAGACACAAACAACTTAAGGCCAGCCTGGCTCTACTCAAAGGTAGCAAAAAACATTTACAAGCAAACAAAGCTCATTTAAACAAAAGTTTTTGCTTCATTAAATATCATTGAAGCAATAAAAGAAAAAGAGGGTAAACAGATTGGGGCAATGACATGCAACGATCATCTCGAGTTGGATTCCAACGCTGTGGTTCCCCATCAGTGTATTGACCCCTAACTGACAGGGACACTTGTGATATTTTATTTCTTATTTGCGTTTATGTTCAAAAAATAAAACGTATAAATGCAAATATTATGGTTGTCTGAGGGGTTACTAGTGCCTATGTGTCAGTTTCAACTCAATGGCTCTTTTTATTAATATCTAACAAGACTGCAAAGCCTCTTTGTTGGCAGCTACATCTAAATAAAGTCTAATAACAACAATAGAATCAATTCAGCTCACCAGGGGAGAGTGGCAACCCATCAGAAGTAATTTGAAAAAAAAAAATAGTACAAAAGTAGTTTTTGTTTAACTTAATATTTAAATAGAAAGTAAGTTGTACTTTAAGTTACGTTTTAACGAGGTATTTGTTTTCTGATTTTGCTGAAGTGGGTTTCTCAAATAGTATTTTTTTTTACGTTTACTTGTGACATTTTTAAAGCATATAGTTATGATTTCACTTGAGTAAAAACTTTTCAGCTCTCTATCCATCGTTTTACAAAAAAGAAGAGATCCAGCTAATTTAGACTTTTAAAATTATGTGACTACAATGCTAGCGGTGGAGATAACCAGCAACCACCTTTGAATAATTTGTGAACATGAGTTTGAATAACAGGAGGCTCTCCTGTTCTCCCCATGCTGCCAAAATTAAGTTTTTGTATTGATTTAACAAACAAGATATGAGCTTCAGAGGTTTTGTTACCTTTGGACAGAGTCAGGCTAGCTATTTCCCCCTATTTGCATTATGTGTGCTAAGCTAGGCTAACCAATTGCTTTCTGTAGCCTTGTATTTCCAGTACGGATGTGTCAAAAAGTGAAACTGTGGTCAAAACTAAATTTCTGGCCACTTACATTCCCTAATGATTCCATTCATTCCTTTTCCAGAGTACCATGCTGATTGCTTTGTTCCACATTAAATAAAGTTGAAGCTCTCTGCTGTTCAAAATGAAAAAAGCCTTATCAGTATTAAATGATCAGGCTGCAGTCAGCATCATAAAGGTGACCTCCTCACTCAGGATCTTCCCCCTCATGACAAGAGCTATGTAAATGACTAATGTGGTTTGACCATATTCTACATACTGTTTCTGTCTAACGGCCCGCTCTGTTTTCTGCTGTTGTGGTCTTCTCTCCATCATTAAATAACAAGCTATACAGTTTACAGGTCATGTGCCGGTAAACAGACCACAGATAGATGCATTTCAATCAGAGATAAAGAAGCAGGTCACTTTTAGGGAACTTGTTCACACAGAGATATATTGTTTTCTAAACTCCATGTGAAGCAACCGAGAGGTCATTCTCCACAGCTGTCCACGTATGCCAGCAGTGACAGCTAAGGTTCAGAAGTCAAACAGAAGGAAAATGGTTTGACTGTGTGTTTTGAAACCCTCCTCTACACCTGTTGCTTACTGTTCCCTGTGGTGTGAGTGTGTGTGTGTGTTTGTGGCCACACACACTGACACACATATTAATCATGCACACTAACACACACAAAGTGCTGTAACTGTGGCTGCCCTAGCTGAAACTGTGTAGTAAAGGCAAGCACAGAAAAACCAGAATTGCCATCACACACATACAGACTGACTAACTGCACATCAGCACTTGTTACATAAGAGCCCCTCTTCCACACAGACAACTCCACAGCACAGTCTGATAGAGTCAATGTCAAGCCCTGCATGAGAGAGAAAATGGGTATAATTCGTGCATGACCACTCAGTTGCTATGTGTGTAGCTGAAGTGGATCGATCTGTGTGTGTTTGACGGTGTCAGTTTGTGGTCATGAAAGCCCCACTGAGAGAGGAAGCTCAGCTGTCAGTAGTTGTCAGGCACTGGGCCTCCCCTTCTCTCTCTCTCTCTCTTTGTTGATCTTGTTGTAGTTAACCTCTCCTTCCCCTGCCCTCTTTCGTTTTCTCCCCTCCTCCTCTTTTCTGCCCCCCAACAGAGGCTGTCTGCGTTTGAGGCCGAGGTGGAGGCACTCATTTGTACAAGCGTGTTGGCCAGAGATAAGGAAATGTGGCTCAAGACCAACAAACCTCCCCCTGGGCTGAACGTATTACACACACACGCATACAGCAAAGAAGTGTTTGAAAATATTGCGGCCAGAGGTCACGGCATTTGTCCTCTGGTATGTGGCATCGATATTATAAACTCTGACCTTGCCTCACCCCTGGATTTAGCGCTTCCTTTTCCCACTTGTCTTTTTGCACTCCATGCATTGCTCTGTCCTGCCCCGTGCAGGGTGTTACCCATTCTACATTAGCTGCTCTCATGCAGAATGACACAGAACAAACACCCTCTCTCTCTCTAAAGCTTGCTCCTTGTTTAATGAGGGAGAAATAATGTCTGTGTGTGCATGCCGACACTGCCAGACTGGTGTGGCATGGTGTGAAATGGACATGAGGAGAGGATGTGAGATGGAACGCGTCTGTGGCGCCTCAGCTCTGCGTTCCGTTAGGGGATGTGGGGGTGGGATAGACGCTGTTGGTGAAAGGAGTGTGTGTGGGGGGTGTCGGGGCTTGTGATTACAGCATAGCTCTGGTAGACCTCCCCAGACTCTGCTGGAGTGAGACACACTCAGATCACATTACAGATGAAGAGCTGGAGACGCTTAGTTAAGACAACTACTGCTGTGCTAATGGGAGACACATTTATGAATTCACAAGCAGGCAGACAAACGCATACAAAATTAATACCCAAGACATAACCCACACATCCACTGACATCCACAGAGGCCCGGTTAATTGAGATACACTTAATCACTTCACTTCACTCAGGAAAACCTGTTCCAGCTGTTATTGTTTCTCTCTTTTTCTTTCTTGCCAACTAATTAAACCTTCTTCTCTCTCATTAACTTTGGTAAGCCACAAGTATCAGTCCTGTACAGGGGCATCTCCTCTGGCTCATCTCATTATCACCGGTCCCATTAGAAAATGCCAGAAGGAGCAGGAGGTGTGAGAGTGACGTGAAGGGTAAGTGGAGCAGCTGATAGGATGCAGGCCTGCTGTTGGATAAGCACTTGTTTCAGCCAGAGCCCTGAAAACTCACACTGATCCAGAAATATCTCCATCTTTATCAAGCCCAGACTCCACTGTCCCAGTTGTTCATTTTTGTCAACTTATAGTAACATTTTCACTAACTTAAGGTCCTTTAAATGTCTAGTTTGTGCATTATTTTAGAGATAATTTCTCACATAAGTTATAAAGACTGATTAACTCAATCTACATTAATTGATAAATTTTCACTTTTAGCAACAATTACTCTCAAATTCCACAGAGTATCAGATGAAGGTGAACTGAGAAGGTTTAACTGGTTTTGACTGGTTTGCTTTAACTGGTAACTGTGGCCAAAGTGCCAGCTTTTATATGTCCAAGGTTTCTTTTTCAAGGGTTTTGACAGGAATCTTAGATTTATTGTTCTTATTAATCATCAGCCTGCATCCCTGACTGTTCCATGGTACACTTACTGTCAAAGGAACAGTTTTACATGGACAAGGGGACATGTTTATGAAGAGTAACATATTGGCTTAAGAGTGTACCAAGTCTTACTGGCTGAACCAGATGAATTCTTTAGTGTTCATTTAAATGATAAGCTCGCTCAACTTGTCATGGTTTATTGGTTTTGCACCCAGTTGAACTGCTTTAAATCCTTATTTCCTTATTTCCTTTCATTCTATAAAACTTTGTTCATTTTCGCAGCATTGGTGTAACATTTTAGTTTTTTGTGTGGGGTTTTTCTTTCCTTCCTGCATTCCTCCTCCTCCTATGCTTATTGTAATGTGAGTAAATAACCAACCCTACAACATGTTATAAAGATAAATAATATCTTCTGTAGCGCCACTCCTCGCGCCATCTCAGGCTAGGTTCATTGTTACACACAGCACCGGTTCACTGGTGAGTCAATCAGCTACTCTTGCTCTGAGCTCCAGTTCCCCTTGTAAAAACAAATTAGCATGCAACAGGTACTGTCTCTCTTCAACTAAAGCTCATTACTGATGGCCACATATTCTCTTCAGTGGTTGCTCTCCTGTTATCCTGCTCTGTGCACAAATACTTCTACCCCTTCAACCACCTACTGAGTGTCTCTCATTCTTGTTTAAACCTGACTGTCTCCAGACCACACCGTGTTATCTGAATGAGTTACTAATGCAGGAAAAGTCCACGGGAAAGAGCATGTGATGGGTTCCTGGGGTCTTGTCATTTCTTCTTGGAGCCAGGGTAAATATAGCCTGTATCTGAGGCCTATCTGACGCCAAGCACCAACACTCCCCAGGCCCAGATGGACCTATATAGGACTGGACTCACAGACACAGGAGGATCTAGAGACATTGTCAGTCAGGCGAAAGATGCTTGGCTTGGGTTTAATGATCCATTGAAGAGGGGAATATTTGGGTAAATAATGTTAAAGCTTGATCGTAGCCCATTACAAAATATGGGGCTCATAATTGAAATTTATGATATTCTTTGAAGCATTAACCTCCAAAGGAGATTAATAAAATGAGGCTCCCTGTGTGCTCATAACTATCCTTTAAAATTTATGTAGCTTATAAATTAAATGGTAGGCTATTAATCCATTTTGTTTAGAGGTTATTAATCATGCTGTTAAAGTTACACAGCAGGCATGTGGTCAAAGCAGCAACTAAAAATAAAGCTTTTGTTTATTATTGCAGTTTTGTCAGAAAATTAGGAAAAGGTTTATTATTAGTTACTTATAGCTATTGACATGCTTTTCTGAGCATGCTTAGTATGCTTTTCAAATTATATGTGGCATAGTCTGACAACATTTACCTTAGGATTTAGATTCATTTAAATTTAAGGGCAGCTTTAAAAGGAAATATGTAAATTATTACAATACTTTGCTATCCACTACCACACCTTGTTTGTTAGATAGATAGGACTAACCAGATAATAAAATCAGTTCAACACTCACTTAAGTTGTTCAAATTTCTACTGCAGTCACATTTTTTATGTTTAAAAAATGCTGTTGAATTAAACACTATGATTGAGTCATTAAATGCCTCACTAACATTTACTGTCTGAACATGAACTTGGACAGGGATTCTCAAACTTTTCCTTGCAAAAATCTCCTACTAGCATTAGACTATGAACAGGGTCCCCCTTATTCAAAATATCTTTTCAAAGCTATTGACAGAGTGTAGCTGTAAATCCATACTTTAATATAATCTACCTCATATTATTTGCATTTCCATTTAAATGTGATGCAAATTTTAACCAAATTTTAAAAATTAGCTAAAGAAAATGTGACTCCAATATTTGGAGTTGGTTCATCAAGATTTGGTGCTGCAGAATTTTAAGACAGGTGTCACTACACCACAGCAGAGAAAGAGGATGCTGTCATGTGGTTACTGATTTAAAGTTGCTGCCTCTTTTTTTCACAATCTTCCAGTTGCTTTGCAGGGTTTTCCTCAAGTTGTCAAAGTCTTTGTTTAACTTTTGATAGCATTTCATTGTTGTTTTGCCATCAAGTAAAGCATTGTATTTGTCTCCTTATCAATCCACACATACCTGATTGTCTCATATGAGATTTACTTGGCCAGAAGTTTTCCATAAATTTTCCAGCTGAGTTTTTATCAACTTGGAAGTTGATCTCCTCTTCAAGTCCTTTCCTTTCAAAAAACTGTCTTTTTTTGCAAGTCTGCACCAGCTAGCTAGCACCGGGTCAGCACTGACAACTTATGATGTCATTCATGATGTTTTCATGGTATGGTCAGTCTACATATGTTATTACTGTAATTTGCAGAGGCCTCCTATTATTTCCAGGAAACCTCACTTTGGCAACCGTGGGTCGAAAGAAGATCCTATTCAGGGCTGTGTGGGATAAATCTATTTTAAATACAATACTTTTTTACTGTGTTATGTGATTGATTTTAAATAACAAAGAAAACTAAGTAATTTATGTGATGAAATAAACATCTATAGCCACTTTTGGCTTCATCAAACGGCTCCAGCCTTCTCTTCGTCTCTTACAAGCCAGTGGAGAAGGATGCAAGTTTCAGTCTTTAAATTAGGTAAAATGCTGGATCAACTCAAAGCTTTATAGTGTTGGCAAATTGGTCCGCTTGGATTAAAAAACAACAGCAAATGCATAAGCAAACCAGAGTTGTGAAGCTTCTTTGCAGTGTCCTGGCAGTTTGATTTTTCCCTTACTATTCTAAGCCACATACAATCAATTATTGTTAATGATTTGGTATCAGTGGTAGGCATCAACTTTTATTGAATATTTGTGTTTGACAACACTTCACTGTTGACTGAATTACATGCAGCTCTTGAAAGACTAACTCCTATGTAGGCGCAGAATAACATGGGTTTATTAAACTTGTTATATAAGAGTATATGAACTACTTACATGTAACTGTCCTCAGGACTGAGGTATAAATATAATGTAATATGAAAAATTGTCACCAGACTTTATGATATTACCCAAATTTAAGAAGAAAATATCTTGTTGTATGCTCTTTCTTTTTTTTTTTTTTTGACTCAGGTTTCTGATCACAAATTAGACAATAAAACTAGGAAACGTACAAAGCATTTTACATAATGGTGCTAATTCAGGCCAACTCATGTCCCACGTGGTGCTGAGACCATATAGAAGTGTGTTTGCCTGTTTGTGAGAGCTGAGGTCTGATAAGGTGGGTCTGTTTTTATGTCAGTTCTGAGGAATCCCTGACGTCAGAGTGGAACGACGGTGAGAAGCGTGCAGAGAGTGAGATTTGACTGAGCCCACTTTGTACGTGCATGTGAAAAGGAGACGGGGGGAGAGAGAGAGAGAGACTGAGTGAGTGACTGAGAGAGAGAGAGAGAGAGGCCTTATGGTGACTCAGCATAACAAGGTCTGCTAGGCCGCATGACCTCGTTCATCAAGCTGACATCAGGCTCTGTTTCTGCTCCTCTCTGGGTGTGATTCACAGGGAAAATGCCAGAAGGAGAAAAAGATATAGAGACAGAGGGGGGAACAATGGCATGTGAGAAGAAACAGGACCAAGAGTGCTGAAGAAAAAACACAAAAGAAAAGCAGAAAAGTTGGATAAACAGCTGTGTGTGAGATCACAGAGAACAGACAGGTGAGATAGTGAAAAATAAACAGTGACAGAGTGAAGAGAGGAGAAGCAGAGTTGCCTCACGACAGCAACAACACAGCAACAGCAAGGACATTCATTCTGTTGAACTCAAGTGTGTATAAACATCTGTGACATGATTCAGCTACAAATACTGCAGCTTGTCTTTGTGCTGTCATCTTTTGCCGCATATTCTAAACACTGAAATGGTTTCTGTAAAGTTTTTGTCTACTGATACCTGCTGTAAAACCTCATGTTGTTCTTAAGACATGGCTATTAAACAAAAACACTCTGCTGTCACCACTGAAAAACACTGGGAAAAATATTTTATATACATCAACACCTTCACTGAATCAAGTTCACCAAATTCATGTATGAAAGTCAGTTTATACAAAAACAGTTGCATAATGTCTGGAGGAGCTTTACACAATCTGAAAAATATATTTTTTTATGATGTCTAGGAGACCATTTGTATATAAATTAGAAAAAAAAACATACTGAGGTAGGAATGGACAATCTTAGAAAAGACATCACGTGATTGCATTATGGGAAATTTCTAAGCTTTCATTTTCAGTTTCCATGTTCTGAACACTCATCAGTTGTAATCAAAGGACTCCTGATGATCTTCTCTGTCCATTCCATATTATGCAAATGTGGCTAAAATGTCAGCGAGACCTCTGCTGCTCTGATTTTGACCATTCTTACAAGCCATTATCATGGTGTAGCTACAGATGATAATAATGGTTGCTCAATTCACCACTTTGGTGCTTTTGGTGCTATTTGGATTACCATAAAGTTTTTAGAGACATTCATGGTCCCCAGATGACACAATTTTTTGACTTTTTAACTGACTTTTTGCTAACAACACCAAATTAAGCTTTGCGCAGTCACCACAGGTTTACGCTGCAGTGTGCTAGCAGCAGCCCATTTGCACAGGCAAATTCTGTCTTTGTACTTATTTGTTCAGGGTTGTTTATATCTGCTCGGTCTGAGCAGCTGTTCAGCAGTGTGAAAAAGTGACATCAGGTTTGTTTCACCAAAAACTGACTGCTTCCCACTGCAGGGATACTGCATTTTCTTTCAAAACCCCCTTTGGTCCACGCAGCTGCAGTCTTGACAAACCACTCACATTAAAATGAATGTGAGAACCTGTTTTTATGGTTTAAAAAGTGCCTAAAGCTGAGACTTGTAGTTTTGAGTGAAACATCTCTACAACATTTGGATATGTCACTATGACGTTTGGTGCAGCCATTTATGTCGCCCTCATGGCTGCTAACAATAACTCTGTCTCTGACTTTCTGGTTATTATTAGGTAAAAATATTAGTTTGCACAGTACTTTTATTCAGGACCAAATAATTGTAAAACTAATTGAATTTTCATCATCCTCAGCTGTATTTCGTGACAACTAGCACATGTTAGCACACGCTACATGGAGAAAGTGAGCAAGTTATGCCTGGTGCACATCAGCATGTTAGCATGTTGACATTAGCATTTAGCCTTAGGCAGTGCTCTGCTTAAGCACAGCCTCAAAGAGTATTAATAGACATTGAGTACTATGACCATAAACGCCTACTTTTATCTGTCTTTGCATGTTCCAAACAGAACGGATGTTTGATATTAAATTACACAAATACATTTTTTAAAAGTTGGGAGATTTCTGAAAGAAATCCTAGCTGTGAAGGTTCAGAGTACACACAGTCATGTGAACTGAAATCTCACTAAAATGGCATTAGTCAGGGCAGGGTGTTTGTGTAATTAACCACAGAATTCCCTGAGTAAATAAGGTCTGAATGGATTT
Organism: Acanthurus leucopareius; assembly: GCA_029814765.1. NCBI lineage: Eukaryota > Metazoa > Chordata > Actinopteri > Acanthuriformes > Acanthuridae > Acanthurus > Acanthurus leucopareius. The sequence continues at coordinate 11,511,530 of JAQMCX010000029.1, forward strand.
CAATCAAAAACAAAACACTGCAAAAACATCTGTTGTACTCGAGACCATGTTGTAAAACATTACTGGGTGGATAAATTACACCCAGAGTGAGGACAAAAAGATAATGGATGTGTTTTTGTTTCTATCACCTCTTCCTGTGTTTTGGTCTTCAGGCTAAGTGAGTCCTAGAAGTGACACATCTTCTAAAGTAGCTGATGTAAGCACAAACATGTAGAGACGCTGCTGGGAACAGAAGTAGCTGAGCTTGTTTAGCAGAATGAAAAAAAAACTGTTACTTGCAGTTTTGGTTAACGGAGGCTTCAAACCACTTTCAAACAAACCTGTTTTTTTTTTCATTTCTTGCACAAAACTTACAGTGAGAAAGTTTGAAAGCAAGTGTGTCAGCCCAGGGGAACACCCAGCACCCATAGCAGGTGGTGGTGTTGTTGCTTGATAAAAGTCTGGGCCTCTTGACACCCTCATACAGGATTGAACAGTACACACAGCCTTGATAAGGAGCACACGCACACGCACACACACACGTTACTGAACTCTGTCACTTCACAGCTTTTTCATAGTTGCTTCGCAGCTGGATGTGCAATTCAGCTTTGTTGTGAAAAGTGATGCTGCAGTAACACTTACCATAAACACAGGACATTTCGAGCTCTGTGTTTGACCAGATTATGACTATGACTTGTATTTGTGGTGTTTCATTATATAAGTCAGAGAAATTGAGAGGCATCTTTAAATACAAAGTCTTTATTTTTATAATTTTTTTGGTATGGCTTCTTTAAAGGGATTGTAAAAGACATTTTTTATTGAAAAAAAAATCTAACTTCTGATGCAAGCAGTCAAGGATCTACGAACATCATCTACTGTAGTTGCTGTTCACCAGAGCAACTCCACTGACATGGTGACAGGACAAAAAAACAAAACAATACGACACCTGAGAATCTGCAGGTATGCCCCCTCAGATTCAATGACATCAGTGCCACAACTATATTCATCATAGTAACAACAAAAAAGCTATTTTAACTTAGTACCTCATATAAATACCTACATATAAATATTGTAAATGTACTTGATTTTTAAAATGCTGTACATGAATGTCCTTTTGAGAGCAACAGTTTGTGACAATCTCAGTGAGAAAAGGAGAAAAAAAATATACACTGGTGCTTGAGCTCAGTGTCAGCTACCTTTCAACATGGATACACAGCACTCCTGGTCCCCATCACCCACATACTGCATGTGATTATCTACATCCATCTGAAATCATCAAGAGCCAAGTGGGCCAGATTTATGTCACTGACTGCTGAAAGGTCAGTCACAAAGGCTCTCTGCACTTGGTCCTGTGGTTGGGGGAGCACTTGAAAGAGGAGGAGATTAAAAAAAGAAGAGTTGCTTTTTTTATTAAGGCCTCTTTTATATATATATATAAAAAAAGATTTAAAAAAAAAGTATAGTCCTGACTTCACAAAAAAATGAGACTCCCACTGTCTGATATACTGAAGCTTTCTGTTTTGTCCTTGAGGTGAGATCTGTCGTCCTCCTGTGCGAAGCTGAACACTAGAAGTTTGTTCATGAGGCAGTGCTCTGCCTGGATGGGACCACAGAAAGGCCGAGAGGCTGGCCGAACGCCTCCTCAAATCCCCCCCCCTGTCTTCACCCTGCACCCCAAATCCCGGACTGTCTCCCAGTGTCCTAAAGCAGCAGTGGCCTATCCACCCCAGACAGCCTTGGGTGGGGAGGAAAGAGGTGTTACAAGTCCCAGACAGCTCTGCAACAGTCATCAATATGTACCATGGACACACAAACCTCCCACTGATTGAGCCAACAACATTTTGACATTGATAGTAATGACATACATAAAAATGTTGACAATGACATTAATACAATAATGAAGGACAATAAAAATAATAATAACAATAATAATAATAATAAAAATAAAAATGAAGTGTCAGCTTCTGGAAGCCCTTGAAAGCGACCGCATACTTAAGCTGTTTGGCTTCCTGACCTAAACCACAACAGTCCTCCTCCCACTCCTGTTACCCTTTAACCTATCAGCAAACAGCTCATCCTGATCGTATAGTGCAATAGTCCAACCCTTTTTTCCTTAAAGCCCCTGCTGACGATAGCTGGGTCACCCTGTAGGGTGATTTGCCATCCTCTGTCCTAAGGTCCCTGACCATTACCGCCCTTCCTTAGCCTCCCCCTCCTCCTCCACTGCCGCCGCCAACTGCTCCTCTCTGCCTCCTTCTGTTTACTGCATGCGGTCTGGCTGGATGTGCTGCTGCGGAGCGTAGTGCAGGAAGGTCGGAGCTGGGCCAGAGGCGGAGGGGAGCGTGGGGTGGACGGTGGTCGGAGCTGTGGCAGCGGCGGCTGGGCCAGAAGTGGCTGAAGGGCTGGTGGCGTAGCTGTAGCCTAGAAAGCCAGCTGGGGAGGCGGCGTAAGGGTATTGCTGTTCAAAGGCTGCTTGGGCGTACTGGGTGTAGGCTGTGCTGTAGTCCAGGTAGGGGCTGGTGCTGATGGAGGTGGAAACCTGAGTTGGCAGCACAAGGCTGGGCTGCACAAAGGCTTGTGGGTAGATGTATGGCTGGGCCATCCTGCACACAGACAGAAAGACCAAAACAGGGTTGTCAGATAGAGCAGCTTAAGATCCAGAGCAGAAGAAAAATCCCAGGACCTGGCTTCTACTGTTTACATGTCTCCCAGAGGGTGAGGGTGTTGGGAACATAAACTCTATGTAGGTGTTCTGACCTTAAAGGAGTTCTCACATGGATATCCACTGTTATTAAAGATTAAGTCGACAAGAGGCAGAGGAGTTTAGGAGGCGAAGGTGACTCAACCTTCTGTCTGTGTCAGTTAGTAAACCTACCAAACCTGTTTGGTAGGGCCTCCTGAGGTAGAGCGCATGGGAGGAGTAGGGTGGGGGGGTCAGAGTCAGCCGTTACTGGCAGGTTTTCAAGCTCAGGCATAAGCAGAGTGTTTTAACAGCTGCTGCTCTTCACTCGCTAAACAAGTCAATACACACACACACACACACACTTACACACAAAAAGACGAAAAAAAAAAAAAAAAAAAAAGGGGAAGTGCATGAATGCAGAAGTTGCACTCTCCCAGCTCTGACTGTGTGTGTAGATCTCATGCAGATGAACACAGGTGATGATGCTAGCAGAGGGAGGTAATGGTGGCGGGGGACCTCATCAGTGTTGGGTGCACGGCTCTCGTTCTGGCCTCGTGGGGGCCTGCACTCAAACGTAGCTGATTAGAGCTGTGGGGTCTAGGGACTGTGCTATGACCGTCCCTCCTTCTCTTTCAGTCTTTGCCACTTTATCCATGGAGGAAAGGGAAGGGGAGAGGGCTTTAGAGGGGTCTATTTTTAGTCAAGACTTTAAGTATCTCTCCTGAGTTTGTTGTCTACAGGCAGGGAAGGTTGTTGTTGTTGTTAGGAGAAGACTCCATCCTCCATATAAGGGGTGATGTAACAGATTTTCATTTTTGCTAGTCATTACCCTTGATTCTATGCTCTGTGAGACAAAGACATGATCGTCACAACAAATGTCACTCTGACGAAAGCTCTTCAGCAGCCTCTCAGTACTGATGAAAATCTTCCTTTCATGGACTGTATTTAAATTTCAGTCTTAGCTTCTTTTTTTTTTCTATAGATTTAATCGAGGGGAAGAAGAGGATCAGCAATGAGAGGTATGAAGTCGACACAGCAAAAGATGGAAGCATGCATGGATAGAGATGTCATCACGCTTTCAAATCACACACATATACCCACTCCACTCCAATCCCTCCGCCTCCTCCTCCTCCTCCATCCACCCACCAACCCACCCTCACACCAGTTACCACTGCAAACCCCAAACCATGCCATAATAGGGAAAGTCACACCGCAATCAGCACAACCTCTTCAGTTCATATCACACAAAAGGGTAAAGATAAAAAGCCACTCCAATCTATCACAGCACACCGCACTGCACTCTCAAGCCATCACTGGCACCTTGGAGAGAGGCTGGCTGAGGGAGGGAGGAAGAGGGGGAGCGTGTGGACAGATATTTTCTGTCAAACCCCTCCTTGGGACTAGTCCTGTACAGTGGGCATCTTCTGATCCTCTGCTGGTACACTGGTCAGCTGGCAGCAGAGAGCAACCATAGTAAAAGGTTGGATAGGAGGATGGCAGTGATTATTGTCAGCAATAACATTAAGGTCCTATTGTATCATTAAGTCAATACAGCGATGTGATGAGGAGGGTTGCATTGGGGGTACAGAAATGTGTAATCTCACTGTTATTAATGTAAATTCTGAATGAAATAGAAAAATTCCACCTATGATGTGACATTAAAAACATTTAAAAGTATTAAATGTTGAACTGGTGACAGTTTTAGCTGTGGAACCTGCACAAATGCTTTGTTTTTCCATCATGAGGACAACATTTCAAACAACAGTGTGGTGGAAACAAACTACAGAAGCACACTGAGACATCGAGACTGCAGGGGGGAAAAAAAAGTGACAGACATAAAACCAGACAACAGTGGCAAGTAAGTCATAAGCATAGGCAAATGAATGTAAACCCCCACCCCCCCTCACCCGCCCATGAGCGCAATCTGCACTTTGTGCTCACAGTGCTATTGAGCTGCTCACAAAGAGGCATTCACTTTCACACACAGCTTTCAAACATGACCATACATTAACGCTGTGGGGCATATGTGCTTTCACTCGCATCATGTTAAAATGAGTCTACCTTCTTTGTAGCCTTTGCAGCATGTCGCCATGGGCAGTTTGCCTTAATCCAGCCTTAAAATCAGCTGACCTTGTGTGGGTAAAGTGGAATTAAAAAAAAACAAACATAAAAACACGTAAATAATGTAAGCCTGAAGGAAGTTGAGGATAGAAAAAGCACAGCTGTATTGTATGAATCTTTGGTGCACACAGGGATGGAGATGTTAGCTGTAATTTTAGCTTTTATTTAAATAGTAACAGGGACAGGGACAAGTTAGGAACAGCAGCAAGCGGCCAGGGGTCACAGAGATGCCAGATGCCAAGTGGATTGTGGGACAATGGCAGGGGAATGCGGATGACGGCCAGAAGATCATAGGTCAGCTGGTTTTGTGCTGACGGCCAGTCGGTGTGTGTTTGACATTATGCCACTCTGCGGATGGCAGGCTGAGACACTGGAGAGACCATCTCAACGGAAAACAGTTGATGCCCAGAAATATTACAAACACGGGCTGAAGTAATCGTCATCATAAAGGCCACTTAAGCAGCTAATGTGAAAAGCCTGGGCGCTATCACACCCAGCAGCTAAATATTTCTACCCGATAACAGAAAATGACCTTCAGCGCCTGACTCGCTGCAGCACAAAGTGTGAGAGCAGACGGGATTGGCCTGGGTGGGGGAAATAAAACAACACCTTCCTACAGTTGAAGTAGGACTTGATATTCCTCCCCTCCCTCTTTGTGTGAGAGGATTGTGAATATTCTTTGAAAGCAGGAGGGGGGAAAAAAGGTGTTTTGTTTGGCACCTGTAGAGGTAGGTTTCCTAGGGAGCACCAGCCTCATTAAGCATTAGTCCCAGAATACACCTCCCTGTAACCCCCCCACCTCAATCTCCTCTTAAACCCCAATCCACCTCCTCCCTCTCAGTCTCACGGAGGTGTCAGTTTTCAGTGCCTTTATCTGACGCGCTGGTAGTGACAGAACTTGAATAGCAGAAGTAAAAACCTGTGCTAAAGGGATAAAAAAAAAAAAGGGATATGATGAGGGGAAGCTCAGGGAGGTGGGTGCAGCAGAGGAGGTGATGCAGAGAAGATGAATCTGCAAGCAAACCAACAACTCCTCCTCCTCCCCCTTCCGTCAAAACAATGTTCCTGGCCTCGGTGACCCCCTCTGGCCCTCACAGTTCACAGCATCTGCTGACCACAGCTATACACACACATACACAGCAGTAAGTCCAAACCAGCACACCAGCGATACATGAAAAGCTCCAGCGCTGCTTGAAAATCCTACTTCAGACCACGTCCTCACACCATATGTCGCCAGGGGGTTCAGGGGGAGATGAGAGGCTGAGAGAAAAGCCACTTGTACGCTCTGCATCTTAGGGAGGCCTGCGTCTGTCACCCACCATACAGAGGAACCTCAGAGGGAACAGACAGGTGCTCCAGGCGCCTCTCCACGTCTCTGGGGTGGTGGTCATAGGAGATTAAGGGGGTGTAAAGGGCTGTAATACGAGCCAGCACCTGTCAGGCACATGCCTCAGAGCAGCACTGTGCTCCACATTTTAAACCCTTCAGGGTTTTGGTGCCATCCATGCTCACAATGGCAGCAGGAGCATGGACATTAGAGGGACTTTCCAGTGTTCTCCTAAGATCTTGGAACATGATGGGACATGTTCCTAGTGGACCCAGAGACTTATCATTCAGACTCAGAGTGAGATCTTTTGTTTAAAAATGAATTAAATGTTCATAAAAATCTTTCCTTGTTAATTTTCTGTAGATCAACTTTATCTTTCTGCTCTACCCTTAAAAATATATCTTGCTGCAACCACTGGTTACTTTCTTTACAGATATTCTATTGATAACTTTTTTTTTCAGTCACGGTCATCACTTAGTCTTTAAGACATCAGAAAACATTTAGATTATGATGATTGTGTCCAACCAACTGTTAAAATTTTTAATCTCTTCAATTTTCAATAATGTTAAAACAAAAACAGCAAGAAATCCTCAAATCTAAGAAGCTAAAACCTGCACATGTTGACATTCTAACTTCAGCAACTGACTTATCATCAGATTAGTACGACTGTCACATTAATCAACAGAAAACCAGTCAACCACTGGACACATCTTAACACAGACATGTTGCTGTTTAGTATTTCACATTTCTGTATTCACTTACTGTCAAAAAACCTGCACACAAAACCACATTATAGAGTTGACTTGGCTTCTCGTGGTAATTTAAATTGTCCAGACAGGTCTGATTTTTTTGTGTGTAAAATATAGAGAGGAATTCTGAGAGCTGCAGGGGGTGAGGAGAGTCATTACTGCAGAGAAATGCTCATTAGCTGCTCAGCAGACCGTGGCTCCTAGACGCTATCCAGGCTGTTTCTACAACACAGCCACTTCTAGGAAGCCTTCTCCGTGACAGAGCCCACTCCGGCAGGTACACGAGTCAAGAGGCTCCTGACAGAAGCCAACAAGTGAGTCACACATTCACCTCTGGAATGCTCTTCTATTACCACTGATATGTGAACCGTCTCCCTGCCCTCCAAGGCCTACAAAACTCAAATATGCTAATAGACCACTCCTGGAGTTGCATGTGGACACAGAAACTGACATGTACATTCTAGAGGCCATATTTGTCAAAGAAATAGTAGCCCGGTGGAGTCCCACAGAGAGTAATATAAGAGAATACAACAAGCGCCCACTCTTGCTCACTTACCCATACTGCCTCTGGATGAGCGCTGGGTGAATGGGCTGCACTCCGATGGATATGCCTGGAAGAGAGGAGGCCGGCTGTCAGACACACACATTTGCATTTACAGAGGAGGACCAGAGAACAATACACAGAGGGTATGAGAGACAGAGGCAGTGCCTGTTTCAAACCTACCACAACGGGAACAACAGCTTCAAGTGAGCAGTGAGCAGCAAAACATGGATGTGTTAGAGGAACAGAATGTTATTTGGTGTGTGTGAAAATAAAATCTGCTGCAGCGACATGGTGGGAATTGTCCTATTGAACTAACTCACACAGGCTAATAGTAGTAAACAGTGCTTTTTGTCCCCCAGGGGACAGGACAGCATAAACACAAGTTTGAAAGGAGGATTTTTCAGCCTGCTCAAGCACATAAACAAACACATGTCTCAAATGAGCTGTTTAGTCTGTTCAGTTAAGTCCTCTAATATACCTGCTTGCAATTCTTGCAATTTTCCAAGGGATGTCCATAAAGACTCATTTTACATTTAGACTGAAAATTAACATTAGTTGATTTAAAAAGTCTAAAAGCAAGAAAACACTCAAATTTAAGACCAATTTGAACCATTAAACATTGTCCGAATAGTTATTGCATAAAAGAGCCATTTGGAACAGTTAATCGCTTTCTTTAATAACCCAGCTGTAATTTGCTGAAACAATGGCACTTTGCACAAACAAAACATTAAAACCCAATTTATTGTGATGCTATTCTAAAGCAGCATGGAAAAGATTTTTTTCTGACTGAATGAGGCAGAAATGTTCACAGACAAGGTTTTATATTCAAGTTTAATTCATGTTATATTTAGTCATATTTGTTGACTTCTTTCCTCCCTCTCGGACTGTTGTTATCCCAGAGATAAAAAATAAACTCACCATTGCCTAGAATAAAATTATAGATTTCTTTGAGTTTGAACTTGGTGGGAAACATTTGAGATAATGAACGTGTACAAGTTAATAAAATATATAACAATATTAGTCATTTTTAGACATTTCAATGTTGTTGTGAAATTGTACGTTCAAATTCATCCATTAATAAATAATAGTTTAAACCAACTAGTTGAAACTGACTTTCTGGTGCCAACTAGCATGGATGGCAAATTTCAATCAAGCAGTGATCTGATCATACACATCCCTAGTTTCTCACTATTTTTATTGTGGAATTTTGGTTTCGTATTTTTAATGGCTTGGCAGACGCACCATTGCTTTCATGATTATCCAGATGATTTATATGGACGTGAAACAACATGTGTCTCACCTGTCTGAATGCTGCGGGGTTTGGCACCTAGGTAAGCCAGGTTGACATTGGCTTTCCTTCCGTCGATTATGGGGTTGGGGTCTTTACAGGCTCTCTCGGCTGCTCCTCGGTCTGTCATTGTCACCTAATGACAGAACAAGACTTGTCAACAAAGTCTCACAATAAAAAAAGTTCAAACTATCACTACCTCATGTAACAACAGGACAGAAGCTTGAGATCCACAAGTGGTGATACATCAACTTTTTAAGCATAAACAAAACTAACAACAGCTAAAATGCATAAACAAAGCTGGTCTTATCAGAAAATTCCCCCGACATGCTTTCCACTGTTAAAATTCTGTTTCTCTGTGAGAGACGGAAAACTAAAAACAAAGCACAATGATAATCTTTGAAAACTGCCCACAGCAGCGGTTGCCAGCCTCTTGACTGCCACTCTGCCATGCGCAGACCTGCTGAAATATGGATCTGGGAAGAGCAACAAGGAGCTTATCCAATTAGGGACAAAATATTAAGGAGATTTGGTATTAGTCCACCCCTCCTCCCTCCCTCCTGGCATTAGACGAGCCCTTCTGTTTTGATTGCCACATTCTGCCAACTCAGAGGGTTCAGTCACCTCAGTGTGTGGATCGAGCAGTGAATGTAGGCCACGGCTTGAATTGTTTAAGAGGACTTTCTTTTTATTTATTCATTAATTTTTTTATTTTAAAAAGCAGTATTCCTCCTTCATAGTGGAAGGATCTGGAACAAAGCCCACTCCAGGGCCTGTGTTGTGAACACACAGGAAGGAGCGAGCTGTGTTTACACTGTGGAGAGCATTGCTGTAGGGGGGTTCTACTAATCCACCTCTGAAGTGTGTTTAGAAAGAAGGTGTGCTCAGCTTTTGGGGAGCCTCCCTCCCCTCCTCCTCCTCCTCCTCCTCCTCCTGCTGCTGCTTGCCAGTTACCTCCTCAAATGGAACGTTCAGGAAAAAAAAAAAAGAATTAGCAGGTTGCCTCACGCCGCACAAAAAGTGTGTCTTGTCCCCGGCAGCACCCACATCGGCCCAAGCCTGTTTAACCTGAAACACCAGCTCCAATATGCAGCCGTTTGATACGAGCTAGACTCTAAGGACAGCTTTCCGCTGAGCTAGGGAGCTGATGTGTAAACACTGATGGCAATTGTCTTACAATTCTTCCTTTGGAAGTAAACATGCACACATAACAGCTTTCCACTCCTTCTTTGGGCTGACAGTACATTAGTGCCGATGCGTCTTTCCAAGGTTCTTCTGGTAAATATTTGCATTTCTAGTGCTGCTTCTGTTCTTTGTGTCAGAGAGAGAATGACTATCTGTGTCCCCCTGGAGCTGCATAAGTCACCTATTAGTGCAGATTTAAATTAGATAACACAAGGGTCCTTGGATATTTTTCATTAACTTGTTTTTGAGGCAACTCTGGCCAAGGATCAGGTTGTGATTAATGTTCCGGTAAACAGATTTTTTTCCCACCTTACAACGTGAGTGAAGATCAGAACGCAGACGAGATTAGATACAAGTTAGTTTATGTTTCTATGAACTTGGATGAATTTTCTGTGGCTTTGACTGTCCACAAACTCACAAAAGATAAGATCAAAGGGAACTTCAACATACAATAGAAGTACTCAAGAGGGCCACTTTGTTGATGTTGAAATTTCTCTCTCTCAGCAGCCAAGATGTGATGTCAATCATGTGCTACAACCGACTGCTCTGGTCCTTGACAATGGAGGGCAGGGTGTGCAAGGTCAACCTCCCCACTGCTCCAAAATAACCATATAAAGCCAGCAAGTGGTGCAGACTGTCCCACACACAATATTCCATAGACATAAAGCTGGGGCTGCTCAACGAGGAGCGGGGGGGGCTTCACTGTTTTCTGTGTGTGTGTGTGTGTGTTTGGAGTGTGGAGTGTGGAGGGTGGATGGGGGTGCGGGGGGTAGGTGGACATCAGACATATGTTGAAATATAATCTTCTTAGTTACCCATCAACTTGTGTGATCCTTCATCCTCATTAAGCTAAAATAACAACCAGCCAGGCGTAAAACAGAGGTGCTGTGCAATTATGCGTGTAAGCTTCAGTGGAGGATTACCTTTGAAATAAATCTAAATAATTACATACAGGAGATATCTGACTGTTATGGATATTTACTCATAAATTCCCCCACGGACAGAGGGTGACAGACACCCTTTAATAAAATAAAAGACAAATATGTGGACACTAATAACAAGCATGTTTATGTCCAATAACTACACTTTAAGACGAATCATAGCAAATGAACAGCATCTAATGTGTTTTGTGTAGAAAGTTGTGAATGATAGAGTTGTGAATGTTGGTGCCATTGTGGCTGTCTTGTTTTGTACTCACAAAGCCGTATCCTCTGGATTTACCGGTCTGTCTGTCCGTTATCACCACAGCCTCGTCAATGTCCCCAAAGGCCTCGAAGTATTTTCTCAGCGAGGCATCGTTCGTGTGGTATGGCAGCCCGCCGACGAAGATTTTGGTAAAAGTAGTGTCTTTCTGAAGCGTTGTGGGATGCATGACTTCCAGGGCTCCGTTCATGTACTGATGCAGAAGCATTGGTCAGCCGGAGAGAAGATCAGAGGCACGCTGAAGACTCACCAAGCGCTCAGCAACGTCCCAGCATCGGTAAAACAAAACTTCGCACCTCGCTGTGTTTTGCTGTAGTTTTCCTCTGGTGTTTCTTTTCGCTCAAAGTTGAAGCAACCTGATGACAACTATGGTTCGCACTGCGGGAGCTCCTCAGGTTGCGTCCACATTGGTTGCTTCGTTGCCGCTGTGAGGAAATGTGCCGGGAGACTTTATACGCCACGGCTCATGTCTTGCCCACGCGCAACTGTTGACCAATCGGCGTCACCGCTGAGTGCCAACTTGGGCAGCGGCTCCTCCCATTGGTCCGCCTTCCCCGGCGCGGCGCTGCACCTGCTTTTGTCCTTTACAACACAAAGAAAAACGTACTGTACGGCAGAAAGCGCGGCTCTGCCACATGGTGCATTGTGCCACTGTAATGAGGAAGTAATTGTCTCGGTTTCTGGCCTAGATCACCTTTTCCAAGCTTTATGAGACTTCAGTTAAATGGTGCTTGTTTTGCTGTGACTTTTCCTTATGATCATGACATGGCAAATACACTCTGAGCAAAGTGCAAACAAAGAAGTTGTGTAATTAGTAAAAGCTGTGGTGCCGCTGAAACAAAAGGCCAGTGCGAACTAAACGAATTTAGCTAAAAATACAAGTTAATCTAAGATCTTTCTTTGAAATCTGTTATTGGGTTTGCAAACTTAACCACATACATGCCCTACAGACTTTTAGACTAATCACATCACAAACAGTACGCCTCAGGATTTTCTACTCTTAATATATAATAAAATCTTAATATAATATGTATTTTTTCTACTCTGGTCTATTTTAAAGCTTTCTAACATGGTCTCACACACATATCTTAACAGTCTGTAATAATGTTGACATGCAACATACCATGGGAGATTAATATAAAACCACCACTATTATCATATCAAAAGTCAGTGAGCTTATTTTCTAACTTCTCTTTAAATAGACAATTTATGTATGTAAACAAATTGTGTATCAAATTGTGAAATAAACTAGCAAAAGTACAATCTGACAAACTTCAATGGACCTGCCTCAACAGGCCATCTCTTATCTCATCATAAAAGCAAATGCGAGGCACATTTTGGAAAGAAAGGAGCAAATGATCAGTATGTAGAGCTCAAAACTCTTACTTTTAAGTGTCAGTTATCTTAACACACATCTCCATGCCACAAACAAACACTGATGACCTGTGTTCAGGACAAAAAAGGGAAGATCCAAGTCCACAAGGCAACAGGTCAGTGTGGTAAAAGTTCACTAATTACTTGACTGTCTCTAAAATATTACGCTCTGGAGGTTTATTAGGGGCAGAGAGTCAACTAGATTTACAATCATGAGTGAAGTCTACCTGGATGACTCTTTGTTGAGTTGGCAAAGAAAGGTGTCAGTGGGCCAGAGAAGTGGTACAAGTGTCACCCCACGAAAGCTAAGAGGAGCCGCTGACCTGTGGCAGCGACAAATCTTCCCGCCATCAATGTCTTGGAGTTCCACTGTTAAGTATCAAGGGTCAGGCTTAACAGTGAGGTGATACTCTAATGACCTCCATAAAAAGGCAATTAATTCACACCTTCTGCTCTATGAACTGGTTCACTTTTCACACGTGGCCTTTGTAGCTGCCCATGCTCCCTCATTCATATCCTGTTGATAAATCCCCCCATTTCCAGCTGTGCATTCCTGTCAAAGGGATTTAAACTGGATGAAGAACCCCGCTGTCCTGCTTTGATCTCATTTGTTCTGCTTAGCGCTATGACCTCGGCTCCTGTGCTCATCTACAGGTGACTGCTGGAGTTAACACACTGTAGGGGAAAATACTCCCCCTGCTGGTTAACTTACATTAAAACAAGCAGACAGGAGGTTTCACTGAGATGCAGATGTTGTCCACAAAGTTTATCATTTTAAATTTGTGAGGGTTCCAATGATGAAGACATTATATAGCTGAACTATGCGAGTGGTCAAGTTAATGGTTTTGCATGCACAATACAGTTTGGTGGATCTCCAACATTTACACAATTAATACATCTGGTTATTATCCTAACCTACTTGCTGCCTCAGTTTTGAATGAACATGATCAAATCGATCAAATGAAATAGAATGCACTTAATTATTTATTTTACATCCCAGTGTCAGCTATACCACGGAGCAAACACAAGTCATAAAAGAATGGAAATTCAGTGGAAAGCTGTAAAAAAAAATGAGGAACTGACACATAAAAAAGAAACATCAAGATAAATGGCAAATAAACCCCTGCCCTTCTATGATGACATTTAAGACCAATTGTCACGCAGCTGTCATCAACACCAGGTTGAGTAGGCCCCTCTGATTGGTCCATGCACGGTACGCAGCACCACGGCATTGGTCCAGATGTTTGCCGAAAGGAAGGAGTCGGTCTCGAGCGCATACACACACTAATGCAGCAGGTCTTCCGCATTTCCTCACACGGCACGACGAATCTAAAGACAGGAAGGAGCAGTCGGTCACACAGAACAATTTTCAAGAGTTTTTTCTTTTTTTTATTTTTCAAAGGTGTTCACTGTTCTCTTTTTCCAAAGAGCACAATATCACTCTTCAGCAGACAAAAATCAATCCTTACAGATTATGGTTGATTCATTGTGAGGTTTTACTTGCCTATGTTAAATAATTCCTGATTATTTTCATTGTCACGTCCAAAATTTAACAAATTAAAGTTCAGATATACCTTTTTATGTCACCAAATACATTGCAAAGCTTTACTGCTTACAAGCTAAATGCTGTAAAAATGCCAGCAGGTTTACAAACTATTTTTGATTGGACAGCAAAGTATTGTAGAAACTAAACAAACCTTCAAAATGACTTCTCTAAGGACAATACAATACCATTCCCACACTAAAGGCTACTTGTAGAAGTACATGGGAGTATTGAGATATGAATCATATTCATATCTTCATTACTGCCCCCATCTATTCACACCAGGGATCATAGGTAGCCTGTCAAGGCCCCACTTAGAGTCACAAGGGCACTGAGGAAGGGGAGGCAGCCCAGTCCAGCGACCACAGTCTCCAGGTTTACAGACAGTGGCTGCCCTTCTCTCACCATTTCTTGTTCCGAGGCTTCAGTTCCTCGGCAGCATTCCTCAGGAAGATGTAGTTCTTTTTCTGGGGGTTGTAGTACTCATGGCCCTTAGGCAGAGATATAAGAGCAATATTAGATATACTAAATATGAGCAAAGGCCTGGCTACTATAGAGAAATGCAGACAACCGCTCATGACCTCCTACCTTTGACCAGTCATAACTGGAAGCATATGCAAAGATGTTGCCATTGTGGTTGAAACAGCAAGCTGTGATGGGCTGATCAAGCTGCTCTGAGGTCTTCAACTTGGTGCGGGCATCTTTGTCCCAGAAGCTGAAGCGCCCGTCTGAGCCCACAGTAGCCAGTGTCCCATGGACAGGATGGAAGGAGATGGCATTCACCTTAAAAAATGAAAATTAGCTGGTGAGACATGATGTCTCTTTCTGCTATGACAAGCTTAATGTCTGCTCTGAAAAAGGTCTGATCATACACTATGCTTCAAAACAAAAGCATCTGCAAATTAGTACAATCTTATATCTATGTTCCGAAAAAAAAACCCTACACAAACAAACAAACAAACAAAAAGCTACTTTAAGGGCATTAAAAAATACTTTTTTTTAAAAATTAACACTATTTTAAAAATTCCAAATATCTTACAGCATAGATGTCCTGTGGAGTGGCTGTGTTTGTTCCATTGGACCTGTGGCACTTAAAGGTGAAGTTGTCTTTGGCTCTGAAAGGGACAAAGGAAGACTTTCACTTCTGATTTTGACAGTAAAACCAGCTTTTGTTTTAAATAATGTACACAACAAAATAATAAAAACATTGTTAATTGTCACTGGACTAAAGCACACTTAAGGTAAGACTTTGAAAAAATCATTCACTGGTTAGAAAATGGACTGTTTTAGACACTCACGGGTTTGGAGGGTTGATATAGTGGATGGCCACTCGGCCCTCAATGCTTCCCAGTGCAAAGCCTGTGGGCTTGTTCTGCTTGTCTTTAAATATAGCAACACAGCGATGCTGCAGGACCAAGACAGAAAAGTACATTGGCTCAGAAGGCAGTCATACATGATAAATCAAATATCTTTGAATATATTTCAGAGTTTTGTTTGATATTTAACATCAAGTCCAAGGCTTAAGACAATTAATGCAGCTGTACATAAAACTATCAGGATGAGTGGCATAATGTAATCAGAGATATACTAATATTAGGAAAAAACAAAAAGGGATATTTACCTGATGCTTGAGAGGAGAGTCTATTCTGCGAAACTCAGAGGGCTGGTTCTCCAGCTGGTACACTATCAAGCCTCTCTCAGCTGTGGCAACTACTGCCATGGGGTAGACCTACATACAACAATCAGAGGGGTTAAATGTACCCACAAAGAAAGAAAATTCACACAATCAATTATCTATTCAATAAACATTCAAACTGTGTCATACTTACAACATCTGCACAGTAGCATCTCTCTGGCATCTGCAAGGACATCATTGGATTGGGAGAGCGGGTGTCCCAGAACTGAAGAGAAGAAAGAACACCACAATCTTAGAAATTCTGACTGACTAGTTCTTTTTGCTTAAAGTAATTATTACGTAACATTAAGGTTTCTACACCAATATGCTATTAAAAAAAATAGAAAAGAAAAAAAGAGGAAACATCTAAATATATAGCTATTGGTGATCATTTACATGCTGATTCCAGAATTTTTGCAGCAACCTGACTCATTTAAATTACACCACTCAACAGCAGGGTCATCTGCCAAAACTGTTGCTTCACCACAACACAATGTGAACATTCATTGCTGGTAGATTGTGTTGTAACATGAGCTAAAGTATTAGTTTACTAGGAATGGTCAAAAGGAAAATACAACCACCATGTCAACTTTTCAGAGTTTTTTAATCATATCTCAAAATACCATAGACGCTGTGCAATGTTCCTGAATCTGACCAGCCTTCACACTTGTGAACTTATCATGTTACCTGGACTTTCTGGATCATGGTTCATTGCCTTTTATTCAGATTTACCACTGACACCATTAAAAAATCAAATGAACATCTTTTCAAGAACTGACAGATGTGTGGAAACGGCTGTTGTACCTTCAGCGTTTTGTCCCAGCTGCCCGTCATGATGCAGCTGTAGTTTGGGGCCTTTATCCAGTGGATTGCTTTGATTGGACCATCATGCTGTGAAGAGAAGTGGTGGGATGTGTAAAATGATGCTACAGTATTCTTATCACCAATAGTTGATCTGAGGGCTCTCATCCAACCTGTGCAATTTGCATTGCTTGGTTGCTGTTAAGGTCCCACATCTTGGCTGTTTTGTCACAGGAAGCAGTGAAGACTTTACTCCCATCCTGGTCAAAGAGAATAGCACATCATAAATTATTCTGTGGCCTGGTTGACAACATCTGTTACAGGGCTTCAATTACTGTGTATCATGAGACCTACGTCACTCCAGCATGCATCCAGCACTGGACCTGTGTGCATCTGTTGGGCTTTGGGGACAGTCTGTCCATTGTCCTGCACCTCCCAGCACCGGACCTGAGGTCAGATGATACAACAAGTTAAACTATATCTATATATTACCAACTTATAATGTAGTACTTGTAGACAAACGTAGTGATGGTATCCTCAGAGACTTCAACTGCACTGTAATGCCAATTTAAAATGATCATCCATGATCTTGGTTGCAGTGAATCAATCCACTAGTAAATGAATAACTTACATCATTGGCCCAGGATCCTCCAATGAGGAAGTTCCCTGGCATGGTGGGGGGACTGAAAGCCAGACAGCTGATGCTGTCATCTGGAGGTGAAGTCACTTCAACATCCTGTGGGACATGTCAGAACCAAACACACATAAAAAAATTAAAATAAAATAAAAATTGAACTCTGTTGACATGAAGAAGCCCTCATTCATGGATAACTGAGTAATTTGGATCTGGATGCTGAACGTAAAGCTAGTCCTAAGTCCATCTGGAGCTGCTGCCACAGCAACAAGAATTTAGTCCAAACCTGCAACAGTCTAGGATTACTGACAGGTGGCTGGATCATGACCAAAACGTTTTAGGGCAAATCCAATAGGTAAACGCATTTTGTGTACAAAAAGTTTGCTTTCTTAGATTTATAAAGA
Organism: Acanthurus leucopareius; assembly: GCA_029814765.1. NCBI lineage: Eukaryota > Metazoa > Chordata > Actinopteri > Acanthuriformes > Acanthuridae > Acanthurus > Acanthurus leucopareius. The sequence goes on from JAQMCX010000029.1 coordinate 11,529,040, forward strand.
AGTGTAGATATCATTTTGATTTTGGAAGAGAACATGCAGGTTATTGTAAAATCACTATAATCTGTTCGTGTAATTGTCGTAAAGAAATTTTCATAATTTAAGAAAATGAAGGTAAAACATTAAATAGCAAAAAAAAAAAATGTAGATACTGTGAGCAAAAATAGCTGGCTAATGATCAGCAATTAAAATACTTTTGCATGTCAGTTAGGAACCCTAATCTATCAACATCAAGTGTGATCACAGAAACTGGTAAAACAAACTGTTAAACGGTGATGGAAGTTTTAAACATTGTGGAGTGCGACATAAGACAAAATGGCACATTAAACAACACAGGAATTCAAACATTTAAAGTTATGCCCTTGAACCTATTGGCTATGTGTAACTCAAAAGGTTCCCATTACATCAACTTTATGTAACAGAAATCAAATGATCATGATTCAGTTAATCATATAAATACTAATCATGGTATTGTCTGCTCATTTTGCCTTTGTTTCAAATAGAATCGCACTGTCATTCGAGATATATTCATGCAGGATTAATAAATAAGACCTTACACTGCCTCCAAAGAACCAGATTAGCTGGATGAGAATTTGCATAATTACTTTAGCCTAATAAACACTTGTTTCCCTTTCAACAGTTAAGACACAGGAAGACCAAAGGCAAATTTCTCGTGAAATATCATGAAAATCCATTGAAGCCATGGCAAGTGCTTTTCTCTGTACCACATTGGTTTACCTTCATGGGATTGTGGCTGTCTGTTGCTGTGTTTCCGAAGACCCCGGTCCCTCCTGTTCCAAACCCGGTGTTTGCCCCAAATAAACTCATTGTGCATTAACGTAAATCTTTCAGTGCCCCTGTGAGAGGAGAAAGGGACACGGTGTAATTCATGTAGGAGCAGACTACTTCCATTTGGCCGTCGTTTTCGAGTGTATTAATATATATTTTTTAATCCAAATCATTGTGTTGTTCACAGTTGACGTGCATTAGCTGACAGAATCAAACTAGATGCATCATTCAATGTAAAGAGGGCGTGTGGCATCCATGTGAGAAACGCTAGCTAGCTAACGACCAAGAATTACCATTTACTATATTACTTTGACTACCAGAGCTTTTTCATGGTGCTTCGCTTGGAAACTTAGCAATAATGGTATTTATAAGATGTAAGGAAAATTAATCCCAGTGACATGACCAAAACAGTTGACATTTGACAAGACGTAGCTGGACAGCTAACATCAACGCTAACTAGCAATAACAGTACGTCAGTTGTGCTGCTAGCTTCTAGCTGTAAAGGTTAGTTTTTAACGTACATGGGGATATAACAATGTACGGTTATTCAGCATGTGCCACTATTGTGGAAGTTTTTTTTGTGTGAAAATAAAACGAATGCCGTCAGATAATTCAAAGATGGCTAACGTTAGCTAGTTTTAGAGACCATCTAAGTTACTGTGGTTGGGTTACGATAGCTACCGTTACTAGATTTTAACTTTTCTGTAGGGCAACATTTTCAAAAACAGCATTTAAACAGTGTATGAATGCAGTACTCGTTCGTTACTACATTAATATACATACCCACAATTTGTTTACATTCGGCTTGAAGCTTGTTGCGTTGAAAATGCCCGAGAAATCTACCGCAATAAAATGTGGCGCTTGTTTCTCGGTGTGTCGCAGTTTGGTGACGTATGAGCGCTGGTGAAAGCATGCACTATCAGGAGGAAACGCTTGGGAGCAGTGCAAGACAGCAAGCGCTTTTACTTTTTTACGAACAGTAATTGAGCAGCAGGGGGTGAAGTGCAGCCTGAGGTAGCAGTGGGTCTCAAATGACAACCCCTTCTCCTCAACAAGCCATAGATTGTGGTCGACTATTAGCATCTTCGCCGTTTTTCTAATAGTAACGGAGTGGAAAACTTAGCCTACAGGATCATGTGAGGTAGGTGTTGACTGCTCTTGTGAGAAGTACTCATTTTCTTTATTTATGTAATACATTGGTAGTAATACAAGAGTGAACAAATAATCCATCACAGGTATCATAATATTCAAAATTTAATTAGCCAAATGAAAATCTTAACCCCCAAAGTAAGCCTAACTAGGAACAGTTGTTAGATTAATGAAGTGGAATAAAGTTTTCATCTGAGATCTTTTAAACTAGATGTATAAAGTATCATCATATGGAGACATTCAAGTTTAATAGAAGACCTTAGAGTCTACTTACGACAGTAGCCAGCTTCAGTGTAAGTGCATTTGTATTTTTCAACACTCACACTGGTAATCACACTTTTTTTTTTTTTTTTTTTTTTTTACCTGCATGGACACATAATCTAAATAAAACTGATATCAATTTATGTGTGTATGAAACTGTGTTTAAAGGCATCTGCCTCACTTTGTCAGTAGGTAACCCAGACTTGGCCTTAGCCGACAGCCACTTGTAGAGGGACCATACAGAATAGGTAGATAAACAATTTGGTGAGGGGTTTAGATAAAAAATATATCGCTGTGCAGGATCAATATGAACCCCTCTCAGTATTACAGAATATATTTCAGCCGCTGCATGCAGTCAAACCAATGTAGCTGCACCTCTTGTGGGAGACATTCTGAATGATTCTTATTGCACTGAGCTAAATATACATTTGGAAAATTAAAAGAGTGTGTGGCATAAATTTAATTATGAGATGCAGAGGTCTCTGAAGCCAGGAAGTGTATAACTGTGCAGCAGTTAAGCTTCACAATGGTGCTGTTGCGCCATAGAGCGTAAAACCTCCTCCAGTTCAAATGAGTGGGATAATGATGATTGTCAGTGGAGGACCTATTGGCATGCATCCACTCTTCTGAAGAGTCCTTAAGCAAAATAGATTTTTACAGTCTAACACTGTTAGGATTATAGCAGGAATGTTTACAAATGTTTGCAGTGGCCATGGAGGATTCCTGTTGTTTATATAAATTTGTAAGGATGAGCCATGTAAAGTGACCTCTGCAGGAACAAAAAAAAAAAAAAAAAGAGAAAAAACGTCTTTAGTGACCAGCATGTGGTGCTCATAGAAATTTGGTTGTGTACTGTAGCACATTTATTCTTTAGGTCTCCATGACAAAGAAACAAAAGTGTAAAATAGTAGATGAGTAACAGAAAAGCACTTTGTTAAAAGGGTTGTACTATTTGTGGCTATGACACATTTACTGCCTTCCTTGACTTTTATGTGCTGATTAGGTCACTGCTGTCCTCAAACCTGAGTAAAGCACATGTACAATCTGTATTTTGGAACTGGATTCTGGCTTTGTAATTCATTGCACACCCCCACCCCCTATTATCTCTCCATTAAAGCAGTAGAGTGCTTTACACATAGTTGTCGTGGGTCTTTAGCATGTCTCTTCATGTGCCTGTACCTAAACCCCTCAACAATTAGGGTGGGCCTGAGTTTATTGTTTGAGTTCAAAGGTGTTGAAGAGGGGATTAGGGGATGTTCCCTTCTTACCTTTGGACTGATCTTTTAGCAGTGTTGGACTATGGTTGCATGCGGGGTTGTCGCAAAATGACAAAACACTGAAGCTGTTAAATCCAGTTTTGATATAAGTGAAAATGTATTAAATTTAAAATTAGTATTCACGGCCTCTAATTTTATGAAGCAAAGGACGGATGAACAGTGGGACAGTCTCACAGAAGATACCCCCAGGATATTTTCTCGCTAAATGAAAATGAGGAAACTGCCACCGGGGATGCTCTAATCTGGACTTTTACAATTAGAGACAACTTTCATCTGTGGCCAAACAAACGTATCCGAAGAAGGGACGCAGTGATGCTACACTGAAGTCCACACCCCACCAATCTAATTACCAAGACAGATAAGTGCACTTGATAGGTCAATGATATGTGCCCCCCCCCCAAACCCCCCAAACAAACACACACACACACATACACACACACACACACACACACTCTTCCAGTCTAGTTATTCCCACTCTGAACCCCTCCTGCCCCTCCCCTGTCACAGCGCCTCAATATAATCCATTCCCAAATTGCCGTCAGGACGACATTTCACACTAAGACGGTGCGCAGCTACAAATGACGAGTGACTGAGTGTGTGAGTTAAATATACTGTGCCACGAGGAGAATAACTTTACAGGTACCTTTTCACGATCCGCGCGTAAACTCTGGGTAAAATGGTGACAAGCGCCTTTCCGACGATAATAATTCTCCTGTCGTGGGGTTCCTGCGTGCCGGCCACGCACGTCGCCTTTTCCAATATCTCACTGGACAACGAAGTGCGCTCCAGCTTCATCCAGCGCCGGCTGAGGAGCCAAGAGCGCAGGGAGATGCAGCGGGAGATCCTCTCCATCCTGGGGCTGCCGCACCGTCCGCGGCCGCACGTCCACACTAAACACAACGCTGCCCCGATGTTCATGCTGGACCTGTACAACACCATTTCCACAGACTCAGAGCCGCCCGGGCTTTCTTACTACAAGCCCGTTTTGCCCACCCAGGTCTCCCCCATGGTGACCCCACAGGACAGCCGCTTCCTAGTTGACGCAGACACGGTGATGAGCTTTGTCAATCTCGGTAAGTTTTTTACAGTCCGAATTGCCAGTTTAGAGCGAAATATTTCTAAATTTATTTTTCTCACAAAGTAATCCCATACTTTCCTATGACTGTATGTTTATGCTCAGTAGCGTTTTAACATTTGATTTAACAATATTTTGGCATAACTTTCAGGTATATGTAATGATGCCCTTTGGATTCTCTGCGTTAAATGTGTTCCAGGATCTGCCCTTATATTACCCACAAGGTAACCTTTACTACAGGGTCCTACTCTGATAATGTGTTAATGAAAAAAGGAAGAGTTTATTTTTGATTGAATGAATATAGACTCTGCACAATGTCCAAGTCAGTGAAACTGCTTATGTAGGTTAGGGAAAGTTTTATGTCTGTCTAAGTAAACTGGGGAATCAAGGCACGAGAGTGCATTAGTTTGGTGTGTGAAAGCCAGTGTCTGACACTGTGGCTCGTAGGTCACCTCTTCACTTGAAATCCAGCATTTTGCATTCCGAGCCGTAAATGTTATGACAACAAGCCTGTATCCGATTACTTCAGAATCCCTTCAAAGCTGCGGGGGAAGAGGCTTTAGTATGGCTTTGTTTCACATGACTAGGAACTGAACGGGGCATTTCTAAACCTGCAGGGAGTGAGACAAGCTGACTAAGATCAACATCAATACTGCATCCAAACATGCTATGACAGTAGTAATCTGTATTAGTGCAGGTGCTTGTGTATGCAGAGCTTTTTCTCCATTTTTAGGCCTGTGTATATGTTTGTTTGAAGGGCTGTAAGTCACAGGGGTCACAGGTAGAAGTTGAGGCCAACCCAGACATTATTGCGTTTATAAAAGGAAAATCCTGCCTTTGTTTCACTAGAAAATCCTGCAGCGGCTCTGATATCACTACGGTGAAAGAGCAGACGACACGGTGCCCTGTGGCTCTTATCCGGATGTGGTTACATCCAGAACATGGATAAAGAATTCCTGCTTGATGTACCCAAAAAAAGGAATGTTTTTCTTTACATCAGCATAGATCAACAAGAATTAATTAATATTTTTGCAAAAAGCAGTGATTGTGTGAGTGTGTGATCTACTTAAAATTTCAAATTTTTATTCTTATATAATCATACATCTACAAATTGTCTTATTTTCATCACTAACTTGGAAGGGAGAATCATTAACATTTTAAAAATGTGCTGGCGTCTTTTTTAAGTTACTTTTCATCATATTTAGGGGGCAGTGGGATGAATTATTCTTTTGTTAAAACATGAATCCAAATAGTTGCTGTGTGTCAAAAAATGTGTGTCAATTACCGATTACAGTCCAACGCTGATATTGTCGAGGCAATGCAAGTTGAATGCGCTCACCAACTAATGGCAAATTTGTAAGAACTTTTCCAATGTCTTGGTTGAAAATCTGAAATTTTTGGGAATTGGTTGATTTGGTGGGCAAGAACCTGAAATAAGAAAATTCAACCGTTTGAGGCTCGTTGGTGCTGTAGTATTTGATGCATAAACAGAAAAATATGAAGCCACTGCTTAGCATTACACTGTGGTATTGTGTATTTAGGAGACCCTGGCGATTCTGTGTTCAGTAATGTGGTTGGTGTTAAAAGTAAATTTTCAACTTGGGAAAAACAATGGGAAAAATATTCTGGAACATGGTCTTCTCCCACATCCCAATTATAGCAAAGAGAGTAATTAAAATAGGATTGTTGTTTTTTGTTGTGTGAGGGTACTTAAAAAGATTTCAGGGCATTACGTTAAACATCTTGTTACGGACAAAAATGCTAAATATCTTCTGTTATTATAAAACACGGATTAGTTTCAACTTGATCTTTTTATGGCTCATATCTCAGATTTAATTATGCTAAATTGACAACAGTTTTGATTTTTCTTTTCCATTGAACTAAGCCTTGACTTTTTGATGTTTGTTCTCTGCCTCAGGGCTCATGGGTTAGTGTGACCATATGAAGTCTGTTTATGCCGAATTTGTCTGCTAAAACCTTCTCGTCTATGTCATTGAGATCAAAATGAGACCTTTTAGAGCCATTTAGGGCTATTGTTCAATCATCCCATTAACATGTAACTAATACGAAACATTTGGAGGCTGTAAAAAACAATCCAAAACATAACATTTTATGTTCTTAGTCGTGAACTTTTTAACTAACACTCTTCAGCTAATGAGGTCGTTTGTGTAAACTCATTGCAGATTCATGGGGTTCCTCATTTGAGGATTTTGATTAGAGAGAGGAGGGAGGGCAAAACAGGACCCAGAGATTGTGTATTATTTCCCTCTCAGGCCAACCACAGGACCCTGTGCTGATGATTGGCAGAGTTTTAGCTGGGGCTCCCACACTATGCCACAGTTGACTCTAACTTGGTGGTCCTGGGATGATCGCTTCAAGACTGAACTGGATTATAGTATTTCCCCTCCAAAGACCACGGCTTCCAGTGTGAGGGAGAGCAACCCTGCCCATTCTCCCTGTGCACCCAGGTATATCCTGCAGGTGGACAGGGCCCAGAAAAGTCTCACACTATAATTTTAGATAAATCGGTCTTGTTTTCATGGCATCAATTCAGCCCCCCTTTTTCATACGTAACACAGGAGAACCACAGATCAAGCCTCAGAACCACCAGCACGAAACATCATCATCTTATACACAACACAGCGAGAGACAGCTGCCTTTGCATTGCATATCTGCTCTTTCTATTGTGTGTGTTTTTTTAAGCATAAGATTAAGTGAAGCAGCCATATTTAACACTCAGCCTCATCACTTGTAGCTGTTTGGCTTTTTTCTGTTGTGCTACCCACTTGTTTACTGCTGATGAAATCCTCGCCTAGAGACATGCACACGTGTGATCAGTATGGGACCTCAGCACACCTGCAGACCATGGGAAAAGGCTTAATGACCAGAAATGTCACTGGCTTTCATTAGAATAGAAAGAGTGCAAAATGTTCTGCACACAGTGGGAGGAATAACCATGTGGCTGAGGAACAGAAGGTGTATTGTGTTTTTGAGAGCAAGCAGTGTGAATTGTGTTTGTTCTGCTAAGCTGATCTGTAGGGAACATAAAGAGATCATTCTGATTACTTCTGCCCCACCAGAAAATCGTATTAACTGTCTCAATATTTAAACTTTCATCTGCAAAATAATTAGTTTCTTTTCAGCCTGAAGCTCAGATTGTAATCGCACAGCAGCATCCGCTGATGAGACACTTTAAGTCCTCTTTTGTCTTTTAAATCTTCTTTAAATCTGCAAAATAACTCAGTAGATTTAAAACTCACTTTGTCCACAGTAAGCAGACATGATGCTCCATTCTTTAACAGATTAATGCAGAGATGAAACATTTGTTTTTGCAAAAGCAGCTTTAGTTGTTCAGTTATTAACTTGGCTGACTCAAGTCAGTTTTAATTTATTTTGCCCGACATCACAAATCATGAATTTGGATCCACAAAACCTTCCTTCAGATGCAAAAAGACTTCCCACAAAAATCTTTGTACAGGAAGAAAAGCCAAAAAAGACATAAATAATGTCTGTTGCAGTAATTACTACTTAAAAATGTCATTTTTTACAATCATTTTTTGCCTTTGTGTTACATTTTTTAACCTCCCATGCTGATTTGTAAAAAGAGCCCTTGCTATAAAAAATTACTGCATGTTAATGACAGCTCTGTGACTGTGTGGCCCTGCAGTGTGAGGGGTATTCTGAAGTGTTGAAATACCTCCCAGAGGGAAGTTTGCATATCTGAGGTCTGATCTCTGCAGCTAATGGTCCCTAACGTAAACATACCAAGTCCTTACAAGCAATTATTGCTTTCATAAAAACACCCCGCGTTCCCTCGCAGCATTTAATTGCGGTCAAACAAATGACTAGCAGGGTTCAGAATGCACCGCTCTTAACGATTAACGGCCTCTGTGTGTTTTTGTGTCGTTACAAATGTTTTTAGAAGATTGTGAGCCAGTGTGTGTGTGTACATATGTGTGTGTCTTTGTACGTGTTTGCATGTGTGTGTGGGTGCTCCTTCATGAAAAAAAAAACATGCTCTGTGTCTCATGTTTGGCTGCTGTGTGTTTGGTTGTATGTGCACTGAAACAATAGTGGCCCATCAGAAGGGAACGCTGGGTGATGTCATGTTGATGTCATAGTGTGTGCCAGTGGGCAGGATGTGTTTGAGGCAGCTAATCGTTACTCTGCTCTGCACACACACACACTCACCATAGACCTCCACTGCTCTTTCCGAGGAGAAACACGTTGACTAACGCTATAAAAACACGACACTGGAAAGCTTCAGGAAACTTTGGGGTCTCTCTGACCACCATCCTGCTGGAAAGTCTGAGTGCTGGAGAGCTTCAGCTGGCTCAGGGCGGCTCGAAAACCCCACAGTGCCATCTGCTCATGCTCCTTTACTCCGTCCTCTGCAATCAGGATGAAATCACTGGACGCTGGTACATGGCAAAATGATCAGGGAGGTGTGGGTGGCACAGACTCTGGTAGTTGGGTCACATGAATTTGTGCGTCTCTCTATACTTAATGTGAGTGCGTTTAGAAAAGCACACTGGCTGCTGTGGTTTTCCGGGCAGTGCTTTAACAGGCCTTTTCTTGTGGTCAGCACATGTGTGCAATTTAAACAGGGAGCTCAACTCAGTGTGTTTTTTCTCCCCCGCATTGGCACGTATGGCAGACTCAACCTAAGTGATGTTTAGATAAATCACTTCTCTCATTGAAGCAGGACTTTTCCTATTTCTGACATAGTGCTTCCGAGATGTGGGCAGAGCGACACACATCAGAGAATCGTTTGATTCAGCAACAGTTTTGACAGATATGCAAACCACTGACTTGTTTACCATCTGATTGTACTCACTGTGGTTTCCTCAGATGTGCAAACTTTCCTTTGGGGGCCAGGAGTATCATTTAACTGTGTGTGTGTGTAAGCTGATGCAGTCAACATTAAACCATATATTACACTGGTGTCTTAAACTGGTGGAATATGATGAATCTCATTAAATCACTGACCTAATCCAAGATGTCCACCTTGTAACTCTGTCCTCCTCTCTGCTTCATCCCAACAGTCGATCAGGATCAGGATCTTTTGTACCAGCAGCACAGAAGAGAGATTCGATTTGACCTCTCTCGTATTCCTGAAGGAGAAGTGGTCACAGCAGCAGAGTTTAGGATTTTTAAAGACTTCATCCAGGAACGCTTTGAGAATGAAACATTCAGAGTCAGCATCTACCAGGTCCTTCAGGAGCCTCCAGACAGGTATGAGTGGTTTCTTTCCAGTTCCTGCACATTGCAAAGTTTACAGGAGTTTACAAGATTCTTTGCAGGTTTTACTAAAGTTTGCCCCTGATTTGATTCTTTATTTGTACAATGTTTAAGCTTAATTTCTACAATAGAGTTTAGCATTTACTGATTATTTCACTTAACAAAAAAAAGCTCCCTTACCACTTACCTTTTGTAGTCCCTGTTTTAATTTGTAAAGATACTAAAGAGACTTTAGTAAAATTGCAAAAATGCAAATTGGCTAAAGTTCAATTTTTTTTCCATATGTTTGACCCACTTTTAAACAAAGGCGGTTTATTGGTGGTGCACTGCATTGAAGAGTGACATACAAACACATTTACATCTAAAGCTGTACTGAGACATAGCAGTGCTACTGGCTAAATGCTAACATCACCATGCTAACATTTTCACAATGATAATGCTAACCTGCTGATGTTTAGAATGAAGTACAATCCACCATCTTAGTTATGCGTTAATTTAACTTAAAACTCGGTTTGGCAGATATTCTTTGATGAATCAATGTACTTGACAAAAAAAAAAAATTAAGTGATGAATGCTCTGAAGAGACAACTACTGCAACTCGAGGGGAAATTTATATCCAATCAGAATTACAAGGTATCTTTTCAACAATTGCTGAGCCATATTATGTAAAAACACTCATTTCTATCTCACTGGGACGTCCCCGAAGTTATTCAAATTCAACCCTCTATCTGGCAGAGATATTTCACTGGATAAGTGACAACTATGACCTGCTGGTGGCGCTACAGAAAGATCACCAAAGTGACTGCAGATGATCTTGAGGGAGACAAAGTTTAATGGCAATCCATTCAACAGCTGTTAAAACATTTCACAAAAAAATGGTGGCGCCAGTGAAAAAGTCCAGGATCATGGAAGTCCTTAGACTTCATCACAGAGGCACAATGAGCATAGACCATGTAGGATATTTAACATTAATCTATGGTCTGATTGTTAAGTTATTCTAGTCTGGATCAAAGAGATGGACCAACACACATGTCCGTTTCAAAAATATGCTGCTATTGCAAAGTTAAAAATCTAAAAGCAATTCAACCTTTCAGGAACACTGTTTCTGTTACTCTGGATAATCCCCAAAACACCCAGTCATCAGTTTTCCTGGAGGTCTTTTCTTTGGGAGAAACTTGTGTTGTTGGTAATTATTTTTAATTGAATTTTCAGTGCTCTGAGCCTTATTGTTGAAATTCCTTTCACCTCCCTTATAGCAAATAAAACAAAGCCCATCTGCAGAGCAAGATATTCAGGGTTATTTCTTTTTTTTATTTAGAGCTTAACAGATTTCATTGCTGCTCGTCATTATCCTCTAACTATAGGTACATAGAATAAGCAGTGTGTTTGAATTCATACTAACATCTCATCCTGCTGTGTTAGTTACAGTGAACAAGGCTTGTCAGGCTGCTTTACACACACACACAGATCTGTCTGCGTTCGCCGTGTCTGTCTGCATTTCCCCATGAGTTATTCCTGCCAATGTCAGTGTCAGCACTGACGCTGTTTACACAGACATTAGTGACAATTACAGAAACACAGCGGTTCTCTCCAGAGAAAGTCGACCTGCACACAGTCAGAACAGGACCGTCCCCCCGAGACCTGCGTTTATAACACTTAGCCCCAACCACAAATAACACCTTCAACCCTGAAAACACCCATTTACTCTCTGTCTCTCATGCAGGTGCTTATACCTCCACGTGTCTGTCCTTCTGTCTGTCTGTTGCTTTTGTGTCTGTCAGTCTGCCAACTTTTGTTGAGCTCACACTGTTAGCTTGTTTTCAGCCACATCCGAAATGAGATAATTAGACTCCACGCGCCCCATTCTTCCTCAAAAATCAAAGTTCTACCACCCACATCATAAAAATCCTGTCTAGCTCATTAACCTGCGTGACTCTGCCTGAAAGCTAGACACAGGGAGCAGCAGGAGCCATGTGTAGGCAGTAGATCTAAGTCTTTTATCTGTGACAGCGGGGCTGACGGTGGTGTTAAGGCCAACACCATTGTCATTCACAGACACACAGAGGCCACTCCACACAGACGAGCAGGCGGCAGGACTAAAGACAGACGTCTGCCTGAGGGTTTGAAACCTCGGTCTGTAAACAAGGCTTTTGTCAGGGAAATCTGCCCTCAAGACGGCACATATCAGTGTAGGAGTGTAAGTGCTCCTTTGATGAATGCTATTGGCCGTGGGTGGATACACAAATCTGGGGGCTGCGCCGTGTGTCTTGATTACATTGTTTTGAAGCTGAAACGACAAAAAAGATGTCAATGCTGCATTAAAATGTGTTAGAATAATTTAAAGTTATTTATTGCAATGCATATGAACGGTTTGTGCTTTCTGCTTTTCTGCTTTGTTAGTTTACTATATAAAAAATAAAAATATGGTTTATTCGGATTTGCACATTCATTTATCCTGATTGAGAGTGTTTACACTGCAGGAGGAAGGGTTAGGACATTCGCATATCTTCTGCTCTAGAGGCTCTTGAGCTACAACTAATGATATTTTCGATATCAAAAAATCTGCTACTAATTTCTACCATTATGTGCTAATTGTTTAGTCTATAAAAGGTCAAGAGACTGTGATGTGATTATCCAAGTTTGTCGTAGCCCAATGTAACATTTTTAAGTTTGCTTTTGAGATTTTTGCTTTGAAAACTGCTAAAATAATTTATTAAAATTGTTTATGTTTATTTTTCGTTCATTTGACTGAATGATCATGAAAAAATTGTTGCAGCTGGCTTTGTACCTCTGCGCAAACACTGACTTGGAGACAGCTCGCCCCTCAGCTCGAATTTAAAGTTGTTTGACTCCTCATCAGTTGAACAATGCAGAGCTGTGGCCCTGTTTTTGATACAGATAAACAGATTTCTGTGACACAATGATGTGGCCAAGTGAACATGAACTTAATTAAAGTTGTCATGTTTTACATTTGGTTCCTTTGTAGCCACACACACAAACACTGCAACCCTGTTAATTATTTTGCATATTTTGTGCCTTTAGTCTGGTTTTCAGCAGCGGAAACCCATTCTCAGTTGGCCTAAGGTCAAGTGTCTGATTAATCAACAACATTCCAGTGTTTGGTTATAAAACCGCTGGGTTGCCTTGAATGTATTATCGTCCTGTTGCATTGTGGGGTATGGGGAAAATAGGTCATGATTCCCTCCCCGCTCTTTAATGTGGATGCATACACCTTCAAACACAAGGCTGAAATCAAGTTGTAACCTCAAAGTCATTGTTTCATTTTTAATCCTATGTGCTGGTGCCAACAGGACATAAAATAAGTTGGCTTACTGCTTTTTAATTGCACTCTAGCAATTACCGGACCACACATGTAGTTTTGCATTTTTCAGTATAATAAATATTCATTTTATGTTAGTTGCATGACAGCCAACATTTTTCCCAGCATCCCTTGTGCATTTTGATTGTTTTTATACATTCCAGACAGCTGTTGTTTTACATTAATGTCAGGAATGAAAATTCATTAGCATAAACTTAAAAACAAGAGGGAGGTAACAAACCACAGTGGATAATTCACTGTAGCATTTTTCAACTACTGTGTTCATTTTGTGGAAGCATGTTTGCAAGTATTGATTGTTTAAAGGCTTAAGTGTTGCCGAGTAAGATTAGGATACTTTACTTATAGCTTTTGACACTTATCACTTGAAATGCCTACAATGTAGTTACATACCATCCTCTTCTTAGTGAAATGGAGCTCCTGCTGCTGGACCAGCGAGAAGTGTGGCCTGCAGAGGAGGGTTGGCTGACCTTTGACCTGACCGCCACCAGTAACCTCTGGCTGGGCAACCCTGAGCAGAACCTCGGCCTGCACCTGGTCCTGGAGGACAGCCGCGGTCAGTCACTGCCACACTTGAACTAACATGGGGAGGGAACCGTACCAGCAACAACAGCAAGAATACGGTCTTTGTCTAAGTCTTGATTCAAGACTCTAAATTTGGTGGATAAAAGGACCACCACATGTTTAGTAAATGTGTGCTGAGGGTTCTTATAGAGTTCATGTTATGATTGTGGTTGCTGTGGTAGTATTAGAGAAAATAAATGATTGTTTAGCAGAGACTTAGATGTGTGTTTTTGGTTGAGACCTTCATTAGTTTTGTTCACTCTGTCTCCCTCTGTAGGCCAGAGGAGGAACCCGCGGCTGGCGGGGCTGATGACGGGCAGTGGAGCTCAGGAGAAACAACCCTTTATGGTTGCCTTCTTCAGAGCCAACGAGGTGCGCTTCCGCAGCATCCGCTCTGCCCACGGCCACAAGGGGCGCCAGTCTCAACGATCCAAACCTCAGAGGACTGTTCAAGATGCACTAAAGGCAGTGGAGGCTGCAACAGGTGCCTGAAGCCTTCAGTTCTCACCATCATGGACTCATCTCATGGTTTTAGTGACCTTGAGAAAATGGAATTCAGTATGTGTGTACTCATACTTCCTTGTTTTTGATTTCAGATCATTTTGGCCTCGGTAAAGAAGGATGTAAAAAGCATGAGCTGTATGTCAGTTTCAGAGATTTGGGATGGCAGGTATAAATAATGTCATATGATCTCATTTTATTTATCTCTCATCCAAAAGTGACATTTGACTGACATCTGCATGTGGTTTTACTCTGGCCAGGACTGGATCATAGCACCAGAGGGTTATGCAGCGTACTACTGCGAGGGAGAATGTGCCTTCCCTCTCAACTCCTACATGAATGCCACTAACCACGCTATTGTTCAAACTCTGGTGAGTCCCAAACAGCTGCTGCTTATGATGACAGGCACTTTCACTCCACCCTCCTCTGCTTTACATGAGGGCTGATTTATGCTTCTTCTACCCACAGGTGCACTTTATCAACCCGGAGACGGTGCCCAAGCCCTGCTGTGCCCCGACCCAGCTCCACGGCATCTCTGTGCTCTACTTTGACGACAGCTCCAACGTCATCCTCAAGAAGTACCGTAACATGGTGGTCAGAGCCTGTGGCTGCCACTGACCACTCCCACCTCGACCCGCGAGCTCAGCACATCCTGAGGGACGCTTAAAAAGGGCGGACGTAAAGGAATCAGAGACAAGAGATGATTGACTGACTGGTCACCAGAGAGCTCCTGCCACAGAGGGAGCCTGAATCTTTTGTACTGTGACCAGCAGCTGAGCCTCACATGCAGTGTGAACCACTACCACAAACAAATTATAGCACAGAGAAAGGTTGAACAGAAGGGTTTCTTTTCTTTTCCTTTAACGGTGACTAGAAAAAGTACAGCAAAGGACTATGAGCACTGTGAAGTTACTTCAAAGACTTAAACAAAGCATCCAGTGTTAGAAACAAAGGGTAAAAACTATCTCACATAATGAGCAACACAGATCTCTCTGCATTTGAATTCTCTTGCAACCATCAGGCATCAGAATATCAAAAGAACTGCAGACATGTGCATATGGTACCTGATTTCACAGCTCATAAAACTTTGCAACTCTATCTTCCTGTTGAACCGCTGCATTCTTTAAAACAGCTGGATGAACTTCTGTCCCGACAAGAAGAAATAAAAATCTGTGTTCTCCAACAAACTTAACTGGTGTTGAACTGGCCATTTGGAGCCGGTCGGGTGTAAGACATCTGGCAGCCTGTGCGTTTGCTGACTGGTAACGACAGTGTATGGGACTGAACAGCCCGTGTGTTTGGCTGTGTTTCCTGGTGCAGACATTTATCACCAGGCCTTTCAAACGCATACAGTCTGTGAGATGTCAGCGATGTCAGTCTTCATGAGGTAGAGATCAGGTTATGCAACATCACCCCGACTGCAGCTGCCTTCTGGTGTCAGACCGGAGCTGCAGGTGGGCAAAGGCAAGCTGTAATTTTATTTTGTCAGATTAAAGTAGTCAAATAAATGGAATCCATCAAAGAACGAGCAGGTGTGTGTTTTTACCTTGTTTGACCTCAAAAATTATCCTCACAGTGGCATTAAAAACACCTTTGAAGTGATTCATTGTTTCTGACAGTAAAGTATGCAAAAACCTCACACATGACATATTTATTTAACGGAGAGAAAATGGTTTCACAAGATTAAGACCCGACCTGTGTGTACAGCACCTTGTCTGCATTCATTGTGACATAAATGTTGAATCCTCATGGTCCAGATTTTAATTTTTGTGTGTCTTTTCTCTTATACCCTGGGGAAAACATCTTAAAATAACATTTAAGTGTGGACATGTGGCACTGTACATCCATCACTGATTGTGCTTTGCAAGTTCTCTAAATATTACGAGCATCTCCATCCTTAACAATAAGACAGACATTTAAAAAACAGCCTTAGTACTAAAGCAAAAGCATATATATATATATATATATATATATATATACCGTGACAGCAGGCAAATAAAGGCGGAGGAGCTGAGAGCCTCCAACGTAGCATATTACAACACAGCCTACACTGTTAGAATCACAGATTATATGTATCCATCACCTTAAATAGAAAATAGAGGTAGAAGCGTTAAACTAACCTGCTGAATGAAGGGGCATTGATTGTGCTGAGTATCAAACAGCAATTTGGAATAAAATCAGATTTTTATGATCATAAAGAAATATTACATAATCATATTAGGTGAGGGATCAACTTTTTAAAACGATACGATCAGCAGTGAAGGACCTGAGGGAGTTTTTTTTCTTTGCTTTCAGAGAATGTGGGCTGATTTTGTCAGAACTGCTAGGAATAACATTAGCACTCATGTTATTAAAACCCAAGCTAAAAATATTCTTTGAACCTGCAAGGTTTAGGTCTGTTTCACTGTCACTGAAGCAGCTCCCTGCGGCAAAATAGAGGTTCACTTTGGTTCCTCATGTTCTAACAAAAGATGATTTAAATTGACTGAGCACTGCTGCATAATAATAAGACCTGACTTTTGCATTGTGATAGACTTGGATCAGAAAACGTAATATTTAACTTAAGTCACATAGTCGGGGTTCGATCCCTGACTTACCTCCACAATACAAATGCAGGTTTACCTCTGGGAGAGCCTGAGAGTTAATCCTATCATTCTCCATTAGCCTTTTCTCTTTAGATACAATAAAAAAATGACACTAAAGCACAGAAATTCAGGAGGTAGAAAGACAGCAAACATAGGCTGAATATAGCAGAGCTTGAAAGAGACTGATATGCTTCCTGTCCATAAAACAGAAGACCTCCTCCTACATGCAGTTAGTCCCTGGACCTCTCAGCTCAGGGGCTGAATAATGTCTCCTTCGGACCCCCTCTGCCTTCTTTTTCTGCTCCCCTCCTGACTTCTCTTGAAGAGCATGGAGCTGCTGGGCTTTCAGGGACTCACACCCTTCTTCTGACCTCCTGGGGGAGGTTTTTGACTCTAGGGTGGCTGATGGTCGGGGCTGGGGGGCTGAGACGGGGGTGAGAGCCAGGCAGACGTCCCCCACGCAGAGCTGGCGACACTGCAGGCCACAGAGACGGGCAGTCCTCTGAGGGCTGCAGGAGGACCAGCCCCGACCACGCACAAAGAACGGGTACTCCACGTAGACATCCACCAACTCCTGGAGGAGGATATTACATATGCACAGAAAAATCAGTCACAGGAGTGCAGCCCTTTTTCACTAGGGGGTGGTATTGTTCTCCTTCTGTTTTTAGATGTACTAATCCAAAGCAGTCAACAAATAGAGACCTTTGTTTAATGCAGGCATGTACTGATCAGTTATTTAAACAGTTAAATTGATACTCTGATAAACAGGTTAATGTTCATAGAGTTCATTTACCACATTCCAAACATGCAATGCCATTTGTTAATACATAAAACAGGGTAAAGCTAGGTTGAGATTCTGCATGAAAATTAAAGTAAGATCCCCCTTTTTTCAGAAGGCTGTTTTATTTCCATAAGTAGTTAGTCTCTTAAGTTTTCTGCAAACGTTACTGAAAGAGCACCTTTCTAGAGGTGGGATTATACTTTTTCTGCTGCAGATTTATACAAAGTTTGTGTTAAAGTATCCTTAGTATATCTGATTGTGTTCTAGTTATTGTATTAAAGGAGCAAAATGCTCAGTAAAGCAGCTTGGGAAGTTTTTGTTTGTTTTAATTGTTTTTGGGAAAACAACTGAGGTGATAAAAACACAGCAAGTGTATTTTCAGATAATCTTAAATTACTGAGAATATGACATTTAATATTGTATTTGATATCTGTCACATTTTGTCAATCAATCCCCTAAATCTTACACAACGGATATTTAATCCATTCAATCAGTAATACTTATAATCAGTAATATTTCAATCTGATGGAACATCAAGTTTACAGACCGTGATAAAACATTTCCCATATGACCTGAATGTAACGCTAGTAAATTAACTACAAGAGAGAATAATATTGTACTAAATATTGTAATATTTCACCTGGGTCTGCTGGTCATGAAGCAGGATGAGGAGACGTGAGATAGAAGAGGAGGAGGAGGAGGCTGAAGAGGAGATGCTCTGCACTGTGCAGCAGCTCAGGCGCAGGTCAGGGCAGGCCAGTGATCCCAGCAGGAAGTCCTCGGTCTGCAGGTGTTCCACCCTCCTCAGCTGCCCGTCTCTGAGCTCGATCAGAGATCCAACCACAAAGTGAGGGAGCAGCCAGGGAAAATGATTGGGAGACGATGAAGAGGAGGAAGCCTTATCAGAAGGGACGAGACCAGGTGATCTTAACGCATCGTCCTTCATCAGGGAGGAGTGTGTTTTGCTTGAGTTATCGTCAGGGGAAACTCTTACAAAGGAATGTCCAGAAACAGGAGGCTTGACGGCCTTGGTTTGGTTCTGCAGAGCATCATGTTGCAGTGTTAGGTTCTCATGTGGAGACTGAGGTAGCAATGTGCTCAGTGATGGAGGATTTGCTTTTTCAAATAATTCAACTTTTCTGTCTCTTCTCCTCACATACGGTCCTCTATTTCTCCCATTGCTTGGCCGCTCCGTGATTAAACTCTTGTCCCTTGATGTCTTGAGCTGCCCACAGCTGTAACCTCCAACCACCCTTTGGAAGCCCTCACAGGCCAGGGAGACAGGGCTGAATCTGGAGGGGTGGTGTGGGTGGCCTGGGTGGAGTGCAGGTGTGCCAGACAAGTGGCTGTGGTGCTGATACTGGTGAGACAAGTCCCATCCGAGGTGAAGGGGGTTAAACTCCCTCCACTCCGCCCAGCCATGATGCTCCCTAAACGCAGAGAGGACCTGAGGTTTGAACCTGGTGGATGTGTGAGTCTGCATCCAGGGCTGATACAGTGCAGGGACCCGTTTCGGCACAGGTTGGAAAGGGCCAGTGTGCTTTGTCTTAAACTCACTGGGGCTCTTGTAAGGGTAGGGGGTCTTGAATGTGGCAGAATCACACTGTTGCTGCTGCTGCTGCTGCTCTGATGATGGTGAGCTCCGTCTCTGGTCCCTCTTTTTAAATGGGAGATTGTCCCTGTCTGGGACCAGAGTTGGGTTCTGTGTGAAGCTCATTGGCTCACGCTGTCTGTCACTCACACTGGCACTTCATGCCCTCCTGTAGAAGCTGAGGACGTGTTGGGATCATGTGTCACAGACTACGGTCTCTTTGCAAAATAGTCATGTCCAAGGTCTTCACGATCTGAAAGGTAGAAGAAACAAATATTGATGCACTCTAAGATAAGCTTGAAGATGGAGGAGATCATTAAGTTTTCTATTCAGGCTCCTTTTTATATCCGTGTCTTTCACTCTTTAAAGATTTCTTAAAAAAATGACAGATCTTATGTCCATCGCCTGCAGATGTGTCACCTGGTGAGATCATTGCCTCTAAATCAACAATAACCTCACAACCAGCTTGAAACAGAGGCTTTCTAACCATCAGATGCTATATTGATGGGGTTTTGTTTGATGGACATAAACTCCTTTATAAAAAAAAGGGGGGTTACTATGGTAACAAAGTACAGCAGTGTGTTATTTGCTGAAGAAATAATAAGATAAATAAAAAGTGAATAGTTGAGGGTCATGCTTCAATTAGGTCTCCAATCAATCAATATTATATTTCAATCAAGTCTTACATCTAGCAACTACACACAACACAAGGCTGCATCTCTCTCAGAGGTACTGAAGTGATCTCCAACACCACAAACTATTGAGACCCATCCTCCTCCTTACATGCACACACAGTGGTGAGTCAGTTCGGTGAGGTTGGGCTAAATAGAAGCACTCTGTGGCCACACACTAGAGTTTCTTACCTATTCTGTAGAGACTATTTAAAATGATGCAAGGAGGTAAAGAGCAGTGTGGGACTTTTACAGCCAGTCAATGCAAAGCTCAGCTCAATACCCTGTATTATGTCATCATCATGGCTGAGCACGGCGGCTGAATGGACCTCTGTCACACCGCCTGACATGCACGTCCCTGATATGAGCTGTCTCTCTATAATGTGTCTGTGTGGGATCAGACAACACCCTCACACTGACATTCCTGTATGAGCACTCTGCATTATAACATGATGCATAAATAGATAAGTATTTGTCAGCTAAATGCCTACAGTGTAAATGCAAATTCATTCAAATGGCTCAGATGTGTGGGCTTCTTACTCACAGTGACCCACACACAGGTACAACCCGATTATGATCCAGACAGGCCTGCACTGTAATGTTATCCAGACTGCATAACCTTATGAGGCGATCACTTCACTACAGGGAGCTAATCTACGGAAATGAAATGTATACACAGCAGTGTTGGTTTGTTTAGTCCCTCTGTGGTAACGGTAATCTGCACTGAGGATTATTTGCATATCAGTAGTGGCAACATTGCACAGAGTCAGCTTGATGTTTCTATCTATGGAGCTGTGCCGCAATACAAACAAATGTAACCTGCTGACTTCCACAGACTGCAAAGAGTTCTTCAACCATGCATTCAGAGTTAGACTAATGCATTTAATGCATATATCACATATTACTCTGCTGGTGGAGTAAAAGACAGGAAGGTGCTCAAAATTAATATTAACCGATTTTCTGAGAAGCTTCTTACTCACATGTTCTTCCATCCATCTACCCGTCTCTCTGTGCATTCATCTTCACAAAGCAAGTCCATCCATGCATGTTCACAGACCCTTCACACACACAGTCCAGCACTTACTCACACTCTCTCTCTCACACACACACACACTCACTCACACACACCTGTCTGGCTTTGCGTCGTCCTCCCAGGCTGCAGGTGCAAAGGCAAAACAGAGCAGAATGATCACAAGCATCCAGACAAGCTCAACAGACTGTCTATCAGACACGCTCTCCTTCTTTTCTCTTCTCCTCTTCCTTTCTCTTTTCCCTCCTACTCGCTTTTACATTTTACACTCCCACTCTACTTAGTCAGTCAGTCCTGTTAACCTTTCTCAGACAGATTTGATGTCTCTCCCTCACCCTCTCTCACTTTCTTTCTCTCCCTCTCTCTGTCTCTCTCTCATCTCTGAACTTGTTCACCCAGTGTTTGCTGCTGAGTAGCACTCTCAGCCTCTCTTCCATTTGTAATCACACTCCTCTTCCTCTCTCCATATTCCACTCTCTCCCTCGCGCCGTGGCTCTCTGTTGTTGGGTGTATAATTAGAAATGAGACTGCTGTGCAACTCCTCAGCTGATGGTAGGCGTATGACTGCCTGATGGCTTTGGCGCTTTGCCTGGTGTAGTGAGGGCGGGAAACCGTTGCTTTAGACTAGCCTGGACACACACACACGCACATGCACACACAAACACACACACACAGGCAAAAAACAGAAGTCTTGCTATCACATCTGCAATCTGATAGCCCATAGCCCTCTGGTTGTTAATTCTCCCTTCCATTTCTAACTTTCTACTTTTCTTGCCTCAATGGGAAACTGTGTGAATGCTTTGAAATGACCAAGTAATTGCTTCAGAGCAAAGTGTTCAAAGGTCAGCATTAAGTAACTGATGTCAGCCTGCTGCAGAGGAAGGAAGCCTTTCACGGCTGTGCAGACAACATAAACAGTGTCCCCTCACCATCCCCTTTGACCTACTGTCGGCTTGCTCTTTATATATTTTTCCTCATTTTCTTCTTCCTGGCTTTTTTGCCTTCTCCTTACATCTCATTTTAAAACACAAGAAAGAGGACTTGGCCTTTTGCACCGTGGCTGCCTCGCAGCACAGCAGCCCAGGTCTCAGCTATTGATTTTGCAGGGCCTCAGCAGGTGAACCCCCAGTCATGAGAAAGCCCACGCAGAATTTAGTTTGAGGTGAGGAGGATTTCTCACTTTGAGTCACATCATGCTTCCTCTGCCCACTCTCCTTCTCTCTATCTGTGTCTCTCTCTCTATTTTCTCTCCGTTTTTTTTTTTTGTCCTCTGATACACACACATTGAAAACGCACATGCTGCAGAGAGTTCACCAAGGGAAGCTAAGACGCTGCATTGCAGTCTCTAACAGAACTAGCACATTCAGGCTTCACCACAACCACTGACATTTACAAAGTGTGTGTTTTTATTGATAGAAATCACCAGTCACTCCCACCACTTCCCAACTGCTAAATTACAGCCTGTATTTGAGTGTCATTTGGCGCAGATGCCAAGTGTGAGTTTCAGAAGTGAAAGTTTCTGTGCGATGCACTTGTAGATACAAGAATACAAAGGCTTGGTATTGATTTCTTGTTATCCTTTTGTTATCTTATATCAAGAATTACGCACTTAGACTGTTATTCTATAGATAAAGATACTTTCAATGATTTTTAAGTAAAAAATAAACACTTAGTTATTTGATCAAAGTTTAGATGATCAGCAAATTATCTCACTTTGTGCTTACGGTCACACAAAGATTTCTTGTAATGACTCATAGCGGCAACATTTCCTGCCTGTAAGTGAAGCAAGGCACTCTTTAAACTCTCAAAAGCTGATGCAGTGTTTTGAAAAAAAAAAAAAAAGTGATGATGTAATGCTACTTTGTGAGGCCTCTGCATGCAAATTTTGTGTGATCAGCAAGTCCAGCTAAGAATTAGTGGACATATCCACCACTGTCCACCAGATGGTGTCAAGCACATATATTTAGTTAGTTGTCTTTATTTCCAGCCCCTGATACCAATAAAAGCAATAAAAAAAAGATAATTTGAGAAAAAAAGAGCAGGAAAAATTTTGTTTTGTTTTTGTTTTGGTGGTTTTTGTCTTAATTAGAGAGTCAATAACAGGAAATGAGAGGAAAGAGAGAAGAGAGAGAGGGGAACAACATCAAAGATACTTGATTTGACTCAAACTGGGATGTTGTACGCCATCAAAAACTAAACAAAGAAAAGAAGTTTACTCAGTGATGTCAGGTGGTTTAAGCTTAGAATCAGTAATAAAAGAGGCAGATTTCACACTGTTTAGAGAAACATCATTAAATAATTTGTGCCACAAGTAAAAACAATGAGAAACATGAAATTGAGACAAAACTATTGACTTATTTTACTTAAAGAAAAAGGGGACATTTACTCTCATACTTAATAAATTAAATTTTGGTTTTGTAAAATGTCAGTGATGGATAGACAGTGATAGATGTTCTTTCAAGATTTCCGTGAGCTTTGTTTTGTTCAATCAACATTTCAAAATTTATGAAACTCAATCCTTGCTGGATCAAGCTGTAACCAGACTCTATTGTCCTTTTTTTTTTGCTTAAAAGTGAATTTCATTATTAAAAGTTTTTGAAGTCTTTGCTAACTGATTTTCTGTCAGTTATCAAAGAGGCATAAAAAGCAGACTGTGCTGACTTGCACTGATGCCTGCATGATAAAGGGGCCGATAGAGACAGCAGGCCTTCAGACGGTGTCTTGGATGGAGAATGGGCTCTTATGACTCATTCAGATTACGAGCTCAGATAGATATGTGTGACAAACGTGGTCCAAGAGAAACTTTGCCATTTCTTTGGCCAAAAAAAGGCAATCCAAAATAGGTTTTTATTCTGTTGGTCATTGTTGTTAAGTAAAATAGTCAGTAAAAATCTATATAAAATAATAGTAAAAAAAAAACTGAGAGTTGCATATAAAAATATTCAATTGAATGAAAAATTTCTGATTTTATTTGGTATTAGGGTCATATACAGGTACAGAATGCTGACTGCTGGGTAGTGTGTTTTTGATATTGTTTAATTTCAGTTGAACTGATATTAATTTGCAAAATCTAGTAGACAAGAAGACTGACAAGCTGAGCACATCTACAGCCGTGATACAAACATAAAAACAGCAGTTAAAAAAGACAAAGAGAGAGGAACAGCAGGAATGACAGCATACACTGGGACCTGTTGTTGGTAACCTACACCACTGCTGATCAATGAACCAATAGCAGTTCTAGCCCTGAAGTGAAACAAATGGATTTTCTTCTAATGTTTTCTTTAAGGATATGCATCAAAAATAGATGCTTGACAAGTTTTTCTACTTTAAAATAAAAAATTTTGTCTGGATAGGAAGTGCATTTTTGTTCAACAGTTGTAATTGTATTGAAATTGAATAGTAATATTTGGTTTGAATTGATTATTCTGCAAGGAACATCATGTTCTTTATGAAGAGGGAACATTAAAAAGGTTTAATTTTTGTAAAAAATCAATGCCATCTGTATTATTATTATTATTATTATTATTATTATTATTAAAATAGTAGTAAAAAAACCAAAACAATAAAACAACTCAAGGGATATTTTTTGTGTGTTCATGTAAAGTCTGTTGGCATCCTTTGACCCTGAAGGGTGACACAGAAGGCAGAGAGTTTAAATCTGCAACAAAAAATAGGGAGTCAGGGAACAAGAGATGGAAGGGAGGGGGGAGGGTGGGGGTGTAGCTAGACAAAAATAACAAAGGCATGTGCCTGTCTCTCCTTGGTATTTTCCACTCTGTTACGTAAAATCCTTTCTTCCCTCCTCTCAATCCCTTCCTCGCTCTCCCTCAACCCCTCCCTCCTCTCTGTCATTGGTCAGCTGGTCGGCTCCACAAAGCCTCAAACTTGTTCTCGCCTCATCCAAGTGGCTCAGAGTCTACCTTGGGGAAAGAGGGGAAGCAGGGAGGGAGAGCAGCTGAGGGGCAGTCAGCATCAGTCACTGCGAACAGAGGAGGCGGGAGATGATCGGCAGCCTCTCTGCTCAACTTTCACAGGGCTGACCGGCCGTCACTCGCTCATCATTACCTCTGTGACCTACGACTCTCCAGCAACAACATGAGCTCCTCGTCAGCCAACCTTCACAACAAACGCCTGCCCTGTGAGTCATTCTTAAAACTTCTAAACCTTTTGTAGAAACTCATTCCTTAGGAATTCTTCAGGTGGATGATTTGGGTTAGATATGGAGTTGGACCTCAGAGAAAAGTATATTTTTCTGAATTTTCTCCTTATTTAGTTGTCAGAAGTACAGATTTGACATTTAAGGCAAGAAACAGAAAGTAGGTGCAGTGAAAGCATCACATGTTACAGTTACACCATGTTACATTTGGTATCATCAGAGAGTTTTTCCTTTATAAAATCCAGCTTCTATATTAAATGGTGTCAAATAAATGTCAGGTGAGAAAAAGGCAGAAACTGACAGTATGTTTTAATAGATGGACACTGAATTAAATCACTGCTCCAGTGCTATGAGGTATTAGCTCTGTGTGTGTGTGTGTGTGTGTGTGTGTGCGTGTGTGTGTGTGTGTGTGTGTGTGTCAGATATAATGAAGGAGCGGGTGTGACAGCTCAGCCAGTGTGTTAAATAGCTACTGTTGTGTTGATGTTGCCTGAAGTGACTGGTTCAAGTGCTGTGCCAGCCAGAAAAATCAGACAGGAATGTTGAATCATCATCCTGAGTAATGTTCACTAATACCAAGTGAATAGGTCACACTCTCATTGCACTGGGACAGGGATGCATTCACACTCACACTCACATGCGTGCGCATGCACACACACACACACACACACACACACACACACACACACACACACACACACACACACACACACACACACA
>JAQMCX010000029.1:11554864-11572758 GCA_029814765.1 Acanthurus leucopareius
TCAGCACAATTACATCAGGAGCACAACATATAAAACCCTTGAACCTACAAAACAGAAATGAATTTATCAAAATGATGAAGTCAGGGTTATTGGCTATAATGAGCACATTTTGCACTGCACAACTTTTCAAAGCGGGGTTTGAAGCATGATACTGCAACTCTCAGTTCCTGTTCAATGTTTAGCTGGAATCTGTATTTTGTCTTCAGTGCAAACAATGTCGTGCTAAACAGTGATCACCCAAGACACCGCAGCGTAAAAGCGCCACTGCCACCTACTGTAGCGGGTGTGCAATTACACTTTATTCTGGTATGGCAATAAAAAAAGCAAACGGTAGTTTCGCCATGCACGTTCCCTGGGGGTCACAGGGGGCGCGCCCCACCATTTGAGAAGCACTGGTCTAGACTCAATAGGTTTGCACACATTACACTTTAAATTTATAATATTGTCGGGGCTCAATGCAGCAGAGAAAAAGGGTAAAGTGGCTCGTCATAAGAAGGCAAAACATAGTTGTGCTACTGATTTTTGAGAATCAGACCTTGCATATTGCTGTCTAATGAGTCTAAATATTAGAGTTTGTGGACTAGCTGTTTCAGTGATAGATACCACATTCAGTGGCCTCTGATGGTCTGCTGTGTACACTAGATATCAACCAAAACATGACTTCCTAAAATAAAGAAAAATGCAAAAATTTAATTAAAAAAGTCAAGTAATTTCAAGTGCTCAAACTTGCAATGTTAAGCTGATCTGAGTCAGGTCATGTGATGCAGGTTGCCAATAATTATTTTTTTTGTAAAGTATTTTTTTTTAGCTTTTATGCCTTTATTTAGATGGGGCAAGAGCAACAGGAAATGGGGGAGGGAAGGAGGGGAAAGACCTGAGCAAAGGGCTGCCAAGGGCATACAGCTTTTGTATGGGATGCCCCCCCACTGACTGAGCTGTATGGCGCCCTCATCTTCTCCAGTCATTTACAATATGTGAACTAACACTGCAAGGAGAATTTTAAATAAAGAAATTTAGTTTCTAAAGTATATGTATCTCATTTACACAAATCACAAGGTCATTACTGTAATGAAAATAACACATTAAGAACAATATGTATGTTATAAAATGATTAGCTACTTTGTAGGAAATGTATGCAAGAGAAACCCAGCAAAAAAAAAAAAAAAAAAAAAAGAATCTGTACTTATTTATTTTTGTCAAGGTGGCTGAAATGTTTACAGTCTTGGTGGAAGCTAAGGACCATGGAGAAGTTGTTAGTCTGTCCAGTTCAACTACTGTTGTCATTCATGTCCAGGATGGTAACAACCACCTCCCAACCATCAGTGGACACACAGTAAGGCCGTCATCTCCATTCACACACTCACCTTCACTCAGTTCTTCATGCCTTTACACACACATGCAAAAGTCACACCTTAAACAGCACCTTCAATCTGTAAAGCTGATGTACATCACATGTTAGATGTGACATGATTTTGTTTCACATAAATTTTATGTCACACTCAAAATTAATGTTTTGAGTTTTATTTAACTATAGGAAAAGTAGCAACAGAAGATGATGTGGAAAGAGGAAGATGAGAAGTGGAAAGTTACATTTCTGTTTTTTTAAACATATTTTTTTTAAATTAGTGATTTTTTAATGGAGTTGGATATAACCAATACAAGTGAGCAAATCAATAAAAAAAAGAGTATTGGTAAAATAAGAAGAGTGAACTTTATAAATTAAAATATTGATAGCTACATGACTTTACTTAAACATATTCATCCTTTGGTTTCATTGACCAGAGAATTATTTCGACAAGTCAACGCAATTTTTTGGATTGCCTGTAATCTGTTTGTAGAGTCTGCTTTAGGTCTTCTATAAACTAAAATACAGTTTTAAAATTTTCTTACAACCGCCAAAAGAATATTTTGCAAAAATATGAATAAGATGTATCTCTGCAAGAAATATTCAAATGCGGCTAAGGGGATTGATCTTCCAGCACTTACCATAATATATGACGAGAAAACTACATGGGAAAAACTACAGGGAATATTTGCAACAGTTTTTAAAATCAGTGTTTGTCCAGATAATTTCAGACATATCAGCTCTTATAGTAAATCAAGAATAACCGATGCTTGTCAAGTAAACAATGGCTAAAAATGCCCACTTTTAACACAGGGTGTGTCCATGTTCAATGGCAGCAATGGAATGTACAATTATGAGGTTTCCTCAATTTTCCCCTGACCTCCTCACTCTGAATTTACACTATAGGGCTCAGGCAAAGTCAAGGAGAATGAGATCGGAACCTCTCCTCTTCGGCTGCATGTGACTGACAAGGACACCCCAAAAAGCCCAGCGTGGAGAGCCAAGTACACCATACAGGGAGACAAGGCTGAGCACTTTAAGATAGAAACAGACCCTGAAACCAATGATGCAATCCTGACAGTAGTTAAAGTGAGTGCTGTTTGGCTGCATGCCTTACATTACAGTGACACCCACCTCTGACATGTAATTACTACACACCTGTTTGTTGTATTCTCTTGCACTTGAAGTTGAATTCTGTGCTTTGACTGAATTTGAAATTGTTTTAAGAATGACAGGAATGAAAAATGAACAATTTAACCTATTTACTATATAATTTCAGCCTTTAGATTTCGAGGAGGACGCACAGACGGAGCTGTCAATCTCAGTGGAAAATGAAGTGCCGTACTTCTCCTGTAAAGTGAAGGAGAGGACATCTTCAGGCCTGTGGAAAGTTGACACCAGTACAGCTGATGGTCCAGATGGAGGTCTGCCTCACTCTGTAAAAGTGCTCATTGAAGTTGAGGATATCAACGACCCCCCAGTGTTCAGTGTGACCGTCAAAGAGGCCATGCTGGAGGAGAACTCACCCATTGGAACCTGGGTGGAGAAAGTGACTGCTGTCGATTCTGACTCCAGCCACGCAAGAGATTTTGTGTAAGCGAGATTTTTATTCCACCGTGTTTGAGCTCTTACCTTGAACCTGCTAAAATAAAGCAAATAATGTTCATCTGCAGGTACAAGGTAGGAAGTGATCCTGCTGGCTGGGTGACGGTGGATCCCCACACAGGAGACATCACAACAGTCAAGAAACCTGACAGAGAATCTCCACATGTTATAGACGGCGTCTACACCATCTTACTGACTGCAGTGGACAATGGTAGCACTTAAATCATTACTGCTGGTATAGACACACACCGAATAGGCCCTTATTAAGAACTTTAGGTTCAGGTAAAGATTTAAATTCAAATTTAGTATCCCCCATTTTGTAGCATTTTTATTTTTCTTCTCTTGGACAGGTGACCCACCCATGACAGGCACAGCCACACTGAACATCCATGTGACTGACCAGAACGACAACGTGCCTCAGCCCTTAGTAGACAGTGTGGATGTTTGTGAGTCTGACAGCCTGACCACCACCAACATCACAGCCTTTGACCCGGATCAAACCCCCTTCGGAGGCCCTTTTTCATTTGAACTGCTGGGCGATGTCAAAGGGAAATGGAGACTGAATCCCTCTTATGGTAGAAACAGTCATGCTATGAGGTGAAATATTATAGCAACTAATAAGAGAATAACAACTAAATGTTATGATTTTTTTTCTCCCAGGGTACACAGCTGGCCTGGTAAGGGAACCCAGTGTGTATGCCGGCCCACACGCAATTGATCTGAAAATCTCTGACATGCAGGGGAAGTTTGGCATTTACAAGATCCGTGTGACAGTATGTGACTGCTCGGTGACGCCAAACTGCCGAAGCCGCCGAGACGCTACCACACAAGTTTCCTCTGGTGTTACTGGCATCGTGTTCGCTTCAATATTTTTACTCCTGTGTACGAACCTAAGTCAAAGTCTTTAGGCAGCGTTGGAACAAAGGCAATAGTAATGTGTATTGCTGTAATTTTGATAATTAGGAGGTGGATTTTTGTCCTCTCTGTATCACTTGCAGTTCTGCTGCTGTTGGCGGTCAGCATCTCCTGCAAAAAAGAGTTCACCACTCTGCAGAACACTGACTCCAGTGGAGAAACCCTCCTCCCATCAAACATCGAGACACCAGGAACAGACTGCAAGGTACCTGCTCGGAAACATTCACAAACAAACAAGTTCATACATTTTCCCGTTTCTCTCTGTACAAACACCAGTAACTGTTCCTTTTCTTCTTCCAAGCTTCCCCACGGTGCCCTGGTGATGTCCACTGATGGGCCGCATCCTGACCCATCTGACTGGCAAATTCAGCATGATGGAATGCAACATGGGCATGTTTCAACAATGGTGGGTACAGTTGAAAATAATATGGACACATTCTTTACACTACTCAAACTGCCAAACTTGAAATAAGTAACATGAGGAGTACCACGTTAGTCTTTTAGCTGGTTTCTAGCACATACTTTGATATAGACATTGCTTGAAAAAATGTAAGACTGTGGTTCTTTTTAATCCGTTTAACAGAACATGGAGCAAAACTTCTACCAACACTATGAAGATAACACGAGGGAAAAGCTTTCCTATCCATACAGGGAGAACTGGAACCAAGTAACATGCACTCTTTGAAGGCCAATTGCAGTATATCAGTCAAAATTGTGCATTCAGGTATTAACTTTCATCTTTGCTTGCCTGCTTCATCGACTATTTCTTCTCATTTTAGGCAAATTGGAGTTCTCTAATAACCAATGGCTTCCATGACACCTACCAGGTAGCTTTCAGTTCAGATTTTGCTGATTACTTTGAGGAATGGGCTGAAAAAATGTAATCTGAGTGAATGTCCTGTCATGTACAGATTGCTGACTTCAGCACAAGGAGTGTCCACTTCAAAGGCAACTCACACTATGCAACAGATGCAGGTCTCCTGGCCCTGATTCATCGGGTTGGTAACACACATAAAATATCATGCCTAATGTTACTGGTGTTGTGAATGCATGTTTGACTGTATAACAATAGATTAAGCATTGCAGTCACACTTTACCTTATTTTTCCACTTCATGCAGAGACTCACTGCTCTTAGTGAGACAGAAGATGATCTCCTGGACTATCAGCCTCATCTCTATGCAGATGAGGGGGACACTGACAGCACATCAGAGTTGGAGAAAATCCCCATTAAAGATGATGATGTTTCCTTCCAGAATGCACTGAAAGACTTGGGGCCAAGGTTTTACGAACTGGCTTCCATTAGCAAATCACTGCAAGAACAAAACTGAACACGTTTTGGGCAAAAAAAAAAAAAAAAGTGTTCTTGAACAGGGACACCAACACTTTTTTGAGTGTGTGAGTTTTTTTTCTTTTTTTTAAAAATTGTTAACACTTGTATGTTTGGTATTATAAAAAAAGGATTCCCTCTATTCTCTTTTTTTCTGATTATTTGTTACAATAGAGATAAAAGCCAGACTGTTAATCATATGTTATTTAATACCAATAGTTACAAAGTCCTCCACAGTTTTTATATTTTAAGTAGGGGAAAAAAATAAAGTACAGCTGTCCTCCAAAAGCAAGTTGGAGTTATATTTGCAGAGTCAAATAAACAAGAATTTAATACATTTTGTAAAAAAAAAAAAAAAAGGGAAAAATAGACAAAGCAAAAACAACAACAAAAAAAATACATGCCTGCTGGCCTCATTCCATTTTGTATCTACCATAACACCAATGAATAAATTCTCTTCTTGCACACAGCTGCTGAATTAAAGAAACTGCTCATCAATTTCATATAAAGGTTCAAAGTACAAAATTGCCTATAATATATATTTAGGATAAAGAAAAAAAACTTTGCTTCAAGTGCTATAAATGGGGAAAAGTGGGGGAGGCACTTTTTAAATAAATAGAAAACTACAATATTTACAGAAATTGTTGACAAAAAGTCAAAGAAAAGCCTTCACACCCTCCCACTTCCAATTTTTGGGAGGGGTCGCTGCTCAGTGGTGCTCTGCCCTCCACGTCCTCGGCCCCTGAACCCCCTGCCTCTCAGGAAGCGGCCGGGAACACCAAATGTTTCCATGTTCAGTTTTTTCTCCTCCGCCCAGGTAGTTCTCCTGAGAAAACAAACTGTTGAGCAGGACAAACACGAGGTAACAAAAGAGACAAACAACCAAAGGCAAACCATCACCTGGGCTTAAGGTCTGATGAGATGTTGTCAAAGAAGCATTTTGCTTTGTCGTAGTATTTCTCTCCCAGAGTTTCCTCCTCCTGCACGCTCTGGCTGTCCTGGGCCTCCCCAGAATCCACCTTTTCAACTGCAACAATCACAAAAAGAAAACAATTCCTTTAAAACTGCATTTTATTGTATCCCCTTACACTGAATTGACAGCTTTCTTTAAAAGTAAACGTACCTACAACCTCCTTCGTCAGATCATCAGTAAACTGAGCATTTGCAGTTTCAAAATCAAAATCTGACTCAAACTGCAAGGTTGTGGCCTTTGAGTTTTTCACAATAAGTTGGCCTCTGCTTCTGTTCCTGGACCTGCGACTGCCTTCATTCGAGCACCAGAAAATATTCAGACATTAAGTCACCATTTAAAAACAGGCTCATCTGGTCTTTGAAATTGACACTTGAGATTCATTCCATTCAGA
This sequence comes from Acanthurus leucopareius, assembly GCA_029814765.1. NCBI lineage: Eukaryota > Metazoa > Chordata > Actinopteri > Acanthuriformes > Acanthuridae > Acanthurus > Acanthurus leucopareius. Next base: position 11,561,422 of record JAQMCX010000029.1, read on the forward strand.
AGGTCGAGCAATATTTACTTTAACAAAATTCCTACAACACTTCTGCCTTCTCCAGATGTCAAGACACAAATGTTGCTATTTTGTCTGAATAAAAAAAAAAAAAAAAAAAAAAAAAATAAGTGTGCATTTGCCATTTTGATACCTTGTTTTTGCCTCTGTTTCTGGTTCTCAGAGCCTTGGCCTTGAACCTTGGCTGCACTCGGCTGAGAAGCTGCCCGACCTAAATGCAAAATACTAATTGTTTATTTTTCTACTCAAGATTCTCTATTCAGAAATTCTAAGTTACACGAGGAGCTCTAAGGTATTTTTTTTTTGTAATTTATAAGCCATTGTTCAGTTTGCTTACTTGTTGGTACGTTCTCCTTCTGAACCTGTGATACGTTCCGGCCAGTGTGCTGGGTTTGACGAACAGGCTGTCTGCCCTGCGGCTGGGTTGGAGTCTTCCCCTTCTTCTGGACAGCGCTGGTCAATGGCACGGTCTGCACAGCCTGCTCCACCATGGGAGCCCTTCTGGCTGGGATGCCATGAAGTCCTGGTACTGAGGGAACAGGAACATATATGTTGGTGACCAACTGCAGATACATTTGAGAAATAGCCCTAGACACTCCACAGCACTGGACTAAAGCCCAAATATGCCATTTCTGAGACATCTGATGTGTCCTTAAAGATTATTAACTGTACCTAAGCCCAGTGCTGCATTATATTGCTGGTTGAGTAGAGAACTAGCAGCCAGCTGGTTGTAGGTGGGCATCATCTCTCTGTATGGACTCCAACGTGGGTGATAAGCAGAAGAGGAGCTGCCAATGGATGACTAAAATCACAAAAACGAAGACAAAGGAACTTGTGTTATCAGTTCTTAGTATTGCTCTTTTGATTAATGCAAATCACATCTAAAAAGGAGAACATTTACTTTAAAGGAGACAATCACCCGGAGGCACCCACCTGTACAATAGCAGGGTCACGTGGCAGCCCATCATGTGGTTTTGGTTGTTCAGACACAGTGATGTCTTTGATGTCACTGCCTCTGAAGATTATATATTCATAAATTTCATCTTTTGGTGGTACTGGTCTGTCTGTGTGCCGGTCCTCGGTCCCATAAGATTTTACTGTTGGGAAAATAGTTAATTAGAAACAAAAGTTTTGTTTGCCTACAACATACTGTGTTCACAAAATAATACAGAAATTTTTGTCAAAGACTAAAACAGTATCGACATACCTTTGGCTAAAGCAATCGTGGACCTATCCGTGTCTACAGAGGACAATATTCCCTCATACCGGATCTGTGCCTTGGATATCAAACTTATTTTACTGCCAATGTAAGGGGTTCCTCCGCCGGCACTCATGTTTCCAGTGGAAATATATTTTTTAAATTGAAACACAGCAGCTAAATCACATACCACTAAACCGCGGCACACAAAAGAGGTCAGTTAATTAACAATGTGCACAATTAGCGGGCACCTGTGCGCTTTTTAAGACTGCCAGTGACGCTGCTGGGTCACCTGTGTCCAACATAGGGTTAGTTTATATAGCCGGCCGGCGTACACCGTCATAAACAAGAGGAAGGCTGCAGCCGTGAAACTGGACGATCCAGATATAATTAACGTAGGCTGCAAACACAGGGCACAGGATAGGGATAGCAGACTGAGATGATTAAGACTGTCTGAAATCAAAAATAATCATTTACATTTAGCCTCTGTTTCAATGGATGAACATACTTCAATATTCAGTTGCAATTTTACACTATGTGTAAGGCTGAAACTAATGTTATATCACTGATTAAACTGATATATCAACTTCCCTTTTCATTTCAATATTTTTGTGACCTGATCATCCAGAGCCCAATTATGTTACTGCGCTTTTCTCTTTAAATTCTAGGTTAAATTACATCTGTAAAAATCAACAAAGCTGTGACTATTATTAATAGGAGTGTGATGCACAAATGTTTGTAATAAAACTACACCAATAAAAAGTGCTTTGCAGTGGTTAGTGTCGCACCATGTACAGTAACTTTGTATACAATCTATATAGTACACCAATAAATTATCTACTTGACATTTGGGTTAATATTTAAAGTAAGAATAAACACGAAGGACCTTGTTAATATCTACATTTCGTATTTATCTTAAAGTCAGCGCACGTGGGAGTTTAACCACACTAAATCCCATGACTGCTGACAGTACAGTACAATACTTCCTCTCTAAAAGGTGGGTGGGGCGCCCTCAAACGCCTCTTTACAATAGCAACTTCACTTGCTGGCCAAAACACTGCAGCCATCTTGCACAGAGCATCGAGAATGACTAAACTATGAAATATGGTTTGTTAGCTTGTTGTAAACCGGCTTATTATTCAACCAAAAGTCACTCGGTACAATTTTGAAACGGAACAGGTATCGCAATGGCATAAACACGCCGGCGGAGAGCTAACATTTGATGAAAACATTTCGTCTCTGGTACGATGTTGATCCGTCTCAAGCATTCCCTGGAATGACAGCTGAAGCCATTAGTACCGCCTTTTACCATGTGGAACAACCAATCACAGCTCGCCAAAATCCCTGCACGGAGACGTAAAGTTGTTGTGCGCACGCGCATGTCAGTTGGTAAGTACCTCACTTCTCACAAGCTCGCAGGAGTGTGAAGATGGCGGTTGGCCCCAGCCCGCTGCGGTGCTTTTTATACAGAGAAGTGAATAAAGCGGTAGTTTGTCATCCTGTACAGTCTTTAGAGTCACAACTGTCGTTCTTGTGTCACAACTGCCACTGGGGTAGGCACGAGGCAGCCGGTAATTACATGGCTATAGTTCCGGGACAAGGGGGTAGCACGAGCTAATGTCCAGCTGGGACTTGGTCAAGACCATTGCTGAAGCAGGTACGCTGTAACGTTAACTACTAATGTTGTGTTCCTCTTTGTCTCTCCGAGTATACACGAAAAGCAAGCGCCGGAGCTGACAGAGAAAAACAGTAGATGTGTCAGAGTCTCTCCCCATCCTATTTAAGACTGTTTGCGTTCCTTCTAAATAAGTTAAAGTGTAAGGGGTCTTATGATAACGAGATCCCCATGGTTCAACTATGGATGCATCGACGGCCAGCACGGACTCCAACACGGGACAAGACCCTGGCAAAACACTTGTTGTTAGTGGCGGTGCAACTACATCTCTCCCTAATCACCAAGGGAAAGTAAGCTCATACTCAGTGCAGACTTTCAATGGGAACCAAACTATGAACTCTCACGATTCAGGAAGCGCTGCTCCTGTCGGGGGTACGACAGTGGCAAGTGGAATTGGTAACGGCAGCAGTACAGCGATATCTGTCACAGCTGTCAACAGTGAACCGGTGATGTCAAAAGGGCCGGCCAGTGCGCTAATGCCCCCTTCGTCAAACAGTGTAATTCAGACGCCTCTCATGAACTCACAGAGTGTTGTTTCTTCAGCTCAGCCTGTGAGCCAGGCAACAGGACCCACTGTGACACTCGTTAGGCCGCCTATGCAAACCGCGGGGTCGGGTGCAACTTTGAATGGGAACAATAATACCAGCCCTGCTCTGCCTGCCAATACAACAGGTCAGACAGGTATCGCCGTACAAACCCCGCTTTTAAACAATAGCCAGCCGCCCGTCTCGGTGTCTGCTAGCGCAGGATCGCACATAATCAAGGCAGAGCCCCCCACAACTGTAATACACTCAACGCCGCAGCCGGCTGTCATTCCCAGCGCTCCCCGGGCTCCGGTGACGGTGGCTGCCGGTTCAGGCGGGATCCGAACCATTACGCCTCAAATGTCGGCCCCAAGGCTGCCCCAGACCTCCCCAGGACAGCCTAGTATAGGCCTACATAACATCCAGCTTCCTGCGGGTGAGTGAAGGCAGGACTTTTTACTTTATGTACAGATGCTGTTATTGTCACACTTGACTGATTCACTAAATTGGTTTCATTTTCATTTGCCCCTGATCAATGACTGTAAAAATAAACATGAAATGATTATAATCTTATCAAATGTTTCTCGTACTAAACAGAATACTGAGGAAGTATGTGTCCTCTGACACTCATTATGAGTAAGATTCTTTAAATAACACTAAACCCCTGATCTGTTTTGATTTATGATGACCTCTGTCTGTGACTTGTAACATGAGTTAAGCATGTTTTCACTGTATAGTCGTGAAGCTGTGCACTCTTTCAGTTATTTGAAAAACTTGGCATTTCTCTGTACCATTTTGATGAGACAGTCCAGTTACATTCAAGTTGTCTCTTATATTTTGTGATTTGGTTCAGGAATGGTGCTTGTACGCAGTGAGAGTGGACAGCTACTGATGATTCCTCAGCAGGTTCTGGCCCATATGCAGGCTCAGGGCCAGGTCCAGGGAGGAATGGCGCCTCGAACTACTACACCAACAAATGTGCCTCCCGCCCAGGTAAGATCCCAAACTTTGCCCCAGAAATAAGGCAACCATGATTTCCTATTTTATAGTCAGTACTAAAGCCCATTTTCAGATTGGTCTCTCTGGTTTTATGAAACTGGGTGTTGCACATAAAATCCTGATTTGCGCCTTCTCTCAGGCCCCTGGAAATACCATCATCAGCAGACAAGTCGCTCCCAGCACCATCATCCGTCAGGGATGTCCAGCTCCAACATCACTGGCTGCGACCACCACTCTTCACAGACCTCCTATCCTTCAGGTAACCCTGCCTGTGGGTGTCAAACCAATTCCAACTGTGTTCATTTGGTCTGTGCCAAAAAAAAGTGCCTTGTCTACTATTTGAAATAGGGTCAGCCTGATATTATATTATTGTACACCACAGTATATCACCAGTAAATTTACCAGACTGACACTGGTAGGGTGTTAGGAATTCTTTTTTTTTTTTTACAAAATGATGAAAACTCTAATTCTCTAGAAAATTGTGTTATTTGATACATAGATGCATGCATAAATGTGTTTCAGTTGACTAGGTTAATTGGTAACTCTGTACCTAATTTTCTGAATTTATTGTATTACAGCTGTATTAGAATTAGTAATCCTAAACTATGTCTTTATAAAGAGATTTTGTAAATGCCAACTGCCAGAGGTCTCAGAAGATACTAGGCTTTTGACAAAATGTTTCTGCCTCAGTTAGGGCCATTAAAAAGAAAAAAGTTGACTATGCTTAACTTTTGACAGCGGGGCTGGATTGTTTTTGTTTTTCCTGTGTGTGTGTTTGCTTTTTTCGTTACCTTCCTGAGGACCGCACCAACATGAGCAGACTACTCAAATAAAAATGAATGGGAGAACTTTTACTGTGATGCTTGTTTTGGTCTGAATTGGCCCTTATGCACAAAATGGATGAAGCCACACGATGCATATACGATTGATTTTCTAAAAAGGTGAACTGAATTGTGCACTTCCATGGAAATCAAAGGCAGGTTATGCTAAAACTTAAATCTAGCTTTCCTAGATGAACACATCTAGATATCATACAAGTTTTTGGTAGAGAAAGTTTAAATTTGGCTGAATTGAAAAGAAGTGGAATGAAGAGACACATTTTACAGCTATAACACTGAAGGGTTGACCTTCTATCCGTATGGGACCTAATCCATCCAGCAGTGATGGTGTTGAAAAGAGCAGCTAGTGATCAGACAGAGTTGATGAGGCATGTCATTGGGAAATCTTGCTGATGTAGACCTCTTCTTCTAACAACCTGATAAAGTTTTATGTTTCAAGAACATTCAAAAAATGTGTTAAAATGAAAACACAAGTTCTCCCATTCATTTTTATGTGGGCAGGCTGGGGCTGTGTAAAGCATAGGCAGTTCAGAAAATAAAACACAGCAGCCCTTAAGTGGAAAATTAAAGCAGAGTGATCTTTTAGAGAATACAAACCGTTATCCCACAAGGGTAGCCAGTCATCAAGAGGGTGATCAGAGCGATCAAAGCTGAACAACCTTGCCACGAGATAATTCAAGACATAACTTTGTATTTTCAAATAGGTGGACACTTTCGCACTGCTGCAAACCTGCAGTGCTCACAGCAAGGCCTGACTTTGTCTGAATTAAAATTAGACACCAAAAAGTATTAACAGATTTGTCATCTATAAATAAATAAATCACAAAATGACCAAGTCATACACTGATGTCTTTCCCAGTTTTATAAAAACAACACGATGAAGTTTGTTTTTTTTTTTGAGAAAGAGCATCCATCTGAAATTTAGTGCAGAATTGCACCTGTTTCCTTTTGTAAAACTGAAGTTTGATGCACTTGTTTAACAATGAAATAGCCCTCTCACACTCTCTTATAATGGCTTGAGATCTGGGTTTTGAAATCATACATCCACTCAAATACTGTGCTTTAGTGGTGATGTTTGTCTTTCCAGAGCTCAGTTGGGGCCACAGTACCAGGAATGACCCCCAGGACCATCAGCCAAACAGCTGGGACCACAGTTACCTCAGTAACATTGAGCAAAGTGAGTTGCGCCAAGCCAAAGGATCAGATCAGGCTGGGTGTCTGCATGTACTGTAAAATCATACTGAAGAGTTTATGACAGTCCAAGTACATATTTAAGTACAGAATTACAGCTTAGTAAAGACAGCAGAGCTTGCTACATAGCATGGCATGGTTGTTCAAAAATTAGACTTTTTTATTGGCAGGAGATAATGGAAAATGTGAAGAAATGCAAGAGCTTCCTGTCTACATTGATCAAGCTGGCATCCAGTGGGAAACAATCAACAGAGACTGCAGCCAGTGTGAGAGAGCTTGTCAAGGACCTGCTGGTGAGTGAGTTATTCAGACAGGAGCCTCTTATGTACCCGTCAACTGCCTTCATACATGTTTCATGTTTAACCAGGATATTGACACAAAAAACCTCTAAAAAAATCCCACCTGGCCTTTAAAAGTTGAAAACCTTCAGCCAAGAGCAGCATCATCTGTACCTACAAAGAAGACAGCTCTCACTCTCAGCTCTTTATCATTTATGTTCTGCTAGGAGGGCAAACTGGAAGCTGAGGAATTCACCAGCAGATTATACAAAGAGCTAAACTCCTCACCCCAACCTTACCTTGTGCCTTTCCTCAAGGTAAAAAAGCTTATGTTCCGTTCTGATTTTTATTGATATACCCTCTGGCAAAGCTAATTAAAATTTGTTTTATATTATCTCTGGCCATAGCAAACAGGATGTTCTTTTGAGGTAAATTTCTGTAATGTTTATCCACCTTTCTGTCCTCTGTAGAGAAGCCTCCCAGCCTTGAGACAGCTCACACCAGACTCAACAGCCTTCATCCAGCAGAGTCAACTTCCTCAGCCGACCTCAGCTTCAGTTTCCTCCACCTCTCCCACCTCCAGCACAGTGGTTCTGGGCAGCCCAGCCCCCCGCTTCACCACTCCAGTCAGCAGGCCACAGCTTCAGCCAGTAGTTACCAAACCAGGACAGACCTCCTCGCTGGTAATCTGGTTAATCAATACCTCAGGTTTCAGCTCAATTGAAATCAGTAACTCTCAGTGGCATTTACAAAATATTATAAGGCATTACAAATATTTCTATTACCTGTAAATGCAGGTTGAAACAAAATGTGCATGTTATTTTGGTAATAATTACATAAGCTGCATTTTAAACATCACCCTTGCAGGTTCTACAGCCTCAGCAGCAGAGAGCGATTTTGAGACCTCAGGTAACCTTACCGACGACCCCCATGGTGACTCTCAGGAATCAGGTCCCTGGCCGCATCATGCTGGGACAGCAACAGGTCCAGCTTAAAGAACTGCAGCCAGGTAAGGATGTCAATCCAACAGCACCCTGTCTGCGCATGTTTGTGTCTTTCTTAGTCTGATCTGTAGTATGTATTGTGATTTTGTGTTTCTGCCAGTTCCCGTCAGGCCAGAGGTGCCAACTGTTTCTAAACAAGTCTGTGCCACAACTTTGACCCTCACTCAAAAGAACAAGCTGAAGGAGGCGGGTGGCACTTTCAAGTAAGAACAAAAATAGCAAAACTTATATCAGCTTTACTAAAAATCTTATTTAATCACACAGGTTTTAGCAGTATCACAACATGTAGATGGATAACTAGCTTTTGGAGCTTGTCTAATATGTCAAGCAAAATAATACTAAAGATTTTTTTTATTTTATCGTCAGCATGCCTTCATAGCTTTAAAAGCTGTGCAGAGCTAGACAAAACAGTTAACCATTCAATGTAAATGTTATTTTTACCTCCCTTACCAGACATATTTCTGGATTGATGATTTGAGGCTAGTGTTACTGCATTTATGTTCCCAGAGATGATGATGACATCAACGACGTGGCCTCCATGGCTGGAGTGAACCTATCAGAGGAAAGTGCTAATATCCTAGCAACCAACTCTGGGCTTGTAGGAGCAGTGACACATTCCTGTAAGGATGAGGCTTTTCTCTCCTGTGCCATTCTACAGAGGAGAATGCTGGAGATTGGTGAGACACTTACAACATTACTGACAAAACAACAGCTATCCTTCTACCTTTTATAGCCCTGAAGGTGTCTCACTGTTTCTTTTCCAGGAAAGAGGTATGGTGTGACAGAATTTGGTGCAGAAGTGGTGAACTACATCTCCCACGCTACTCAGCAGCATCTTCAGAGCCTGCTGGAAAAAGTTTCCCAGGTGGCCCAGCAGAAAAACGGCAGTTTCAAGGTTTGTTTACAGTGTTGTCATAGAGAGACCCATACAACTGTATTTTCTCCCTGTGATTTAAGGTTAGCATTGCAGACAAATAATACTGGTGTTATGATCATAAAGGGTCCACTGTGTTTACAATGTTGTTGTAAGATGACACATACATCTTACAATGCTTTGTGTTCACAAATATGCAGTCATTTCTCTCCTGTAAACTTTGAAACTTTTCTAAGAAAACATTTTAACATTGCTGTCTGTCACAGGAGGATGACAATTATGAGCAGAGCAGTGATGTTCGTGCTCAGCTCAAGTTCTTTGAGCAGCTGGACCAGTTAGAGAAACAACGGAAGGAGGAACAGGAGAGAGAGATCCTCTTAAAGGCAGCTAAGGTACATTGTCAGTCACAGACATCAAAATGTGTCCTCAGGCTGTTTGTGGAATGCTGATTGTATCAAAAGATGCTGTGGTGGCTTTGTGATGTGAAATAAAATTCTGTGGATTCAGAAAGCTAATGTTACATAGAATGTAAACAAAATAGCCCTGTAATAGACTGTGAGGTTTAATTGATTTATACAATCAAAGTAAATGTATTAATAAAAGTAAATATGTAATAAATATTGTTTTGTTTGGCTTGCATTTAGTGTTCTGATATCCAGAAGCTATCCTCTTCCCAGAGGTACATTGCAGTCCGTAAAAGGTTGTCTGTGATTGATCTGAACTCACCCTCAGAATGCCTGTTAGGATGTAACTTGTGCACTATCAGAAAAATTTTCTTAGTGATATATCAAAAAGCACCAGGGACAAATTGTCACACTAAATTTACTTCAAGTAGGTATTTACTATTAAGAACAAAATTAAACATGGATTTGATAAATCACCTGTGCATAACAATAAGTTAGTGCTGTTAATAAATTTCTGTTGAACCATTAAGTATTTCATACACTTAAACTCTTTGTGTATCGGTAGATGTAATACTTTTCAGGGTGCTTTAGGTTTAGTCCACACTAAAAGTGGATGTACAATCTGCTTTTTAAACTTTAAGTTTTCCATGTGATTGTAGGTTATGGATACTTGTACAGAATGGACTTAAATTTTCATAAACCACAAATTCCACTGTATCTCTAGTTCCACACAACCAAGGCTTTGGTCTTGGGTGTTTTCTTCTGCCAGCATTAGTTATTAATGTGTCTTACTTTTGGCCTTGCAGTCTCGAGCTCGGCAAGAGGACCCAGAGCAGCTGCGTCTAAAACAGAAGGCAAAAGAGGTAGGACAAAAGGAGGAGGATGGTCAACTAGTGCCTGAGTCTGTATGTTTATGTACTGTTTATTTGATTTCTGTGTTGTTATGTGTGCTTTGTCCAGATGCAGCAGCAGGAGCTGGCTCAGATGAGACAGAGAGAGGCCAACCTGACGGCTCTGGCAGCCATCGGTCCTAGAAAGAAAAGGAAAATTGTGGATTCTCCATCCTCCTCTGCTGCAGCCGAGGTAGCACCATCATTGTACATTGTACACTGTTGTTTATTAAGTTGGGGTTGTTGTGTACAACCAGTCATAAAGTCACTATGTACCTCTGTCCATCCAGCACTTTCCGAGTGACAAAGTTAAAGCTAAAGTGCTGGTATGATCAAATCACCAGACGACATTTAAAGCTTCTTTCTTTTGCAGTATGAAACAGTGGTTGCACAAATAGCAGCTAATGATAGCATGAACAGCTTGTCAGTTTCTTCTCTCTGTGGACTACATCAGTCTATAAAGATAAAGTTAATTTGGTGATGAGCTGTCCACTGACAGCCCTCATTTCCCCGACAGGAACCTGCTGTCAGTCATCTGTATTGTTCACTTATCTGGAGAAAATAATTTAATGAAGCAGCTGGTTAGTTGAGGCAGAGAACTGCACTCATACACGCTGTCAGGCGACTCTTGTAATTACAGATCAAATTTAAAAAAGGCACCTGTCTCATTTAGTCAATACAGTGAGACAACGTGACAGACGTTTATTCAACTTGCTGCAGCTGCTGGTTATGCTCAGTCTGCTACAAATGACTGCTAATGGTCTTATGCTAGATTTTTGATACCTTTAGTAACAGTGCTCCTAATGTACACTACCAGTCAAAAGTTCGGACACACCTTCTCATTCCATGTTTTTTCTTTATTTTTACTACTTTCTACATTATAGATACATACTGAAAACATAAAATATATGAAGCAAGATATATGGAATAATGTAGCAAAAAAAAAGTGTTAAAAAACTCTTAATATGTTTTATATTTTAGATTCCTCAAAGTAGCCACTCTTTGCTTTGTTGACAGCGCTACAAACCCTTGGCCATCTCTCAATGAGCATCATGCGCTAGTCACCTGAAATGGTTTTCATTTCACAGGTGGGCCTTGTCAGGGTTCATTTGTGGAATTTCTTGCCTTCTTAATGGGGTTGGGACCATCAGTTGTGTTGTGCAGAAGTTAGTTTGGTACACAGCTGACAGCCCTATTTGGCAACTGTTAGAATTCATATCATGGCAAGAACCAATCAGCTAAGTAAAGAGAAACGACAGTCCATCATTACTTTAAGAACTGAAGGTCAGTGAGTCCAGAAAATTGCAAAAATTTTGAATGTGTCCCCAAGTGCAGTCGCAAAAACCATCAAGCACTACGACGAAACTGGCTCCGTTGAGGACCGCCCCAGGAAAGGAAGACCAAGAGTCACCTCTGCTGCTGAGGATAAGTTCATCTGAGTCACCAGCCTCA
>JAQMCX010000029.1:11573984-11599090 GCA_029814765.1 Acanthurus leucopareius
AATCAAAGCAAAGGGTGGCTATTTTGAAGAATCTAAAATATAAAACATGTTTTGAGTTATTTCACACTTTTTTGTTTTCTACATAATTCCATATGTGTTCATTCATAGTTTTGATGCCTTCAGTGAGAAATCTACAATGTAAAAAGTCATGAAAACAAAGGAAAAACATTGAATGAGAAGGTGTGTCCAAACTTTTGACTGGTAGTGTACATTTGTATATATTCTCTAGTCCATGCATGTGTTGTGCTCTGTTTGGTTTCCATGGGTGCTTCTTAAAAGTCAAGGATGCCTCCCTGCACGGATTATTTCTTATGGGTCTTGCAAAGGCAAGGCAGGACTCCATCCTAGCATCAGCTGAACACCAAGTGGAACAGTCTAGTGAGCGTGCAGGACGTAGCCATTGAAGGGTCCTGGGGAAGAAGTGGACGCAGCATTTATGAAAGTATTCTCTAATTAGACTGTTGAAATGGAGGGCGAATGAGTATGCCAATAGACTAATTTCTGGCTGTTTCAGTCTTTACTCACCCATGCTAATAAATGAAGTTAAGCATCAATAATTTGTTACATGCTTACTTATGTCAGTTAGGAAAAAAAATATAAATGGAAAGCCTTTTTATGCCAAAAATTTATTGAAAAACAGATTTTGGTGGACTGTTGAAGTAAAATGACTAAAAGTTCACCGTCAAAATTTTCTCATTTCCAAATTAAGGGACAGGACAGTGCACATGCACATCATACAGATAGGATCATGGGTGCTTTTGGAGTGCTGAGTATATGCAACAGGCATCCATTAAAATCCTCTGAACAAAAGATTTGGTTTTTGTTAGAATTCGAAGGATCTCAGACGTCAGAACAGTCCTCTGGCGGGATTAAATGATATACCCTTCTTGAAATTTCAACATTTAAGGGTCCATCATGACTTTGATATAGAGCCATTGTTTGTGGATTTGTTTTCTTTTACATTTAATCTTTTACTGTTGAACCCATAAGAGGAGACCCTGTCCTGTGAAATAAAGCCAACAGTAAATGCCCCTGTATTCCTTCATTGTCACTGAATGATAATCAAACACTGATCTTTCACTTATTTTATTTACTTACCTTGACAAAGGTTGCAGTAGTTAAAAAAAGTGTTAATAATGTACCCAATGACATTACTACATTTGTGCTGATCTTGTGGACGTATACATATCAATGACACAATTACAATTTGTGACAATACAAAAAATAAGTGTGTCAAGTTTTATTTTATATTTCTAAATACCACAGTTTCTTAAAGCAGTGATTGAGTAGTGTGAAAATGGAGGTGTGGGAGTGGAAATGGAAATAGTATTTTACTTCAGAGGAATGTGAAGTGGTTGTTTGTTTGATGGGGGAAGACATTAATTCTGTGAATTATATTGAATCCTTAAATCACATTGTGATATTAATCCTGATATCGTATCGTATCACACTGAAAATGTCATATCCTAACACCCCCAATCAAAACAGAGTTGAGGAATGTTACTTCATACATAACTGACAATTCATACAGGTCACTCATAATAAACTGCTGAGACACTATCCACTTTTTTACTTGATGCTTAAAGACAATTAACTCTGACATTGATCAATGGCCCACATGCACCCATCTGTTAATTTTCCTAACCCTGTCCAGAGTTGTGAGGTTCTTAAGTCTCTACCATCATGCATTGTGCAAGAGTGAACCCTGCCTCTCTGGACAACTTACAAGTCTTTGATAGGACAGACAAACAAGCTCACAGTCATTCATACCAACTGTTCATACAGTTTCCCGCCCTGGCTTTATCCAAACAATATCTCAATCAGTTTCAGTTAGTGTAGACATTTGTTCCTTACCTATCTCCTGTGGTACAAGCGCCCCTGTGCCTTGGAATCACTGACCTGATCTGCTTGTCTTTGGACTGTGGGGGAAGTCAGGAGCTACCAGAGGACACCGAAGTATGAGAGCTTGATTGGCTGCACAGGAAGCCCCATTCTAGATACTAAGCAATTAATTTAGCTAATAACACCTTTGTACTCAGTAGCATTTTGAGTACAGGACTTTAGTGGACTTCATTTATATTACACTTTTTAAACTTGAACCTTAATACATCTTCCCTCTTGCTGGTGTTTAGTCATCAAACCACTCTTCTCAAAAAAAATTCACACACCCACTTCCCCTTCTCACCTTCTTTCTCTCCCTCCCACCTGTCTCTCACCTTGCAGGGATCAGGATCAGGGTCCTCTCTGTCTGCTGGGGCCGGTTCATCGAGCTCCAGGCCCACAAGGCAGCGGATCACGCGTGTCAATCTCAGGGACCTGCTCTTCTGTTTGGAGAACGAGAGATATACCAGTCGCTCCCATTTCCTCTACAAGGGCTTTCTCAAATAGGCTTGATGTCAAAGAGGAGAGAAGGAGGAGGAGGAGGAGGGGGCGATGAAGTGTGTGGAGAGAGCAACTGCTCCCACCACAGAGAGATCATAAGAGACTCTTATAAATGAAGAGGAGGGGAGCTGCAACTTGGCACATTTCAAGGTCTCTCAGATATACTGGAACCTGAAATACAGTAGTAGCCATATTGGATGGCCTCTCTACCTCTCTCCTCAAATAATGCCTATTTTCTTTCAGAGCAGTCATGGTTTTATGTCCCATTATTTACCCTGTAATTCTTCTTTTTCAAGAAAGTGCAAAAAGATTACATGTTTTATGTGGAAGGGTTTCCGTGCAAAGAAATTACTTAATATACAATTAATGCACTGTCGCACAGTATAGTTTATTTTCTGATTATGTGTTTGTGCATTAGGCTTTGAAGCAATGGAAATCAACACGTAAGTTTTAATAGACCACCAGCTAATTTTAAGGAATAATGATTTATTTTTGTTTTGTCGACATAATTAGTTTGAACTACAGACTGTGTAACCTACTGAGTTGCCTTCCTAACTATGAATAAGCCATATAGCCGCCCAGAAGCAATTAACCTCTCTGTAACTCATGAAGCAGTAGCTGTCATCTCCATTACTTTATTTGATTTTCATTTTTCAGCATATTTATTTACTTAACTCAAGCTTAAATTAATGTTTAGTTATTTATTTAATTTCATGTGACACCTGAGTTTTGTGTAGCTCAAATTCAAAACAAATGTGCATTTTACTTGCATAGGATATGTTATAAAGTCTATTTGGAATTTTTGTTGGGTGTATAGTTTTGACTGTGTGAATAGAGATGTGTTTTGTTTTTGTAATCTGTTAATCTGTTCTTTTCAAATTAGTTTAACTAGTATTGATTTCTACAACTTAACCAGTTTTAAGCAGGCTTTTAACCTGTGATGCTATACCAAACATACATCTACTGGAAACTGATTTCTATTTTTGTAGCTGCCCACCAACACATGTTTTTACTCTTTTAATAGTGACTGACAGTATGCTCCAGCTCCGCAAACTGGAGTTTCCTCCTGTAAATTTGTAAATGTTACACCTAAAGTTTTACACACAGTTTTGTATAGAATGGAGAATTTACCCATACAGCTTAAAGAAAAAACACATTTTCTCTATTGAAAAGTTTGAATAAATAATGATTTTCCAGTATCTGCTTGGGTTTGGTGTTTCAGTCTCTATATGTTTCATTGTATGTCACTAGGGGGCAGCATTGCATTTAATAAAACATCTGGATATGTGCTGCATGTGGCAGTGAGGATACTGAGGCTTTGTACGTGAATGAGCTGAATGCCTTTAATTCCTTCTTACTCTACCTGTTCAGAGATAATTCCACTTAATCCTCTAACATCTGTAAATCCACAGTGTGTGTGTGTGTGTCCCTTGGGTCTATACAGGCGTGTATTAAATACATTTCCCATGTGAGAACACACATAATGAAACACATTAATACAGAGTCTGCTACCAGTCGATGGTGTCCTTTGTTGGGCTGTCTTGTTTGAGTCCGTCTCCATTATCAGCCCAGCACACAGTGCATTGGCAACAGCTGCAACATCAGCTGCTAGCATTCAGCACAATCACAGGCTGGAAATAATTAGGCCATTCTGCCACTGGGACAGTAGCCTGATGTTACTATGATTGGGAGCAGCTTTTGTATCTGTGTTGGCCATTGAGAAACAATAAGTGTATATTTGGAGTTATCGGTGGTGATGAGCCACAATTTCATTTTCCATAATCACAGTACATCCAGGAGCCACTAGGTGGCAATATCTCATTTTACCAAACTATAGGACTCTTCTACAGCTCACATGGACTGGAGCAGCAGCCTGAGGATTTTCATTTTACTTAATATTAACCAAATACATGTGCTTTACTTTTGTTCACCTGTCAGACTGAAGACCAAACTATCAGGTCCATTTTGTATAACGTTTGGCCTCCCAAAAAAGAGCAATCTGGATTATTGAATGATTTTACAGCACTTTGCTGCTGTGATGAATTGGAGCCTTTCAAAAACCAGGCATTCAGCTGTGAGAACAGAACGAGCTTGGCAGTCTCTCATGGTGTCTCTGTGTGGTGGCGGTGGTGTTTCAGGTAAGGCCTTGCCCCTTGTGCCTCAGCCCAATCCAATATTTTTCCTGGTAATCCCCCTTCCACTCCTCAACACTGCTGCTCTTTCAGAGTTAAGTCCACATAAGCTCCCACTTGAGTGCCAGAGGCAGAGCAACAACGGGGATGGTGCGGTTGCCTAGCGACGTCTCAGTCACTGCACCTGAGGGTGTTGGGTAAACACCCTGAGCCTGCCAGAGGGAAGAAGAGAGAAGTAACATCACTGCTTCCTTCCATGACAGTTGTTAAAGGAGCCTGTTTTTAATTTGTTTCATTCAGTGTTGTCATTTTTGCTTTCACCCCAGGGTGGGATTATATAATATACCACATCTAAAGCAAGTTTATTTGTGTGTTTGCGTGTGTGAAAGCATGCTCATGCCAGTGAATCTTAATCTCTTCTGAGTGGTGTGTCCAGACTTTTTTTAAAATTTACTTTGGTGGCCCAAGCGGGGCGATGTCTTACACAGGGGTGACATGAAGTACACACATGCACTATCATACAATTTCTTTTATTCCTGTGTTTGAAGATCAATTAGAAAAACATAAATAGTCCAAACAATTTCAACACTAGTTGCACCACACTAATATCAAATATAGCTTTTATACTTTATCTTTAAACACACAATATGTATTTTCTGCTGCCAGAGGTCTCAATCAAAACAATAAAAACAAAGATATAGTCTGATTCACAGTAAACTAGCGTGGGATCGTGGGATTTGTTTATTTCATTTATAAATAGCCATCATTGCAGACTTAAAAAAAACCGGACTGACTTACATTGTCCTGTTATTCTGTCTTGTATCACTGTATGAAAGAAGAAAGGATTTAGACTCTCAGACAGGAGTTGCCTCCAATCGCTCACTAAAAGGAGACAGTGTTCTGATGTTTTATGCTACCTCGTCAAAAAATGCAACCAAAATGCAAGTAAATAGTACCCTCCCTATCCCTAACATTCCTGAAGAGATGTTGCAGGTAGAAAATTTCCATAGGTAGTACATATAGACCGAACATCAGCTGATGGAGCAAACTCTTTTTTGACTGACACATCATTTCTGATTTGATGGAATTTGAAAGCTCTGATGGTACCTCTCAACAGTGTGTTTCTCTTGCATTTTCATAATAAATTCTTTGCTTGTTTACGCTCACAGAGGGGCTCAGTTTTAATGATTGTACGAAGCTGATGAAAGCTCCCCCAGCCCCCATTACTTACATGAATCAAATGGTTATTAAAGTCTTTCTCAAAGTAAGACCCCTCTATCTAGAGGAATAAGAAGGCTTTTTTTCATTTACATTACTTTACAAACCAATGAATTCAAAATTCCATTCGTAATCCTGCTGTATTAATGCTGTGAGACAAATGCAGAAATGAGAGTCAGTTAATTAATTTGATCCATTTCAACGCCTCCTTGCATATTGTTGATTAAGCTTTGAGCTTATGAATAAAACTCTCTCCTAGGAGGGACATGAGAATGTGATTTGGATGAACTGATGTGTCACACTATGATCCAGTCGCTGCACTTTATCATCCATTAAATGCACAAATCCGGTAGCCTATAACCACTTTTACCCTGAAATTAAAGTGAACGATTTTCAGTCTTTCCTGAGGAATCAGACCTAAATTATAAGATGCAACAACAGCTCATTAGTTTACACCACCCCCATATGTCCATTTGCCGGGCTTCTGTACCCTTGCTCCACCCAGGTTAATGCTGACTTCAGGACTCTTTTGTTTGGGGTCGAGCAGGGCACTCTGCTTTGGCCTGGAGATGCTATAATAAGACCAGTGTTTATGAGCGCTGCTGAAATGGGTTTGTAAGCGCGACTGAACCTGTGAGGTATTGATGTGGGGGTTAATAGCCTGTTGGCCTCTTTAATAGAGCTGAATCAGGTCAAGCAGCAGGGAGTGTCAGCCCAGAGGAGAAGAATGTCTCTACTTACAAAGTCATCTCCTGTATGAGGAGGGACAGGTACTAAAATGTGTTGACTGTACACACCTGCGGTTCACACAGAGAAATGTGTGACATTACTTGAACACACACTCACACTGGAACAAACAAGCTGAGGTGCCAGACTCTAAATGATATGGGCTGATGTAAAAATCAAAATCTATTTATTTATTTATTTTGTACTTTAACCAAGATCTCAGATTATCTCTCATCTTGGCAGTATATTGATCTCACCTAAATTTCTTTAGCACCTTGCTTGATTTATGAATAGTACAGTGTCCTGTGTGGTAGTTCAGTTTGGAAGAGAGAGAATTAAAAAAAATTAAGGGCCTTCAACAAAGCTTGTGGCTTTGTCATGATGAAAGCATTTCTGTGCTGACAGTCGATGCAATTCATTCAGAAGTTTTTGAGATATGTCAGTTTTGACCAAAATTGTATATCTCAGCTGAATTAGACATCATATATAAAATCTGTAAATTTTAAATTTGTTAATGAACAAACAAGGCATCAAAAAAGGAAAATAATTGACTAGACACCTCATCTTAAATCACCTTTAAAGATTCTGAGAGACAAAAAAGGAATTAAGTATGATAAGTGTAATCTCTTTCATGGCTAATCACCATGAAACATATGTAAATTATGCGTTCGTAAGGAGAAAAGGAGATTATTTGCATAAAACACATAAGAACAGAGTCATCAAGCTGCGACTAATCAGCTTACATTGGGCACATGGCCAGAAAGGTAGTGCCCCCTCACACCCCCCCACACCCGCTGTGTTACTATAATATCATCATTACATTTACAAGGTTAATTCTGTTACACATGTGTGCCAGTCAATTATTTATTTATACTAATGACTCTTCTATACATCCATTATTCATGGTGAGTCTTGGTCTGTCTTCCTGGAGTGATGCTGACAGAGGGAAGCAGAGGGGCAGATGGGAATGGAAGCTTGATTGTACCCTAAAGGACACCAGAGACTGACTTGGCTGCGAAGGAGTCATCTCCTACCATTTAGAGATGTAGCCAGGATCCCAAGGAAGACACTTAACCTGTGGCTAAGGTGAGGAATTACATCCAGTTGATTAGAGCAGCCGCTCTGCTCAAGGATGCAGCTTGAATTTCCAACGGCACTCTCATATGTAATCACACAGAGAAGTCGACCTCTACAGAGCAGCTCTGCAGCAGGAGCAACAGCAAAGGCTTCATATGAGTTGAGGATGTCAACAAATAGCAACAGAACAAGACCATGATGCATCATTTGTGGTGACTGTGTTAAAAGTGTTTCTGAATATTCAAAGAACACTTGGACAGCACTGACTGTTCACAGTGTTAGTGTCAAAACTTATCATTAGAGGGTTCAGTTTTCAGTGTTAGAAGAAGTATTTCAGTCCTCTCTGCATGTAATAACACAGTTTGAAAGTGCTCAGTAATGAGTACAAGTCCAACTTAATAAAAGTCAGGAAGTGTTCTAATGATTAAGTGTTGCACTATAAAACTGGTGCACTGGAAAGAAACATTAAAAACCTAAGGAAAAAGTAAAGAAAGCTGGATGTCCTCATTCTGACTCTCGAAAATGGGTCTGGCTTAAAAACTACAAGATCCTACATTTCCCATAATGCAACTTAATGGTGTCTTTCACTGGGCTCCTTCACAGAAGGTAACCACAGAAGTCACCAACCAACTTGGATTACCAGCCCATGATGTGTGGTGCTGAACCTTCATGAGTAAAATAAACAGAGCGCTCCTTTAAGAACTAACTTCACTATTAGCAGCAAACATGCTAAGCATCACAAGAAAAAGCATCTGTCCAGAGTGTTATCAAACACTGAGAAGTTAACTGGTAAGCAGCTCAGTTATTTCACAGAGATCCAGAAACCACTCAGTGCTTATATGCTGGAATAATATCACTTGACCCCATGATATTTAATATCTGCATGACTTTGTCTTAATTTGGTTAAATACAGTTTATATGTAAATGTGAAATTTTAGAACACAGGAAATTAAGACTGTAGAGCCTGAAGCCATATCAGAGACTCTGTAAGGTGCCTTTATCTAAATGCTAAGATCAGAATGTTTATTCACTCACAATGGCCATGCTAAAATGCTGATGTTAAACAGATATGTTTAGTGTGTTAACCATCTTATTTTAGCATGTTATCATGCTAACGTTTGCTAATTATCACACAGATGGGGAAATTATTAGTTTTGCAGCTATTTAGTCATAAATCAGTGTACTGGACACACTGAGATTTTGTCCTGAAGATGGCATTAGATTATAACAATTCACCCTGAAGAAGAAGAAGAGCATATCGAACAAATTTAATGGCAATCAGGTTATCAGTTGTTAATACATTTCACCCAAAACCAAAAATGTCAGCATCACAGGGTGCTATGGATCCCCTGTGTCATTACAACCTTTCCTCCAGGATTAATACCTGTGCGACGTTTAATTGCAATTTAAGTTGTAAAGCTCTAATAACCAGATTTTGACACGGGATCCTGTTAAACAACAGTGCAACAAGATTAGGTAATAATCCTGGATGCATCTCATAGTATGAAAGTCACTTTGATATGTTACAGTAGGAATATTAACCTCCTGACACCCGAGCTTTTGTTTGGTGTGCATTTTTTATTTCTCCTAGCTATTTGGGATTAGTAGGAACCATGTTTTTAACCTGATAAGTATAATAACTAAACTTTGTCTTTGTACAGGAAAAAAATATGTCCTCATATAGGGACAATGGGTAAAAGTTTTAAAAAATGAAGTTACACGGTGCAGAAAGGCAAAATATAATGTCCTCATATGAGTATGAAGGGTCTCAGAAAGTAAAAATATGTGTAGATAATAAAATGAAGGTGCTACTATACTACAAAACCCTGTATCAGCACGATATGTTTGAATAGCTTAATGTAAATAAATTAAAGATATTATATGAATTTAATGCTTATTTGTACAAATGTAGCTAGTGAAGTAACCTGTAATTATAGCTGTTGAAATAATGTAAGGAAGTAAAAAGGTTTTTTTCTAGTAAATTAATCCACTGCAAAGCTCATCCATGATTAGCAGGAAATGCTCTTTTTAAATGCACTTTCAGGCCTGACTCACATGAACATCCTGTCTTGGTAATAGCAGAGTGTTTCCACTGGACCAGCCATCCATATCGTAAATGGCTGGTCGTTAAACAGTAGATATTCTCTCCTCCACTTGCAGCAGGATCATCAAATTTATTCTGCTGCTTTGATCTCATTTTAGACTGAGTCCGGAAATAGCAGGAGACTCAGAGTGGTGTCAGCAGAAACGCTGCCAGCAGAGCCAACCCGTCCTGGGCGACACCTTTTCTGAACAGCAACATCAACACTAAACTGTGAACAGTTGATCACACAGTCAGCATCAGAACCAACATCCGCCAGTGTTTATTCCGATTGGACTGCTCCCAGCTCCTGCCCAGGAGATTTAACTAGCTGCATGGAGAGGAAATGAAAAGAGCGAGGCTTGGACGTGTTTAAAGAAGAGAACTTTATTTACAACATACAAGGCACTGGCTGCAAGCCAGCAGCAAAGTTTTCAGTCTATATTTGTCATTATCAAGAGGATACGTTAAGTTTGCTTTCTTCTTTTAATCTGCCTGTCTGCCACCAAGCAATGTGAACTTCAGCTAAGCCCATCAAAGAAACATTCAGTGAAGTTAATCTCCTCATCTGCCGACCAGCTTTGACCATGATGACCTTTTACCAACTTGATTATTATTTCAGAGCAGTGGAGCCCACCTCTGATGGCTCTCTCATTAACAAAGGTCCACAATTCTGCCGGGAACAGCAGAATTCACTATTGTACTACAGTAAAGGTTAATTTAGGTTCATTAGTGGATGTTCTCATTACTGCAATACTCCAGTGTGGATGAGGAATCAAAGCGCCTCTCATTAACTAGTCCAGTATGCTCCATCAGCTCTGATTACCCAGACCTGCCTTCTTTACCTCGCCGCTCGCCCGCTCCTTCAATTTCTGGCCATGGTGGACAACACACGATTAAGTGGCACACTTTTCCTCTTTTTCATGTTAAACCTTTTTTTTGAAACCATACTCTAAATGTTATGCATAGTCCCTGCTGTGCTTGAGTCTCACTTCCTCCCCCCCCTCCGCTGACCCCTCTCTTCCATCCTACTAATCACCTCTCCACACGGCCTACCTGCATCACGCCACCACCTCATTTTTCTCCTTTTCTCTCTCGCTGCCTGCCTCTCTCCTTTCTCTCTGGGTGTCTCATTAAAGGCGCTCTATCTAATGAGATTACGCCGTGGGGATTAATGGTGTGGCTAATTGATAGACACACAGCCGGAGAGGATTAAACCCCTTCAAGTCCCCAGTGGGATTTTTGGCTCTTCAGCTGACTAATTGAAATCACAGGACTGGACACAAATATACTTCCTGACCCCATCCACTTCTCCTCTACTTCTTCATCTGAGATGCAATAAAAGGACAAATTATGGGTGTTTTATTAGAAAATGAAGCCATATTTAAAAAACAATAGAGTCAAAGATTAACTGTGTAGTTGAAAA
Organism: Acanthurus leucopareius; assembly: GCA_029814765.1. Classification (NCBI taxonomy): domain Eukaryota; kingdom Metazoa; phylum Chordata; class Actinopteri; order Acanthuriformes; family Acanthuridae; genus Acanthurus; species Acanthurus leucopareius. The sequence goes on from JAQMCX010000029.1 coordinate 11,585,026, forward strand.
GGGAGTCTGTTCTGCTTCATGTCTCTTCCCACCACTTAAAATGCATGATTCCATTGTTAAAAAGAATAAGAGGGTGCAATCATCCAGTGTGCAAAAACAAACCAAACACTTCATGAACAAATAAAGTGAAAAAGCAGAAATTTGATTATAACATATTTAAACTATAATGTTGGTGAAAGCTGATACAGTTTCTGTGATGCTACCAGCTAATTCATCATCAGTGGGCTATGTGGTCCATCCTTATGTGTGGGTGAGGGCTACAGGCATGCTCCGCTGTCTGCCAGAGCATCTTCATTAATACTTCCACTGGGGGGTGCAAACATCAGACACGTTCAAATCCAACTCAGAGTGGTTGCTGGTTGGTAGAGACTGATTTTAAAGATGACAGAGGCCCTTGAATATTTTAAAGCAACATTATGTAACAATTTTGCCTTGAATTAACGGCCTGAAAATCATTTTCATGACACTTCTACTTGTATTAGGATGAATAGTGTCTCTATTACAGTCACTCTGCTCCTTGATGGCTAGTTACTAAGTAACCTGGGTAAGTAGGAAGGAAACCCTGTGTAACACTTAGCTGCACCAAGTCTCAAACACCAACAACTGTCACTGATTTCAGTGAAGCTTTATCATGTGTTATGGAGGTAATTCACTCTGGTTTTGCCTCTGATGTTCTCTGACTTGCTCAGTTCTGTGTCCTGTGTTTTTGCACTTGTTTAATGTTGGTCTGTGTTAGTGAGGTTGTTGACTCACTTGTGTTTGCTCATAAATCAAATCAGTCCATTTCACCAGAGGTTTAGCTGATGAATGTTACAGCCAGGAGAAAGCAGCATATGGTCTCTGTTACATTTGCTTGGCACGCTGCTGTTCAGAGTCATTTGCAAGGCTCAGGCAAACTCTGACTGCCACTTTAAAACACAAAATTTCACATCATAATATTGTTCGAATGAATTTTACTGGTGGTTGGCGTATACGTCAAAACGGACAACATTGGGCCAGAAACCTGTGATTTGTATTTACAACACAGATCTTGCAGTCCAAAGAGACTGTGGGGGCACAAATTGCACAATATACCAATGTCTAAATAATGTTGCTTTAAAGTTTGAGTAAGTTATCCTGTTAATAACCACAATCAAAGCAAATCTGCCATGTCACACAGCTCAGCATACAGCCTACGATGACGCGTGATGGGACCATTCAAAAGAGTGGGCACACTTTCAAAACACGTCTTGTTTATTTTTCTGAAGCACACATCCAGTATCTAGATGAATGAATAAAAGAATTCCAGGACACTGAGTAATAGAACAGCTATCAGCAGGCATGGCTAATGAACCTTCCACTGTCCTGAGGCCAGCGGCCAAAAGGACGGACACATCTGTCAGAGACGACACAGAGTGAAAGGGGAAGGCTGTGTTTTCACATAGAAAAGGAGTATAACAAAACTTTTTTTTTTTTTAGAAAATAATCTTAAAAGAAACAATAAAAGAGCAAACATGTAAAAGCAGGCATCTTGAAAATAAAATGGAGTAATGCTTAAACAGAGGACAACGAAACAAAAAGATCCACATATTAAAAATGAATGGGCCAAAAATCCCCCGAGCCCAGTGAAAGGCTGGAGAAAGAGCAGCAACTTTTATGTCATCAATACTTCAAAAATAGGTATCTTACAGTATTTTTATTTTCTCAGTGTCTTTATACAGAGTATATTCATATAGTTTCTGTTGACTATTTTCACATTCTCACCACATAGTAACAAGTGCTTTAAGTAAAACATTTTGAAAAAAAAATCATGCACCTTTTAATAGTTTTGTTGGCCTATAAAAAACGGGAATGTTCAAGGGGACAAAATAAAAACCTTCTCAAATGCCTTTTGTTCCAACATCCCACTGTCTTACACAGTCTGACTAATCAGATCATGCCTACGTAAGCTTTACACTGTGGAGAAAGCAACACAAAACCATACAGGGCAGGCAAGCGTCTCAACATAAAGGCTCCTAGACTCGTGAGTCCACAGAGGAAAGGCAGGCATTCTCCACTAAATTAGAAAACCCCCACATGTATAAAAATGGTCTCACACAATGTCAGCGTGTCAACAGGTGATGCTTGTGAAAGTCAGACTGAGCAGGTCCTTGAAGAAGAGGGCTGTTCCCCGCAACAAACTCCTGTTGGCTTCTTTTGGGCGATAATTCATTGGGTTATCATGTCCGACAGTCTGCCCTGGTTGTGTCCTTCCCCCCTGGGACTTGCTGCTGGGGTTGTTCATCTGCACCTCTGTTGAGGGGGGGAAGAGGAGAGTGACAGGCAGGGCTGGTTCGAGGGGAGGAGGAGGAGGAGGGGGGGGGGAGGCGACGAGAGAAACGCGCCTCCGCTGTACTGCACGAATGGCAACCGATCCTGAGATAGCAGGAGTCTGATACAAAAAACACACCACAAAAGGCACTTTATAAAATGACAGTGCTTCTGTTCTAAGGAAATTCAAGTTGACAGAGTGAAAGAGAGAGTCAGAGAGCGTCTTCTCCAAAAAAAAAAACAAAAAAAAAACCATTCTCTTCAGTGTGAGACTAAAGCAAGAGATGGTTGTGTTTTAACAATCAATCAAAGCACAAATTCACTACTCTTGTCTCTCACGACCGCCTTGATTCATCCCCAGAAAAGCTCTGGGTCCAGCACGGTGAGAGAACAACAAATAGAGAAAGAAAAACATCACACTACAAACTTGCCACTAAAAAATATAAAGCCAGAATACAGTTGCGTTGCAGCGGAAGTCATGTTCGCGGGCTCGGTCGCTGTGAGCAAACTAATGTGGCCCATGGAAGGGTCTGTTCCTCACAGGTCCACCGTAGAGCCTGCGTCATGTTCTCGGCCCCTGCCCGTGGTTTCTAGGAGCGTCCATCAAACCAACCCCGCCTCCCCTGACCCCTGCCACAGCCCCACCCAGCCCCCTTCTCCGCTCTCAGTCGTCGTCCCCTCCTCCATAGAGGTCGGCCAGCTTCTTGAAGCGAGGGCCCCAGTCGTTGAGGTAGTCATAGTCCTGGTCCCCTGAGCTGATGGAGTTGAGCGAGCTGACGGAGCCAGCGGTCGAACCGCTGCCCTCGTAGTCGAACACCAGTAGGGAGTCGTAGGGAGGAGCTGTGGGGTCGTTGTCTGCTGCCCTCAGACCCTGGAGACAGAGAGACGGACAGATTAAAAAATGAGAGTTCTGCTCTACAGTCTCAGTGCTTCCTCCTCTGTGTGGTCAGACCTTTATGCTGTGTCTTTACAGTCTGTAAGCAGAGCTGGATTGAAGCCAATCATTGTTGTTCACCAACAATATAACAGAGTTAATGGTTTTTCATAGACTGTAACAGTTGCAATAAACCGCTTCTCCTCTTGTTCAACCGTCCATTGGGGTTTTTTAATGCTCCATCATGGTCTGAATGCTGTTTGAGAGCCAGACATTGAGCTGTATTCAGGGGCCAAAGCTTTCTAGCAGCATCCCTGCTGATAGGAATACAATTCTGAAGGCAAAAACAAGTGAATCATCACATTCTTCATTGAAATATTTTAAAATAATCACTTCTGACCGTCTGCCCCTGAAAAAGGGAATCATTCAGCCTTCAAAACTCCTGTTGTGTAAACTTTTGTGTGAGTCATCTCAGTGAGGTAACGTTTATAGGCTGTGGACTCTGCTGGATTGTGCAGTTTATGGAAACAACGAGACAACAAAAATCATTTTTCCCTCCATCTTTGAACTTACATCATTGATGAAATCTCCTATATCTCCAGGGTGGGGCAGGCTGGGTCTGATGGGGTACTGTGACTCAGCAATCACGGGTCTCTCGTCCACCCTGCGCACACCGGTTGGCTTATTTATGATGTGGTCTAAGGACTCCGGCTGCTGCAGCTGGCTCAGGTCGTAGTCCTGGATGGAGGCCATAGAGGACATGATGAGAGTCACCTCATGTTAATCTCCTTGCTCTTTTTATATGACTTGTGGTTTTTACATTTGTTAAATCTACACATTTTTTTCCAATTTACCCACAATTGCTTCATTGTTAAAAAAACATTCAGCAGGGTCAATTAAGAATTGAATCAAAGTGATAAATCTGGTCTTTCTCTGAATACAGCACACGCATTGTGTTCTGAATCTGGCTCAGTGTCCAAGTTGGTACATATACGCTGGTTTGATCCCGTCGTCCGCCCTCGCACACTTTGATGTGCATTCCTGTTAAGTCTGCGAGGGCTCAGGACTGACCTGCAGGGAGATCTGTGCTGCAGATCTGTGCTTTCTAATGGACGTTTGAGCCCTTTTGTGAATCTGCAGCTCTGCTGTCTTTGCTTGAGGGAATTACCCACAATGCATAGTGTTCTAATGCTAGACAGAATAATGTTAGGGCAAGTCTGCAAATGCTAAAAAAATACCAAAAGGGCTGAAGATTCAGATGGCAGCTGTGGATCGATTGAACATAACTAATAATATGTACAATATAAAGACAAATTGTCACAAATGAGCCTCAATCTCTATGGTCACAGTGCTTTTAAAGTATGTTTACTGATGGCGCAGGTGATGTCTGACCAGTCATCACGCACTTTTTTTTTGTCTCTCTCTCTCACACACGCTTACTTAGTCTGCTTATATTTATGTGCTAATTATAATAACTGCACTTTGTGCTTGCTGTTCAATTTGTATTCATTGCAGTTTTCAGTGCTGGTTTCTAAACTAAATGGTGCAAAACAAATGAATGGTTGTCCAGAATGTTACAAAATGTATAAGTTTGTGTTGTAAATCCAGCAGGTTGCTGAGTTCTCTGAGCTGCTCTCTCGCAGCAGATACATAATTGTGTCGGCTAAGTCCTCACACAGGTGCTTAAGAGTGAAAATATTTCTGTTTACCCTGCAGCCGTCTGATGCGAGTGTGTGTTTATGAACTAGATAGCTGGTGTGTGTGGGTGTAGGAAAATAGCAAGTATCTAAAAAGGCATAATTAATCATACATTTCTGAATTAATCAAAGCTGTTGGAGCTTAACATTCTTGAAGGTTTTCATTTATTTAGAAAATGGTGTTTGATAAGAAGAGGTGGTGTGCAGTGGGCGTATAACTTCTAGCAAAAAAAAAAGAAAAAAAGAAAGGACTTATCACACAGAAAAGAGTTGCGTAGTTGACTGTATGTGGAATTCAAGCCAGACAGCACTTTCAGCCACAGCACCTGCTTTTGTGGCCGGGGGGGCAGACTGCACCCTGAAAACATTTTTCTAAGTTTCACTTCAACTTCTAGAAAAGTACAACATGTTCTCTGAAGACTCGATCTGCCACCCAGCTAAACAAACCTTCTCCAATCCTCCTTCTTTTTTTTTTTTGATTTAAAAAAAAAAAAAAATTTTATAACTTCACAATTGTGACTCATGGACTCATTTTTTGTGTTCTCTAAAGAACACTGAGAACAATTTGAGAAAGATAAGGGAAGACGCATGCTAAAATTGTTTATTTAATCAAAGTAAAGTCAAACATTCACCACCCAGCTCCAGGGAAGATTTAATCCTTTTCTTTGTCATAAATTACCAAAAAAAACAGATATATTTTTGGGGTTTTGGACTGAAAGTTGAATATAACGAGAAATCTGGACACAACAGCTTGATCTGTGGGATATTAGGAGAGTTTTTACTATTTTTAAGAAAATTATTGGCAGATGAATCACTTATTAAAATAATCATTAGTTACAGCCATAATGAACTGACTCATCTTAGAAAATGCATTCTTTTTTAATTTTGTGGCTGCCTCTCAACTCCACTTGGCAGACTCTTAATTGACACTTATTTCCTTCAGAATGTGAGTTAGTTTGACTTGAGTTTCTTTTGTTACTTGTCACTGTGCAGGGGCGACAGAACTACTTTAATAAAGTTTTCTAATATGATCTATCAATAAATTCCTGACATTCGGTAAAAGACAGTAAATTAAGAGAAGAGATTTGTGTTTAAGCAGCTAAAATCACTCTGACTGCTGAGCAGCGTTAGTCAATATGTGTGTTTTTATGATCTTCAGATGATACCTGGTCCTCCTCTCCTCCTCCCTCCTCATCATACTTGAGGATGTTGTCTCTGACGTCGTCCTCAGGGTCGATCAGCAGAGGCTTCGCCTGCCTCTCCTTCTCTCTGCGCTTCATCCACACCACAAACAGCAGAACCATGCCTGAGTAAAACACAAACAGTAGTAACAGTCAAGAGTAGATACTGGCACGCTTTAAGAACAGCTGTCGTGGAGAAAAAGTATCAGTGCAACAGTTTTTTTAGTCTTGGAGCAACATCTTTTTTTATTTATTTACTTTTATGATGGATGATATAAATAATAGTAAAGTAATGATCCCACGCTTCTGACTGTGATGCACTCACTGAGCAGAATGATGATGCAGATGAGTATGGCGATGATGGCCCCGGTGCCGAGGCCAGCGGCTGCCACGGCTCCGGTGGCACTGCAGTCCCCGTTATCATCACAGGGACAGACTTTGACTCGAATCACAGAGCGGTTGGACAGAGGAGGATTCCCCGAATCGGACACAATGATGGGGATCTCATAGACCCCAGCGTCCAGGTAAGGAATCCTCAGCCTCAGCTGAGCATAGTCACCTGGGGAGGGGAAGAAAGACAGCAGTGATGATGGAGAGGAGACAGCGAGGGGGGGGGGCATTAAGTGATAGAGGGAAGTGAGTAGGAGGGAAAAAGACATGAAGGAAAAGAAGAAAATAAGATTAGACAGTGTGATGCTGAGAAAATACATTTTGTTTACTTCGGGATAACATGTCATCATGTGCGTAGGTACGACTGAATGACACCCCAAATAAAATCTGCGACCAAACAAACTGCACAGCATTCATCCTGACATGTACTTTATGTATGCGAGGAGGCATTAAAGGTATAAAACTAACGGCGGAACGTATAACCTTCAGCGTCTATCGCTCAGTCAAGCCAAGACAAGAGCCTCAGTGGGAGAAGAAGCCAGGTATGTGATCAGATTTGTCCTCAAGACAACTGCTGTGATACATCCATCTGGGTGGATTAGGTGACAGATCGGTAGCTCGGGGGACAGAGAGATGAATGGACCTCATTTGTCACAAACGATAGATCGTACGTCAACACTGGATGGCACCCGCGTCCCTCACTGTGAGCTTTGTGAGACATTTTGTTAAACTTGGACTTCTCTCACAGCTTAGAGCGATCCCTGGTCCCCTGATTGATGTCACCAGTTATTCTGAAAAGGGCTTTTGCATCCTTTCTGTTAGGTTTATTGCTTAATTCAGCAGGGGATGCACAATGGTTATATATCACCAGCACATACTTTCTAAATGTTCCATCACAAGTGTAGGTAAAACATTTGCACTGTGAAAGCAACAACTTATAAGCATTTAATTACCACTGAGTCTGGAAATAGTCCAGTTGCGGCGAACGCTGGCAGGAAAAGAAGGCAGCTCGAAGACAAAGGGCCCAACGTTGGGGTCAGCGTCTGCGTCAGAGGCTGTGATGTTGATCCTGGAGTTGGGCCTCGCACGCTCGCACACCTGGGCCTCCCGGGGTATCAGCACCGGGGCGTTGTCGTTCACATCGATAAGGTAGATCTGGAGGGTTCCTGTCCCGCTGGCTTGAGGCGAGCCTGAGGGGAGGTGAGAGGAAAGAGAGGAGGCAAGGAGATCAAAGGATTAGATGTGAGATAATTACACAGCGACCGCGAGAGAGGAGTGAAAGGCGTCGAGGCAGTTGAGAAGAGATTAAATGAGAGGAGATGGAGCAAAAAAAAAAAAAGAGCAGGAAAGCGGCGTTGAGAGACAGCGTGTTGTGAAAGCTTCAGAAGAAGGCAAAACAATCCTTCCATTTCAATTACGTTTATCCAGCTGATTCACAAAGTGAGAAAATGAGGCGTACAGGCAAGTAAACAATTGGGAAGAAGAAGGTTTTGTTTACTGAAGGGCTGAAAGTGGAGGGGCAATGCTGCGTGCATTTGTAGCGGAGCACCCGAACAAAACAGACAGAACAAACAAAAGCGCACATGCATTTTTTAGTCCTTGTGTTTAGAACTGGCTGCTTTCTGAAAAAGGCTGAGGCGAGACTCATATTAGAGAGGACAAGACTCACATAAAGATTGCTGTTATCGGCACTCGGCAAAGCCCACTGGGAAATGACTCAAAGGCTAACTCTACACCGCATCCAGCAACCAGAGCTCATCATAACCTATTCAAGCTTTCTCACGACTGTCAGACCAGGACAGAACCATCAGGTTGGGAGACACATTTTTGATGTTTTATGCATTAAAAGCAAACTCTCTAATGTGCTGTGATTACGGCGCACGCACTCACTGAGCCGCACTTAACTGACGGAGAAATGTTGTTTATCTGCCGCACTGTTTCTGTTGCTCTTCATGTAAAACACGGGGCTGGGAATAAGTGCCTCATTGTTTTTTAAGTGCAGCGCTTGCTTTAAAAAAAGAAAGCAAAGTGAATCGGAAGTTGTTTTTTTTTTGCAGCTCAGTCTCGAGTTGCAACTTGAATAAGTGTGAAAACATTTGTAATGACTTTGAACTCCAGTGTGAGGTTAAACAACATCTCTGAGCGATGCTGTTCTACATACAGTAAACAGACAAACAGGAGACTGTCTGTAAAACTTTAAGCAGTTTGGGTTACTGCACATGAGGGCTGGTCTCTTTTCTGTTTATTTGGGTGGAACTTAGTTGGGAAAAGTGATGTCACATATCCATGCACCAATCAGGATTTGGCAACATCTGAAACAAAATGAAAGATAAGCTGAAATGAAAAATGGATGGATGATTAATGATGTGATAGTTACAGGATTAATTATCCCTTATTCATTCAACAATCTGAAAATACAAGATTATAAGTACTAGTATTTGGTAAAGTTACTGATTTTTTTTAATGTTAAATAGAAATATCTACTTCTCTCTCTCTTTTTTTTTTTAGGTTTTTCACCAAAGATATCCACATTAGTACATTTACCTTCCTTTGACTGTGCTATTATTTTGTTTCTAGTTATTTCAAATCAAATTATTGCACCAGTTGCTTCAGGTTAACTGCTATAATAAGCAGTGTGCATCAAGATGGCTAACAGCATCAGAGGACAAATGGAGAGATTCAGTCATACATGTTTGAGACTCAGTTAGACTTTTGAGCATCAAATCTGTAACTAGCAAATGTTGTACTAACTAGCTTTCGCTTTCTGAAATAACACATCAGCTCTGCACTGGTGCTTTCAGGTTCCTTTGCTGTGATTGGCTTTTGAATTTATGACAAAACAAATCTAGCCTGACTGGGGTAAGTCTGAATCACAGACTGCAGTGGAGGAAAGTGAAAAGACCTCTTCAGTTACAAACTGCACAGATACAGATCAATATAGCCAAGGTCTGACATGTTTGATTATGTAGGTATGTATGCATTTTTTAGTAGAGGAGATCTACAGTATAAGATGTTTCCAGAGGCTTTAAGTCTTTCACGCCACGGTGAAAGTGTTGGCAGTGAATTATGCAGAACAAACCAACAAAAGGAATACTCATAAATGATTTTCTCTTTCATTTTGAAGTGTTTGTTTTCACTGAGATGTGGTTCAAATGACTGAAAAAAATGATCAAAAGACTTTAATATCCTTTAAAGAAACAACAGCCAGTTCGGCTTTGTTTTTTTTTTCTACTGTCATGGAAAAATCTGTGAAATTATTCAAATAAATTAATGGAACTTTGTCAGATAATTATTATAGTTACCAATAGGAAATTTTCTTAACAAGTACACCCCAGTAAAAATCACGCGCTTTACTTAAATATTCCTGTCATAACATATGTTGCTGTGCTGCAATTCTACACATTTCAGAGGGAACCTTTTACTGCACTATGTGACCCCCGTGGCTTAAAGTTACTTCAAGTTTCTGTTACATATGAAAAACATCTGCTTCTATTACATGTGATGATTTCGTAAATGAAAGCAGGCTGCACATAAATATATTAGGAATTAGTTTCACCTCACCTACTTCAAGCATCAGTCTATCTGTCAACAGGTTTAAACCAATAATATGACATTTATGACTGAGACACATTTTTCAAGTAATATGTCTTGTATGACTTATTATTATATATGTAAAATAACAATAATAATATACTAACATTCAGTCAGAAAAAATCAAATATATTAAAAATGGCATAAAAAATTCCAATAAATATTACTTTAATGCATTGTATCTGACACATATAAATACAAATCTAAATTGACTAATTAGCCATGACAGTGTGGCTGGTATATATTTTACCTTGTGAGTTTCTGTGTGTGTGTGTGTGTGTGTGTCTGATAGCAAAATGTGCTTTGGGACCGTGTGTTTTTGCAGACAGATTTTGCCAGTGTGTTTTACATCACACCTGTGCAAGGTGCTGTCATGCAATTTTACTGATGTGTTGTTGAGTTCAAAATTAAGTTCAAAGATGGGTGTTGTCTGGCTCACGCTTACTGAGAACTTACTTTCCAATATATGCAAAAATATACAATAAATATACACAACTTCAAAAGGGTTCATTCTGCAAAATAACTACTTTCACTTTTGATACAAGCTACAGTTTGCTGATAATACTTTGCTACTTTAGCTTTTATTAAACACTGAAAGCAGAATTTTTACTGGTCTTTAAGAGTTATTTTATGGTAGTTTTCTACGTTTACTTCAGTAAATTTTCTTTCATTCCTGATAATCACTTACATATGCTGGCCCTTCTGGTCATGACACATCCAAACTCCAGATAAAGAAAGTATGCACACTGCCTTGCTGAACAAACTGCAGCCATATATTGTGGCCTTGATATTCAGTTGACAACCCCCTGAACACAGTCTGTCAGTATCAGAACAAAATTCTTGATGCAGTGCAGCACAGATAGAGTTTACCCCAGTAGCTCATCAGTGTTGTATTTCAACTTTTTCCCCTATCAGACAGTAACTGGGTGCATCAACTATGTAAAGGTCTGTTGCCCTGGGCCCCAAGGCCCATCGACCGTCTTGTCGGTTATGATTGGCTGGGTGCTTTGTTGCTTCTTACGCTTCGCTTGAGTAGAATAAGTAAAGAGAATTTCAATCAAAGTGGAATATATCCCCTTGTTGACACTGGGCTTCAGATCAATAGGCAGTCAACACTTTGAGCTTAAGTTGGTTTGCTTCGGGGCAACAGATCCCTCATTTCTCACTGGAGTAAAAGCACCTGGGTCCCTCTTACTTACACAGAGAGCAAGCACCTCTGTTTGTAGTGCTTCAGTTCTTTAGTTTGGTACACTGTTGCAGCACCTGAGGCTGATACTCAAAGCTTCCAATGACTGATATTCCTCTCCTACTTTTCCATGCGCTAAGGTCAGAGCATATTTATACACAGTGTACTGTATATGAACGGACCAGCTCATTCATAATTCACCCACACCGTAAGGGATGTGTTAAGAGAGAAGCGAGGAGAGGGCGTGTCGTATTCAACAGATCTACAACATTCATTCATGGAATTCCCCGCAAAAAAATCCACAACTGTTGGTTGTGCGTCTGTGTAGCTTTACATCTGGCTGTGTGAGCAGTGTGTGTACATTGTTGGACCTGCTGGTTCTCATTTTCATATTAACAGATTAGAGCAGCCACGCAGACTGAAGCAGCACGTCATCTAGAGAATAGTGGTTTTGTCCTTTTTGACTGTGTGACACATGTGGTTCTTGGCTATAACCAACAGTGACAATGATCTGCTGGTGGTCATTTGGACTTCATACTGGCAACATAACAGCTTCTATGACAGTTTCAGTATCTGAATCTGTAGAAGATGTGACAGAAATAAAAAAAGAGAAACATCAGTTGAGGGTCAGTATGTTTTCCAGTGAGTGTGCTCTCTGTTTTATTCTGAATGAGAGTAAAAATCACATCAACATAATTAACAGCCATTATCAGTGGCAGTTTCAATGTAGAAAGAAGGCTGGAAAGAGCAGCGCCACAGCAGCAGCAGTAATGGTCACTGTGGGGATGTGGGCATACCGCAGCTGCAATGAGGCACACACACACCCGCTGCTCACAAAACCAGTGTGTTTGAATGGTTTACAACATGGAATATGAATAATATTAAGTAACACGGTCTTTCCTCCACAATTAATGAAATTCACGAAGCCAACGTATGTTAGACTATTAGACCAAATGACATATTCACTGCCCTTTATCAAATACACTTAATGCAATAGAAGGCCCTGCCATTAGTCCACATGTGTGTAAGTGAAAGGGCGAATGCTCATTTGTATTGTAAAAGCACTTTGAGTGGTTAAAAGACTTAAAAAATGACACATAAATGCAGTTAATTTACTGTAATTTAGCTACTGCTAAGTTCTAAGTTCGCTGCAGGAGCCCTGTACTGTTAAGTCAAGAGAAAAGTGACTCCTTCTCTGAACGTACAGAGCCAATATAAAATACAAGACATCAGATGATCAGTGCCTGAAAATGTTATTTGATTATGTTGTCACTCTTTAGTTAAACCAACACATTCATCCTCTGCCTGTGTACCAGGGCTATCATATTCTGATGATCAATGATGATGAACAGTAACAGTTTCCTTTTCAGGAAGATGATGATTGATGCATTGCTATTGATATTAAATTATAGCTAATGCATCTTTCTTGCAATGACAAAAAAAACCAAACAAACAAGAACATCAGTAATGGCCACGACATCAGCTGTATATCCTGCAGACAAAGTGAAAGCGAAATGCGAAGTGCTAGACGTGTGGCGTCAACTCTGTCAACTGTGTTAGCGTGCATGTTTGCTAATTAGCCCTGAACAAAAAGTGTCAGTGAGGCTGATGTGAATGCTATTAGTCTTACATGTATTTTGCATTTAACCTAAGCACTAGATAGAGTAGAATTGTAATCTGATGAAAGTTTGGATGAAAAGTTAAGGGATCACCAAAGTTAGAACAGTTCATCCTCAATAGGACCAAACTTAATGACCATCCATCCCATGAATCTTCAGTCAAAACCACATATGTAAACCATGTGGCTGAGCTAAATGATATTCTAGGTATCACCAGAGTCATTTGGATTAATCATGTAGGGGACATTGATATCTTTATCTCCTGACAATCGTGTGAATAACTGTCTGAACCAAAGTGGTGGACTGATAGACATTATCATCCCTAAAGCCACAGCTGCTGTGACTAAACAGAGCCTCTATTCTCCCGCATGTGAACTACTTATAATCAGATAATCACGACACACACAGGCATCTCGACTTACCAGACTTACCATTGTCGAATGCTAGGAATGTGGCCTCGTACACATTGTTTTTGACGTACATGGACTCTCGGTCCAGCAGGGCCATGGTAGTGATCTGACCATTAGTCCTGTTGATCTTCAGCCAGTTAGCTGGGTCCGACAGCTTGGAGTACCTGCACACACACACATACAGAGGCAGAGAGACAGCCAGATACTTCATTAAACCCAAACAAAAATACACAGACACACACTTCACACATTAACAACCAACTGCTGCTTGAATATCAGCGGCTGTGCATCTTTTATTTGTTAATTCAAAGTACCCATTATCAAGTTGAATGTTCATTACCATAATAAGCAATACCAGCCAAGCACCTTTGAAATATTACAGTGACATGGAGAGCGGAACATATGTTCACCGAGCTTATCATAGCCGCAGCTCATTAGCATGAAGACCGATGAAAACCTGAACCCATATGCAGATCAGCCAAGCGGCGCTCTTAACAACTTCACTGCTCTTTGTACCCACACAGCCGCCATAGCGGCTCTCATCCCCGTCACCGGTCGTGACATCAACCGAGTGGAAAGTGACAGCTGCAATTAAAGTCTATAAATTCATTTATCAACTATGAAGAGCCTTAATAAGTGACTGAGTGGAGGAAGTGCTTCTCTCGCGGGTCTAATGAGAAACGGCACATGTGTATGGTCAGCGTGGCACAGCGGGGGCTGGGGTTTTGGGGGGGGGGGGGGGGGGGGGGCAAGGGCACACCCCGGGGTAAAAGTGACGGTTAACCGCGCCCAGTTGGGATATGTTTTAACAGGGGGGGCAAGTGAAGT
>JAQMCX010000029.1:11620377-11691083 GCA_029814765.1 Acanthurus leucopareius
AAACAGTTTTAAAATAGGCCATTTATTGAAGGTGCGTCTTATAATCCGATGCGCCTTATAGTGCGGAAAATACGGTATTCGAAAACCCTTGTAATATAAATATAACTTTTAGCAGTTTCAGTTGCATTTTCACTCCATTCTTTGACAAATATTTGGTGAATTTAGGGATTTGTTTTTTAACTTTACCATTAGACATTTAAAGGTAAAATGATGGACAGAACAGAAAATGACATTAAAGTCAACATCAGGTCATGGTAACTGGTCAGTATGGCAGCTAACTCAAATTTGATCAACTTCATGTGTTTTTTCTAAGGAGACAGAGGTTGCTGTGAAGCGCTAAACTGCTGTGTTTTATATCTGCATGCGTGATGTCTTGTTTTGTCTCTGCAGAAAGGCTGCGTGACAAAATGACTGAATGAAAGGGCTGTCTTGTTTTCAAGTTCTTTCTTGAGTAGGTGGGACATGGGGGAGCAAGTCGATAGCTGGCGATCAGAGCAGTGGCATTAAAAACTCAAGAATCTGCGCAAACAAGCTGAAAGTGAAACGATTAATTGTTAAAAACTGTGAAGAGCACTCATAGCAAATTCACTGTAACAAAAAGTGACATCTTCAAAATTGCTTCTTTTGTCCCACAAACAGTTCACATCACAAAGACTTGTCATTTACTATCATTGATGACAATAAAAGCAGAAAATCCTTACATTTAACAAACTGGAACAGCAAATGTTTGACAATCTGGCTTGAAAAATGGCTGAAACAATTGTCAAAAACTGTGAAAAATATTGTCACAATTCCTGAAGGCCCAAAGTGACATAATTAAATTTTTTATGTTGTTCCAACCAGCTGTCCAAGCCCATCAGAACTCTAGACTTTCCCAAACATGCAAACAGCAATAATTTTCCCATGAGTCCTCTTGTATGTTAATGGATTTTTACCTTTTCAAAGAAACTATTCAAATCAGGCACATCTGTCTGAATTCATGCTAAATTGGTTCTTATTGTTTGAAAAAAGAGGCAGGGAAGCAAAAAGAGCATAAGCCTCACTGCAGCCAAAACTTCTTGGCAAACCAGCAATTTGACAAAAAAAACAAATGTACTGTCCTATGTCGTGGGACTGTTTTACATTAAAATGTCCAGCTGGTCAGGCAATTTTTCCTGCAGTGTTCTCAATTTTTTCAGAAAGTTTGTTTTCTTTGTGACTGTAGCACAAGTCTCCTCTGCTCAACAACACATTTGTTTGGTTTTAGTCATTTCTACAGGTACCATGACGAGCCACTTGCTCAGTGCTGCCACCTGTCGCTTGGCTGTGTAAAAGAGCTTTATGCTTTTCTGATGATGAAAAAATGCACCCAGGTGGCCTCAGAAGCACATTGTATATGTTTATCTTACGACATGAGTCACTGGGCAAAGATTTCCTTCATTACGTTTTAATCACTGACTATATAATATTTATGATGTTCATTCAAAAGCTATGTTTCAAAAAGTGTTACATTCAATAAGGGTTTATGTGACTCCTTGTGTGGGATTGGTGGGGCGACGCCCTCTATTGACAAACTGCAACTTTCCTATATCTGTCCATTTAGCATAAAGAGTCAGCTTATCTTAGATAATGAAAAAGAAAGTAACTGCTATTCTGGCTCCGTTCAAAACTAAAACATCATTCTAGCAGCACATTTGTTGCACAGCCTGTTCCTTTTTCTCTCTCTTCATCTCCTGACTGTCTGTACGCTGTTATATGTCCAATTAAAAAATAGGAGTATAGACAGAACATTTATTTGTGATGACTAACTCTTCTTTTGTGAGTTCAGTTGGCTCACACCCAGGACTTGAAGCTGTCCTCTGACAGGGTGAGCTTTAAAAAAGCTCTGGCCTTCTTTGACACCTGGATGTGTCAACCAAAACACTGAAGGGGGGGACACAGTGCATGCAAATGACACTGACCTCTCTGTCCAGGCCGGCTGCCACTGTAACTATGTCTCCGGTCTCGCTGTTGATGGTGAACATATTGGGGATGGGGCTGTGGGGCGTCTGCGAGAGGATGCGGTAGCGCACCATCCCATTAGCTGTGGTGGAGTCATCTGAGTCGGTGGCTGTCACCTGCATCACAGATGAGCCTGTGGAGAGAAAGTTTGTAAGTCAGAGAGACTCAGAGTGAGGCAGGATACTCTGAAAAGCAGTTGATGTACGTCAGTGCAAACAGCAATAGAGGAGGTCAAATTGGGAAAAAAAGCAAGACAGAAAAGCAAGCAAGTTACATTCATTAAAATACAAAGATGTGCTTTTCAAGGTCCTTCGCAGCCATACATTTTGAAAAATACATACGGCATAATGAATGTTGCTTGTAAGCCCATTACTGTTAATGAATTTGTAGAAAATATCAAAGAGAAGTGAGAGAACTCTGAAGACAACAAACCCATTTATAAACAAGAAACAAGTCAATCAGACTCTGCAAATTGCAGCAACATTCTCTGTTATTTGGCAAGAAACTTTTAGAGGGAGAGCTATTACAGCGCACAATACAAAAACACAATCTGTTAAATAAGCCCCTATTTTAAGCTGCGCTGTTTTGTCCTTTGTACATAGCAAGCTAGTGGGGCAAAGTTTCCGCCTCTGCAGAGTCCATTTAGTAATGAGCAGCGCTGGGTCTTCTGCCATTTCCACCATCCATTATTTCAGCCTTCAGCGGCACCGTGGCTGCCCTTAATGCTCCGATGCTCTCTCCCTATTTGTCTTAGAATCACGGATAAACACTGCCATTTAAGGCAGACAGCACAGAGGTGTTTAGGTGGCGGGAGTGTGTGTGTGTGTGTGTGTGCATGTGTGTGTGTGTAAGTATGTGGGTAAAGAGTGTATGTGGTTCTGTGTGTACTATCAGATACATGCATGCATCTGTATGCATGTGTGCACGTGTGTGTCCTCGCAGCATGTATCGGGGTGAGAGGCCCCGTGTCCCTGCATCTTCCCCGAGCAGAATTATTGATTTGCACGAGTTTGTCAGCTGATGCTCACAAATGCGTCCAGGCAATTAGGAGCACTTTGAGCTGGAAAGAGGAGAGATCACCTCGCCTCTCTCTCTGGGTTGTGCGAAAATGTCACTTTCCATCAGGCGGCCATTTACAGGCTGCTGCTAGTGCTGTCGAGAGATAAAGACCGTCAGCTCGCAGGAGGGGGACAGAAGGAGGAGAGAACACCACCATGCTGAAGTGCTTCAGCACTAACATGCTTGGATGAGAAGTAGAGTAAGTGGAGAAAAATGTTAAAGTACTGAGACAAGGACATGTTCATGTTTAAAAAGGAGAGATGAAATGGAGACAGTGACAATTAAAACTCCTGTCTACATTTCTTGCCTAAATTAATTGGAAAATAATAATTAAGTAAAATTTCCAGTGGTTGTAAAAAAAACTCTACCACTATTTTCATGTTGGTGGGAAACAAACGATGACCAAATAACTACTGGATTGGCCCTCTGGTTAGCAGCGGGCACGGGGGGGTGCCCTGCCAGGCTGATAACAAATCAGCAATGTGTGATTATCATAAAAAAAAATTATAAAAAAACAAAACAAAACAAAAAAAATAATCAACCCAAGTACAGCAGAGAGAAGAAAGTCTAATTTGGCTTCACCACCTGACAAACAGTAAATGTAGATGTGTCAGCTGAAGCAGGAGAGCTGCTGGACAAATGGCAGACTTGGTGGTGTCTTGTGGTTCTCAACAGTTACAGGTGTCTTCATTTCCAAAATGAGGGCTAGATGGCATCATCATTTCTGTGACAGCCTGCAAATGTCATTAAGTTTCAAAGCAGGATTTGTCACTTTGTCCGGCCGGAACAAGAAAAAGAGTCGAAGGAAAGACATGAAGAAGAGAAACAATTACTGTTATTCCACTGAGGCCGGTCTCAATATATAATCAAGCTTTGGGGTCCTGTAGGGAGGACAAGGACTGGATGTTCAATCACATGTCAGTGCGACTAACTTTCATTCCGATGAGGAGGATTCAGTGGTACGATGATGATGTGCTCTAGATCCAAAGAGGTGTGGCCATGCCTGAGAGGGTTAATCTCCGAGCCCGTTTAATTCCTCTTTAATTTGAACACTAATTCCAAATCCTAATTGCTTTTCCGCCAAAATCGCTGGAGCTCAAAATTTAACTGGTGGCAGGCGCACATATTGTTGACCATTTTGCTCACGTGATTCGAGATCACCGGTGAGGTCTATCTGCTGCCTAATAATTAGTGAGCCAGAGTCAACATCTGCCTCCCTATTAGAGGGGAAGCTGGAGAAAAAAGAGGAAGATGGATTGAGATAGAAAGATGCAGCACCAAGAGGGAAATAGACATAGACAGATGCAAAGATAAGAAGCGGAGGGGGAAATTGCTAAGCTAAAAAAGAAAGCGAAGATAAGAATAGAGGTGAGAGGGTTTACAAAGACCACTAAAAGCAAAAGTACAAGGGGAAGTCAGGAAGCAGGAAGGGATGGACAGTGTAAGAGGATAATAACTCTCATCAGTGGAGGGAAGATAGAGGCTGAAAGAGTGGCTGCGGCAGAAGTAGATGTTGAGAGGTAACAGAGGCAAGAGGAAAAGGTTGAAACCTGGCGATTCTTGGGGGGAAGTGATGAAGGGGACACATAGTGCTCACACAAGAGCCTCTAATGGAGCCCACCACTCTCTGAGAATATAAGACACAGTCAAAGACCGCTGCAGTGAAAGAGGTCAGAAACAGGAAATATTAAGAGGCCAGATCAAGTGCATCCTTTACCTTGATCACTGTCCTGTGTGATAGCCATGCCTTTGGATTTCTACCTGCTTACTGTTAGTGAGGAAAATGGGGGGAATCCTCTGCCACTGTGAAGGGCAGACGGTTAAACCTGCAAAAGTCTGTCAACTCCAGTCTCTTACACAGTAAGTGCAAAACATGATTGAAATGGAGGGAGTTATTTTGGATGACCGTGGATACGGCTGGAATGAAAGGCAAAGCAAAGTGAAAGGCTTTTTTTTCACAGACAGTGGTAGCTGATTGGCAGTCGGGGGTCCTTCAAGACTCGGAAAGGCCTAAAATGATCCTCCTTGAGTTATCCGTTGATAGTATGAGCAACAGTTGTATCATAGTTTACACTGTCTGGTTCTTTCACAGGGCACTTTTTTAACTTTACACATAAACTGTGATAACTACTTAATCTTGGAACCCATTGGCTGTCAGCAGATGCCTGCATATGAATTGTGATGAAATAAAAACATTAAATCCTTGTCAGACAATAGCACCTTCTGCTGTCCACATGCACTGTTTACCTGCATGCAGCCAAAGCTCATACGTGATTGGCCAATACTTCATGGACTAGAGACAGAAACCAGAAAACCAATACCTACGTTTTTTTCCCCCTTACCTATAGATCTGTTTTTAGAGATTAAGTACCACTTAAAATAGCCTCTGAGATGACATCTGAGTCATATCCTTTGTGACTGTGGCAGAGCTTTGTCAAGATGATGTTCTCAGAGTTTTTCAAGGCTTGAACTGCTTGCTTGAAAAATGTAGGATCCACAGATTTTAGACCTTCAAGGAATTAAAAGCAGGATGCCATTGCCTCTGGAGTGCCACACTTTACTTTTTTTTTCCATTCATGAGAGTACCTTTAATGTAAAATCACAAAAGGAAACATTTTAAAACTAAAATGGAGAGAATTCCATTATTTTTGTGTTTGGTAAAACTGGAAAGATTGTATTCCAAAGATACACATTAACATTCCTGTATGCTCAGTGAGGGGTGTAATACATTCACACCTCCTCCAATCTAAACAATGCATTGTCAGCCTGATGGGTTGATCCAGCTCCTGTCAGGAGATGGATGTAAACATTATATATTTTATGCATAGATGAAGCTGCCATGCAAACATCTCCAAATAAACCCCATGCATGTTTGCCTACATTAAAACAGGTGTGCATCACGGTCCCGTCTGCCATCAGTAACTCTTCAGATGACTTTCTATAATGCAATGAAAAACGTATGCCGAAAATCCTAAATCAACAATACTGTGAAATTTTCAGTGAGAGTAAACGTTTCTATCTAAAGTGTGATTGAAAAAATTTTCTAACAATCATTTTTTAATGAAAATGTAAAAAAAAAAAAAAAGGTTTAATTTTGTAAAAAGCAGCTCATCCATCTTTGGAGCTCAAAAGACAGCAGAGTGCTGGTTGCTTTGTTTGCTAGCTTCTGTTCCACTGGCTTCTGCATCTAAGTGTGTTTTTTCATAAAGGCTCTTTGCGTACATATTCAGAGCTAAATGGATGTCTTCTGTTGCATAGGACTGGTTAATTAAGCAGTTTAACTAAGATAAAATAATAATTATTTTGCAGGCACTCAACAAAGGTCCCATGAGGTTTTGACAGCATGCCAATGGCAAATGCTCTGTTAAAGAAAGCTTAATGAATTACAGTTGCTGTTGGAACTTACCAACAAAGACTGTGAGACTTCACACCCACAGGTACACTGGGTTCTCTGCTCCACACTGTTTGTTTGCAAGAAAAAGCTAATATACCGACACAGAAAAGTCCTTCATACAGAGCTAGCAGTGCTTATCACTGACCCTGTGTCAATAAAAACTGTTTATGCAGCTCTGATGTGTTTGGACCAACAGTAAGATGACAAACACCTGCTCACAAAGTCTGCCCCCAACACTGATTAAAGCATTGCTGTGCTCTTCCACTTCTGTTCACCTCCATCACTGCATCTCTCTCTTCCTGTGCTGATCCCTAATTACCCCCCCAAAGGCAAGATGGAGAGAGAAAATCTCTTAAATCTCTCCACAACTGTTAGCAAACTCTTCAGGAGAAAAAACAGAGAAGAGAGAGAGAGACACAGCCCCTTGTCCCCCCTTGGGAGGGCAAATTGACTGTGAGAGAAGGCACTCAGCTGCTGGTTTTGATCTTGCGCTCTCATTTCCGACGGCCTTTTTTTGAGGAAGACTCTCCATGAAAGGGAACGGCATACTGTCAGACTCTGAGAGACGAGGGAGGAAAGGAGAACAACAGAACATCACAGGGGCAGATGTTCTGAGCTTCACTGCAGACTGAGAACACAGGAGCTTTCTCAAGAAGTCACGCCAAGTTTACAAATCTTTATCTGAGGATCAGGACATGGACTGTCTCAGATGAGAATGCAGACTTGAAGGTTTCATAGAAATTCTGATCAATATGCTGATCTTGAAAAGGCAGAAGTGCTTCATGTCTTTTATTTCATTTTATGTGTGTGAACTGTATGTTAGTCTGACCTTGTAGCTCCAAAGCCACAGGCAATAAGTGATTTTTTTATGATACTAAATGAGGAGAAATACTGAAAGAATCATTTTACACACAGGTAGGCTGTCATGATATCAGATTTTCACCACATGGAGACTGAAATGATCCCATCACGATATCTATAGTAAATTAGTAATAAATAATGCTGTCAGTCAGACTCATCTGTGACTTCTTGTATTGTGTGCTTTTTCTCCTTCTTTGGAAAATAAATTAAACTCATGCGAGGGTAAGAGGGTAGAGAAAAAGTCTGTAATAATAACTGCACAGAACTATACAAAAAGAGCAAACACAATTAATGAATTTTTTATTGTTAAATGTGGGGTGGCAAGCAGTGTTAGGGTGAACTGCCACCATCCGCTATGACAAAGAGAGAATGGAGAGAAAAGGAAAAGATGAAAAAGGTGCTGGATTCTTTACACAGTGTCATCCTATGTGTGATGTGAACACGACTCAATATTTCATCTCTGAATCTCACAGTTACTGTCAACACCCCTACACAAAGGTTTAGCAGGTTTCCCAGGATAATCCTCCCAGTTTCCGATTTAATTCCATTGATTCCTCATTAACAAGAGCTGAATGTGATCAGATAGCTCATTTTGTCATGTACTGTTTTGTTACGTTTGATTACCTGCACAAATTAAATTCCATTAGTCACAGGTTCATTGGGCGCCGAGCAGGGGGGCCCATTGGCAGAAAGTGACAAATGAAGCTGTTTCAAACTGATCCTGGCTGACGGTTTGATCGGATCTCTCTCTACATAACATCTGGTGAGAGTGATAAGGGCGGTTCCCTGTAGGTCTTCCTCTTTGATGGCTTTCACGCGGCGCTAGATGTTAGAATGTGTTGTCATGCTTCAGAGAACCTTTGATATCTGGGTCTGTAGATACAGAATATGATACTACTGCAGCTTTACACATGCGCCCCCCTTTGACTGGCTCTGCTTTTTCATATATTTTTGAGAATATTACAATATTCATTGATATATTTCTGTACGGTTGGATTATTCATTGTGCAGGCTGATCCTTTGTGCACAAGTTTATGCATTCATTGGTGTGATGGAAAACTATGCAATGAACTTTTCTACTTTTCATGCATCACAGTTCATCTTTCTGCTGAGACCGAGCCCATAATACA
This sequence comes from Acanthurus leucopareius, assembly GCA_029814765.1. Taxonomy (NCBI): domain Eukaryota; kingdom Metazoa; phylum Chordata; class Actinopteri; order Acanthuriformes; family Acanthuridae; genus Acanthurus; species Acanthurus leucopareius. The sequence continues at coordinate 11,628,802 of JAQMCX010000029.1, forward strand.
TCCTCAGTTAAGTTTTTATTGGGATGATGGGGCTGCAAGCCATCTGTACATGAATATATTACAAATATTTTACAAGTTTTGGATTCAATCTAGCAGTTTCACTCCTTTTCCTGATAAAATGGTGGAACTGAATTGTTTTACCTTATATACCTTTCAAAGAAATTAAACTTAGCACTAGTTTGTAACCCTCTTTATGCACATAATTTCAGTTTTTCCAAAGATTTTTAGATCTGTGCTGCTGAGACTTCTCTCACCACACCCATACAAGTGAAGCAAATGCATTATCTTTATCTTGACAGCATCAGCAGGTAAGAAAATATCTTTTTAATGGCTTATTGCTTTTTTATTTAGGTAAAATAACGCTGGAACAAGTTTGTTATAGTCATAACTATGACATTATTTATTACCCTAAAGTTTCATAAAAATGTGATATAATCAGAAGCTTATTTTTGCTGATTTTTTTCCTTGCTTATTCTTACAAATCAGCTCTTTGAGCTCTGAATGGGCTCATGCAATGAAAAAGGCTACAATAATGTTGTGGAAGACCCCCACTACAATGTGGCTGAAACTGTATTTTGTCCTGAAATCAAATGTGATAACATATATGAATATTCTTTGATGTTTCACAACTGCATAAACCTGCTGCGGGCAGTTGGAGAGAATGGAGATATCAGCAGCGCCGGACACCCCGCCTCGAGCAGCATCTGTCAGCTGCAGCGCCGTGATGGGTTTCACACCACCTGTTGCCTGGATGGAAAAGGAGTGTGTCACCTGGAGAAACCCCTCGGGGATTTCCACGGTCATCTTTCGATTTCACAGAATGAGCCGGGCCACATGCAAATGCTGTGATCTGTGAAGCTCAGCACGAGAGCTTCTTGCACCCTATTGATCTCATGGCTCTTTTAATAAGCACTGCAATTTTAGATTTACGGTGGAAATGCTTAGTTTAAAAGATTTAGGGGAAGACGTTTCTATGACTAGAAAAAACCAGGTAAAGTGTTGTTCTGGTTCAGGATAGTGAATACATATCAGCAGCCGGGGTGTTCTTTTGAATGGGCAAGGGTGAAGACTGAAAGAGAGAGGAGGTGAAAAATCCAGTGAGCATGAGACACTCTCTAGCCAAAGACATGTATTATTTCTGCCTAGGATTCCTCTCTATTTTAGTTTTTGATAGCGCTTTTGTTGAATCTCAGTATTTGGGTGGATGCCTCAGGTTTTGTGATTCTGCTGTGTGAGAGAGGTGCAGAAAAAACAGTTGAGTCAAAGTCAAATTTGATATTAATAAATGTACATGACCTCAATACATACCTTGAAGCTGGCTGTGTCTCCTGTTCTCTATCTGAAGGGCTGCTGGGTTTAAAAACTAGAGGTGCACACAGATGCCATTATCAGTATCTGTTAGACTAACTAAATGATCGGTCTCTGTGTGGAGACAGTCCCATTATATTATGTTTGATACTGTGATTTTTCCACATCATCACACAGTACTTTTCTCCCCTCGCTCTTTCTTTGAGAAAACCCCGTTTTGACTGAGGGACAATGAACAATCAGAAACTGAAAGTATCCTGATTACCATTAACATACACTTTTCTTCCTCTGATAATCTTCACTTGAAATAACCAGGGAAAAGACAACACTTAGAAAATTAAACCCAAATGACAAAAAACAAAAAAGAGCTGTTGACACCACGGTTGGTAAAACAAGTAATACAGAAATGAAATAACATAATGAAATGAAACAACTTAAACAGCAGAGTGAAATATAATCAACGTAGATGCATAGAGATGAATTAAGTGTATAAACTCCACAGAGGCTGCAGCCATAAACATACTAAAGCAAAGAGAGCCGCACTGTTTTTACACACTGTGAAGCAAACACATACAGCGTTACACTGCTAGTCAAAACAGTGAATTTGCTTTTCTGTCTGAATATTGTTCTGCGAGCCTTGAGCTCCACAAAGTCCTCAACAATCTGCACTGGGGTGAACTTCTCCACTTTCACAGTTCATATTATGACCAGTTCTCTCAGCCTCTCCGTCCCACTGAGCTTCCCTTTAAAACATTCTGAGCTCTGCAGCAACAACTGTGACAGAGGTTGTCAGAAACAGCAGAAAGTCTTCACACTGCTCACTGAGGGAAGAGGTTCAGGAGCAATGTAGCAAACGCAGTAATCCCCACTGGAGGTTTGCAGCATAAGCATTTCAGCATTTTGCATGACCAGCATGCACCTGTTGGCCACACAGCATCATTGGGTGAGATTGATTTGTGTGACCTAGGAGACTCGCTGGGTGATGCATTAAATCAGTGATTAATTAAAGCAGATATGATGCTTCTTTCCATTCAGAGTGATAATAATGTAACGTGCTTTGGAAAAGGGAGGACAGATACTTTGAAAGAGGAGTCAAGGAGGTGATTTACATGAAAATAAAGGAGCCATCCCTGAACGGAGGAGGATTTTTTTATCACCACTGATCACCTTCAGTGCTGTCCTTTCAGCACCAAAGAAACAGGGGTATTAATGACCTTGATAACAACTCTACAGAGGCTAAAACCAAGGACTCTTTTTCAGTCAGTCAGTCAGAACTGAAGAGGCCCTCTGGATGAGAGGTGAAACATTTTCAAGCATTTCCCAACGCGTCCAATCATCTAGATTCAACCCTCTCTGGAAAACCATGACCTGGATGACTTGGGACCTTCATGCACAGGGATATGGATCAATTTGAAGAAGCATGATAGCTAAGGACAGCAGACATGTCAATCATAGAGCACATTTTTTTTCTGAATAATAACAAGTATCTTTGGGTCAAATTATCTTTCTTCTATTGCAGATTTTGTGCTTTGTCATTATCATTGTGCATCCCTCACAAAGGCAGATGTTGGAAAAACTGTGCAGCATTTAACTTGAAATCTAAATTGGGTCTATTATTAGTGAGTAAAAGATTTAACTGGCTGAGAAAATATTGAAGGCTTTAATGGGCCAGAAAAGTATAAAACGTCTCCTTGAACCTACACTGAAGATGAATCGCAGTCATTCTTGTTTTTCCTTCGACTAAACAGGCAATTAGGCCAGCGTGGCTTTGCAGCCAATTTTGCTAATTAAAATTCATCAATTCAGAGACCAGTGACAGAGCAAAGGAAGACAAAACAGTGGTGCGCGCTACATATTATATGCTTTTCTTGACACTTCTCAGCACCTGAAATCGTGTGTTCCACAAACAAATGCTTCATATGACTGCTTAATTAAAAGTAGAGCAATTACACTGTACAGAGTGTTGTACATTTCTGGTTAATTGGTATCAAAGATTGCATTCTGTTCAAAACAAAAATTTAATTCAAAGACTTTTGTCGTCGCATGCTCTCATTTTAAACTAAGCCGAGAGTATCAGTGTGAAAAAATGAAGAAAGTAGCGTTTGGAATGTCTGGCTGCCCTCGCTAATTAGGAGCTCTGTATATAGACCCATGCTCCACTGAGGAGTAGCCAGCTCTCTCTCTCTCACACACACACACACAGACACACACACATAAAGTCAATCTCATACTTGCTCATCCATACACACACACTCATACACACGCGCATCATGCTTTCCTATATTGTTTACAAATCCCCTTGAGATTAAACTTTGCAGCAGAACAATATCTGAACACTGTGAAGACAAACACGGGTCCTCGGGGTCTGATTGTTAGAACAAGAGTTCTTCCAGTCGAGACATGAAAGCTACTTGCACATTCTGCTCTCGTCTCTGGCTTCGCATTGACCACAACTCTGTTCCCTGATTCAGAGAGAAAGTCTACATCTCTCCATGCTCTGCAGAATCTTATAATGATGCATCCAGCCAGGACACTGCAACACAAATACCTCATGAACTTGGCCCCGACTGAACCAACCCAAAACTTCAAGAGTCACGGTAAACTCACACCTCCATAATGTGGCTTGTCTGTACAGCTTCAGGTTTATTCAAGGACACCAAAAGTATGACTGAAACATTGAATTCATCCAAAGACAGAAGAGTAAAGAATCACATGACTTAAAAAGTTAACTATGTAACAGAATATTTAAGCAGTAAAAAACTTTTGTTATGGTCATTTTCAACATTTTTTCCTTGCAGTATTTATTAGTATTTTAAACGAAACTAATATTTCAGTCTAATGCACTTTAAATGGAATAGTGCATTAATCATCTTCTGCAGAGAAAAGCACAAAAGCTGTAAAAGGGCCAGTATAAGTGGTGACTTACCGTTAATTTATTTAAATTGTTACATTGTAGTATTTTAATTGCAACAATTATGGCTTCAATTTTATAGCTTCTATAATGACCAATCACAACTGGACTGAAAGTGCAATATGAATTCACATAATTTGCTCACAAAAGGCAACAGAACTTCGTGTTCACTTCTTCTTTAGTAATAATAAGAAGACTGAGGAAGATTAGTTGTTTAGCTTGTATGTTGGATAACTCTGAATATGACATACACACAACCTCCTCTCTTCCAAATACGCTCACTTCTGCTCAATCCAGTTTTTACATTCACCCGATAAGTATAAAGGTGCTGACTTAATTTAGCTGCTCACCAGTTGACTAATGACCACCTAGCAGCAAGTCAACATTAAATGCACAAAATGTAATTTTGGCCACTGCAGGTTCCTCAGTCAAGACAATAGAAACAGAAGGCATAGTGTAATGATGTTATGAAGTAGCGCGGAATCATGGGATTTGTTTATTTCATTGTTTAACATCCACCATCGCAGATGAAAAGGCAGAAACGCTCACAGATGTTTATTGAAGTTTAATTCATGGTACGTTTAGTCACATTTGTTGACTTCCCCCCTCCCTTCGTGACTCCTGTAACCCTAGTTAGCCAAAGGTAGCAAGAGAAACACCTCTTTACCTTAATTTCTCTGATACTGAAACACAGTTGGAAACATTTTAATTAAATTAAATGACCATTTTCAACAGATATAAAACAAAGATATTGTCCTTTTTTTTAGGTGTTTTAATGCACAAATGTTCATTAGTGTAGATATAAAGGACCTTCTGTTTTTAGTCACAATTTATAGTCTATAGAAGAAGTGACTTTACCTGGCTTGGAGCCCTCAGCCACAGAGCCGTTGTACACCTGGTTCTGAAACTCAGGTCTGTTGTCGTTCATGTCGATCACGTAGATGTACAGATCTATTGGATTCTCCACCTGGTTACCGTTCATGTCTACAGCATGGGCTCGCAGCTGTAAAGTACACATGCACACAAAAGAAACAGGATCATTAGCAGTCATGCAGAGTATGAGCTCCAATGAACACTCCAAATGTTTTTTTACTGACAACAGGCCACTGGCTTGATTGATACAAAACTTCGCAGACTGTCTGGAGCGGAACAACCTCGGCACACTGCACAACTTTGACTTTGTTAATTGGCAACTTCATTGAACTGGCAAATGTTCTGTTTCTTGTCTGCCAGCGGGGCATGAGTATCCCGTCGGTATCTTGGCATGGACCACAACAACGCAGAAAGGGGCAAAGTAGTGAAACGTTCCAGACACACAAACAACACATATTTTGTTGTTAGCACAGCCAGAGGCCTAAAAAAAATATCAGAGAGGTGTTGCTGCTCAAGCTGTGGCTTCTCTTTGTTCGGGGGAGAATGTTTGACTCGGTTTGGTTTGACAAAGTCAGCCATTTGGATGGATGTCTCTGACTGATGAGCTGTTCCCCCAATTCACAGTGTGAGAAAAAGAGAGAGAGAGAGAGAGAGAGAGAGAAAGAAAAAGAGCAAAGAGCAGGAGAATGAAGAAAAAAGCGATGCAGGGAAAAGGCGAATGAGATGGGAAGGAGAGGAGGAGAGAGACTGAGCCTTGTGCAAGTAAATGAGAGATGAAAACACAAAGAGGCAGTGTGGGGGTGTTGGGTCTTGAACAGGGAGGGCTGACAAAAGCAATCATCATCTACAGTGGGATGTCTTAATCTCCACCGCTGCTGTTACACACCCTCTACTCCCCACCAATCCCCACTAATGATATCTAACATAACGCAAAGCTTTGTAATGGCCCTGGAACCAAACCAGCAGTGTTCACTGTGACTTACATTACTCTCATTCAATTGCCTTGAAACTCATATCCTCTGCTGAAATGTTATTCAATCACAGCTTGGCTTGGTAAGAGGAGCACAGCTCTCACTCTGGCTAAAAAACTGACACACTGGCAGCAAAATATTTTGCCTGCCACACTCACACAGTCGAGGAGGATCTGCCTGCCAGCCTATTTACAGGAAGTCGTGGCGTATTGTGGGGTGACATGAAAGATTGAATGGCGGCACCTGCCTCCACCGAAACACAACTAATCATGTCGGCTTTTGTGCCTGCCTGTCAAGGATGTTTCAAAACATACCCAAACACCCGCCTGCTTGAGCATTCACATACGCATCCAAACACCCATTCAGACACATGTTTACGCATATTATGGACACTGACACAAGCACATAGATACACACTGGGTAGACACACACACGGCAAATCAAAAGAGCCCTCTTTAGCCACTTAATGATCCTCAAGATGCTAGTTTTCCATTGGCTGAAGCACAGCAAACAAACATGGAGAGAAGACCCAACAAACAAACAAACCCAATCTGTTTTCTCAGCTGTGTACACTGTGCGCGGAGGGATGTGTGACTGTGATACTGTATGTGTGATTGCCTCAGTTCATGGGTGTGTGTGTGTGTGTGTGTGTGTGAATGAGTGATAATGATTGTGCGTTTCTGCCTTTTGTTAAACTGTGTCTCTGTGTGTGTATGTTTTGTCCTTCAAGTCTCTTGATTTGTGTGTGTAGATTCCTTCATATCTCTGAATGTGTGTCTTACAAGTGCGTGTCTGTTTCGGTGTGTCTGCGTTTGTGTGCCTGATAGAGGAATTGGAAATTTGATCTGAAGTGCTTGGAGAAGTGTGTGTGTGTGCCACTGAGATTGCAAATGCATGTGTGTGTGTGTGAACCGACATTGGTATTCTGCAGGGTGAGCTTTAGCGTGACTGGACCAACCACAGAGGAGAAATACAGTTTGCATGCGGCCCATTGGTTCCCTTTCCTAATATATAAAATGCTTGCATGGTACTTCCAGATATCCTTGACAATCTTGTACTATATGTGGTTCTTTTTCTCTCTTAAAAAATAGTGTTTCTAAAGCTGCTTCTCCCAACTACAAATCTATGTGTCAAGATTTTTTTTAAAAAAGTTGCTGTTCAAACTAAATTACTTCTTATGCACTCATTAGATGAATTTTTGAGCTTAAATCTGCAAATTTAGAAGACACGCTCCCATAAACACAATCATTTTTTAGCCACGTTAGCATTTTGGCCCACACTGAGATCTCATGCATTAGCATGAAATTTGGTAAAACTTCACTAGATGTCACAGTCACAGCCGTTCACCAGTATTTTCCCCTGTGTTTCTGTGTGCTTTCCTTTTCTCCTGTCTGTCTCACAGTGACTGTGGGAGTGTTTGTGTGGCGCCTCCTCTGTCACTCTCCTGACTCCTGCATCCTTGCCCAACCTCATACCTGCCATCAATCAGCTCATCACCCCTCCAGCGCAACCCTTCAATCCCCTGTTCCTACTCCAGATTGCTGTCAGAGTTAATGTATTAGTAACCCGTAGGCCTTTTTTATGCAAAGCAGTTGCTGATAAGTAAAGTCAACGTGGAAATACTAAAACTGTGATTCCTCTAGTGGCCACTTGAGGCAGGCTCCCAAAGACAGGCATTCAGTGTCCTGTTATTTGTGCAAATGTTTAATATACAAACAGATTGCTCCAGAAGCCTGTGCTTCATCAAAGCTCCGCCTCTTTGTCCATTTTTGGATTATTCTGGAGTAAAGCACTGCCATAATGACACATCTCTTAGCCACCACACTGACCCTAATAAAGGCTTTTTTTAAAAATGTGGGACAAAATCTATTTTTTGTAAATTCAACAATTTTTCGATAAATTTCTTGGTATTTCTTTGTTAGGCAGTAACTGCATTTTTAGCTGAACCTCAGTATCATCCCCGATCTTCCTGCCTCCTAACTTATGCATTGCTTGCCCACTAACTTTCATGAACTTCCAGTCTCCCCATGTCATCAGTCCTCCTTCCTCTACCCTCTGCAGTTTCCACAAATTTAACATCTCCATTTCATCTCATTACTGCAAGTCACACAACAAAACTACTGAACCTCACCATAACTCCTTTTCTGTGTCTTGTGCTTGGGTTTCATGATCTTCTCATTTTCTCTCTAGTTCCACCTGCAGGTCAAATATCTCAATGTAGGCCCAGAAAATTTAGGATACGTCACTTCCAGATAATGTTTCCAACTGACTTTAGTAATCTACAAGTCAAATGTCAAGTTGTCCGATGGGCCTACTTTGCTTTGTGACTAAATATCTGCAAAACAATCTAAATGTACTTAGTTTTTAATATGAGATAGCAAATGTTAGCAAGTTAACATGCTAAACCAGTGGTGTACACCTTATATTTGCCAAAGATCAATATTTAAGAAATTTCATTGTAAGATTACATAGTAATGTTGCAATGTAGCCCAAAGTAAAGTCACTGGCTGTAGACCCTTTGTTTTGTTTTCTAATAAGTAATAGATGATTGCTTCATTTTTCAAATTCAGTAATTTGTAGGAGTTTATTAAGTCAAATAAACTTTCTTTATATAGCCCTGTGAAGCAAATTTGCCTCAAGGGGTTTTATAACCTGTATAGCAGTTTATGACACCCTCTTTTTGTAGCCCCTCAGTTTGGGTTTAGAAAAAAATCCCCTTAAACAGAGAAAAAATGTGAGAAATATCAGTAAGAGTTGCAGAGGAGGGAGTCTTATCCAAGATCGGACAAATAAAAAATACAATTTGAGTGTACGCACTTGATAATTAATACAAAACCATAACTGTAAAAATTTGGTGAAGAAACTTAAATAAACTTCAAACATAACTGAGAATATGGAGACATCAAGCAACTTGCAGGTGCCACCAAACAGAAAGGACCTGATCCATGTGACTTCGCCTCCAAAGCAACACAAACTTCCAAACAGCACTGTCAGCTGATCCTGCCCGGTGCATCCAGTGTAAAACACTTACACACTTTCACTGTCAACTGAAAAACATGCATTCACACACGTATGTAAAAAGAAAATCATAGACGTTCTTACATTTGCTCGATTCTCCTTGTGGCCTGCTGACTCACAGCAGATCTGTCTGACAAAACCAAATCTCAGGCTAACACCCACTCTCCTCACCTCACAGATCACTTCCCCCTGGTGCTCGTCTGTCAAAAACAGCAGCCTTGTCTCTCTTTTCACTTGAACCCAAAACTAACAAGCAAAGTTTGGCCTGCGAGAGCACAGCGGTGCCGGGAACTTCTTGTCAAGTTGAAAGAAAGTAAGCAATGGACTAAATTTCCCCTGGGTTGAACACTGGCTACATTCTTCTGCTCTAAATCATATATCACATCACAAGCAGTGTGGGTCCACGGGAGTCTAAATAGGAACCGCATTCAACTTGAAGTGCCCTCAACCTAACATGCTGTTTTTACTACAGGCAGTGTCAAATAGGAACTGTTTACTGAGCGGCTGTTGTTTCCCCGGGACCAATAACCTGGCTGCTTTATTAATCCCAATTTGCTGGTTGAGCATAAGAGCAGGTATGGAGAGACAAGGAACTGACGAGCAGCAGTGTCCAGAGAACTGAACATAGCAAGTAAGGAAACAAGAGGCTCATCTAAAAGTAAATGGAAGTCAAATACAGAAGGACGGACAAACCAATCAAGAAGACAATCTCAAAGAGCTTTGCACCTGTATATAGTCACTGCACGTTCTGTGTGTGTGTGTGAGCATTGGTGTTTATAATGTGTGTATGCTGCTGAGAGGGAGCACTGATAGAGACACTGAAGAGATCCACTCTCCTTTATTCTATTCTTCCTCTGAGACAGCGGCATTCTTTTGAATTAGCTCTATCAGCAGCGAAGCCATCTATCATGCTGACAGGCACGTGGGTGTTGTGAGTCTGACACCAGCTCTCACCTCGAGTGGAGGTGTTTGCTGATATAAATTGAAACCTGTAATGTCCGTATATGAACCTGTGGCCTAGCATTAACATGAGTCTCATGTGGTCTGCATATTTAATTCACGCGTTCATGAAGCTGTTTAACCCCCGGTTCCAGAGGGGGCAGTAATGAACCTCAAACCTCCTTTGTGTGTGTGTGTGTGTGCTGTGGTTGTGGGGAATCCTATGGGCCATTCACAGGCCAACCATACAGCTGTCAGCCTGTACCTTTGAACAGCACCATATGCTTGAAAGTGCATACGGTGAGCGTGCAACAATGTGAGAAGGTGGTGAAGTAAAACTAGGCAGCAATGCACAGGAGAACATACACATGCTTAAAGTGAGGAGAGATGGAGCGAAGAAAGACATGACACTTCTTATGGTATACACACACATCATACATTAATCAGCATTCAGTGCATGTACACACACACAGACACACAGTCCTATGCGCACACACTTGAAGCTGCACCTGCTCATTAGCTCTGATGGAAAGAACAAAGACAACAGTTTTCTTGCACTCCACCTCGTCTCTGTCTCTTCCCCTCTGTTCTATCCATCCTACGCTACTCTGTGCAGCTAAACCTCAATCTAAATGACAGCTGAAGTGGCTGTGTGTTTTACCAAGGCATTCATCATTTCATTGCTAGCTTAGGCATCAATCAGAGCCTGGAGTGGCTGGTGTGAAGGTACTGTACAGCAGCTAACAGTACAGCGAGTTCCCTGAATGCAGTCCAACGTGTGATTGTTCGGCAGACAGCATTAGTGTTAGAATGAGAGGTATGATGGGAAGAGAGAAGGCGAGTCACATTTCCACAGGGATAATTGGTAGATAATGAGACAGACGTAAATGGAGCTGGAGTGGAAACATAAACAGACAAGGCAGACTCATTTCTCCCTTACATGGAAGGAGGCTCTCTCCTCTCTGTCCAGGGGTTGAGTGACAAACATGTTGCCGCTGATGGGGTCTATGTTGTAGATCCCACTCGGTGGCTGATCAGCGCCCGCTCCCGTGATGCTGTAGCGGATGCCAACGTCCTTGTCCTGATCTGAGCGAATCTGGAGACACAATCAGAGACACAAGTTTAACAGAGAGGAAGATCTGGCGGTTAGTCCTGGCTTTTCAGGACTGTCCTGCATTTGCAACATGAATGACATAACTGTCAAAAATATATTGTATTATAAAACCAAAAATTTGTTAGAAGACAGAGTATGTGGGACGTCTGATAGATAATTAATTATAACAATTCCTCAGCAAGCTTTTGTTTGTGCTAACACTTAAAACCTACAGCCTGACTGTGAAAACTGAGTGATACACAGGGGTGAAAACAGATCCGCTGTCAGAATATTTTATCTGATCTGCTCAGGTTTTGTTTTTCATTACCATCCTGGCAATTTCTCAGCAAACCTTGGACCAGTGTGAAGGACCTTACAGCCAGCTATGACGGTCTTTGTGACAGCTACCAGCCTGGATGGTGTGAAAATGATTCATGCCATTATTCTCCACCTGACTTAATATCTCAATGTGCCTGTTCCACCTCTAACACCTCAGCTGTTATTTCACACACAATTCAAAATCTGACATTTGAAGATTGATACATTTTATTTTAAACAAGTTTCAGTATGAGCGACTCCACTGCCACAGAAATAAAAAAATATCAATACTTTGCACAGCTTCTTATTGACTTCAAAGACAAAAGGAGATGGGATTGTTGCATTTCCTCCTGTGGGATTGATTTTCAATGGGCTTCAAGAGTTCTGCTGTCTCACCACACAATGCAGCAATGGTAGTGTGGCATTACTTAAATTGGTGTATTTGAAACTAGTGAGGATCCAACGAATGAGAAATGAATCCTAGAGGAAAGTGTCAAAACTGCAGTTCCTTTTATGGCCACTTGGGGTTGGCCCCAAAAAGCGAGTCAACCCCCATAGGCCACTATATTAAAATGTCCAACTTTACAGCAGATATAAACATGTTAACAGTCTAGTTCAAAACAAGTAGAGCATATTTGCCAGTTCATGACAACTTGGTTTGAATTTTATATAGCTTACTGGTCTGGTTATATAAACCTACTTTACCTCTGAACCATTTTTCAGAGGTGACAGCCTTTTTTAGAAATGTTGTTATTATATTAAAGTATTGCTTTATTTGTTTTCCTGTAGTATCTGTATAAGTATTCAGAGGAATTGTTTGACATTTTGGGAGAAAAGGTCCTGGTCCTGTGATGTAATACTTTCTTTTTTTGCTCAAAGTTAAATGTCTGTACAGCCAGCAGTTTGTTAGCTTAGTCAAGCGCACAAAGACTGGGGGAAACAGCCAGCCTGGCTCTGCCCAAAGGTAAGAAAATCCACCTACCGGCATCAAGGAAAATCAGGAAAGAAAAGTCTGATGCATAATCCTGCCATAAACCCACCATGTGTCATTTTCACACTTTGGTTTCCTTACAGATTTAAAATTAAGATAGAAAATGTTGTTTTATGAGCTTTAGAGGTTTGTTTCCTTTGGAAAAAGTCAGGTTTGCCATTTCACCATTTCCAGTCTTTGTGCTTAGCTAACCAGCTGCTGTGGTGGCTTCATATTTTCTGAGTGGGATAAATTCTCTCATCTAACTCTTGGCAAGAGAGGAACAAGCTTATTTCCCAGGAAACCATTCTTCTAACTCTAAAATCATATAACATAATTGTAAGCTATTGTGTGTTTATGAGCAGCAGATCAGTTCCTTCAGAAAATCTAAGCATACTTATGCTGCTATCATTATTGTAAAGTACAAAAAAAAGGATACAAAGACTGGTTTATCTTCTCATGTCATCTTAACCTTTTCTGCTTTTAACTCCTTAATAGACAATTAATGTCTGGTTTTAACTGCTCTTCACAGGTTACTTCAGTTAAGGAGGATTTTTTTTCCACTCAGACTGTTAAATCTGAATAATCTTTTGGGTCTGAGTGGTCAGGTTTACAGTTTTTTTAGTTTTATTTTTTTCTTATTTTCTAATCAGATATTGTCAGGACCACAGTGTTTCATCTTGTGACCCTTTGTGGGGGTTTAATGCAAAGGTAGAGAATCAAAACAGTAAAACCTAGTAAACATACTGTATCTGAGAAGCAATTACTCTATTCTTGTTCAGCAATTATACAACCTTCCAGGAATCATTTAATCAAATTACAGCAGCAGCAGATAAACCCAGCAGGAATACATTTCATGGATTTATTGATCCAGGGCCAGTTTGATGTGTATTTTTAAACCAATATGATCTTTTCTTTGACCTCATGCTCCAGTTCTGAACACAACACTGCACTGACTCCTTTTTTTTTTTTGGACCGAACCATCACTATGGTTACAAGTGAGAGGGAATAATCACAGAGTCAAATGGAGAAAAAGGGGAAGGCATCGGCTCTTTTTTTCTCTCTCTGTCTATCTCTTCCCCTCCTATGCAATTTTCCTGGTCTGTGGGGTTGCAGATCATGCATGAAAATGAAATTACTTCATCCGTTCAGCAGTGACGGCAGCTTCTGCATAAAACATCTCTCTGTTTGAACATGATACCCTCTCTCTTAATTTCCAATGTGGTCCTCCCACAACCACAATGCAGCACTCCGCAGTGAGCTTTCCCAGCTTTCCTGAGCTTACTTCACATGAGAAGCCTATGTGGAGCCTGCAGGGTTAGGTGTAACGTACAGTATTGTATAGCACCAACCAATCAGTGCACTCAGGCTATTCTGCTTATACATGTAATCACTGTAGCGTGACAATGATACTGTAAGACAAATTACATTTATTATTCACAACGCCCACCATCTGCCAATCAAAGCAGGATGAAATGCTGGCATAAATAATAACATAATTTGATCATTCACCCTCATCATCAGTGTCATCTGCTTAGATAACAGATAGATAATGTGGAGTAGAACAGACAGATTATGCATTTCAGTATTAAGAGCGTGCCTGAAAAATCCTCTGTCTTATCTCTGAAGGAGACAAACATGTTAAGGCCTCTCTGTTCAAAGCAGCAAGAGATGAAGTGAGGCGCACCATGGAGAGTCCCATCTGCCTGAGGAACATTCGAAAAAAGCTTGTAGCCATGTATGTGTGTGTAGTGGAGTGTTTGACAGGTAAGAGATTCTCTGTGTGCACACCAAAGCGTGGATCAAGAGGACCAGCTCAGTTCAATAATTCACAGGGCCGTCATGTGGGAAATGCACAGATGAAATTTTCGCCGGCCACGGGTCTGTGCTTCTTCATTCGGACGTGTGCGTGGTTGCGTGTCTGAGTGTGTGTGTCTCTCTCTCTTCTCTGGAACTTCAAAGCAGATTGTGTGTAGCTGACACATTTGTGTAATAGCCCCAAGAGGAGACAAAAGAGCTCTTACACGTCATACGGCTCACTCTGTTTCCACGCCTGCTTAAAATTCCACATCGAGGCCACCTGAGACCAGATGTCACATTTGCCGATGTCTCTTAATGAAGAGTCTTTATATCAATAAATTGAATAAATGAAGAAGCATGGCTTCTCAGAGTCCTGGGAATCCCATGAGTGACAACTGCTCAATTGAGCCATTTGAATGGAATGCTAATGATGAAAGCTGTGATTTCTATCGTCCTCCCTCCCTCTCAATCTTTCATTGTCTCTCTTGCTTCAGCACCTCCTGGCTGAGAGAATGGCTACTAATCACACTAGAAATAGCAGAGGGAGGCAGATGCAAGGGACTTAACTGGCTGTCTGTCTCCGTCAGATCAGACTAGACATCAGATAAGTGACCTATTTGTAGCTCTTTGAGAGTGATTTCCTTGATTACTGACAACTGCTGGGATCCTGTGGGACAAGCTATCAGCGTGAGAAGAACGATTGAGAGGGATGGAGGAAGGCAGAGACACAGGGAGCAAAAGCAATGGGGAGTTAGGGAAAATTAGATGAAGAATTAGTGTTCTGTTTAACTCCTCGGGGTGATGCAAGGCACACAAACAGATAGAAGGAAAGGAAGGGGAAAGGAATACATTTCCATTTATTGAGCGTAGCGGCTGGCTGCCTAATTAGCGCACTATGAAGTTTCAGTCTGTCCAAATCTCCTTTAATTGATCCAACCCTGTATGATCATCCTATCTGCATAAATAGTTTGATGCCTACATAAACAGGGACTAATTTGGTGTTCATTTGATGGTATTCTGCATTTCATCCATTTCTTCCGTGTCTGACTCACTGGATTTCTAGCAATAGTGCAAAATGAACAAAGCAGCATTTTGCAATGCTAAGGACAAGCTTGAGTGGGGCTGTAGTTCTTTCCCTGGCAGTATTTTGCTCCTAGGAAACAACACTCACTCAACCAGGAAGTCATTAAAAGACAGTGTGCTGCAGGCACCCATGGGATCACGAAGGGTTACTCTGTGCTATGGGCTAATGTCACACAATAATAGCAATCTGTGGTTTACACTCTTTGATAGTCTCTTTTATGTCTCGTCCACGCTTAATGGTTCAAGCCTGTGTTGTAGTCCTTTGGCTCTGCACACACACACACACACACACACACACACCTCTCTCGCTCTCTCTTTATTTTATAGCCTTTTATGGGCTAAGTCACCTCACTATGCCTCTCAGGCACATCAAACACCCCCCACAGGTTACACAGGCACAAGAGCCACACCGGGGAACCAGAGGATCATTCAGTACCACAGATCTATCTGACCCAATAACTACAGTCTGAATTTACACTCAACTCCTGTATTATCACAAGGACAATGCTGCATGTTGTTGCCACTGAGGTTGTGTAAGTGATGCAAAAGTGGAGGTAGTGCAGAGGTAGAGGTAGTTAAATTGGTCTGGATATAGGCCGCTAGTAGTTTCATGAGTGCAAATAAGCAATAACCAATTCAGCCGCGGTCTGGTCATTTAACCTTTGCAAAGGTCAAATCCCTGAATGTAAATGCTTGCTTTATCTCTAGTTTGAACCAATCATGAACCCCAGATCAGGCCTCTCAGGGCATCAGGTGGTGTTCTTCTCACTGTGCCTAGAATTTGATCCATGTCTGGTGAGAGTGCCTTTATTACTCTGGTATAAGCTATCACCTAACCCAAGGTTCATAAAACTGTTTATCCTTCCAAATACAAATTTCCCTGTTTCCCAGGCATATGATTGATTATGGTACATTAGTGTGTATGTGCTTTCTCTCGTGTGGTAGCCCCTACTCCCTGAACAGTTTGTTCCATGTGTAGATCTGTAATAGGGTGGGGGTTTCTGTTTGATGTGTTGATGCTTCTGGGTTGTTATTGCTGTGTGCTGTGTAACATTTACGTTGGATGTATGCCTCCTTGACATAGTTTCTGCAGTTTACTTGTGTTTATACAGTAATATTATGTAGCCCATGTTCCCTGTGTTTTTATTTATCCCTACTGTAACTATATGTTTGTTTACTATAAGTTTGTGTTTTTCAATGTAAAGCCCATTGAGTTTACTTGTAAATAAATAAAATTGCCATTGCTATAAGTTAGCAATTGATCTGAATTTGCAGGATTAGTTCAGATTTCAAGGGCAAAATATTTATTGCCCTCTCCTTAAAATGCTTTTCTATGAAAATTGTACCAAAATGGTTTAACAAGAAAATTATGTTATTTTTTATTCTGGGTCATTCTTTTTTGATTGCTTCCACTCTAAGTATTAGTCATACTAACTCTATTTTTGTCACCTCCATCTCCTGCAGTGATCTGCAAATGCAGACGTTGCAAAACAATGCATGTTGTGACAAGCATCATGGGCCTCCTAAAGCAAAATCTGTCCCCTGGATTTGCCATCAGAGCTGATGTGCATTAGGGTTAGCGGTGCAAGCCTCCCAAAATGTCTTTTTAATAGCCTGCTTGATAAGTACTCATTACACACAGTTTTTTACTACTTAGTTCGCTAAAACTGTATTTTACTAGTTTACACTGATACAGACTCAGACCCCAACACATAAAAAATGTGCAGATAAGGAGGCAGCTTGTTATGTTAGGCAGAAACTATGCAAGCAGCTAAAGTAGCTCAACAAGGGGTTTTTTTTGGCTTTCACTTCACCGTGGTTGTTTTCTTTCCATTTGTCCAACACAGAGTTATACATTGTGCTCTAGTAATTGGGGTTTTTTTTTAACTCCCAGCCCAATAAAGGCTTCTCTGTATTTTAAATACTGTTCTATGAGTATTATAAAGTAAATAGAATGAGTTAGGTAGCATAGAGTCAGCTATTTATATCACCTGGTGTGAAAGTAAATGTAGTTCATGGCACTGCTGGTGCTACTAGCCAAGTGTGGAAAACACCTGCTACACAGCAGTTATAGCAGTTTGGTATGGGAGTTGTAGGCATATGTGAGTTTGAGAGGTGGCTAATATGCAGAAGATAAAGGCAGTAGAGACAAATTAATACTATCTTCGTGCTTAGGTGCATTGTGGGAGGAAGTAATGTCAAACACTCAGGGCACAAACAGGCTATCACAGAGCCCTTCTGGCGGCCTCTCTGTCACGCTTTAGCTGTCATAGTTGTCAACCGTAATTAAGACAACGTCTGCCAAATATCTGGATGCCTTTAATAGAAACTATTACTGACTGGATGCCTCATATACCCACAAGCCTGCTCTGCTTTTAGACTTTGTCTCCCCAGTTGACACTGCCTGTCTGTGTAGGCACACAGGCTCATACAACATATCAAATTTGTTATAAGTGGGTATGAGAGCTTGATGCGGATATTTTCTATTTCAAAATTTAAATAATGAGGCAAAGTGGTTGGAGTCAGGATTAATTTTAGGGAATTTTGTTTCAGCCCTTGATAGTCCAGTCCTCAAATGGAATAAAAAGATCCAGAAAACAATCAGACAGTTTTGATGTCTGAAGATAACCAAATTTAATACTGAGATAACCAAAATCTAATTTGCTCACAGATGCTTTTACTCGTTCCCCTGAAATGACTTAAATTTCCCTCAGCTAGCGTAAATTTCCAGTAATGTCAGGTGCAAGCTCATATGTGTAATTTCTTTGAAATTTTTTTGTTTCATTTTCTGTTGTCCTGTGTCATGGAGAAATTACAACTAAATAGTAAAAAGGTAAAAAGAAATGTATTTAAAATGTTTTTTTAAAGTAGTAAAGGGCCTAATAGCTACAAATTGGAAAGAAACTACGTCTATACATTATATGAGAGCCTCAGTACACAGTAATGTTTTATGCCTCATTTAACTGAGCCAACTTCTTGTATTCAGAAAGCTTGTTCTACAGGTGGGGAGCTTAAAAACAGAAAGCTGCTTCACCTTGCTTGGTTTTGATCCTGGGAACACTGAGTAACCCCTTCCAGATGACCTGAGGGGTCTGGTGTACTTTCCTAACAAGTGAGAGGATTTCAAAGTCTGTCCTTTGACACACAGGAAGCTAGTGCGATGATTTAAGCAGCAGTGTAATGTGTTCCCGCAGTTCTCTTCATTGATTTTTACTTAGATGAACAAAAACAGCAGTATAGTAGCCTAGTCTAAACACATGAGTAAGTTTGCATCTTGTTTGGGCGAAAAATTCTTTAAATCTCGCAATGTGTTGCAGATGGTAGTATGTTAATATCCTAACTGTCTTGAAGTGGCTTTGTTCAATTGCAGAAAACTCTGGCACATCCACTCATTTATTGTGACAACTATTATGCATAGTTGCGTGTCATCTGTATACATATGTAAATGCACTGGCCCGACAATGGACCCCTAATGAACCCCATGCATGATTTTTGATTGCTCAAACTCTTGACTCGCAGTTAAGACAAAGAAGTCCATAAAATATACTGTGTGATTTCTGTATCTTTTTTTTAGCAGGTCTGTGAGTGATTTTAAAGAAGATGAACGAGACTGTCATGCAGGAGAAGACTATTTATTTCCTCTCTTGAGCAGTGTCACACTGGGGTTAAAATATTCAGATCTGACAACAAACCTTTGCACTTGTGGGATGCTGGAATGACTGCTAACATGAGTCACTGCAAAAGGGTGAATTGCTTTGTTAAACAGCATTATCAAACGCATCTGTGCATCTGCAAACTACACAGGCATCCATGAAAATCAGTGTGTTTGATAATGTCTCATCTTTCCCTGCTGTTATACAGTATCTGTTTTCTCTTTGTTGAACATGAGGGAAATGGCAAAACTACATGGTTTTTAACTTCCTCTTAAAATTTCAGTTTTGCATCGCTTTGATCCCTCCTGCTGTGTGCTTGTCACTCTTCAAAGCTGATGTGCCCTGCTTTTGATGGGGAAGAGGAATTCAAATAGCCTGATAGGCCATCCACACAAACATCCAAGAAAGTGACAGAGGAGGAAATAGGAAGGCAGAGGATGAAAGAGAGAGAGAGAGAGATGGGTTGACAAAATGGAAACAAAATTTCCAATTACGGAAAATGTGGGACCTCAAGTTTTTACCAGCCTTCAAACTTTATTTTCTACAAAATACAATAACAACCTTACATGCAAGAGTGCAGCGATAAAGAGGGGTAAAACCTGTCAATTATGTGGCGTCATGAGAAGGGAGTAGTGCGGATAGTTTTAAAAATAGTCACATGCAGGAGGAGGTCTGTGAGGAAGAAGCTGCCAGGCTCAGGTTTAATATCTCTCAAGTGACAGCCACCGTCGCATGCAGTTATCCCTGATTCGCACAAAGAACAGCCCCGTCTGGGCCTGGGCACACAGGCATGCTAGTCCATTATGGATCAGAAACTGAATGGGAAATGAACCAAGCTCAATGATACTCTGAAATATGCATTTTTGCCTCAAACATTCTCATTTTTATTGGTGTGCTCTCATTCAGTCTGCATTCGTGTTGCCTTATCAGTTTGTCTCTATTTCTTTCTGTCTCTCACCCTCCTGCACTCTCATTTCTCCCAATGGGAAGGAAGCATTGAGAGTCCCATCAATACAAACAAGCCGGAGTCGCAACCTGAGGAAGGTTCGTCTGTTCTGGTACTGACACTGTTATTCAGTCATTCTTCTCCACTTTCTTCCCCGGTCAATTGAATGGAACCCTAAGAGTTCCTGAGGTTTCCTGAGGTAATGTTTCTGCAAAGTCAATTTGGATTAAAAGATATTAGAGAGGGAATTTTTTTTCTTGACAATTTAAGAAAACCAGGCTGAAAGCTTTGGGAGGGGGTTGTTTTTCTCACTCCAAAGGAGGTTATTTAATGTGATGTATAAGAGAAAAAGACAATCCAGTTATAGGTGAGTGTGAAAAGACGGAAGAGGCTTAGAAAAAAAACTGGAGAAAGCACAGGCATTGTCAAGTAATATGTTATTTAATGAACAGCAGAAAGCATTCTGAATGCTGGCAGAATATCCAATAAATAACCTTCAAACGAAAGAGTTTGGCTCTCTTTTGAAAAATAGAGGAGAGACATTTTTTTATCCGTAGCTTATATGGATCTTGGATATCTGGAGGATGCTCTTCAAATTTTCAACGTGAACCTTTCTGATGTCTCTCTCTTAAACTCAAATACCCTCCGACTCCATCCTGTATGTCATTCATCATTACCCTGAAGAGGGAAAGAAGTCCCAGCGCTTTAACATTTTGTATCTGTTCAAAAATAGATTAGATGCTTTCTCAAGCATACACGCGTGCTCGCACACGCACGACACTGCCTCCACCTCAGACCATTAACCAGACGGAGGAATGAAATGTAGGATTGGGAAAAGGGGCAATTAGGGGGAGAACAAATATTAATGGAAGTTAAGAAGTGACTCACAAACCCAATTATAGCATTAGCCAAGCAATTTAGATGGGCTCTGCGAGAGGCGAGAATCCTGTTGAAATGTACCAGCGGTCTCTATGCATTAACAATGGCATTAATTCCCCTGATTCACAGCGAAGGAAGAATAATAGAGCAAACACCACCATTCTGTCTCCCTTATAAAGAGAATCCTATTCTCTAATTCTGCGATGGGAATGGAGGAGACAGAGGCTGACAATCTTGTCTTACCCTCCCCAAACAGACCGCGGACCCCTGGAGAGTCTCAAATCGTTAAATAGCACCATTCTCCTGCTCTATCCAAGGCTTCTCAATATGAGGACGACAGGTAAACCACGAGTTCTTCCATGCAGAGAGATATCTTCCACAAAGTAATTACAGTGAAGACATGGATGGATGCTCAGAGGCTGACTAAAGGGAGAGACAGCAGCATAAAGACATAGCTATACATAGATGAAGTTATAGATGGGGAGCAGTGAGGAGCTTTCTGCTGCTCTTGCACATTTCCTCTCCACCTACCCCCATTGTCAAATTGCATCGCTCAACCCAAGCTGCTGCCACATGCTCCCGCAGGGGCCCTGACAGCCTGGCCAATCAGCAGCACCCTGAGGCCTGTTGAAAGCCCTTCTGGCATGCCTAAGGCTAGCGGGGTCCAACCAATCAGTTAGAGGCCAGGCTTGAAAGGAGGGCCATGCTTGGCTCATGGAGCTGCTAAGGCTGCCAATGAGAGTCCAGAGGGGGAGTTGGGGTGGCTCGGAGGGAGGCTGCCAGAGGGGTCAGAGTGGACGAGGGCAGACTGACAGTTATTTAGTGAGAGGCAGAGCTCTGTGTCACTCACGACAGCTCTCAGCCTTTGTACCAACAGGCCGGCTCTAATGGGACTGTCACCTTCTAATTGTCCGACTGGGGATGCTGAGAATGACAAAACAGACACACTTACACTAAAAACACACGGAAAATACACAGAGACACACAGACACAGGTACAAGGCAGCAAACGAAAGGCAATGTACACAAATCTTTAGACATAAACATTCCTTTTATGCCGCAAGAGGTTTTTCTTTGTGGGAAAATTCTAACAAGCAGCAAAATGAAAGACTGCATTGACCTGCACCTGCATTAACCTCAAATGCCTAGGGGCTTATGTAAGCATTATACCTTCTACCTAACATAATGAGTGTATAATATTTGAATATATTTGCTGAGCACACCAAATTAAGTTGAATCCAACTTTGCAGCATTCAACTTTTATTGATTTTTTTAAAAGCTTTTGCAAATCTTCCACATAATTGTAGATAGAAAAAATTATGATAATAAATGGATTTTAAACGTTGGAGAATTCGGAGAATTTGCCAGACAGCCTCATAAATATGATTGTGTTCAGTGTTTGGAAGTTTCACCTAACCGGATACTGTAATAATACTCTTGTTTTCAGTGACGAGTAGTGTAACTAATAACTAGCAGAATTTTATTAATAATAGTAGAGTTTCTCAAAAATAAAATATCTCTTTACAACATTACTTATGTTTATTCTGCTGAATATTGTTTATAGCCTTGCTGTTGCAAAATGTCAAGCTGCATAACAGCATGCACGCAACAACAGCAGCAAGTAGCTTGGGAGATAGAAAGGGAGACCTCATGTTAACGAGCTGGACATTTTCCCATTACTTTATTTTTTAGGACCAAAAGTTTTTTGGAGGATTGTGTCTCGTCATCACACATCAGATTGAGCTCGGTGTGCTTTTCATCTGCCTGCAACTTTTATGGATACTTTCTCCCATAAATTATTGCTTGCACATTACTATGCAGCAACCTATCAATGCACAACAGGTGCAGTCTTGCACTTTGTGATGACAGATTTCTAGACTGATGTTAAATTTACATCAGTGACATTTTTCACCGAATGACTCTCCAGAAAGAGCAAATTCTAAATGTTACAAAGCTTTATGTAAAGTAGAGGCAAAAACTGAACGACAGAGCAATCACAACAGTAACAAATGCCATGAACAGTTTTGAGACCCTAACATTTAATCATCTGCTAGTGTTGAAAGCTGAATTAAACTTTCTGGACTCCTCCGGCATGAGGACACGCAGGCCTACTGTAGCAGGAGAGGGAGTCAGGTTTAATATTTGGCAGCCCTCTTCTGGAGGAGACAGTGCTTCATCTTGAAGAAAGTAAAGTATGTGGAACGAGATTAAAGGGAACTTTATTCCTGGAGACCTTGCTGTTATTGTGGATGACTCAGCAACAAGAAAGTTCTGGATTCTGGGATGCACTCGGAGGATCGTGTCAGGAGGGAGTGAGGGGTGTCCTGATTTAAACCAGAACAAGTCATGTCAACAAACTCTGACTGCTCCTTGAAGCTGAAAGGTAAACTCACTCCGAATCTCTATCACACACAGACGCTGCACATCGCCTTGAAAAACGAAGCAGAGTTGTTGCTTTATAATGAGAAATTAGAGACTGAATTATTGTTATTGCCATTTCAGTGGTTCTGGTAAAGAAAAATATTAACCACCTCTGAACAAAAGTGAAAATGACTTTGTTCACAACATACGGATCGGTCAGGACGTTTTGACCTCCACTCTACTTATTCAATGTTGCTTTTACAGTTTGATAATTATTTGAACAGCTAATGTAACACATACTTATGGCAGCAGTGAGGAATATGGAAACTAAAATACAAAAATATCAATCCACTGCAGCATTTTAAGAGCTTTAAAACAATTAAATCTCATACCTTTGAGTCAAACTGCTCATTTTTTATATTTTCAGCCTGTTAAGATTTGACAAAACACCCTGACATCTTGAAAGTTCTCATATTAGCGTCACATTTTCACCACATTTGAAACTGTGCCCTCTGTGAGAATAAAAAGCTAAAGTTACCTATTAAAAGCTGACAACTCATGTTAGCACTTTCCTTACACAGAATGCTAACAGCCACATCATGCTGTCAATTTTTAATGTAGTCTAAAACTTAAAGTTAGAAAAAGATTTATTTAAAGCTCGTCGTTACCCAACAACTGAAGATCAGAGAAGCCAATGAATGATTTATGACTCCCTGCCCATCAATTAGGTGGGAGCAGACATGAGACGATTTTTGGGGAAGTATTTTATAATGCGGCTATGAAACAACATGTGCTCTGGATGTTGGACTGGGTTGAAGTTACTTTGTTGTTGCATATTCTTCACCACAGCCTTTAGAACTGAAACAACATGACTACATGTACTTTCCATCTGGAAACGTGGCTGAGGGAATAAGTGATTGATGTGAATCCTTTTTGTTAGTGTGTGCGAAGAATTTTTTTTGAGTAAGATATCTGACAATTTTGCAGCAATTAAAGCACAATCACACAAAGTCAGTTAGTGTTGTGTATTGCATGCACAGCACTGATGCCTAGTTTAACCTCTACTATGAAGGAACAAGAGTGTGTGCAAGCAATGAATTCTGACTGAAGGACATGGAACCATATGTGTCCTAGAAATAATGCACTTTATAGTCTCCCATCAACTGGATCAAAACCCTCTAAAGCAGTTTTGATCATATTTTGAAGCCACAGTCAAACAAATTCATGAGAATTTTAGGTGCTAATGTAATTGATGCTAAAATGTCACATGAAGCAGGACAGATTTGTTATAATAAGATTAATTCTGTCCTTTTTTTGCCATTCATATGTTGGTGAAAACACACTAACTGGCACAGTGGACAAAATGTATTTGAATGCACAAGAGATGCAATAAAACTGCAAACAGAACAAGCGGATCCAAAAAGCATATTATGAGCTCATTACGAGCTGTAATGAAATACACTGTGCAATATGAGTCTGTAAATAAAGCAGCGTATTTTCATTTAGAGGACTGTGCAAACAACAGTACAGACATTACAATACCATTGAGCTAACTTGCTCCCACCACACACACACGAGCACACACACACATGAGCACACACACACACACACACACACACACACACACACAGATCACATGTATTTGAGCTGCTTGGCACAGTGAACCAAATGAGAAAAGCACCAAAAAGCCACATATTCCCTCTGTTTCTGAAGAAAGCATCAGGTTTTGCTCTGCTAAAGTGTGGAAAGTTAACTTGAATTGTGGGCGAACTTAACCATTTGTTTTTGTTCCTGTGCTTCTGTTTGCTTTTGATTAAAAAAAAAAACTCCAAATGAGCATTCTGCCTGTGACACATTCAGCTCTACACTGTGCCATATTATTTTACCCATGAGCACTGTCATAATGGGCGATTCAAAATAATGAGGTAAACCAAACCATACAGAGATGTACTCTAATATGCCCGTTCACCTATTCACCTTAAGACTGTCGTTTTTCTGCAGAATGTAAAGGTATGATAAAGACTCCACGTTATAGATATCGTTACTGTTTCATTTAGCTTCCTGCAAGCAGAGAGTCAAAGAAACAAAACACACACATTTGCCTGTAGTCTTTTCCTTGGATGTGGAATCACATAATAAAAAACAACCTTCCACAATGTGCTCAATTATTTCCAGCTCATATTGTTTGTTCCCTTGTCCTAACTGTGGGTCAGAGAGGGAGCCAGTGTTTGAGGCCCACTTAAATGAAAGGAGGGTCTTTTCTCTCCAGTATTCAGACTGCTTTCCATCAGTTTTGCCTCATTGGCTCCAGTGTAGGTGCTGCAGGAGACGGTTGAGATGAGAATGCCAGAAATGGCCTGAAACTAATGTTGGCCTCCCTCACCCTGCAGATTTACAACACTCTCCAAAGACTTTTTATATTTTTTCTTTTTTTTCCCATCTCAGCCCGTCCCCCTTTCTCCTTTTTCCGTCTCCCGCCCTCGCTGCTTTTCAGTTTCTGAAAAGGACTATTTCTTGCCATCTACCTTAGTATCCATTTAACTCAAGCTGTTTTTCAACCTCTCAATTTCCTCTGCACTTATATCTGTCATGTCAAATAATTTGACAGCAAGAGCGTGGAAGCATATTCCATTTGTGCACAATGGTAGATCAATGGCATCAAAGCTGCTCCACTTGTGGTTCTTCATGACTGAATTGTACATGTCAAGGTGGAAATGGCCGGTGGAATGGTGCTCTTATGTATTGATGGTGTGTGTGTGTGTGTACGTGTGTGAGGGAGACCTTTTTCTTTGTTTTGTTTTGAGGTATGAAAGGAAGGCTTTTGATGATGATGATGATGATGGTGGTGGTGGTGGTGGCAGTGTTGGAATGCATTGGGACATAAGCTATAACAGAACAGTAAATATATACAATGAAAATGAAACAATAACAGCCTTCACACACTAAATCCACTTTTTTGTCTAAATAATGCTCATGAAAAAATATTTTTTGAACTGCTAATTGAACATGAGGTTTTTCCACACAGAACCATACATGACGCTGCAAAAAAGTGACCCTTTTATTTTTCGCACTCAGGTTGATTTTTCCAAACTTTCGAGCTGTGAACAAACGCATCAACCAATCACGATGGTTGTGTGGAACAGACGACACATCCGTCTCCCACAACAACGTCAACAACAATGGCTGACAAGCTCATGACCTATGTCTCACAGCATAAAGTGTTGTTTGAATAACATCACACAAATTATAAAGACAAAGATCTTAAAGACAACATACGGCAGAGTATCGACCACCAGTTGGGCAATGCAAATCCTGAGTAACGTTAGCTTATGTTGTTTAGCCTACTGTTCGACGAGGTAACATTAGCTTAGCTAATAGCTAACGTATGCTAACTTATGAGAGGCTCTTTTAACTTTTCATATAAAAACTTTCTCCCGTTTCTGTCACAAATTAAAGCCGAACATATCCGAACATTCTGCATTTTTGTGTCATTTCTTTGTTTTGAATCCAGTGTGTACAGGCAGTAAAATCGAATCTTTATTGAAATGGTATTTACGATTAATTAACAAGGACTGTTTCATTTATGGAACTGGATCTGTCTGGGATTAATCACATATCCTATAGCAGCACAACTACTTTAGCCCCCCATTGTCCTGTGTCACGCTGCCAGTTCTTCACTCTCACTGAATCAAAGAGAAAAACCACACACCTCTCAGTGCATATCATTTGCATCATTTGATACTCGCAAAGCTGTAATTACACTCCGAGGGTTAATTGGCCCTTTTAAACCTAGTGATCCGCGCTGTGTGAAGGCTCGACTGTAGAAACCCAGGTGAAGAAAACTCAAAGAGTTTCCACAGCCCAGGAGAGCTGAAATCAAGTGCATATGCTTTAAAGGTTTTTCTCGGACACTTCTGAGACCAGCAAGATAAAGCACAAACTCCCCACTGTTCTTGTCCCCGGCTGCCTGTCAGAATGGAGAGTTGTGTTGCATAGAGCGCAGAGGACAGGCAAGCTCATGGAGCAACGGACAGCCTGAGTCACATTTCCCACAGTGCACTGCTTTCAACTATAGCTGAGAGATGAGGACACACCTATACTGTGTTCATATACAATGTGCAAGATGTGAGTTGTTCACTTACACACGTACAGACACACTGGACATGTAAACACAACCACACTCAATCCGACCCAACCCCTTAACACTCACAGGGCCACACACACAAAGGGAGCCCTTGAGGTTTAATCCAACCATCAACACTCGACAAGTGAAAAGGGGATAAAAGAGGGTCCATGTCTCCAGCGGGGCAGCACAATTTGGTGCCTCCCCTGACACTCAGCGGCCCTGCTGTTATGTGAGGGTGAGTGCTTCCATGCTTTGGTGGAAAATCTACCCTCTTGCCGACACATTGGTGAAAGGCGATTTCCGTAATCCGGGAGTGTAAGCCTCGATGTACAAATGGGCGTAAGGGACTTTGTGTGTGTATGTGTGTGTCTGCCAGAAATGCCAGCAGAAAGCTGCATGTCTGTCTGGGGCTCTGATAAGAGGCATCAAGTGAGGAGAGTTTAGAGTAGCAGCAGCACAGAGCTAAAAAATGATGCCTCTATGGGAAATTGCTTTTGATTTTTCTTATTTTTAATATTTACATTTGTGCCAACTTTTTCTCTCTCCCAAGTTGTCACACATCGATGCATAGTAAGGACCACTTAACGTCACTTTTTAACTCATAGGGTACCACTTAAGGGTCTGTGAGTAAACCACTGTGCTTTTAATGAATTCAATGTAATACTTTCTCTATTAAACACTCAGATTGTTTGACCGTTTGCATCGAAAAAAATGACAAACACAAAATGTTCACCAAGGAGACTGTGCTTTGTGTCCCGTGTGAAATCAAAAGTGAAATCAAAATGTGAAGCAAAAGTAGTTTTGTTGCCTAAACCTATACAAACTGCAGTGTTTTTACAACATTACTTTTCAAAGCTTGGGTAGGCGGCATATATTTATAGTGTCATCTATAAAAACCTCTCAGCATATTGTAATTCAGATGCTCTTGACTGCGACACCTGCTCTTGGCTCTGTTTTCATGCTAAAGAAAATGTAGCCCCTGAGGGTTGGTTTGATCTGTCACACATTGTTTCATAAATAGGGTGTTTCTGTTGGGTGTTTGTGATAATCTGAGTGAGGCTTTGACGTCATGTTCACTGGCAGAAAGCTGCAAGAAAGCTACATATCAAATCTCAAATTTCTTTTCTGTGTTTTCAGAGGTCAGCATGACAGTCCAGTAAAGACAAATTCACGCCATCAACATTATTGATGACCATTTTCGCAGGAAAACTCAATGAGGAAAGATAAGATGGACAATAACAGCACTCCAGCAACAATGCAGTCCGTTAGAAAGCTACCTGTGAGCTGTAGCAACTCATCACGTGCAGGATCAGGTAAGCAGTGTGACCCAGGTGAAGCCCGGGGCTCACTGCCCTGGAGCTGTGAAGCACTGACGGGGTGTCTTTTGGAAGATGGGTCACAGTGAGAGGGACTGATGTGTATGTGAGGCTTTAAGTGTGGAGGGTGAGCCTGACAAGATATGAGGTTTCATTTTTACCCAGTTCTTTTTGCTGCTGCTTCAAGTTTGTAGGTTTTGTGGGTGGAGCTTAGTGGAGTGATGTGATGCAGTAGTGAGAACAGTGGTTTTGCACTGTGTATGTTCAAAGTGTCTACAGCAACTTAGTTTAAAACTGCAGCCATTTTACAAGGTCAACCTCATCACAGAAAAGGTTCACACTTTCATATTTTCACACTTTTACAGTGAAAGGTAGCTGATCTGGAGAGCAACTTCAGTGTCCAGACGTATCAAAGATGCATGTGAACAAGACACACAGTTTCCATTAAACTTGTATTATTTAAAGAACAAAGTGTGCCTCTCATGCAAACTTCAAACCAGTTGTTGAAATGATTTTCTACAAGCCGCATTTTATAAGATGGTGAAAAAAAAGAAATAAAAAATAAGACCAAATCCAATATACATGGTTAATCTTTAAGGCCGTAAGTCAGTTTTACTAAGAATTAATTATTTTTTTGCAGGCAACATCACATTAAACACAATTGTTTTATTTTTTTTCATCCTGCTTTTGCCCCCTTGGTTGATAATTCTCCTGGTCCTGTAATATTATTAGAATTTATTGCAAAAATTCAGAACAAAAGTCTATTTGAATGCTTTGCACTGAATCATCATTGTCTACCTTTCCAGCATTTAATGACGATGACTGTGTTCATAACAATGGCAGCTTTGGTTCTAGCTAAGGACCTTGTTAAAATGCTCTTTTTCTTTGCTGCTCTTTTCACTGAAAGACTGACACAGCAGATGTATTCATATTCAAGCAGCTACTTAAAGAGCGTCCATTTATGTCGAAACACAGGAGTTTTTCTTTCTTTAAATCTCACAATGAGTAAGATCCATAAAAGAGAACTTTGTATCTGCATAGCTTTACAAATCTGAAAAAGAGAGTGAGTGTGCACATTTCTTTCAGTCATGAATCTACAGAGTTTTATGTCTCTGGCCCCTGGTGGTGAAGTGGTGAAGACACATATCATGTTGGAGTTACGTTCCCTGTGTGCTTCTGGTCAGAAAACCTTTGTTGCATGTCATCGCCCCCTCTCTTCTTCTGTTTCCTGTCTCTTTATGTGGCAATACTGAAAACCCAAACTGAGTCATTTTAGCGAGCAGTTGAATTGGCAACATTTCCATCCATTGCACGATCAGTATTTAACGTGCAACCCTGCATATGCTAAACTAAGCTTTATGACTGCAAGGCAGTGCATATTGGTGCCTCCACTGAGCAACTGAAATAAACTGAAATCATTAGCATCCATCATAACAAATTAAATAGAATTATGCTACACTGCTTTGTTTGCTGCAAAAGTCTGACTTGATCAAATTTCCTGTTTTCAAAAGCTTTTTTTCAACAAACATTAATCTCCGTTTAGGGATTTTTTGGGCTCTACAAACTCACAACAATATGGATGTCATGATTAACCGTCAACTTAGATGAGCTGTAATCTATAAAGAAGTGTGCTGTGATTTGAAATCTAGTCCACTCGCTGTATTAAGAAAAGTAGAAACTCCAGAGAGAGAGAACACTCCTGCATAATCCTTGGATCTATTCTTCTGATACCAAGCATGATGTGCGTATTTGTGTGCTTTCCAAGCAAGGCTTCTTTTTCTCTTCTTGTCTGTGATGCCCAGAGGCACAGCAGACATCATGGCATGGCATCATGACTTAAATCGGAGACAAGAGCTGCGCTTTTAGCCTGCTGGGTTTGCTTGATAGAAAATACCAGAATGTTGAGTCTCTTGGCCTCATGGTGATTGTAAGAGATATTACTGTATATTCCCCACTCTTTTCTCTTGCCTGGCCTGAGCTAGTACTTAGAAAAAATATATGGGTTGGATACCTAGTTTTTTGGAATCTTAGCTTTTCTCTGCAAAGACAAGTTATACAAAGGCTTTGCAGGGCATCAGGAAAAGATGTGTGGTGGTAGCTGAAATGATATATGTATAAGCTGTCACTCACTCTGACAAGCATGTGAGGAAAAGGTCCACGGGAGTTTTCAGGCACATTGATAGGTGGGATGACCCAGTCTCTCTTCTGTCGCCTCAGCCCGTTGGCAGAGGAGCCCCTTTGATGTTTTCGAGAAAACTTGATAACTTTGGGTTGGGACTCCCAGACTCTTGATAGCATTTCTTCAATGCCAACCTAAAAAAGAAAAAAACACATCATATCATGCCACATCTTGCACTGAATAACTTGTGAACGTTATCATTTGAAGAAAGCTATTTTGCCTTGACAGGTTGGGAGATGAATCTGTAAAGTGCTTTAAAATGACAAGTTTTCTCCTCTGCTGAAATTGACACTAAAATACTGGGTGTCACGCTAACAATAAACCCATTTTGGGAGAGTGACAGAGAGGCAAATACAAATAAACAAACAATTTTTTTCTGAAAGCTGCTGTATCACATTTCTTGAGGCCCTTGGCAAGACACACTAAGCATGCCCGAGCCCTCGGCTTAAGAAAGCCAGGCCTCCCCCAGGCTACATGGCCGGGTTTTGTCCATTGAGGTGCTGCGCTTTGTCTGCAACCCTGCACAGATTTTTCAAGCAGGAAACATTTTTCCCATCAGACCCTGTCCTCTCTGTCCCTTCTGAAGACAGAAAGCATGTGACACTTTGCGCTGACAGGAGCCTATCATCAGATAAAGCAGGTATTGATGAAATACCACTGCAATAACAAGGAGAGCAGGAGAGAGGCACACAGGAGAGTTCCCTGCAGTTTTGGCCATGCAGCGAACAGAAGATAAGCAAGTCAAAATGTCACACACAGTTGGTGAGATTTCTTTTATAAAAAACACGAAAAACACCGGGGTAGAACTTTTGGATTAGTAGAAGAGGAGCTTTGTTTCAGCTAAAGCCAAGGAACGGCAATGTGACACACATTGAGGATGTTTTTAAAGACCTAAAGCCCTCTGTTTATATTCACAAAATGACTAATGTCTCCATGTTATGCAGGACATAAAGATAAAAGTAACAATTCCTTTCATTGTAGCCATTTTTGAGCATATTTCTGCACCATGAACAGACAGCAGAGGTCCAATTATTATTAGTTTTTTGTGTGAGCATCACAGAAAATGAGGAAATGGTTTGAGTAACATGCTGATATCTGAAAGGAAACTCTGGGGTTCAAAACACAGCAAAACCAAATTTTGGTACAAAACAGGTGAATTTGGATGACTTTATTCTAAATAGCATGACTGAATTCATTTGTCACTGCAAAAAAACACCTGCAATCGCAGACATCATTTGTTCAGGATGTTGGACACTAATCCACAGCAGCTGAGCAGGATGCTTACAACACACTGCTGAAAATAATGGAGGAACAAACAAGTTCATTCACTGCCTTTAAATTCACTGACAGTTATATTGTTCTTGAACTTAATAATTTCTAAAGACGTAAATAATAATTTACTTCAATCAGAAACTCTCAAACCAAAAGCAGCCAAAAAAAAATGTGGTTAAAGCAGAAAAGTCATTATTAAATCAGTCTGCACTGATCTGTGAAAGAATGAGCATCACTCTAACAGTATCTGCTGCCCACAGCTGCTTTACACTGCAAGAAAAGCTTCAGCTTCAGTTCTTGAAATCCCTGCAGCATCTGAAGGCAGCAGCGCTGATATGCTGATAAATCCACAGCCTCTGAGAAGAACTGAGCTGTTCATTGCATTTATGTTTTTATGCTCGTGTTTTTTATTGTATTTCTTTATTGTGTGCTGAATCCTATCTATCATCAGATAAAGCAGGTGTTGATGAAATACCACTGCATCCTCGCAGAAGCAGGCCTTTAAAATACCATTTTTTAGGGATTCCCTGGTGTTTATAGCTACATTATACTAAATTTTGTGTTCTGCATTTTAATGTCTAATGCAGTCATTAACACACATGCAAACACTAAAAACATGTAGTCTTAATAAGCTATCAGGCTGATTAACTTCATATACTCAGTGAGGATCTGTTGTGCGTAAATGATAAATTTAAGGCAGTATAAATGAAACTGTCTTATTTTTATTTATAAAAAAAGCATGTCATTATGTAGCAGCTGCCATATGTTTTAAGGCCAAGGTATGTATGAACTTCATTCAGGACCACCGTGTTATGGACGTCTCTGATGTGGGAAGGTATGGGTGTACATACAACAACCCCTCGAGCTATAGCTGCTGAGGCGAGATTGTATTCTGACTCATCTTGCCTTGTGAAGTGAGGGTTAGAAGGGTGTGTAAAAGACTGAGTGTTTTTTCCTATCCTCTATGGTGTCCTCCTGTGTAAGACGGTTGTATTGCTGTAATCCACCTAATCCTATTGTTGTCTCTGCGCCCCGCGTACACACACACACATTCACTGGCGGTGTGCCGCTGTCACCTAAAGCACAGTGGAAATCCTCCTGCTTATCCCACCTGGAACACACACAACGCAACCATACAGGCGAAGATGCACGCGTGCACACAGGCAGCTACAGGCGCACTGCCATGCCAAACACAGGCCGGCAGTTCATCCTATCAATATACACCTGCTTTGCAGAGTGTAAGTCACACCTGAGCAAACACAGTGTAAATCTTTCATCTTTTGTTTTAACTTAACATGCTCACAGCTCAGAGGATCGGACTGCAAGCTCAGTGCAGACCTCTGAACAGCCAAGGGTGAGTGGGTGGGTGGGTGGGGGTGGGGGTGGGTGGTAGCTGGGCAGGGGGCTGACGTAGAGGGAGCTGGGCGACCGGGTGGATGGTTGGAGGACAGAGAGAGGAATGAGGGGACCAGATGTGTTTCCCAGATAAGATAACTCTCGTTCCAGCGCCACTCATCCAAAACACTCACAGGTACCAACTGGCATGGGGGAGGCAGGATGCTGCCAGCCCCCTCCATGGGCGGCACGTGGAATTAGTCTCTGTCTGTGAGTGTGAGTGTGAGTGTGTCCCTGTGGCACTGTGTCTATTTGCTGATGCTCATATGAAACAAACAAAAACCAGGGAAAAACAAACAGCTATGTAAAAAAAAAACAAACACGCAGAGGATAAACAGCCCCTTTCTGGCAGATGACGATGAATCACCAGGACTGTGCATGCAGACAGTTTATTACATATATGACACCACTGTACTGCTACTCCTCATCTACCCTCAGTCTGCGTGCTGCTGCTATGATAAAGTCCATATCTTCCCTCCCGGCTATGGACAGAAAAACACAATAAACGAATAGTTGCTTTATGCACCCATCAGCCTGCAGATGAAGGCAGTCCATCAGGCCCCACGATAACGAGGTTGAAGCGTCTGATTGGTCAGGCTGCAACATTCCTTTGGAAATGTTGCCAAGAGAGACAGTCGGTCAGAAAAACAGACACGGACGACACGATGAAAGGGAGAGAGGTCTTTCACTGTAAGCCTGCTTGTGGATGATATCAGCACAGTGGCTGCATGTGACTGTCACTTTCAAACAGCATGGCAGATGACAGGCTGTTGGCACTGTGACAGTACCAGAGTCTGAAAGGAAAGAAAAAAAATGGGACGAGTTCTCTATGTGCTGTTAAGAAGGTAGTTGCTTATTAGGGTTTCTTTTTTGTTTTTTTTCTTGTCTAAGCCTGTTGGTGTGAATTCAATATATGTATGTGTAGTGTCTCCAGTCATGCCTGCGTGCACACATGGGAAATCATGTGTGTTAGCATTGATGCAAGCATGCCAGCACATGCACAAATGTGTAAAAATAATACATGCGCATATGCATTGGTGTGCTTGTCCCTGTGTGTGCATGTGCAAGAACACATGACAAGGAGTCAGTTAGTGTGTCCCTGAAACTCAGAGGCAGCCAGGGCCAGCTGGCAGCTCTCCGCTCCCAGGCAGCCTGTGCATTGCCTGGGCATTCTTTCGGCCTGTAGCCCTCGAGCCCTGGAGCTGACATCTGGAGGTTATCAGTCTGACAAACAGGCTGAACAATACAATAAGAGAATGTGCTCATTGCCCATTCTGTGTTCACTGTGGCTCAGAAAACATTTGATTCGGGCCTTTTGATGTTATTTTTATGTCTTTAGTGCTGCTCTTCCCTTTGCTGGATCACTATGATAAAAAAGAGATCACAGTTCTCATCTTCAGTGAGAAGAATGTTCTCCCATGAGCTCTTCCCTCAGAATCTAAGCAAGGAAAATAACAATTAAATCTAACTGTATAAAGAGAATATTGGAATTCTCGTAGCTGCTATTGGTCTGCCGAGACTTACAGCTTTCCTGTGTGGATTGTCAACATCATCAGGCTATAATCACAAAGTTAAAGCACACAGGAAAAGCACCACCATTCAACTCTGCCTGACTTGTTTTTCAATGAACGGTGGACCCCCGGGGTCCCACGTTCCAACTGGTTGCCGGCCTTCGCTGTAATCTACCTTGAACAGGTGAGACTGTCTGGGGAGAGTGTGGTAAAAATGCAAATCAAGTACGCACTAAAACCCGCTCCGGCAACCACTGGACTCCAAATCCAGTGGTGCATAACTGATGGGCTCTAAGCTGGTGGAGAAGGCAAACCAACGTGCCATGAAATCAGTACGAGTTGGAGAGCACTCAACGAGAGGCCCTACCTGTGTGAGGAGCGATAACCTGAGTACATAAACACAGTGAAAAGGGCTCTCAGGCCAAAGATGCTCTACACTTCAATAGCTGTGGTATTGTACACCGGAAAATTAAATACTAAAATGAGCTGGTCCATCATGGAGCTCATTTTAAGTATGCTAATTTCTGCTACTAAAACAGCACAGTGAGAAACTAAACCAGTTATTAAGGGCAAATCAGTGCACTCTTACTGGTGCTATACACCGTAGCATGCATAGACAGAGGAGATAGCTGGACTATATTCTGTGTTAAAAGCAAGTCATCTGATAGCATACAATTTACTACTGCATCTCTCTCTCTTTTCACATTATCTATGTCTACTCAAAGCAAGTGCACAAAATGCTGTCTGTCTGTCTTTTAATGGCCATTGGGAAGAAGAGGATATCCCCAGCTGTTTATATCCCACACTGCCTTCACCACGTTGATTACACAGACAGGCTGTGGTTAGGTGATGCGATTATGATTACCTCTTTTTTAAAATAACTGTTGACTTTCAGCTCCGATAACAACTACTCACCTCCATGTGTTTACTGAACTGGAAAAGGAAAATGGGCCACACAGTTTGAAAACACTGGGTTGCACCGATAACACTGTTAAGTTTTTCTTTACTTCAATTCCCAAAATTCATGTGAAGTCACTGTAGTAAAACTGCACACGGCACTCTAGTATTAAATGACTGACTGACTTCTGTAATTTACAATGTTGTGTATTAAATGAGGAGAAATATGAGGCAGTTTGGCTTTATATGTGCTGCTGCTATCGTTACATTTGGTCTCTGCCTCTCACTGCAAGTGTTCAAACTGAAACTCACAACTTTATTTTGGTGAACAAGGAATATCTACAGCATCTCAGCTGTAGAGGACACATCTTTCCTCTCTGTTGGTGCCATTTTTTGACATAAGAGTCAAATATATTTTACACAACGGAGGCAGGTGTAATTATGCACCTGACTAACACCTGACAATTTATATAAATTACACTTTGTTGAGTGCAGACATGCATGTTCCCCTCAGAATGTCCCGCAATAGCTTACTTTATTTTTTCATCAGATTTTTTTTTCAGTACACTGAGTACTTTAGTTCTTAGATCCTAACTTCCTGCAAAGCAATGCTATTTCCATTTCCTTCAGCTGTATTTAGGGGCTAATGTTAGCATGCTGACATTTAATTTAAATGGTAAACATGACAAACACAACATCTGCTGAACTTAAGCATACACTGTGAACATATTAGCATGCTTAAGCATTTAACATAAGTACCGATGTGCCATCACTACTCGTGGTTTTGGGTCATAATGTTATAGCTTCTGCAGAACAATTAGTATTTTTCCTCTTGTTCAAGCATGCAGAACATCAGGCTGAGGAAGTCAGACAGGGAGGGCAGCAGTGAGCAGAAAGTCCAGGGAGACTAAACTACATGACCTCACACACAGAGTCAGGGCATCATCTTTGTGTTCAACATTCCAGCAGGCTGCAGATTTAAACCAGAATCTGCTGCTATATGGAGCAATATTTTGCCTCTTCTATACCAAATGTTAAACAAATGCTTAATTATTCAGAGAAAATATTGTTAAAGAAATAACAAATCAACCAGACAGAATGAGTCTGTTGAAAATTATTACTCATAAATGTCATCCTTCTTACTTAAGTCACATAAATAGCAGATGTTAGTGAAGACAAACTGTTTAAAAAAGGTGTTTCTTTTTCTTTTTTAGCCTTGTGAAGAATGTCACTCAATGCTGCATTAAATTTCTCATATTATAGCCAGTTTTAAATATATGTGCAAATGACAATATAAGACAGTACAACATGTAAGAAGCAAGTAACATAAAAAAGTGACACTTAGTAAAAATAAAAAAGGAACAAATAAATGAACAACCATCAAAGTGCTCTCATATTTTTTGTTACTTAGAAAGGTTTCTTTTTCACCCCTATTCCAGTATTATATTATCCTATAAAAAATACTGTATTTTAGAATCAGTAAAATAGCTGCTGTAAAGAATAGGTGCTGGGTGCAAAAAACAACTTAACCACTAGATGGCACTAAATCCCACAGACTGGATTTAAGATTATGCCCCTAAGTATTTCTCATATGTTTTCCTCAGTGCGTACCGAAAGACTGAAAATAAATTCTGCTTTAGCAATAGCACCTATTTATTACATCAGAGCAAGAGGTGACAGAAATACATGTACATGGTGTTCTGGCAAAAAAGAAAAAACAGCATGCTGTACTGTATGTGTAAAAAATGTTTTTCAAATTTCCATGTGATTAGAGAAAACACATTTATTTCTTGTTCAATTATTGAATTCTTCTCTACCTCTACGATGTGGGGAACATAATTATACACTGAAACTACATCACCTGGTCCTTGCAGACTCCGCCAGAGTGGAACATTAGCTCAATCAATGTCAATTATTTCCCAGTCTCCATTATTGCACCGCCAGGAGTGGGCAGAATTTTAATCCCCACTCTGCAATTGCTTTAGCTACACGAGTCTTGGGCTTTTTGTCATGATTAGAAACATGACTGAACATTGAGCCCAATGGCGTTCAACAAGTAGTGCAGGAAAAATGATAATGGGTGCGTCGCTCAACTAAGTGCTATCCCGTAGTGGAAGTCTGTAACAGTGGCTATACATTTGGCCCTGCGTAGTTTTACAGTCTCTGTTAGCTAAAAGAGCCTCGGTAGCAAATAGGGCCATTTCTCTGTTTGTCACATATGCAGGAGCACTGCATTTTAACTGCAGCGCATGCACTGTTATAAACTCTAACCTCAGTGACGGCTGTAAACACAGAGCTGTGGTGTGTAAGGGTGTGTGTAGGCTCACAAAGACTCAGGGAAAAGTGTCTGCGCTGTAAATGTTAAAAGAAAGTACCATCAATGGTTCTGATCTCTAGAAACAAGCTTCACTGCATTTCACACCGCTCATAGTTTAGTTGTTTTGTGTAAGTGATTCTCTGTTTTGACTGATTGATTCTTTCATCCGGAAGATGCTTTGCACTTTCTGCTACAAACAATCACAACAACCTCAGATTAAGGCTTAATAGCCTTTTATGGAATCTAAATCCAGTTACAAATCCTCTTATCCAATCGCATTAAGTTTAGCTGTCAACACCTCTGAGTAACTAAAGTTGAAAATAACTAAAACAAAGATCTGGAATCAGCATTTGTTGGCTGAATAGGCAGGAACTGTTTTGAGTGCAGCCAAATTGATTTTCTGAAAAATAAATGGCGAGATACTAGATGACAATAGACAAGCAGCAAACATAAAGTATGGATTTACTGCCACATGCTGTTACTTTTCTAACATTTGTTTTTTTAAAGGCATCTTGGAAAGGGGGGTAGGGTGGGGCTGCTTAAGACTAATGTTATTTGGAGGGTCCCTGATTTAATTCGTGGCTTAATGCACTGCACTTCCAGCTGCTCAGATAGGTTAATCAATCGTGTGTGTGTTGAAATTATTACTGTGACAGTGATTTGAGCTTCATCACTATACGGATTGTCGAAAAAAACAAAAAAAACCCCAAAAACAAATAAATATTGATTTGGGTAACTGCCTAATTTATTTCATTTACAGTAATTCTGAGGGGAAGTTTTGTTATATTTAGTATCTTTTTATTTTTCTGAGATTTGTTCCATCATTTAAATAATAATTTAATGGTAATTAAGCATCCGTCCTTTTGGCAGATATTATAATGTCTGTGGGTTTAAATGGCTACTGTCAGCTTCAGATGTGGGATCTTGGTTTCAGAGAAACAAAAAGTTGTTATGGTGCATCATATTTAGCATTTAAATGTCAAATGCACATCCACCTGTGGGCAACATGAATCTTCCCACTATAGTTTCACAACAAATGGGCTCTAAAACAGCATTTTGCATTTGGCTACCCAAAGCTGGAAACACTCTGGTAATGGAGGATACTTTTTAAAATGTTAGTGACATTTGCTCTGACACAATAACAGCCTCTTTCTTCAACACCTTTTTTTTTCACAAGCATTGTCCTTGTTACCTTTGTCAGAGCTGAAGGATGAGGATGCCCGGCCAGGGCGAGCTTCACGGTGGTCTCCCAGATGTGTGGGTCATGGAGTCCCTGGGCCGTCACCATGAACTGGACAGGCTCTGACAGGTTGGCCACCTCCTGCTCCGTGTACACCGTCCCGTCAGGCCTCACGCTGAAGTTGGGGTCATTGCTGACAAAGCCCACCTCTCTGCTGCGCTGGCAATCCTCAAACTTCACTGCAGAGACGGACAGAAAGGGGAGAGAGAGGGAACAGAATTAGAAAGCAGCACAGTGGGATTTGCTCCATGAGGTGTGCGCAAATCCTTGACACATCTGGCAGGCTTAAGATTAACCTGCATCCATCAAGACGTATCTTGAAATATCTCATCCCTTCTGCTGTCACTTTTGATTCCTTGCTTTGGCGTCTTTGGCAAAACAAACTGCTTATCTGTTCCCAAACCGGAATACACAGGAGGGAACCTAATTCTTTTTCATATCATTCTTTTCCCAAACTAGACAGATAGCAATGTCAAAACAGCATTCCCCTCGGCTTCTCCAGGGAAAGCATGAAGAGAGAGTCTAAAGCACATTAGGCTGACTGGGCCGATTTCGCTCCACACTCTGCCGCCAAGCGCAGTCTTGAATGACATTTAGAGGGTTCAGCTTGACCGAGGCAAAAGAAAGAGAGCTGCGAGGAGTCTCATGTTTGCACACAATCAAACCATACTGCTGCTCCTGTACTCAGAGCAATGCACCATATGTCCGTCTATGAGCCGTCTGGTTATAGACGGTGTGTTTGCAGTTTTTCGGCTCCACACATGAGTAACAGGTCGGGACAGATCACGCCGACATACAGGCAAAAGGGTGGCGTCAGGATGCTGAATGCATCAGTGCAGATTCACCAGTGACAGCTGACATGAATGTGCCATTACACCGCAACACACAAAACACAGGAGAAAGCTACAGAGTGCTAGACACGACTGCGTGGAAAAATCTCATTTCAATGCCAAATTTAATCAACACTTAATGCATCATTTTGCCATGATTCACAGCGTGATGCAATGGCATGAATGCTGAGAGTGACTGATTGTTGTTTTCAACATGTCTATTAGATTAATACACACGCACGCTCGCACACATACACACACACAAACCATCCCTTGTTTCCCTCTACCCCCAAGTTAAAATGCATGTGCTCTGATCTTATCTCACAAACTCTGGCTGCTGATAACAAGACAAATTGATTTCATAAATCACCCAGGGAACAGATCGCCTGTTATGAGCTATGGCAGTGTGATTTTTCAAAAATCCGACGTGAAGAATTCTGCACAGCAAGCTTTTTATCAAGCCATCTATTTAATTTATCGCCCAGCTTCCTGTCAAAAGCAGCTCCCAAACAACAGGCCAATAAAGCATGAGATCTCCTCGGCCACTGCAGCTTAGTGTCACACAAATGAGGCTGCTTGTTTTCAACCTCTGAGTAATTGCACGTGTAATGGGGCGGATGGTAAACACAGTTTTGACAATGTGTGCATCTGTCTTTGTTGGCGAATGCATCCATATTTTCATAAAAGAAAAAAATACGGCCCAGTGGAGACTGTCCTAATGTGAGCGATAAGCGATTGCTTTACTTTGGGGATCATTTATCAAGGCAGGAGGGAGGGGGGGGCGATTAAGCATCAGGTTGTGACTATGTGACACAGACCTGCTTGAATTGTCCACAGATGCATTGTGATGGCAGTCATGTATTATGTAAATGACTTCAATTAGCTTGAACTGCGTTGGCTAATTGTTGTCACTTAGATAGGTCTCTCATGGTGCAGCTGGAGAAGCAAGGCTTAAGGACACGTGCAATACAAAGCGCTGCTTATGAATTCGCGCGCGCGCGCGCGTGTGTGTGTGTGTGTGTGTGTGTGTGTAGGAGTGGGTTCAGCTTGTCTGAGAGCATCTCTCCTCGGCTGGTGCATATATTAATTTCAATCTTAATTCCACAATAAAGCCAGCATGGTCTCTGAGGGTCCGTCCTTTTGCCTTTTGTGCTGTGGTGGAGCCAGTTGGCATGGGAACACAGGTACTCCGTGCAGCATTGTTGGAGGAGTGGGATTCTTTGAGGCCCCTTTCAGATCACCGTTCACAGCTTA
The DNA here is from genome assembly GCA_029814765.1 of Acanthurus leucopareius. Lineage (NCBI taxonomy): Eukaryota > Metazoa > Chordata > Actinopteri > Acanthuriformes > Acanthuridae > Acanthurus > Acanthurus leucopareius. The sequence continues at coordinate 11,670,261 of JAQMCX010000029.1, forward strand.
ATGGTATGTACCCGCGAGGGGCCGAGACCATGACCCTGCTTCCCCAGCACATCTAATTAGTCTGAAAATATTCATAAATGCGTCGCTATTCATTAAAAATCCGGTTCACAAAGCACATTTAAATCAGGTGATGGGATCTGATCTGCCACGCTGTTAAATGGAGATGAAAGCATCAGAAAGAGACAACGCTGAGATTAGAATCTGATAGAGAAACTATGTGTGTCTGGGGGGGGGGGGGGGGGGTTGGTTAGATAAAAAGAGAGGGTGGGAGACATGGGAACTGTAGCAAACAGAAAAAAAGTAGGTGGAGATACTTTACAAAATGCTAAAAAGAAAATGGAACTGGAGCAATTTTCTCTGTGTTAAAAATAAAATCCTCAGTTTCGAGACAAGAAGAGCTAATGTGCGAACGTAGCGATGCAGATTATTCATTGCTGGCACATCATAATGATAATAGAAACAGTGAATGAAGACTAACAGTGTTGATAACAAATCTGTCTCTATTTATTGTTACTGTTCTCTAGTGCATGTAATTTGTTTTGTCATCTCACGCTTGGCAAACTACAGTATCCCTTTGTGCAAAAAGTTGAATTTGAAGTGAATAAACAAAGACGAGGCTTCAGAATGTTTTCTGAGCTAACAGCCCTGAAGGTCAGTAAACCAACTGTCCTTTTTCAATTAAAAAGAACACAGGCATCTTTTACCGCAAGTTGAATGAATGCTGCCTGTAGACTTACCTTTCCTGCCTGGTCAGGTTATTTAAAGCACATGGACTGAATAAAAGAGACAGAGGAATGTGCAGAGGGCAGGTCTGCCCTTTGGCTATGTCTGAAAGCTGAAAATATTCACTGAATAATCTGTATATTTCACAAACCGATAAAATTTGGTGTTGAACTCATTCCTGTCAGTCTTCATAGATGCTCATTTTGGATGATAAAATCACTGACAAACACAAGGATGTTGAGACTTTGCAGCCAGATTTTAACTTGCAGCTCCATTCAGCCTCAATATCTCTCTGTGTGAATTTAGTGTGTCAGTGTTTGGTTGTCACAAGACTTAAAACACATATTGCTAATTTCAACAATTCGAAGCTAGCAGACCACAGTGACATGTTGTAAGAACATCTGGGACGGATGGCAGCTTCCTCACAGACTGTCTGTCTGTCAGTGACTTCTCTCAGTGAGCTTGAAATGATTTAGAAAATCAACAAAATGTCTAAAAGAAGACATTATGATACAGCATTTTAAGCAGCCGGGTGACCTTGTTTACCCAGCATGCATCTCTCTGCGAGGATGACGACTGTCAGGAAAACTCACGGTGTTCAATTTTTCAAGACCTCTCTGCAGTCAGAAGCTTGAATGTTTCATACTCATGAATACAGAAAAGACTTAAATGTGAGTTTATTACTTAATTACTGCATTATATAGTGCACATGCACAACATTCTATAAATATATATGCACATATGATAGGTATAAGAGGGTTGGAAAACTTTAGGGCACCTCCTGATCCTGTTTTAATTTTCGCTTAGAAGGTTCAATTTAATGCATCTCAGTTTCTATATGTGATTTGAATTAATGCACAAAAGACTAAAAAAAAAGAAAGAAACCTGCCTTAATTCATAAATCAGTTAATATGAAAACATCTTAGAGTCTCCCGCCTGTATGAGAATAACAAAATGAGGGGGAGGTGGAGCACTGTTGCTCTGTTGTTATTAATGTTGTGTCTCCAGCAGTGCAGATCAGCCTCTGCTGCACCTTCAGCTCTGTAAAGAGCCACGGTTGAACAAGATGCTAAGAGGGTGCAGGGCTTCTGAGGTGAAACAGACTGAGATTGAAGTTATTTCCTTCACCTCAGAGTTGGCCTGGGTCATTTAATGCAGCAGTGTGTGTGTGGGTCAGCAGGTCTTGTTTGTTAGAACTGATTGCTGCTCCACTGTAGTCTCTCACTAATACCATAGAAAGTATTCACAATATATTTCAAGTTACATTTGTCTTGTTAATGTAGTTAATTTAGAATCAAAATCAAATCAGAAAATCAAAACATGGTTGCAAACATTACAAAAGTCCAGAAACTGCACACAATGTAAACTGTATGAAAGGTGAGACGGTTTTTGTTCCTTGCTGGATTTGACAGAGGCCTTCAAGCTCAAACATTAATTGTGTCACTTGCCTTCTTTATCTATGATATTGTGTGTGTGTGTGTGTGTGTGTGTGTGTGTGTGTGTGTGTGTGTTTGCGTGTGTGTGTGTGTGTGTGTCCCTGTACTCTGCCTTGGTTCCCTGTGGTGGAAAACAACAGGGGTATTAAACCATCAGCTCAAGTGTGTGGGAGTGTGTGTATTTGTGTATTGTAGGGTATTGGTCTGCCTTTGTTGTCCCTGTATAAGCTTGTGTGAGTGTGTGTGTGTGTGTGTGTGTGTGTGCCACAGTGTGTCCTGTATATTTTAGTGTGTTCTGCCATCCACAGTGGTGTTTGGCAGGCTGCTGAGGCTGGTGTCATTCTGCTCGGCTGCTCCTCTCTGGACTCGTATGGCAGAGAACATGTTGTCCAACAGAGCGGCTAGCGCAGCACAGACGCGACTAAAACAGAGTGGGCAAGCAGCCGTGACCGCCGACCACCGAGCTCTCCGCGAAACACACACACACACACACACACACACAGAGAATGAGAGAGACAGAGACACGCTTATGTTCTTTGTCTCTTCCTGTTTGTGGATCCACGACAATACCCCTGAGCAGGCCAGAACAGCTCGTGTATGGAAACATTACATGTGCATAATGTAGATGGCAGGTAATGCCTCTGCACTGCCTGCTTTGTGCATCCACATGGAGCATGCCTCCCTCATCCCCCTGCACCCGCCCACACCGTGTTCACCTGTCGACCATGCACGCCTCCCCTCTCCCCCCTCCTCTCCCCTCTGCCATTCTCTTCTCATCCTGTTACTGTCTCCTCCCTGTCTCCTCCACTTTCCTCCTCTCCCCGGCGCCACAGCTCCCTGTCCTCATTACCTTTACTGTCCCAACTTCCTGCCTATTTAACCCCCCACCTGTCCTCCTCTATCGTCCTCCTCCTTTTGTAATTCCGGCAGATTGAAGAGCTTTCTCCAGGATGCAAACCAGGACAGCCGGTCTGAGCCAATGGCCCAGTCAGACATAAAATGGGCCCCCTGGTGGGACAGTTACTATCACTGTCATAATAAGCTGTGAGAATGGCACAAAAGAGCTAAAAAGAGGCATAGAAAAGGGCAAGATCATGTCAGTGTGATTTAAGCATTTACACACTGCTTTTAGAAGTGACTGTATGATTTTACAAATCATTTTTAAGACTCTGATGTGACTATTTATAGACCTGCTTTTATGTAACAACCTCTATTACTGTTTTTAGCCTCCTTTTGATTTTTCACTTTCATATCCCATGCCTCACCTTGTATTTATTGCTTCTACTGCACATTTGACACGTTTTTAATGAGTTGCAAAGTGCTTTGTTTTTGTTTTTTGAAAGGTCTATAAAAAAAGGTTATAATATTGGCTTCAATCGCTTAAAATAGATGTCTGAAGGCAAACACACTGCACATAATGGCTTTTAGCAGGCCATAAAACATCCCCCTGTACGCAGTTGACAATAACAATTAAAAAGTTTATGTTAAAAGTCTCTCACTGTGGCAGACTGTGGTTAGAGAATCAGGTATATTAAGGATGGAGCTGGTAAATAGATCCAGACTGAGCATATGGAGCTCTTTTTGCTAAGGTGCTGTTCATCCCAGTTGTGGCACAGTGCTAAATAAACATTCCCTCTGGTATCCTGCCGCTTTCCTCAAGCCAACGGGAAAATCAACGCCACCCACATAACAGTATTTTTGCCAGGCTGACGCTGTGATAGACAGCAGCACGAAGCCCACTGTCGAGTCAAATAACACTGCCTAAATACAGAACATACTGTATGCAAGAGGCTGCACGGAGTGCTGCAGTATCTCAGTCCAAAAGAAGCGCTGTGACTTCACTGCATTTTGTGTGCTTGATGCAAATAATCTGAAGCCCACTGTAATCAGAGTTTTAATTCAAGTCCACAGAGACAAATTCATTAAAAATCAGATCTTCATCACCAGCGATAGGAATTAAACTGGAAAAATGAATGAAATGCTAGGATGCTCAGGCATTTGTTTGTAAGTGCCTTGATAATAATTGCCACCCAAAATAATGTGAATTAATTTCTAATGATACATTACATCAAATTGGTCTCTGTGAAACAAAATATTAAAGCTTAATTTGCTAACAAGGAGATTAGACTCATGGATCCCACACAAAAATACACTGCTGATAGTAATGAACCCAAGTCATGCGAGGAACCTAAAACATAATCACTAATCCCTATTATACTGCTGTCTGGGTGAATACTCAGTTCTGATTGGCTACACGGTTTCAACTGATTTCCCATTTAAGACACCTAGTAAGTACTTCCAGTTGAATTAAATTTATGGGCTACAATGACTAAATTTAGCAACAGAGACATATTAAAAGTCTCAGTTTATAATTAAATGCAACCGAGCAAGAACAAGTGATAGAACAAATTTGGCGGTGGTGCTGAAACTAAAGAAAGTTTAAAAGTAAAACAGAAACTGCACAAATATAAAAGTTAAAAAAGCTGCAGACAGCTCAATAGAAATAAATGAAATGAAAAGAATATGAATATCTTATTTACATCATTAGCTTTTTTAAATGGACCTCAATATTCTGCTAATAATTGGTTTCAAACTCCAAACAGAATAAAAATTGCTGCATATTAACCGACTAACTGACTGAGTTTTAGCCTGAGAAAAACTTTTAATTGCAAAACGCAAGAACATATGAATAAAGGTTCTGAATTTTTTTTCTTTGGCAAGTGACCATGGTTTAAGAGGGAAAATATCTTTCAAGGTGTTCATAATCAGGAAATAACGGATCTCCAAAGGAACTGACCATCACACAGCCTTTTCATTCTTATTACAGAAGGGCATTATGCTTGTATGGCTGCTTTGAGAAGCAGCCTCGTTTTAGATGAACTGAAAAGCACTTTGAGATGTGTCCACTGGGGAACTACAAGGTTTTGATTAACTAAAACAAAACCCCGAAAGCTCTCATGATCCTCTTGTGTGAGTTTTAAAAAACTGAACATACAAGGTGTTTCCCTGACACTGACATTAGCACCAAAATATCTACTCAAGACACATTTGAGTTGTCATATTCTTTCCAACTTCGAAAGGCAAAGAGAAATGAGAAACATTTACACTTTTCAGTGGGTGGCAAAATAACTGCAGTGGTAACAGGCGTGATTGGCAAGTCAAGATATAAAATCTATTTTCTGTTGCTTGATTTATCAAAAACTAAAGTGCAGCATCTTGTGAATCCGTAGCCAAACCTGAGGCGCCCCATGCAGCACATCCACAACCCTTGAAACTCTTTTGATATCCAGCCCACCGTGCCCCCACAGGAATGCTTATAACTAATTCAATTTACATGCTGCTGTTTTTAAAACACTGCAGGTACAATGTGACTTTCCTGAAAAGACTTTCTTTTTTTTGCCGCAGTTGGAAATGAATTTCTCTGCCTCTGCAGTTCTGTTTTAACAAAAGCCCACACAGTTCCCTCTGACAGCTCGCTCTCACAAAAGGAAACCACTGCGACTCAAGTGTGTTTGTGTGTGCGGCTTCGTGTGCGCTCCTGCATGCGAGGGAGCCGGAGTGAGAGAGGAGAGGGACATTGGAGTGGGAGTGTGAGCCATGAGCTCTTTGCATATACGATTATTACAGCTGATGCATAAATGGGTATTGGTGCCATCGACTCACTGCCTTCTCATAGGTGTGTATGTGTGTGCGTGGGAGAGAAGGTGCTGTCAACCTGCATTTGTGTGCATCAGTGCTCATGTTTCACTTTTTAAACACCATATGCTTGTTATCTGGTTCCGGCGTTCGTACGGGGCTGAACAAAACCTTGTCACATTGTTAGTGCACTGTCACATCTATAGGGCCATAAGCCACCCACAACCTTATCGCCCCCACCTTGTCACTCCTTTGTGTTGCTTCTGTCACCTCCCTCTTTCCGCAGGTACGGATGTAACAGCTGTAAAAGAATGCCTCCTGTGTTGGAACCAACAAGCCTGTCTGAATGCAGAATCTTTATATTGCAGATCTGCCTTTAATGTAACCAGACACATACAGGATGTTGTGTGGGCCACATGCTGTATGGTCGTGGGGGTGGGGGTTTCAGAGGTTGCCACAGTATTTCAACAGATTATGAAGATTTTCTCACAGATATTTGTTTTTCTTTGTGCACCATCTCTCTTGCATATTGAGGCATGACACAGTAAGCCTGCTCTACATAATTGCATGAATCTCTTAGTGTTAAAGTGCTGCTGCGCACACACTGTCCCGTCCCGTGAGTTTTGACCAGTGCACTTTCGGGTAGCGTTTGGGTTCTGCAAGTTCCCGGCCCTCGCTCTTATCTCTGCATTAGCCTCCTCTCATGGGCTCGGGCATGAGGAGGCTTGAGGACTGAGAAAGGGGGAAAGAGGCGAGATAAAGAGGGAGAGCGGCAGCTAAGCAGAGCGGATGCAATTAAAAGACTGGGTCACAGATCGCAGTGCCAAGCGTCAGTGTGATTAATACACCACCATTCAGCCCAGGAGCTTTTCTCCTCTCTGTATAGATGTGTGTGTGTGTGTGTGTGTGTGTGTAATGTGTATGTGGGGCTTTTGTTTGTGAACTGGTTGTCTTAGAAGCAGACCACAGCAAGGGGGCACCAGTGTTTCCTCATACGTGCTGCTCTCAGGTGTGCCAGGATTAATCCTTTTTGAGGTTACGTCTGGAATTTTGGAGACCTGAACAAACAGGTTTGAGAAAATTATGAGTCTCTGTCTGACCCATTTCAGCCTGACAAAACAATCTCTCATCCAGGTGAGAGACATTTTATCCCCTTTGCTTATTATAGCAAAAAAAAAAAAAAAAAAATTGGATGTAGGGCACACAGGCTGAAAACTTTTAATGGAAGAGAAATTTATAACCAGACAGTCTCACAATACTGCAAACAAATTCTTGCTGAACTTCACAGGTTCAGACTGTTGTAAACTTTAATGAACACCCACAATCTCTGAATTTTTTGTGCATGGCTTCTGACTGACCCTGTCATCACAAGCTACCCACTAATTTCAGACCATGCCAAAACAGTAAAATCTGGCTCCCAATCAATCCATCCTCTGATAAAAAAGAAAAAAATAAAGAGAAAAATTCGCATCAAGGCAGCAAATGCTTCAAAAAAAAACAAAAAAACAAATTCTGATTGAGCTTGCAGCCCTTCCCACAGTCTTATGCTAATGAGCAATGTGCTTTCTTGAAACACAGCAAGCTACACAAACATATCAACTGATTCTTACTTTTATTTCTTTCATCTGGCTCCCACTCACCAGACCTCGCCTTCAAGGCCTCCCCTTCGATTTAGCGTGAGCAGAGAAGGAGCCACGCTTTATCACAGCAATATCTTTTTTAAGGAGGTGAAGCGAAGAAACTGCCTCAAGGCTACACGCTGTCTGTTATCTCCCAGTACAATATAATAATTTCACATCGCCCACAGCAGGGTGGCGGGACCTCAGCTGGGCCAAGTGACAAAAAGGGGAATGTGAGCAAACTAGGGGCAAGGATCAGGGTGAAAAAAAGGGGCCTCTGGAAAATATCTGTGACTCTCACTCAACCATATAATGACTGTAATGAAAACCAATTATCCTCAAGAAAGTAGTTTAATCCACATTTCTTCTTCTTCTTCTGCACAAATTGTACAGTGTCGAGGACAAACTTTGGATAATGGTTACACTTTTATCATAATAACTGACACTGCAGAAATGTCTGCCACTTAAATGGGAGCAACATTACAGCCGGGTGAGTAAAAGAGTCCGGTTACAGTACATAAGGCGGTGCTGAGCTTGTGTCCACTGTTTATGACTGCAGCACGTCTTAGCTGGTTATTTTTAGCTGGTCTTGATTACCCTGGAGACTGGCCTCAATAAATAGTATAAGACTAAAAACAGGCTTCCTCCCCCTGCCCCTCCTTTCCCCTCCTGAGAGAAACCCAGGACTCACTCACAAGGTAATCAGCTTTTAATTTTCTCCCCCTTCTAACGGTCTCCCTTTTTATCTCTCTCCCTCTCAGCTCTCACTCTCCATCAGCCTCACTTGCTGACGGAGCTGACCAGCAGCCCCGTCTTTCCTCTGGCTCTTTTCTGTTTTTTTTCCTCCATCTTTTCTCTCTTCTTTTGTTATTAGCATAAAAGTGTTAGCATCCATCCCTGGTGATTGTTTAGTTGCTGTGTTCAGCATCTTGATTCGACTCCCTACAATTGCCATAATTAGCATTACAAATATACACTTAGAGGGTAACAGAATTTTTTTTTTTTTTATACCTGACAGACTAATTTAGGGGATTGGAAGCCAGAGGACAAAACAACACTAAATTTGTGTGATAAAATGTGTATCACTGCATCTCAATAATGAGGTGTCTTATCAAGTCAGCAGAATCTACACTTACACTACATTTATGTAAATCAATGAATGGCCTGTTTGCTTTCAGCGAAAAAAACAGAATACAGAGCAGCTGACAACAGGAACATATTGGATGCTCAATTGTGATAAAAGGTGTAATCACAACAAGGAACATACCTCTTATCTTCTCTCACTCTCGTCCTCTCCAGCCCAGATCATGTCTTCTAAAACCAATGATTAGACTCAAGACAGATCTCTCTCATTATCTGTTGCTCTCATCCATTTCTCCCTAATCCTGTCTCTACTACAAAGCCTCCTGAGGCAAGCGATAGGCCAGGGCCAGCCATTAGTCTCCAGGCTCTGAGACCAGGGACAAAACTCATTTGTATTTTACCCAGGAGGAGCTCAAGGCCATCTCAGAGGTCAGCTGTAACGACTGCTTTCGCTCCTTTGAGTCTTCATTCGGGTATGTACTTAACTGTTTCCAGAGAGATCACTGCCTTTCCACAAACCCGTCATTTTGCACTCGTGTGATCTAAAGAGGCAGACTATGAGATGTGCAAATGCAGCCGAGGTGATGATGTGATGTTAAAGTAACTACTCAGCCAGATTTCTGCCATTTGAGGTAAAGGTCATTCTACTGATCAATCAGCCAAGCAACTGATAAAAGTAATTGGTCTCATTATCGTCAACCAGCACATTCAAGTGGGTACAGGTTGGTTCCTCCAGAGGCCGAGCACACAAAGCAGCTGGCATTTGTCTGAAGAGCAGAGAACAAACAGCTGTGAGCCCGGTGCTAATGACACAAAGCTATGGAGGGAATTAAAAAAAAACACTTAACTAAAATAATGAATAAACCTTTAGTCGATAAATGAGGAATCTACACTGCTAAAAGTATGTTATTGATTAAGGAGAGGGAATGAGGTCGAGAGGAGTTAGCCTATATAAATTAGATATGATGACTTTGTCAGCAAAAAATGGGGATTTACACACCCGACAGACACAGAGCAACATTAGCATTCATTAAGAGTTTTGTGGTGCTTTAGTTGCTAAACGCTCGACTGAGTTCACCAGCTAGTCACCAACTGTTTGGTGTTTGGTGCTGTGCAGGTCAAGTGCAGTGGGTTTTTCACATACTCCTTAGGTAAAAAAACAGCGGTAGCATGCTGCTCATAGAAAAATATAACAATGAGACACAAAATAGCAACATTGCGGCTCATCATTTCAAAACATCAGCTAAGGGGGCTAATATGGTTGATAAAGCTGAAAGGAGCTGAAAGAGTTGCATGATAATTCTCTGTGGGTTCTTTACTACAAGCGACCCCTTTACATTATTCAGAGTCATTAAATACATCAGTAATGTTTGATGCTTCAAGTCAAAATCATTTACTGTCAGCAGTGGGTAGCAACAGTATATTGTGCGGTAAAAAAGGAGCATATGCTATTTGTAAAACTAGCATATACTATTATCTTTGTAACACCATACTGTAGCTGACATATTTCATCCTTTGTATCCATCCTTTGACAATCCCAGTTTAAGCTTGAATATGCGTATGGAACTTGAATTTAAAAAAAACGGAGCCTTTCAGAGTGCAGCCCTCCCTTAAAAGCAACAAATCTGAGTTTCTTTCAGCAGCTATTTGCTTTGAAGTCACCCTGGCCTGTTCCAGAAAATCAATTAAAAACATGACTAATACATTTGCACCTAACATTTTCCACTTTTCCTCTTTAGAGCGTTTGATGTCCCCCACTGCCTAACGCTGTGTAAATGCTGAGATCACAGAGATAGCGACGGGAGGATTTCAACAAGGACCCCTTCGCACTTATTCGCTACTTCGAGTGAAGCTCCGACCTGTAGTGAAATAAAATAAAAAATGACTGATATCAGTGGACTCCTACTGTGCCGTTTTTGCACAACACTCAACAAAGAAATACAGCACGCCTCAAACGCCCATCAGTTTGATATCATGCCCTGTGATGTTCTCTTTTGTCTTTCAGGCTTGCAAAGACGTTTTTCCTGCCGGATGAATGGTAAGTTATCTAATGCCAGTGTCTTTTTCTCTGCACCACTTTGCCCCTCCTTACATTTCCTATATTCTAAGTCCCCTAGTGACAGTTATCAGAGAGATCTGCGGTGGTCCTTAATATAGGCACACCACTGTCCCTTAAGTGGGCAGTGCTAAGCCTCATTGTCTGCTATAGATGTCAGACTCACAATAGGACGGGCTGAACCTCTCTGCTCAACTATCTACCAGGAGGGAATGGGAGGTCGGTCTCTGCGGGCCATGGCGCCAAAACCATTATTCTTATCACTGCAGGACAACTCACCGCAGGCCAGACGAAACCCCTCCTGAAAGGTGAAATGAGTGTGTCTCTCAGTGTGTGTGTGTTTACCTCCTCACACTGCACATTTCTGCATTTCTCATTAACTGATAATACATCACTCATGACCTTGTGATAAAAATACATTAGCTGGAGACAAGTCATTAATCTATAAAGAATCAGGCTGTTTAGGTTATCAGGTGAGAATAGGTATACATGTTATCGCACCAGTAATGGAAATGGGTGTAATTGTCCCTCTTCAGCAAGTCCAGCAGGACACACACATACACACACACACACATTTTTATATAAATACCCAAGTTTGAGATGGGTGTGGAATGAGAGCTACCTAGTGGGCCACTTTTGGTAGAAACAACTGCTGCTGTGGTTAATTTGCAGTCTTTCAGTGGAGAGTTGAGTCCATCACATTTGGGTGGTTTAGGACTGGCCAGCAGGCAGCAGGACTGGTTGTTGTTCTGCAGGAGGCACACTTTCATCACTGGTGTTTTTCTGAGAGATAAAGGTCATACTAAACAAAAGTAAGAGTGCTGTTGTGTATTGCTTTTGTGCAGCTTTATGAGGAGTACGATTTATAGCGAAGCTGACCAAGTAAAGCTGACCAACGTGTAGGTTTACAAAATATATTTGGATCAGAGGTTCAGTGTCAGGTTGTTTCCAGGCATCATACAAACACTATTCAAATGTGCTGTACAAAATGAGGCTGTAATGTGCTTTAATTACAGTATATTCTACACAGTTTCTTTAAATCATCATGTTTACAGTTTTTCTTTGACTGCAACACAGTTCTGTCTGCTGAGATCAGAAACTTGTTGGACAAAATACCAACCATAATTGCTAAAGTCTCTACATTTTATCTCCACGACTGCTTTGTCCCTAACACATGGTCACCGTCCCTTTGAGAGCTACGGAGTAGGGATGGGTCTTTTTTTATTTTTTAAATTTTCAAATATTGTTTCCTGGAGTTGCTCTTCCACTTGTGTTGCTTTTTGCTCGACCTTACTGACAACCACTTTTGTGTTAAAAGAATCCCTGGATATACCTCCACCTCAATTTATTGGTGTACTCTTTGGCCTAGGCAAGATAGAGCCCTGCTGTTACATGGATTACCACTTTTACAAACAACAGAGCTGAAAAACTCCAAAGGTAAACTTTCAACACCACAGGCTAACCTGCAAGACAACACATATCTTCAGAGAGCTCAAACTAAGCAAAGTGATACTCAAGCTTTATTCAGAGAAAAACTGACTAACAGAGGAGGGTAGATTTTAAAAAAAGCAGACAAAGGACACTGCAGTGTGTGAAGCACTGTTGAATAGAGCTTCACTGTTTACAATCCTCTCAAATACAAAGAGTCTTTATCGTCTTATTTGACCAGACTGACAAACTGTTTTGTTTTTTGTAATTAATCGACTTACTTTTTTTCTCCCTGGTGAATGCAGTTCTTTGAGAATTTATGAAATGAATGAATGCATTAATATATTATGTTGCCTGATAGGGGCTAAAAGCACTTGTTTTACAATTAAAGTGGTCTGTGTGAGTGTGTACTTGTATTGTTTTCTTTGCACAAACCCAATTTACTTTGTCCGGACATTTCTGCATTGTGAGGACATTTAGGCCAGTTCTCACAACCTTAAAGAACTATTTGAAAGTTAAGGTTTGGTTTTGGTTAAATTTAGGTTAAAGTTAGAGTTATGATGAGGATTAGGGTCAAGCTTTCAGTTGTAGTGGTTAAGTTCAGAGATAAGGCTAGGGAATGAATTATGTGTATCTGGGTCCTCACAAGGAGACAAAAGTGTGTGTTTGTTTGAATGTATGTTGTAACACACAAAAGACAGTTAGAGAAGCAAAAAGTCTTTTTTTATTGTGTAAAATATGTTTTAACAATCTGGGTATTAATTTTATTTAAATCTGGACTATAATTACACAAAACCATCACCACTCCTACAACAAACAATTAAAATACAGCATCCATTCTGTCGATTTGGCAACTAAAATCTCATGGCTGGTTGCCAGCCTGGCACACTGCTTCTAAAATTTACTCAGGGGCCCTAGAGAGGTTGGCTAAATTTTGCTTTCACTTGGGCAAATGCTTGAGAACATAAGTCTGGACTGGATAAACCACACAAGAGCGCACTAAGGGCCTGTCTCCCAAAGAAGGATTACTAAATTGAGTTTAACAGCACTGAAAAGAAGGCAGAGCAGCCCTTTTTACTTCAGTTCATGGTCAAGTTTCAGGGTTCTGGGTTTCACTTTGTTCAACTACCATGATTATCCTGCTCCTTGTGAGGGCCCCCAACTAAACAAGAAAAGCAAAAACACAATGCCTGTGTGTGTAAAATGAAACACAGCCTTAAAATGAGATTTCAATGCAAGAATGTTGACTAAACATATGTAGGCTAAAGCTGCTGCTTGTGTGAGCAATGCAGAAGTTAATCTATTGCAAATGTACCAAAGCTGGCACATTCATCAAAATTTCTGACACTACATGTACAGTTTTTCATTCTCTTACATTGCCAGTGCTTTGCAGGAAGTGATCTAGCCACTCAATAAGCACCACCTCACCTGGCCTGCTCCGGTTGTCTGCCCCTCTCCATTCAAAAAGTGCTTCCTACACTGTTTACAAACATTGCACATACTCATAAACCTTCAGGGCGAAAATGCATAATGTGCTAATATAAAAATATCTGGCAATGCGTTAGAGTGTGAAAAGTATATTTAAACCTGCGAATCACCATGTAAACAAAGCCTGTGGTGGAGGAATGTGTTCAACGGAGCCGTACTGCAACCACAGCTTCGGGCTTCAAAATATCTAATTAATTGCTGAGCTTTCTTTTCTTGCCAAAACCATGGCAGAGTTTGACTTTCTTGCCAGCATCAATTTGTCAGTGTAGGTGTTAAACTTTCCAAACGGTGAGCCCATTAAAGCTAGCCAAGAGCATAGCTAGTGTCATGCGCTCTAGCTTGCTAACCTACTGTATAACGTATGCCTGGACTTGACCTGTGTGCTATGCATAAATCTCAGTCCAGCCACAGGCGGAGAGGTGACAAGGAGGCAGATGAGGACATCCAGTGCAGTATGAAGGATGGTGGCAGCCGTTCCCCCAGGCCACGGTGATGGCACTACATCGATCCAGCCACTGCGGAGCCTGAAGTGCACAGCCTTTTGGCTTTGTCAGCACTGTTCAGCTCAGCATTGCTCCAACTCCCCTGATCACTGTCAGAAACCCAAGAGTAAAGAAAACCAGAGAACAGAAAGAGGAAAATGCTGATGTATGTGGAGCCAGACAGGTGGTGCAGGACTGGCTAAATTACTGCTACTTATTCACCAAAGCACTTCTTTTTAATTTTCTAGCTGTTTTGAGATTCAGGCAAATTAATGTTTACTGTCAGGCAGGGGAAAAGCAGAAAGACTTCTACCTCTACAGTAAACACAAGCACCTGTTTGTCTTATTCAGCTTGCCAACTGGTCCTCCAGGAAACTTAATTCCTCTAATCCACTCATATATTTACACAGGTGGAGGTGTGCTGGCACCACTGAAGGTATGCACTATTGTCTTCAGGCGCATAGTGTTTGTCTTCTAAGGTGAGTCACTATGTACACTAGTTTATATCTTGTGTCATTAATCTCTCCAGTCACTTTGGATGTACCCAGAGACTTTCTGCGCTCTCTCTCGTCTCTTTACTTACTGAATAGAATCGATACAGGTCAGACTGCGTTCTGTGAGTTTCCTGTTTCATTGCTACCTCTCTTTACCACTGCTTTCTCAAGATCTGAGTCATAACACAGGCGGTCACAAAATGTGCTGAGTCTAAAAGCATAAGCCTTAGCACTTAAGAGGCCTTGAAGTGTACCAACAGAAAGAGAACATTAGGTTTAAATCCCATATTTGAGAGTTAGTCTGGGGCATTTGAATACTGCAGCCAAGGTCGGGCATAGACTTGGTGTTTATCACGACATTTTAGAGTAACACCAAAATCAACAAAACAGCAATAAATGCAAAGATATTTGAAAATCCTTGAAAACAGTCAAAGCAAAAAATTTTATCATGTGGGAAACAGGCTCTTTCAGCTCCTTCTTGAGAGCTAGAACATTGACACTACTCAAATGTTTACATGCTAATAATGTAGCTTGAGCTAGCTTTGCTCAGCACAAAGACCGGATATAAAGCTAGATGGGTTAAGAAAAAATTGCATGTTTAAAATGTGGAGGATGTGGATGAAATTGAGGGGCATGCTTATCTTGCCTTTGCCAATCATTTCTCATAATTTAGTGCAACACATGGCGTGATCCAACATCTCTGACTAACGCCTGCTCACTAGCAGCTGTGGAGATATCAGTCATTAGTGCCACAAGCCCCCGTAAAACTACTTATCTTTAAAAAATAAACTTAAAATCATTCAAGCGAGACTTGTAAAACTGAACTTTGTCTTTCTGCTGCGCACAGGAAAAATATGCTTTCATTCATTCCACAACTATTTGTGCATTCAGCAATAACGATGCAGTGAAATCCATTAGGCACAACTGCCATGTTGGCATGGTTACTGTTGAGGTGGGATAAGCAAATTCCTGCACACACAGGGAAATTTGCAGGGCTGTCAGATGTGGAGAGACGACAAATATCCATCTCTCCGGTTATGCATCAACATAATAAAGCTAGCTTGTTTTAAGCTGGAGAGAAATTTTGTCTTCCCCGGGGACGTACATGATGATGCCGGATGCAATCTAAGAAGGCCTAATAAGGTCTCAGCACATGCAAACGCACGCTTCTTTCAGACACCCCCTCCTCTGTCCAGCTTAAAACTTTATAAAGAATATAAAAAGGTTTTTTTTTAAAGGGTTCTTTGTATAATAAGAGACAAACAATGTGTAAATTTTTTTTTTAATAATATTCAATAACTTACTGACCATATATGCGCTGCTTGATATAGGGTTTGTAAGTGTTTGATAACAGACACTCCATAATGAAATAATGGCACAACGTGGCATTTCCCTCCATTGTACTGGAGGAAATAAATGGAAATTCTGAAGGAGTTTCCTATGAAAAGCTTGCTGGAAAATGTCAAGCTGGCTGTCATTAAAAATGCAGTGACATTTTTATTCCATCTTTTAAAGATGTGATTCCATCTCTGCAAACAGAGGCCCTAATCTCTGCTGCTCCCCAACAGACAGAGGCCAGACAGATTTACTCAATTACTCTTTGACTTGAGTGAATGAAGGAAACAATACATTTCTCATTTAAGCCTAATCCTGCGTGGGAGCAGTGGAGGAGGGATATTGCAGGTGGAGGGAAAGCGGAGACGGGGAGAAGTCGGGAGCGCGTGGGGCTTGAAAATGAATTCCGAGGCAGCCGGCGTGTTTGCTCATCTTTTTTCATTCTTTCTCTTAACTACAGTCGCAGAGCAGCACAGCGAGCGAGACAGCAGGCAGAGAAATGGAGAGGGAGACAGACCGCAACAGACAGAAAGACAGACATGATGGAGTGGCAGACAGACAGAGAGTCAGGCAGAGAAATGAGAGAGACAGAATGGGGTTTACAGCTCCAATATGTCAGAGTTAGTTTGCGAGATGAAACAGCAAAAAATCAACCAATTTCCACAGTGCTGACACACCCAAACTAATACCCTGCATGGGGCATTAAAGTAAGCCTTGTGTATGAAACACAGTGTGACACATGTGGCCTCGGTATTGTCAGCAGCATCTGTTGCAGGGGCACAGATGGCGATGGCCATCGTCGCCACTGGTCCACCTCATGGGAGATGTGGTCTGTGATGACGTTTTACTGACAGCGTGGACCATCTGTCAGCACATGACAGCTTGTTTTCAACTTCCTTTTCTTTCCCGTAAATGTGGCTCCAGACGCACTGGGGTTGGTCTCGGAGAAGTGGTCGCCATGTGAAGGATGGATATTTGTACGGTGTGCATGAAAAGGTCAGGGCTGGGCACTAACTGCGGCAGCAACATCAGTGAAACCCTGGAGCGGCAACAGCGGTGAAACCCCGGATCCTCAACAAAGCTCTGTCAGACTGCATGAGAAAGCTGTCAGCGCAGACGCCTAAACCTTTACCGCCCTTCCCTCTCCCTCACACTCACTCTCGCCTCGCTCTGACTCATTGTGTCAGCTCTTCAAACACTCTCCATTCTCTCCTGCCTTAAGCTAGACGCATAGAGCAAAAGGAAGAATGAGTCCATCTCTGGCTGCTGTAAACAAAAAGGAACACTCTCTGTGGTATGTGGAGTTTCTCTCCCTGTCTGTGTGCCACATCAAACTTCTTTCTGTTCCATGTACATGCAAAAAGGAATTCTTCCTCCTGCTTTTCCTCATTTCCTGCTCCTTTGGTTATTTGCAGATAAGAATAAATTAAAGACAGAGATAATGAAGATATGATGGGAACAAGGCAGACCCAGTGATCCAGGAATTGTTGAAATCGACTTGAGCGACTCCACTGCTTTCTCCGTTCCCTCGGTGTGATACAGGCTCATTAAAAATTCATCACTCTGCTATGAAAAGAGCGGACGTTTGCAATTTGGCAGCAGAGACAGCCTGCCACGTCTGGACTGTCTGTGGCTTTGGTACGTACGATCTTGTCTGGTTCTGACGGTTGAGATCCACAAAAAACAAAAAAATAAAGCATACATGAAAATACTAACAGCTCTACATGAATGTAATTAGGTTTAGAAAAGCTTTGAGCAAGATACTAATGCCAGCATGCTCACATGCTCACGATACTAACATGCTGATGTTGAGTTTTTACTGCTTAGCATCTTTGCTTAGCCTGTGAGCATGTTAATATTTGTTACTGAGCTCTAAGCACAACACACAGCTGAGGCTGATGGGAATGTTTCCGGTTTTGCAGGTTTGATCTTAGACTCATTGAAAATTCTGAACCTAATGACGGCCCTTTATGAAAGGGGATCAACAAAGTGGGACCAAATTTCATAGAATTCTACCCATCAGTTGGCAAATGAGACATTTCTAACAGAAACTCAAATGTCAATCTTATGGTGACTCTGCAGAAAAAGTCAGAGGATAACAAAATTGTTAGGATTCATCATCTGAAAAACAACTATAAAAAAAACTGTAATATCCAACCTGTCAGATACATTACACTTGCCAAGGAGAACCTTGACCTGGTGGTGGTGCTAGTTGAAAAGTCCACCACTGGGTTCCATTTTGCATTCATTACATTCAATCCAGCAGATATGGAGATATTAAGGCATATATAAAAGTGAAAGACTGAATGCACATGACAACTTGGGAGAGATTTACAGTAAACAGAGAGGCAGAGTGACTGACACATGAGCAGTGGATTTTCCATTTTCACCAGTAAGACCATGTTTCCTGCATACAGCATTAGCACATACAATCATAAATTGAATTACTGGCCACCAGGGACCAAGGTCACAGCAAGGGCACATATTCAGAGCAAAGCAGACGTTTCTTATTCAACTCATTTTTTTCATTGTTCACCTTTTGCCTACTACACAAAATCCCTGGGATCAAGGCAGAGCCATACTTTCAGCACAGAGGGGACAATCATTGTTGAGGGGCTCTTCAGATAAAGTCATTTTATATTTTACGACTGTACAATAGCTGATATATCCTTTCCTTTTTCATCCTACCTTATCTTATCCAATTTTATTCTATTCTATTCTATACTATCTGCAAAACCCCAAATTGTCACATATTAAAAACACTTGCCAGCCTACAACCCTACACAAGGTCCATTCAAATACAAAAGAGACAAGGCAAACACCCCACCCCCCACCCCCCCCAAAAAAAGGTGGTGACACAGACTGGTGCTAAGAAACATGCACTTTAAACAAAAAAGTCATCAAAAATTCTGACTAATATTGTCCAAACCAATTAATGTCTCTGTTCAGCATGCTGTTATTTGGGTAAAAACACAGTTCAGAAACATAATTTAAATGATATATCCAATTTTCAAAATGTACTTTTGAATATACCCAGCACTTTCTACACTGCAAAACCTGAAAATCTTCGCAAATACAAGTGTTTAACCTTTTAATGTTTATAATATAACCTTTTAAGACACAATCACACAACAAGTTACACTTCATTAAGATAAAGAGATTTGCTTGGGTTGATACAGTACAGTACAATTACAGTACAATTCTCCACTTTAACTCTTGTGACTTTTTTAAAGTGTGACTGAAAAATGTGGTCAAATCTGCTTCAAATCATTTGATCCAATCTTAATTGATGTATTTTTATAATGTACAGGTCTCATATAGTCTTAGACACAACCTGTTTTTTGGGAATAGTTTTATGTCTTTTAGTCAACATACATTACTCTGCAGTTCCCTATAGTTCTTTCATTAGCACCGTTTCAAGTAAACATCAACTCTTTACAAAAAATTCACAGGACTTATTTGCATCTAAGGTCAGGGGGGAATGGAAGAGAAAACGCGAAAATTAGGACTGCCACGGTTACTTATATCAGCCTGTTACTCTGTTATAAAGCAACTGTGATGCGGGGGGGTCGTGTCTTTGGAAGGACCTCTGAGGCCTAGAAAACGGTTTAGACAGAGCCCTGAGGAGATGCTACTTTCATATTTTGCTAGCTTTCCAGAATTACCAACCTCAACTTCAAGTGTCATATGTTCCAGTGTAGCTCTCAACACACCGAAACTGAATAATCCAGCTGATGCTGCTTACCTTTCAAAAGCATCAAATCATGAAAAAAAACTCCAAGTTTGAATAAGACAAGGACGCCTCCACAAGCCACAGAAGAATGTGGTCAAATGACAGTTTGTCTGCCCTTAACATGTAACATGTAAAATTTCTGTGGATATCGCCAGTCTGTTCTCTACATGTTGTTGGAGCAGAGTGTGAGGGGAGTAAGAAATGTCTCCATTTAAAAATTAACTAATGAGCACTTAAAATACATTACTGTGAAAAAACACAGTTGTTAAACCTGCTTTTAAGTTACAGTGAAACAGTTTACCAACTGTTCTCACAGTAATATTTACATTTCAGAAATGAAAAAAAAAGCCTAATGTCTCTACAGCAGCGGTGTAACGTAGCAACCTACAGTACAGTATTTTGATTAGATTTTTGACCACTCTTTTATACATGTAGTAAGTTTTTGCACTAGAAATGTGTTTTCAGTTTTGTTATTTCATAGATAAATATTTTGAACACAAAGGGAAAAAAAAGGAAATGCACATCCTTCAGTGGACCCCAACAACATGAGGCATACACTCTCTTGTCTGGTTTGTCTCATGAATTTCAGCCATACTTTCACAGACTGCTTTGAGTGTAAGGACACAATTTTATTCTCAGTTATACAAATATATATAATATTTCCATTTGGAGCAGCAGAGACAAGTTGTGAACTCAGCTCTGACATTATTAACACTTTTTAAGTTGATATCACAAACTTATGAAACAGTTGCTTTTTCGCAGACGTCATCATCATTCATTATGAATCGTGTTTCTGCTGAGCACAATATTCCCACACTCAATATAAACTGTCTCAAAGCAACACTACAGGCCCTGTTGATATGAGTCTAAAGGGTTTAGGAACCAGTGCCAACCAGCCATCAGCTTTTTAGCAACAACTGTTCAACCTGTATTGGAGCCACATTACTAATCACATGCTTAACAGATTAAAAAAATGCTACGTTAGAGAGACTAAAATAATGTAAAAATGATCATATCAACTACATCACAGGAAGCTGTGCCCGGTAAAATCTGAGGGTGAACACCTACAGACATTTTCTGACGACTTTGCAGTGTCGCAAGAAACAATACAGGAAATCTTTTCTGAACCAAAGTTTTTACTCTCCACAACATATCACCTCTTTGTTACAGAGAACTCTCAAAACTCTCAGCTTCAAAGTTTCTGTCTCAGCTTCATTTTTTGCCTTTAATGAACTCTGTTCATGGTGAAGTTGCATGTGTATAAACTAGGGCCGGGACTTTAACGCGTTAATTTCGATCAATTAATTATA